>OW203659.1:18755000-20005000 GCA_934044485.1 Apeira syringaria
AAAACGCGAACAGGGAAAAATCAATTAGCTCCGTGAGTTGGCTATTGCCAGAAAAATAGGTTGGCTATGGTAATGCAAGATGTCGAAGTTTCAAACCTAATAAAGACTTTTTCGTTTTGTAGTCTCGTTAATAACACACAAAAAATTTAAAAAAAACTTTAGTCGGATGTATGTGTGTAACCTATTGTGTTTGTTTGTACCAGCAGCGCAGTGCAATGGCAGTCCGGTGATGGCGGATGAGTGCGCGGCCGCGGCCGCGTGCGCAGTGGCGGAGGCGGATGCGGGCGCGGAGGCGGATGTGGGCGCGGAGGCGGGCGCGGTGGCGGGCGAGAGCGCGGCGCGCGGAGCGGCGCTCGAGCGTGCATATGTGCACGATGTGTACGAGCAAGCCGGCGAGGAGGGAGACGACTCGGCGCGCCCCCCCGCGCCCGCCGTACGCTCTTTCCTTTCCGACCTCGAGCCCGGCAGCCTCGTGTGCGACGTCGGTAAGTACTCCGCCACTCTACCACTCAAACTAACTATATAAAAATATCGTGTAAATACCTAAGTTATTGTGGAACTTAATATGTAACATTCGGAGGAGGGCGTTGACATCTGCGACACAGTTATATACTTCTGCAGTTGTCATCGCTTCTCATATGTTTGTAAACAAACCATGTTTTTGTTCCAAATAAATAAATAGAATTGAATTAAATTGAAGACACAGTGTGTGATTTAATTAAATATAACAGCAAGCAAATAATTTTTTATTTTTTATTTAACACACTTAGACCCCCGCACTAGGATTCCCTGTGTCCCGAGGGCGGGAAAATAACGGGCCTCTTTGCTCTAGCAAACATAATATATTGATGATAGAGACAATAATAGTTGCTAAAGACTAAAAATAAATATTTAATAATGGATTTGACTTCATTACTCAAAAGTGTGAAATAACTTGTTGAAGTCGGTACCATGATAGTTCAGCATGCAAATTCAGCAATAAGCTGCAGCATCGAGTGCATTTTATAGTTGCCACGGTTGATCTAATCGATTTGGTACGTGCCGCACAGTTATTAACCAAGTATTGAAGTCGGTTCCATTTTTTGGTAAATTTTTTTTCAACCTGTTTAGTGATCTTTGCTACTCACGGGATCAATTGTCATTATGTATGTGCACCGATTTCTTCACCCGCAACCATAATGTCATCGACGTATGCCTAGCACTTTTCAGTTATTGGAGTATTGTATAACTCAAAAACCGCTTGTCAGATTTTGATGAAATTTAAACTACACGGGAAGCACCAGCTTTCAAATAAAAAAGAACGATCAAAATCGGTTCACACAGTCGAAAGTTCTGAGGTAACAAATATAAAAAAAACATACGGGTTGAATTGAGAACCTCCTACTTTTTTTGAAGTCGATTAATAATCATTAATATTCATATTGTTTTTTATTTTAACATATGCTCATATTTTTCATATAAAACTTAAAACCAAATTTAAAGTATAGTAATATATAATATTAAAGTTCTAATAAATAAAATACCTACCGTAATATTGTTTCAGCCACCTTTACTTACTTAATTTTATATTTGATTGTAATAATCTGGCACTTTTGAAAAATGCCAAAACTGCCATTGCCACGATGGATGGTAATAATTCGAAACAACTACCTATTATATCAATTATCAATCAATCGTTTCTCTATCTTTATCTCAATTATTACAGTTCTTACATCAAAATATTGGAACTTGCTGTCTTTGTTATTTGATAAAAAAACTTGCAATTCCTGAACGACACTAGGAAATTATAAAACCTGAATTTGTACTTTCCTATATAGTATGACAGTTTCAACTTATGTATACAAACTAACCTACCGCTGCGACATTCTAAGAAAACCCCACCATGAGCCGTACGTAGGTACGTGCTCTGAAACTCCCACGCGTTTGAATGAAAACTATGTGAAAATCTGAATTGCTTTTATAATATGATAAAGTGGTCTACAGTCATGTCACGACAGATCATTTGGAAATGTTAAGCTAATGTTTTTGCTAGCAAAGTTGCTCCACCCACAACTTTTTGCAAATTCTTCGTAAGCATGACATTATAATTAACAAAAATAACCTTTAGCATTGTAAATGCTTAGAATAGCCAAGATGTCTAGCAAAATGTCAATGTGTGGGCGTCGTTACGGCATAATTTCGTAATATCTCAGATGTGGGTTTGGTAAACAGGTATTTGAAGATAATCTTGTTTATTTGGATCAATTGAAACTCGGTGATGCGCGAGACTCAACAGCTGGGTAGGGATATTTGAACGTTTGGAACTATGAACGATGATTCATTCACAGAACAGTACAAGATTGAATCGAATGTATACTGTATTGGATATATTCTAGTTATATACATCAAGCGCTCGTAGTAAAGCTTATTTCAGCCGTAATCGCACAACTAGGTTAAGCTCCGTTCTCTGCATTCACAGCATAGATAGGTCACCGTTAATCCTTTTTTATAAATTCATAAGTTTATTTTCAGAATACTGTACCAAATTTTATCGATACTAGTGTTTAAGTACATCTGGCTGAGTAACCTGCAAGCAGATCTGCAATAAAAAAAATATATTTTAAAACTACAATTAAAAACTGTTGACATAGGGAATATTGTTGACATACATTTGCTTAAGTGCCAGTCACATAATTCTTTTTTTCCAATTTGTAAGCAACTTTCTTCTACAATTTTTATTCCATTTGGCTAGTTCTTATAGACGGCTGTTTCCATATTTATAAATTACTGCGACACGGAGATTGATATAATAAGTTTTCATATTGTGTTCCTATTGTCTGGTAATCACTTCGTTACGCATAATAAAATAACATGTATGAACTTGACTAAATAAACGAATATCTTTGATGTACACACATGCAAGGCAGCAGAAGAATTTTGCAGACTTCAAAAAATAGTACGCAACGCTTTCCGAAAAATACTGAAGTTATTGCAGCGACTCGTATGAATGTGTACCTATGATAAATTTTATGTAAATAGATTCCACGTTATCATTTGCTTTCGGTAGGCAAGAGGTTTATACGGTACGGGCTGTTCCCTGTCAACAGTTGCAGACCCCTGGGGTCTAAATCTTTGACATTGGGCTGGCCCGTAGTCTATACGGCAAACAGGGTGCATTGAGTAGCGTGTTAAGTAAAAATCGTTATGACTATACGTCATGACGATCTTCTCTCTGAGGGGAAGGCCCGTGGCTTAGCAGGGGAAACGTAAAGACTTGGTTAGACATATAGTCGGCTTAGATTTGACGCTAAAGAAAATAGTGAAGTTTTAAAGGTAAATAAAGTAAACACGAATGGCATTAATGTTTAATGGTTTGCTGTTAATGGCACATTAACAGCAAACCATTTATTAACAGAAATTTAGAAGGAATAGTAATACAGTAGGTCCTTTCCAGTGGGTATGGTAGGTATTATCTAATACATGGTAAATCTTTACTTGATAACCTTTAATAACATTATGTTGGCTTTAAGCTATACATACATGATATTAAAGGAAGTACTCAGTTCACTCAGTTCTATTTGAATGCTAACTCCTGAGTCACGCGACGAATCTTAAACCAGTTTTCATCACATAAGTATATTCTTCCGGAAGGTAAATTCAAATATTGTATGAAATCTAAAAACCACTCTTACGATGCCAGGCCGGGTCGCTCATTGCTTTTATACTAAATAATGTCATTCAGTAATTAGTGCTACAAAAACCTTATAAACATTTACTATTCTGATATATAGTCCCTTGTAAATTTCTTAAGGCAACGTTTCTGAATAATCGATATTCATACAAGTAAAAACTATCTGGCAATCTCTAGTGGTGTAATAAAACTATTTCATGTTTAATATGTTATTACTTGTGAGCGATAAGGTACCATTTGAGAAGCCTAAATATTGTGTATTTAATATAATTTTGATATGAATTCTGACAAAGTGACGCCTGAATCTATAAAAAAATTACATAAATTTGTCTTGTATCCTTAATACCTTGTGCAAGCTTTTGCGTCCCCTTGGGGGTTGTGATCTACAGGTTACATAACACTGCTTTTCGTACATAATGCAATATAACAAAAGTAACTTAACAACACTTATTGCAACAAACGGACATAATAATGCTATTGATTATGATAGGAAAACTATTATTAATACATCCTCAAGCGAATTTACCAATACTTTATTTTTGTGTGTAAAGCAAAGTCGATAATATCAGGAATACATTTTTCACGTTAAACTTTTCAGATATTTCTGCGTTGCATTTCATTTAACCCACGCTATGCGTAGGTGGTGAGAAATCAGATCTGACGCAAAATGCCAGCACATTGTATTATTATAACCTTCATATCCATGTATTAGATTTTTCATAAAACCTATCTGTGAGGATTTATTTACAAAAGCTTTACGAAAGTACAAGATTTAGCCGCAACTAAGTCAGCTTCAGCATTAAATATATATTGCCTACCTTAGTACTTTGGGATTTATGCATTAATGCATCTGTTCTTAGATGGATCAAAGGTACAACGATAGGTTTAAAGGATGTTAATACCCTTAAGGCAAACAAACTAATTTTTCAAAAATATTTTTTTACACATATACTTACTACATATTATACACATACGTTAAAATTATATAAATTTTATACGAGCAGCACGCGTGTCAATCTCTGAAAGTAAGATAGATCAAAATATAAACATATGACAAGGTATATAAATAAGGTGTTCTGACAAATGACGTTTATCTTATCCTAACCCACCTATACTTAATGTGCAGTGGGGTACCAACAATGATATTATATGCTTATATGAGGTAGATGTCGCACAAGCGAGCGGAAGCTGAGGCGGCAAAATTAAGTCAATTGTAGTAATTTTTACGATTACGACGCGTATTTCAAGCGCGCCTTTTCTATATTATTTGTGCCGTATTATCTGTCGCAGTAATCAAGTTTATGTCGTAAAGGAACAAGATCTGAGCACCGCGCAGTATGAATATACGTCATCTTTAGTAAAACATCATTGGGTACCAACCTATAATTGTACCCCCCATCTCTACCCGCGGGTGCAGTAGTAAGAATCAGCAATCACACTGCACTGGTCAACACGCCTGCCAAGTGTGGCGAGTATTGGCAATCCCCCCCCCCCATATATTTATATTTATAGGGGGAATGAAATACAGAATGTTGATAGGCCACTCTTTATGATCTTCATCGAAATTTTTGAATATATTAATTGGTCTGATTGGCATTAATAACATGGAGTAAAAAATATTTTGTTGTTTCTATTACAGGATGCGGCAACGGCAAATATCTGAACGTGAATCCATCTGTGTTCGCTGTGGGCGGAGACAGGTGCACGAGGCTGGCCGCGCACGCTCGTCATCACAACAATGAGGTGAGTCCCTCAGAAAGGAGGAAGTTATTGTTTTATATTTTATTCGCTGCGCCCCACGGTTACACCCGCGTGGATTACGGTTTTCCCGCTACCTCAATTATCCCACGGGAACCATACTTCTCCGGGATAAAAGTAGCCTATGTGTTATTCCAGGGTGTAACCTATCTCCATACCAAATTTCATCGTGAAGAAGTAACAAACATACACACAAACTTTCGCCTTTATAATATTAGTGTGATGTGATTTGTTACCTCAGATACAGAATTCTGGCATCCATAAGTGGTGGTAGTGTCCTCTTTGACGTATTCATCAACAGCGGGTATTCGGGTTATAAGCCCGAATATGGTATAAACAAAGTATACTAAGTAAACTTGGTTTTTAGGACCCTATTGCAAGAAGCTCAGTGCACATGCATGATTTTACCCGCGTGTTACCTACTACCTCAGTTAAGTCCATGGAAATCATATTTTCTCGAGACAAAAAATACATAAGTTAATATGCTGATAATCCAGAATAAAATATATCTGCAATATTCCATTACTTATATGCCAAATTTCATTAAATTAAATCTATTCAACCGTTTTAGCGTGATTGAGTAACATCCACACATCCATCTTTACAAACTTACACGCTTGTGAGAGGGGATTGTTTTTTTTTTTTATAACTTTACTATTCATGGATAAATACTATATGTTTAATTATATTGTTCCAACAATCTTTAATTACGATTAAATTACTATTTCATAATTGAGAATTATATAAGAATTTCTAATAATATAATAAGAATTACACTTTAAATATATTTGTATTTTGCATTTCATTGTGGTGGAATGTGGAAAGTATTAATTAATCAACAACTTTTTTGTACCCATGTTTGTGCAAATAAATGACTTTGACTTTGTAGTATTACTCGTAACAATATAATCCCATCCCACTAATATTATAAATGTGAAACTTTGGATGGATGGATGGATGTTTGTTACTCAATCACTTATGAACGGCTGGACGGATTTGAATGAAATTTGGTATGTAGATACTTCAGGTCCCGGAATAACTTAGCTACTTTTCATCATCATCATCCTCGTCAATCATCACCACGCGGGTAAAACCGCGGGGTGCATCTAGTATTATATATAACGTTTACGTACTTAAGTACATTTTGTGTGTACGTGTAACGTATGCATGCAAAATCAGGTTTTTACATCTTTGCTCCCTCTTGCGCCCCCCACAACGTACAATTCGAGCTTGTCTACGCAATGTTAGCCTAAGCATAGGTTCGTAGTCGCAACTTGGATAGTGATAGCGGTGACTATCCAAGTTGCGACTGAGATTTCCAGCTACTAGTTATTTTTTCTTTATTTATAGCTTACGTGCTTCGGAGAATGCTTTAATCCGTCTGCCTTGGAAGTATTTTCAACTCTTTTAGCCATCTACAGAGACTTGAACTCTGACTTTGAATTTCCCGCCTAGAGCCTAAACCTTAGTCTGAAAATTTTGATATTTGCGGGCATACATTTTCTACATTTTTTATATTCCTTGCTTGTTGTTGTCTTATACGACGATCCACATTGGCTGATGCTGGATCATGTTTGAAACTCCGCTATCTACTTTAAGGAGAAGGCTATAACCAGACTTAGACAGTACCTAAGTGAATGTCCAAACTGTCAATTCCAGGTGGTGGTCTGTGACAACCTGTGTCTACCTTATCGCGATGAGTCGTTCGATGCAGTGCTGTCGATCGCGGTGGTGCATCACTTCGCGACCGTGGAACGGCGCGCCATGGCGCTGCGGGAACTGGCCAGGGTCACCAGGATAGGCGGCAGGTTGCTGCTCACAGTCTGGGCGATGGAGCATGAGGGGCGGAACTTCCATTCGCAGGTATAAAACAAGTTTTCAACCGACTAAAATAATATACCTCACAGAACTCTGAGATCTCTCAAGATATTGAAAAAATAGACATGCCAGCTTGAAAACTAGGTACCATTGTTGTTTAGTACTTTACAAATCTATCATTTGACGACTACTCACTGGATGGTCAGTGGCGAAGTGGTCAAAGGTGTAACCCCGCTAGATTTTTACTGGCTCTCAAAGACTGCTTTGTGAACATACCTACTGAGTATTTGGTGACAATATTCAAACTGGAGGGTGGTAGCTCGATGGATTGGTACTGGAAAGTACCCTACCACCATCCTGGCAATTTGATAACGGTGTTACCTTCACCGGAAGCTCATCCCGTTGGTGGCGATCGAACTAGCGCCCGTCAGGTTGACAGCGACCACTAGGTAATCAGTGTAAAACTAATTTAAGAACTTTATGAAACTAATTCACTCAAGGTATGTTGGTCGGTTAAAATAGGCGCTGCCTGTATTGTTCACCTAAAATATAAAAAACCGTCAGTTTTAGTATGTGGTGCATTCGTATGAAATTCATCAATGGCAGCCCGTTGTGCAGGAGTTGAATGCGGGAGGAGGAAACTGTGGAGCATGTACTTGAAGTGCTACAGAAGAAATAAGACGAAAAATCATACCACACAATGATTTCGACGTTAGCTCACAGTCAACAGAATGGGTTTCCATGGATTTAAGAACATCTAAATTAAGACTGGAGCAGCTGCGCCATCAACCGAAAGCCATACTCCAATATATAAAGGAGCTAGGATGGCTGGGGTAGTTGGCGGGGGAAATGCACAACACACCCCAAGCGGGACTTCAGTGCAGGCCGTATCACCCCCACGTAGAATTAGAATGAGAATCAATGTGACAATACTATTAAAAAAACTAGGAGATGGCCCAGTAGCTGTACGAGCGTAGACCGCATGAATTAGGTTTATGTACCTAATTTGCTTTAGTCGTAATCAGATTGGCAGTGGTACATCACGTGTGGTTCTCATTAAATATTTTTGTAATTAGGCAGAAGTAATGTCTTTCTGCTTTCATAAAACGCACAAATAACTTTTGTAAAGCTAAAAACTAGGTGTATGTTTGTCTTTAGTTGTATCTTGTCCAGTTTTTAGTTAGGTACATGACCTTAGAACGTACCATAACTGCCTTTTCAATAATATCGAATTAGAAACATCGAATATAGAATTTTCGGTTGAATGAGGATTATGGCCCCCAATAAACCAGAATCATTTTGCCCCCATTCTTAATTATTTTGAAAATATATATACAATAATTTTCATTTTCAGGATGTGCTTATTCCGTGGCATCGACCAGCCACGCTGTGCCCGCCGACGCAGACTCCGCGATTTCTGTCTGTGGACTACGAACAGTGAGATGACTTATTTTTTTACACTCTCTACTTTACACCTTTCAGGTCATACCTTTAAAATAATCTATTCCGTTAATGTAGCTAAAAGAAATACGTGAGCTATTCCAAAAAATAGTCAGAGTAATGAATAATAGTTTATATATAAAAACTTTATTTACATCTTTTCAAAATTTTCAATCAAAACAGTCAAATTCCCCGCCGACCCTTTTTAAGCACCAGCTTTCAAAACATTTGATTAACGTATCTTGCAGGAGGTCGAAAATTAACCGGCGATATTCTTCGATGGCCTCGTCTGCAGTGTTGAATTTTTGGCCACGAAGCCTTTTTTAACACGCTTTTATTAGCTTGGTACTTTTACTCATAATGGGTGTCACCAAGATGAATTATATTGAAATTTGCCGTCAATTTAAAATACTATCAGAAATAAAGAGGTTATAATAAATAATAACTACTTTTCGTATAATATTTTCAGATCAACCTATGTATCATTGTATTAGTTAATATACTGATGCTCTTGCACTAAAAGATTATGACGTGTTTATGGATTTATTGAATGAAATATTGCCCGCAGCATTGTACTTATGGTCTGTCATAAGATCTGGGGGCGCTGCTGCGCTTCATTGCCGTATTCGTTATGTTTTTGACACTGTTATATCATTATAGTGCGGCATTTTTTCTCATGCTTTCTAAAATCTTAAGCGAACTTTTTTAATTTTTGTATTAGGTAGCCATATTAACCCATTTACAGAATTGTAACAAAAATGATTATTTTATTCTATTAGGTGGTAGAAACAAAACAGATCTGTATGAATTTCAAAAGCATCTTATTGCTTTTGACAATGTACAGAAATACCAATATAAAATCATCTGTAAAATACCCTATAACCGATCGCTCATGTTAGAAAGTTAAATTATGAAATTTATTATTTGATAAGCATAGCCATGTGTCAAGCGCTGTCACTTTGCAGACCTCATTGACATTATCATATGTTTCCACATCAACCGACGTGGCATTTGTTTGAGGGTTGCGCAATAATTTAAAAATTGTATTTGTTTCAGCAGCGCAGAACCATGGAAAAGTCGGGACGGCTCACCAGGGTCGTCATCCCTGTCGTCGCCAAACGAAACATGCTATTCGTTCGTAAGAAGAGCTCTCCAGCGCCTGGCAGGACGTCGTTCCTTTCTACCATCCTGGGGCATAGCACAAAGGGTCCCCCAGAGAACTTGCACCCGTCCGGAACCGCCAGCTGCAGATCTTCCCATAGAACTACGACGGCTAGACGAAGCGCTCCCACCACGGTTAATTGCGCAGCATTCAGACGCTTCCACCTTAAAATCAAGAAGCCTCACGGACATTGCAGATATTGAGCGACACGCACTCGTCCGATCGCGGTCCAGTTTACCGAGCCTTGGTGTAGAAGAAAGTGAACCGCCGCCGCAAGATACCCCACAGCCTGAAATCACTGAGCCAAGGAAGAAACCACGACTCGTGAAACAAAAGAAATCCATAAACGAAGACGATGCTGATGAAGACTTGGATAAGCCTACAGACATGAAAAGTATGGTTGAAGAAATGCCTAACTTTAAGATTCATACACACAGACTGTCATCGAGAAAGCCAGGTGTATTCAAACAAACTTCTCTCAACGAAGAATTGATGTCTGTAGAAAGGTTACGAGAAAAAGAGCGTTTGCGTAAAAATATTCAAAAACAAGCTTCCTTAAATGAAGAATACCTTTACCGAAGACCAGGTGCACTTGACTCAATAAGAGACTCAATATTCTCCACATCGGCAACCACTGCCAAAAAATTTCAGTCCCTCAAAAACGGCCTCACTAGTAAGTTCAAAACGTCAACAACGAATATAGATAAAGTAACTGTGTTCGTGAGAATGTTACAAGGGTGGAAGAATCACGGGCCGGTCCCAGAAGTTCCTACGCCAAGTGACAATAACACTGGAAGTGAAAAGAGCTACCCTGAAAGGCGACATTCTAAAGAAGACGGCTCGGACTCGTCCAAAGATAGTAGTTTGCAAAGTGATACAAGTGTAGACTCAGAGGATAGTTTCGCATCTGTGATATATGTACCAAAAGCTGACGGATCAAGTGATCCATTGTCGCCGACGCCTCTTTCTCCGGGACCAACTTCACCGAGATTAAAAGTATCATCGGTACCCACATCTCCAAGAATGAAAAGTGCACCTGGTCTTCCATCTCCGAGAATAAAACAAGCGTTCCCTTTGATAAGGCCTCCTGGGTCACCGAACTCTGTTCAGGCCTCAACAACTGTCAACAAGATTCTTGTAGCCCAATACAGTTTAAAGAATTATTCGACTAGTAATACGATAGCAAACATACCAATAAAGCCGCAATCGAAAAGCCAGCCTAACTCTCCTCCTAAGTCAGAATCGGATGACAAGGTCACTCTAAAACCCGAACTACTTCCGATATTGAACCGAAATATATCTATCGAGGTATTCGAAGAGATAGATCCGATTCCGCCTATCAAAGAAGAAGAAGATGAAGAAAATGCTAGGGAAATGCCTACAGATATAACACAGAAACTACTAGCAGAAATCAACAAAGATATTGAAGAAATCCACAAACTCACAGAAGAAACAAATCAATTAAAGCCCCGAGTTCTACAAGATGTGAAACCGTATCCTAAAATTACTCTTCAAACAGTTGCTGAGCTACCTGAAATACCACAGTTCAAACCTAAAGAATTAAATAAGTCTCTTACAACTGACACCTTAGACGCAAAAGTGAACGATCGAAAAAGGAAGGAAAGAATACGACAAATTAAAGAAATGCTAAACAAACCGAATGCTACCTTTGGTAGACGACCGCCTTTTCCACTAGTCCGAAGTACCAGTAAAGCGGAGCCTGTTGTCAAGAGTCGCCCGACCTTAATGTCAATGGAACTTTTCAACCCTGCTACGGACGACATGGACAGTGACTCCAGCGGTGTTTCTTCGCCTGATTCCGTCGATAGCGTCATTAGTGTCGTCCCAGAAGAATTGAAGAAGACTGCTTTAGAAAAAGGTATGTTTATAAATATCCTAGAACTAACTTTTGTATGTATTTATATTGTATATATTTAGTTATTTATTATATATTTTATACGCCACATTTTTCTATCACTTATGAGTATTTTTTTTTTACCTTTGCATAGTTGTAAAGCGGATTTAACTTTTAATTTTTCTTACATTGCACTCGTGCATTTTTAAATAAAAGAGTTTATAGCTCATTTAAAGATTCATTTCTTGAGTTACTGTTTCTTCTATAGTCCTGGTCTATATCTGCAGCGGTTAACCTACAGGCTACGACTATAAGCATTATAATGATGATGCTGATTATAGATGTTTTGATAATTACATTATATTTTGTTTTTAGATCTGCCGAGCGTGTCAATTGAAGTGGAGATGGACGAGCCAATCGTTGAAAAATGCCCTTCACCTTTACCGCCTCCACAAACTATAATAGAAGCTGCAGCTGAAGTTGCGCATTCGCTTGATGAAACATGCGAAGCAGTAATTCAATCTAGCCCTAGATTGAAAAGAAAACATCTAGAAAAACTGGAAAGTACTGATACGATAGCTATTATACAAGGAGCTTCGAGCAGTAGTAGTAGCAGTAATTGGAGCTTAAACAAATTGTCACCGGGAGATTTGAGGATATTGGAGGATAGATCGAGGTCCCAGTCTCACACCAGTTCCAGTGGTAGTTCATCTAGCCTAGAACGACTCTCACCTGGCAGAAGGTCCAAGGACAGATCACCAAAACTTGGCAGCATAAGTAACTCTACTTGGAGCTTAAATAGATTGTCACCAAACAGACCAGAAGTACGATCTCTGGATGAGAACTCGAGCAAAAACTATAAAAGTCCAACTAGATTACCTTATGATTCCATATCAATATCTAGCACTGATTCGGAGAAATCGATTTCAAAGTCTGAAAGTTTCAACAGAATTCAAAATGAGCCCCTTATTACCTGTAAATCTGATATGTTAGCTAAGGAGGATGATTGGCCTCCAGACCAAGACCGCAATCAGCACTTAACGGAATTCGCTGAAAAGCTAAGTGAAAAACTATTGCAAGAAATCGATCAGTATTCCAAACGGATAAATGAAGAAGATTTTGATCTACCAAGTAGCAGTAGCAGTGAAAAAAGTATTTCACTTCGACTGAAAAGGGAAGAAGAAGACAGAAACACACAAAAAATATTGGATGAACTCTCTGATAGTTTACAACATTTAGAGGATCCTTACATTAGCAAAATTAGTACAGAGATGCAAGGGTTGAGCAAACTTAGCCATGAGATTCAAGAACGAAATAAGTATATTGCATCTCTAAACGATATTCAAGAAACAGATATCAACAAACTTTTTCCTAAATGTAGCACAAAATCCAAGAGCAAGAAACGGTCGAAAGATGTGGATCCAATTATTAATAAATATAGAGAGCTGAAAAAGTCTATGAAAGTAACAAGTGATGAAGATCTCCTCCTCAATAATTGTGTCATCACCCAATACACTGCAAAACCTATAACAGATGAGAAATTACCCGAATGCGAAATCAAAAACCCTGATGATGATAGCGCTATTTGTTCAAGCAACGGAAACCCTGAAATCACAATTGACTCAGGCACATATGATACAAGCCAATCGCTCGAAACTGGTTACTCTTTGGAATCAGAAATCAGTGTAGACTCTCTTTGCACTAGCACCGATAAGAGATCATCACTCAAAGTGGGCCAGTCAACGGACTCTAGCGATTTAGAAAAAATGGAGATTAGTCCGGAATCATTAACATCTCGTTCAAGCAACAGTACAGCGCCTCTGAAATCTGGATTTTCTATTGAATCAAGCGACACGTCTGCCGGTAGTGATTGGAGTCGTCGCGACAAAACTGGCAGCACTGCGTCTCTAGGCTGCGCTAGCTTAGCTTCTCTTCCATCTTACAGTGAATGCTCAAAGGAGCGAAAGCTCGAAACACGTTCATCATCAGAAGATACAGCTACTGTGCCTCCAGTTCCCGCTCGCGCAATACCTCATGCTCCTCTTTTGCCTTCTCTAAGTGACGGTTCTGACAGTCTTCCTTCAGAAGGAGGAGCGGTTACCTATCACCGTTACTATCACGTGTTCAAGAGAGGAGAACTCGACCAACTCATCGAGAAATACGTGGAAAGTCTCCACGTAGTATCGTCCTACTACGACCAGGCGAGCTGGTGTGTTGTAGCGGAAAAAGTTCAAGTATGGACCATATAATGAACAAATTTGTAATTTAGGTTCTATCTGATTGTCGAAGTACAGAATATTCGAAGCTGGTTTCTCTAAGGCCTGATGATTAAGTATAATGCTGGTTTCAAATCTTATGATGTAGTGAACATTATGAACTGTGACTTATATTATAGGACACTGTGCAGTGAGTATATCCAAGTGACCTTCTTGACTAATGCTTGAGTGTTAAGAATTGTATCGTCGGAAATGGACCTTGACTAAGTGTAAACCTTGTTCGAAATTGCCAAAAGCAAAGCTTTTGTTTTTAAGAAAACAATTACCTGTATATTTAGTTGTTATACCTATATAATTATCCTAAAACTTTGTTGCCTGCTATGGGACTCATGATTGTGTATTAGAGATTCGTAGTTCGAAACTATACTATCAAATCTTGATATCACAATTAATGTTCCCATAAGGCATTAGTATTCGATGCGGTATATAACTCGCATTAAAAGAAATCTAAGAGCTTTAAATAGTGAAAATTTAAATATAATATATACTTCAGAGGCTCAATATTACATAAGCTATTCGTAGCTTATTTACTCTATCATTCATGTATACTTACCGAATATATTGTAATATTACTCTTTACATAACTTATATAGAGGCGAAACGTCTATATTCTCATAGTACCATAATCCAAGACCAAAATAATTAGCGTACAAATTTCATATTTAAATCAGATATAGATAGATATATTATACGACAATAAAACTGATATAGCAATGATGTCATTTATTTGTTATATATTTTATTTTTCCTCAAGCTTCTCGTAATTATTTTGGTTTTGGATTTAGGTATCTGATTTCATAAATTATGCTACTAACTATGTTGGAAAAAATTATTTTGTTTACAGTAGGTAATTAGCACTAAATGAGCTGGCTTCTGGTAGACCTTGTTTTTAATCATATAAGTAAATATGAACGACAAAAATATTTCAAGTATGGACGTACCGCCGTTTGAAATAAAACGGCTTACTAACTAGCTCTGATTACTTTAATGATTTAAAATTTTCTCGAGAGTAAAAGTTTCACATCTTTGGAGGTTTGCATAAAAACTTTTGTGAGTTATACTTATCGAGGTAACAGCGTTCGGCATAGACAGTTTTCTTTATAGAGTCATGGCAATACTAATCGACTCGCACACAAGTTTTAAATTACAAATATGTACCAATAAATTTCATTCATAATTATATCGTTTTTGATGTCGTTGTATCGATGCCTAGATGTACATTAGTTGCGCAATATTACTTCATAATATAAAAACGATAAAAATTGTTATTAATTTTGCGGGAAAAATAACGTGAATCTATTTCAAAAGATAACATGCCAAAATTCGATAAGTAGTTAATATGGTTTTTTCTAAGAAACCCTATATAGAGCTACCATGTGATTCATAACAAAATTAACAGACATCAATAGCATATTTTTTTACATACAATTTTTATTTTGATTGCCTCTATCCTAATTTTTAGAAATTTATTATTTCAAATTTAATTCAAATTCATAATTTCTCGTAGTACATACCTATTAAGTAAGCAAAATAACGAATTTTAAATTACATTTTACATTTTAAGATTTAATGTAGATGGAAATTATGTTCATGAAATAGCGTACTTTCATATGCGCAATTCTGGTAATATTTTTCGTCCAACAAATTAAATTATTGCTATTTAAGTTTATTTTAGGGACGTTGATTGTAAAAACATTATCTAACAATAAAATGACAGCATTGCTTTTAATTATAAATATCATATTACAATTAATGTTGGGGGAGTGTTTCGTATTGTAAATATAACAGCTATATATGTATAAAAAGCTATTAGAATATAATAATATCAAAATAAATCAGTGAGATTAAAATAACTATATTAGACATAGAGGATATAATTTAATGATACTGGGTATTTAATATTTTCTACGAAATAGCGAATCTCACTTTAATAGGAAAATATTAAATGTACAGGTAATGCGTGGTGATCGCATTTTCAGTAGTTTTACGCAAAATTAGTGGATTAACGTAGTTCATAGGTCGACGATGTAATGCATGCACAACCATTATTATAAATTTGAAATCCCTATATAAGTCTTCATTGTTCGGATAATATAAAACATAATACATTTAACTAAACTCATGTAAGTTAATTGTTTTTTTATTGATAATAGGCAAGCGTTTGATCACAAATAGTTCTTTATGTTCTTACCATATCATGTTTATTATTAGAGAAATGTACAGCGAATGCAATATGGAGTTGTATTGTATCACTAAAACTGTAACTGTATATTAAAATAAAAATTAATGTGCCCAAATATTTAAAAAATTGTAAAATTAAAAGTGTTAAATTACATTTTGTTTCGCCAATATTTCAGTAAACAGTAACCGTTCAGGTAGCCATCCCATTTTTTAAAGTATTTTATATTGATAATTATAAGATTATTTCGTATAGTATATTAATTGCTTGGAGTATTTACTATGTCCGAGGGACGATAAATTATTTTGGATTGGAGTTGTGAAGTATTGAAGCATATCAGTGCGGTTGGAGAAAAGATATACCAAAACACAGGATCGAAAGATATTTAGATATATTATGTAGCTTTTTGGTCTCGCTCACAATACTAGCGAAATAATAATTATTACTGGCAATAGTCACAAAAATGCACTAATTAATTATCCATTGCAAAATAAAAAGGTCGTCTTTTTAAGCCGTTGTTCGTAGGCCTAGTTGATAATTCTGTTACTTTAATGGTACTATATTTCCACTTAGTTACAATGAAGTACCAAATTTAATGTTGACGCCCGCGCCGCCATATCCTATATAACATAAAGTATTTAAATAATTTTAAGCGATCTTGCCTTGTCCGCGTGTCCACTACGACCGCGAAAACGCGTGATCGCCTTTGTGCTTTTAGAACGACTTCTTCAAGAATACAGCCTTAAACGCGACCTTACTAGCACAGTATAAAACTTATAGTCAATTGGATATTGCACGACATATCTTTCGATCCTGTATTATTATTATCTGAATTGTGTAAATTGCTTTTGTAATGTTTTGTATAGTTTTGTTACGAGTAATTTTCACGCTGTAGGTTCCATACATAGTTGCGGCACGTAGATTAATTTATAATAGAATATAAACTATTCATTCTCCATGTGACCAAATTTGACACCTATACGATTGTTATTTTGCTGCTGCACTGCCCTTATCGGGCACATATAATTTATTTATACAGAATGATTCTATTAAGAAAGGAATATATCGAATCTCGCCTCGACCTTTTGGTAAATAGAGATGAACCCCCTTACTTATAAACGTTGAATAAGCTGCGAATAGTAATTCAGTGTTTTGTTCCGTTCTTTCAACGTCAAACCGTCATATAAGCGACAAAGACAAAACACTGAATAACTATTCAGAGGTTATTCAACGTTTATAAGTAAGGGGGGAAATTGCGAGCAAGTTGGTATGGCAGTTAATGTAGGTATACAGGTACAGCATATAGCAGGGCAGGGCTAACTTTTTCAAAAATATTAAAACTTTCCACGCAGCCATGCTGGAATACTAGTCAACATTCTACGTCTCTTACGATAATACCTTTGACCACATCGTCACTCACCATCAAGTGAGAGTGCCTATATAGATTTTTTTAATCAAACATGCGATTTGAAAAACATTACTGAGGCAGAGTCAATATTTAGGCTTATAGGCTGAAATTTAGACAATTTAAAGTGTTACTTAAACTTCGTTTAGATATCACACAGATGGTACTTTTCTAAGATACTAGGTAATTTTCTGCCTCAAATCTGAACTTATGCTTACTTTATTGATCATTTCTTCGGCAAAATTGAATGAAAACTTTAAACAATGTTTTGAACGCTTTCTAGATTCGCTCGTTATACTTCGGTAAACTAGTGCAATGTTTCTAGTCTCTTTTAGACTTCGTGACTTGAAACGAAACCATACAGTTTTGAGTTTTGACTTACTTATTACACAAACACGTTACATTCATATGTATGCTCATATAGGTAAAATCTAAACACAAATTTTCGCGAGATAAGTTAGGGCAATTATAAACTTTAGGCTCGACCTATTGCTACCCATCGAATATATTTGCAAAAAAACTCTAGAAAAGTTTTAAATAGGCTAAGCGTTGTTTTATGCTTACACTATACAAATGTCAGCGTCGCGCATATTCAAGCCTCTTCCTTATGGTACCACCGCCTTCCAAATGCTATACGATCCCGACACTTCTCTCGCTTCATGCACGCTAAGCTCGCCTTTTCATACAAGAGCGTCGGCTTAGAGTGGTCTTGACCTGGCCTTTTCTCAGAACTTCCTCAATCTGATTTCGAAAGCCTTTCTTTTATAATTAGAATCATTCTGTATATCATAACAATAAGTATCTAATTCCATAATACAGTAAAATAATAATAATATCACGACATAGATTCAAAGTACTTATCTGTGTTGATAACTGTGGTACAGATACTTTGCTAGAATTGTATTTCACTAGCTACGTCCCGCGGTTTCAAACATATATACTACGGTTTTCACCTTATATCAGTTATAAGTACGTCGTAGCATGTAAGCCTTAAGTTTTCCTTGAGAAATCAACTATCCAAAACAAAAATATTTTTTCAATTCTAACCAGTAATTGCTGAGATTACAAACAAATTAATTGGAACCAGTTGAACCGCATGTTCAACCACATAAACACTTCAGCTTTATAATATTAGTACAGATTCAACTGACATCAATAGATTATCATGGAAAATCGACTTTTGCCTTCGTTCCAATTATGTTTTTATACATAAAGATGAACTTTTAACTAACCAAGAATAATCTCAGTTTAGAACATTACAAATAAATTCTCCATTACAGTGCAGTAGATGTGTCTCAGGCATCAAATTTCAACTCATTTTTATTTAAATCTAGTAGCGTCCCGCGGTTTCCATCGCGTTGATTACAGATTTCCCGCTATCTCAACTATCCCACGGGAACTACACCTTTTCCGGAATAAAAGTAGCCTATGTGTTAATCCAGGGTATAAACTATCTCCATACCAAATTTCATGGAAATTAGTGTTGCCGTTTGAACGTGGAGAGGTAACAAACATACACACAAACTTTCGCATTTATAATATTAGTAGGATTATATCGAAAGAAAAATGTCAAGTACGCCCCTTACGATACGACAACTTGGTTGACGTAAAATAAAGTGTTCATAGTGTAAATCCTAGTATTTGGTTCTCATTTTAACAATTACCTACGTGGTTTAAATCTATGTCGTGATTAGATATTTAACATAGTTACGTCAGCGAAAGTCACAATAGAAGTATAATTATATATATACGAGAATCTCACATATAAAATTTTATGGCACGCTGTCTACGAGCAACCATAGACCTTGCCCAGATTTCCTTTTTTGTGTTCTGATGCCTTTAGTAAAATACTAATAACTAATTACAATGTTACAGCTACTACAATAACATTGAGAAATCCACTAGCTGTTGTCAGCCAATAGACAACACAGATGCTCTAAGACGCTAGCTAGCAATTGGCAGCGTGCCCAGAATGCTAGCAGCATTGCCACGTTGATTAATTAATAAATTAATATTGCCAGATCCCATATGTTCATTATACTATGCACCTTTATGTACTTATGTATTTAATAATTGGAGGTCCTTCGCAGGACGTATCCGTACGCCTATGTGTACATATTTATAAATATTATATACTGAAGCACTTCATATTGGCTTAATCTGTGATATCTAATAGAAAAATTAACACAAATTCGCTTTTATTTAGACCCAATCATAGTACGGTACGACACTCAGAAAGACATAGAAGATCGTTGCCACGTTCACGGTTCATCACCTTTGTTACAGCCGAAATAATCAGTAGCATATATAAATAACTGCTAAATAGGTAAATATTTCTTTCTCTTTTTCCGATGTCATTATTTTCTGTATATTACTGTTGTATCTAATGTAAATATTCTTGTTTTTTATGATATTAGTTATACAACCGCTTGATATTCCCTTGAACAGAAATGGTGTACAAAAAAATGTTGTTTTAAAGGTTTTTGTTAAATTATAAATGAGTAGGTAACACGTTGATTAGTGCATAACTTTTTTGTGAGATACCTAAATCCGAATGTCCCATATACAAACGTATATAACAACTACCCAAACCTAAAAAAATTTCGTAGAAAACTCTAAATATATGTAATTTTACAAAAAACAAAATCTTCCAAGAAAAACAGAAACAAAAGAATGCGATCAACTCAATAAGTCATGGCGGGAATGCAATGTGCGCATACTGCATGATGTTCGTCTGAATGGCAGGTAGCTCCTCAAGCCGGCAGCTGACAAAGTGCATTCATTAAGGGTAAGTATCTACTTACTAGCTATTGTTACTAGCTTGTACATACCCTCTTGAAACTCTTGAAGGCGAAAAAAATCCCCTTGGAGTCTGAGCCTTGTCATGAAGGAAATGGATAGCTCATACGCAATAATAAGTTTAGGAATGGTCCAAATGTTGTGCTAAAACGTGAAAATCATTTATAACTTAACACATAACTTAAAAAACATAAATAGAAATCACAGAAAAAATTTCAGATTTTGATAAACCTATTAGACGTTTTGATAAAATCATAGGTAATGCTGAAACGTTAATAATGCTTAACGTTCATATCACGTAAAAGTTGGATCTTTGAAATAGGTAAACCCATGACTTATTATGTAGTACTAAAAAGTTAATTTTATTCAAAAAATACTAATTGTATAAAACCTTAAAATATGTTCTCAAATTATAATTTACATCGACTGGGCTTGTAAATTATCATTTGTATTTTCTAATCACTAAACAACTAAATCAACAAGAATTGCATACTTCAATCACGGCGAGTTGCGTACCAAATCAGCACGAAGCATAGAAGCATAATTCCGTACAGTAAAGTCTATATCAGCACAATTTACATAAAACCGTACGAGTTGCATACATAAATAACATTTGTTCGATTGCCATATTTATAATGTAGTCGTCAAGAACAATCAACATTTTTTTATTGTAACCATAACGCTTATTTCAAGGCTCCAATTTTACACTCGCCACTTAAGCTCTGATATGATACGATATCTGCTACACACGTGTATTATTGAAAGTCACAAATTACTGAACCAAGGAATCCAGTAATTTATAATAAGCTTACGTCATACTGTACTATACATTATGTTAGGAGAGAACCTTCACAATAAAATGAAGACTTTAATGTACTATTGGTTTTATTTTATCGACCTCTGTAGTGATAAGCCAAAGTAAGTATCGACGCTTTCACCCTTCAACATCCGACCATTGACAATTTAAGTAAATCTTTCATTCGAAATGTATCGATCGAGAGGCGTTCGTATCGCCGAATTTAAACATACTCTGAATTTCATTTCTAGAAACTTTCAAACAAATCACTAGAGCCGTATCAATACCATCGTCTTGAGATACAAGATCTGCTCGTTTATGGTCGTAGTCGTTAATATGTTCCCACGGAAGGTACATGGGCCTCCCTTTCATAAAAGGAGTGTTGGCTTATCATAAATTATGCTAGTGGCCAGCATGCCTCTGATGAACATGCTACTAGCGATCACCCATTCAAGGTATGACCGATGAGTACGTTAACACATTTAATCGCTTAGCGTTTTAAATCATAAACCGAGGCCAGGTATGCCTCGTAACGCTTCGTGTTTTAAGGGCCTTTACAATTGGTGGCAAACCATGGGCGAAAACTTCTTACTTATACGAGTACAGTATAAGCTCCTTATTCGCGGGGTATACGTTCCATAAATATGCTGCGGATACAGAAACGGTGGATACGGAACGGTCATTTGTATAGGAATTTGAATAGAAATGTACTCTGCCTTCTGAGCCGCTGGTCCCGGGTTCGATCCCCGGATAGGTCAAACATTTGTGTTTGAACATGGGTGTTTGACTTGTGTCTGGGTGTGTCTATGTATGTAAGTATATATGTCAGTCATCAGGTTACCATAGCACAGGCTCTGCCTAGTTTAGGACCTGAAGACCTTGTATGAATGTTAATAAATAATAATAAAAAAATATGGATACGTTCCAAGATCTCAAAATAAAAGAAAAAATCATACTAACAATCAATTTAATCACGTAACGTAACTCGTTTTTTTAACAATACCTACTAATTATTATCTGAAGCAACTCGAACATTTTAAATCGTAAAGAGAAGAGAGGCGTCTCATTACATCCAAAATTCATTGATGTTTTACTAAAGATGACGTATATTCATACAGCACTGTGCTCAGATTTTGTTCCTTTGCGACATAAACATGCTTACTGTGACAGTTAATACGGTACAAATAATATAGAAAAGGACAGCTATATGTTTAGACTTGCGCTTGAAATACGCGTCGTAATTCAAAATTACTACAATTTACTTAATTTTGCCGCCTGTTTCCGCGCGCTTTGCGACATCTACCTCATATAAACATATATCATTGCCAAAATTGTAAAAAAAATGAATTAAGTCACTGACCATCGCAGCGTAATACAGCGGCGGCGGGCGCATTTGACAACTAACTTTGTGCATAGTGGAATAAGACTTGGTTTTCTATTTGTTCTCTTAGTGCATCCGCAAAGGCTTTTGTCAAAGCTGCACCGACACGTGCCAGTACCTAGTGCTCAAACAAAAGCCTACGCGTTAATAAAGGACACCGATTTCTATTTAATATACAGACTCAACTGCAAATAGCGAAATTTTTATCTGCGAATACAAGAAATGAGTCGCACGAGCTTTTACTGTATATGTATGAATGAGTACAAGTTTTCTTCATGTAGACTATTTCAATGCGTTATATAATCGCAATTTTGTCTGCAGATTTAAATTTAAAATAAAAACACCTTAATATTAGTTAAAAGTTGATTTATTAAACTTACAAAACAATAAATAATCATTCGATCTCTCTGAAACTTCACTATGCTACATCGTACCTAACTTCATATATTAAAACAAAATAAAATGCGTGGACAATGACATCACGAAACGAAAGCTAGATTTTGTATGTAAACCAAAATGAAGATCCATGTAAAAATACAATTGCGTTAATTAATCAATAAATTATAGATATTAGTAGCAACATAAAATTTTAATGACTAACCGGTTTGACATGACCAATTCAACTCTTTATAAAAAAATAATATGTATATATTACAATTATTTTTTTATTATAAACACGCGTTTGACCACTTTTTCACCTGATGTTAAGTGATGACGCGGTCTCAGATGTAGCAGGCAAGCCTAGAAGGTACATAATATTAACTTGTGACTTACTTCTTGGCAGTACACAGGAGGCAAAACGTTTCGTGCTTATAGGTGGTATATACCTTTTAATAAAATTATATATAATTAGGAATAGCCTTGTATAATGTAATGTTAGGGTAGATTCAGCTTTGAACTCAGCGGGGTATCATAAAGTCTAGGTATGGTATGGTATGGTAAGGACATGCGTCAATAAAGGAAGTTCACGAAATCTTTTGTTCGTGGTGGCATAGATGAAGAATATTTCTTTTTGTTTTTACATGTTTTGATTAAAGATTGAGTCCTACAACTAGTGGACCTTGAGCTAGCCCAGAGGGTCAAATACCCTATAACCGTTGAGTTCAATACTTCCATGATGCATCTCATTCAGCAGCAGCAATTATAAACGATATACAGACAGATATAAGAATAAAACGTATGAATAAATATAATGCAACTATTGAACAAACTGTTGCAACTATTCTATTTATTCGTAAGGTTTATTCGTGCTTAATTGCTTTTAGCTGCCTACAACTAGATGTAACCACACTTTTCGTTTCATTTTTTTTATTTTTTTTCATTTATTTAGCTCAGCTTGATAATGTTTTTATTGTAACACATGACGTCACGTCGATATAAAAAAAATGTTTTGTATCTATAAACTTTATTATTAATGATTGTAGAGGATAAAAAAAATGTTTTATATCTATAAACTTTGTTATATAATGATTGTAGATGTTAAAAAAAATGTTTTTGGTCACTAACGTCTATGTAGTTTTATGTAGTTATGGCTTTTAGTTTCATTGAGCATAGCTACGTTACAGTAACTAGTAAACGAATAGAAAAAAATATCTTGCAATATTTTTTTATGTATTAAGTCACAAACCAGCAGACGGGCCACTTTATTGTAAGCGATCACCGTCCCCTATGGATATCTTTAATACTGGGGGCATTAAGATACGTTGCCAATCCTTTTTAGAACTTTAGTTTACTCTCCTTTTGCGGAACTCCATATTGTAGCTCCTCGGACACACCGAGAGAGGAAGCTCGTTCAATTCATTTGTGTTATGCAACATAATAAGCGAAGTATGGCCACACCTAGTTCTAAGTTGTACAGTAACATGTAGATACGGAGAGCCGACGCAGTCTCCATACTCTTGCAACAACTAGATAGTTGTTGCAAGGGTATGGAGACTGCGTCGTTTACGTATTATCGCATATTAAGGAAGTAAATGTATACAAGTTTTAGACGAAATAAGCGGCCAGTTGGGCCATTTTGTCCTTGGGTTGTTTGTTTCGGTTTTTGGCAGGACGTGGCCGCGGGCCTCGGTGGCGCGGAATCACCGCCCGGGACGCGACCGCGCGATGTTTCTCCACCTGGAAAATAACGTACCGTTATAATATAATAGCTGTTACTTTCACCTCTAATGCTTATAATATTAATTAACCTGTTCAGAAGCAAATACACGAAGATTTGCACTATTAGAAGTCGCGAAATAAGAACAAATGTTTTATTGTATCATAATTAACAGAGAATGCTACAAGAATGCTATATTATTGTCTTTAGACTCGCTTGAAATTCAGTATTCACTTATAATATTACCTCGTTAATTTAATCATTATATTTATTTATAAGTGTTCATCTAAATTATTTTTTCATGCCATCGCTAGACAAATTAGCACACTTGAGGGCAAAACACGATCTAAGCTATTTCTTTTTTATGAAATAGGTGGCACACAAGCAGATGAGCCGCCTGATGGTAAGTGATCACCGTCGCCTATGGATATCTGTAACACTGGTGTAATGTAGGTAGCATTAATATTATAATAACTATTAAATGTATATTGTGGGTAGGCGCACACAATTGTTAAATGCTTTTGTCTCCGATTAAACGCCGATAACACAACAATACATAGTCGTTATTTTGCCTGTTTCTCCGCATATTTCTCAGTGGCGACGAGTAAAAACTACATGAATATACGCGTGGTGTAATAGTTTACCAGAAACAAGTGTAGTACAAGTGTTAATATGTCGATCGGTAAAATATCCGAGTTCGACATTCACAAGGACGATTGGAAACTGTACATTGAACGGTTGGAACAATATTTTGTCGTGAACGATATTCAAATAGAAAGACAAGTGCCGACGTTAATTACAGTCATGGGAGCAGAAAGCTATGAGTTATTGGTAAATCTGTGCACGCCGGCCAAACCAGTAACCAAAACATTCCAACAAATAATTGATGTGATGACGCAACATTTACAACCGAAACCGAGTGAGTTGGCGGAAAGATATAAATTCAGACAACGAGTGCAGAAAAGTAGCGAGAAGATAGCAGACTATGTGGCCGAACTCAAGAAAATGTCGAAAACTTGTGCGTTCGGTGTCGGCTTAGAGGAAAACCTACGAGACCAGATGGTGTGCGGCATTATAAGTGAAACAATACGACAACGGTTGTTTGCAGAAGATAACCTCAATTTCGTTCGAGCATACAGCTTAGCAGTGAGCTTAGAGGCCGCCGAAAAGGACGCAGCCGTGGTGGAAAATTATGGAAAATCTCACGAGACGATAGCAGGATGCCAGAGTATGTCAGGCGCAAAATGGCGTCGTAAACCAAAATCCGCGGTAATGAAGACAGGAACACAGCAGATTAATTGCAGTACGGAAGCGAGGGAAGCAACTCGGAAACCGACACAATTTCGTGAGTGGGACCAGCAGCAGCAAGTGGAGTGCCGGGCGTGCGGAGGCGCGCATCAAGTTTCCCGCTGTAGGTTTGCGAGGTACACCTGCCGCGCTTGTAATAAGATGGGACACCTGCACCGCATGTGCCCAAACTCAAGTAACCAGCACTGCGTGGAGGCAGCAGAGGTTAAGAGCCTCAGAAAAGTAGAGGTAGACAGTGATGATAGTGATGAGGTAATTGACATTTTTATAAATCAATTAGCTATAGCCCAGTGTAAACCCTTTTTGACAACATTAAAAATAAATAATACCTCCCTTGATATGGAATGTGATACAGGTAGCGCCGTATCGTGTATTAGTGATAACACATATGAAAAACAGTTTAGCGATTTACCTATGCACCATTGTAATTTAGTATTGCGTTATTATACGGGTGAGGTAGTTCGACCGATCGGAAGTATTAGGCCTATCGTCGAATACGGTAGTAACAAGAAGGAATTAGACTTATATGTAATTAAAAACGGCAAGACTGCTTTGCTCGGCAGGCAGTGGATAGTGGAGCTTAAAATTAAGTTGCCTTCCTTCGATAATGACAATTTTTTGAATTCAGTCAGATGCGACGATTTCAATTTAGCCGCTTTCAGTTCCAGATTCTGTAATGTATTCGCGTCTGGGTTGGGGCGCTTCACCGGAGCGCCAGTGACGATTCACGTACGTGAGGGGGCACGGCCCGTGTTCATGCGCGCGCGGCCGCTCGCCTATGCACTGCGCGAGCCAGTGGAGCGCACGCTCGACCAGCTGCAGCGGGACGGCATCCTCACACCTGTCGAGCGCTCCGACTGGGCGACACCCATCGTGCCGGTCGTCAAGAAGGACGGTAACATCAGAATTTGTGCCGATTATAAGCTCACGCTAAACAAGGTTTTGGAAATTGACCGTTATCCGTTACCACGCGTAGAAGACCTATTTGTACGATTGCAGGGAGGGCAGAAATTCAGTAAAATTGATCTTTCCCAGGCCTACGCACAATTTGTCCTCGATGAATCCAAAAAATACACCGTTATCAACACCCATAAGGGTTTATTTACTTATAATAGACTAGTATATGGGTTAGCTTCGGCTCCTGGTATTTTCCAGCGCTGTGTGGAGGAACTTTTCGCGGATTTACCACAAGTAGGTGTATTTCTAGATGATATTGTAATTACTGGGAAGATAGACCAAGAGCATGTCAAAAACTTGTATCGGGTATTTGAGAGGTTAGAAAAACACGGCCTACGTGTTAAAAGGGAAAAATGTGAGTTTTTTGCCGACTCCATTAGTTATCTCGGTCATATTATAAGCAAAGACGGCATACAGACATGCCCCGATAAGGTTGAAGCAATACTAAATACACCGCCCCCCACAAACGTATCTGAATTGCGATCCTTCCTAGGTATGGTCATATATTATTCGAAGTTTGTGAAAGGTATAAGTACTATCCTAGCGCCATTATATGATTTGCTTAAAGCCGGATCGAAATTTGACTGGAGTAATAAATGTGAGAGTGCATTTAAACTAATAAAAAATAAACTGGCCAGTAGTGAAGTTCTGGTACATTACTCGGGCTCGCTGCCCTTGGTATTGACGGCAGACGCGAGCAGCGTCGGCGTCGGAGTAGTCCTGTCGCACCTGACGCCGGAAGGGGAGCGCCCAGTGGCGTACGCGTCACGATCACTCACGGCCGCCGAGCGACATTACTCGCAGATTGACCGCGAGGCGCTCGCTATCGTGTACGGCGTGCGAAAGTTTCACCAGTATTTGTATGGTCGAACATTTACACTTCGAACCGACCACAAGCCGTTGACACATATATTTGGTGATAAAATAGGCATTCCAGTAATGGCCGCATCTAGGCTCCAACGATGGGCCGTTCTTTTGTCAGGATATACTTATGACATAGAATACGTACCTTCGAAAAGAAATTGTGCCGATGCCTTGTCCCGCCTGCCGGCAAAAGAGGCGTGCAAACGTGATTCATTGCCGGAAATTACCTACTGTAATTTCGTAGAAAACTTTTTACCGGTGACCAATAATGATGTAAGAAAAGCTACCGCGAAAGATAATTTACTTAGTAGAATAAAAATGTATGTTGAATCTGGATGGCCCAACTCCCGCGCGGACGAGCTAGTTAAGCCGTATTTTGTCAGACGCCACGAACTGTATGTCGAGAATGGGTGTCTGATGTGGGGTTACAGGATGGTGGTACCCGCTTCTCTAAGGAAACTCGTTTTGCAACAACTTCACATTAGTCATATGGGAATAGTTAAGACAAAAAGCTGGGCACGAAGCTACGTGTGGTGGCCGGGCATCGACCACGACCTTGAAACGTTATGTCGGGAGTGTGAGACGTGTGCGCTGGAAGCAGCGGCACCACCACATGCTATTCCAAAACCTTGGCCGTACCATGCACAGCCCTGGTCGCGCTTACACATAGATTTCTTAGGGCCATATAATGGTGAAACCTTTTTAGTTTTAATCGATTCTACGTCGAAATGGCTGGAAGTATTTAAAATGAAGCGGACGAATAGTGCGGCGGTAATTAAAGTACTTAGGAGTACTTTTGCTAGATTTGGATTACCGATTGAACTTGTTTCGGACCGTGGGCCCCCATTTACAAGCTCGGAATTTACTGAGTTTCTAAATAAAAATGGCATTCAACAGATATTCTCCCCCGCATACCATCCTGCTTCTAACGGCGCAGCAGAATGTGCAGTTAAATTGTGCAAACGTGCAATAAAAAAATCAATCCGAGACAAAGTCGATGTCGATGGTGCACTGCAAACTTTCCTGTTAAACTATAGGAATACGATTCACAGCACAACCGGTGAGTCACCTGCTAGGTTGTTACAAAAACGATGCCTTAGATCGCGCCTAGACTTATTGCGCAATGATAACTCGATAAGGAATAACGTGCGTAAATCACAACAGCAGCAGGTGCGAAACTCAGGTGGGGTGGAGCGAGCATTCAAAGCGGGAGAAACCGTGTGGGCGAGAGGCTATGGTTTGCAAGATAAGTGGGTCCGCAGTAAAATAGTAGACACAGAAGGTTCACGCCAATATATCTTGGATGATGGAAGCGGTCAATTTTTCAAAAGGCACATAGACCAAATGCGTCGTAGATCTCGGCTATCTGATGTTCCATGTCCTGTTCAAAGTGAAAGTGAGGGTAAGCAAGCGCTTCAGTGTGAGGGTGCTGGCCCGCCGGTGGAGGTGGTGATGGATGGTGCTGAGGATGGTGTTGATCAGCAGACCGAGCTTAAACCCGTTATTGACACAGTAACTACAGAAGCCCCCCTTACATCAACCTCCTCCGATCAGCCGTCACCATCCCATGCACATACTCGTCCCCATACCCGCACTAGAAAAAAGGTAGTAAGGTATGGGTTTGAAAAAGATTAAAAATTATTGTTTTCTTGGATTAAACCTTATATGTGTAAGTCATGTTAATGTGGTTCCTATAACTTGATTATTGATATTTCCCAATCAAAGTTTGATGTAATGATAAGTTAAGATTTATGGTGGAGGTGTAATGTAGGTAGCATTAATATTATAATAACTATTAAATGTATATTGTGGGTAGGCGCACACAATTGTTAAATGCTTTTGTCTCCGATTAAACGCCGATAACACAACAATACATAGTCGTTATTTTGCCTGTTTCTCCGCATATTTCTCAACTGGAGGCATTACGATACGTTGCCAATCCTTTCAAGACTCTGTTAACTTTCCTTTTGAAAAGTCCCATATTGTATATATACCATATGCATATTGTGGCTGCTCGGTAATACCGAGGGAGGAAGCTCGATCCACATTTTGCAGGTGTTTGGCAAAAACGATCGCTTGAATCGCACAGTGTGTGATGTCCCATGTGTCGATTACATGTGGATGAGCTTTTAAGCGATTTCGGGTAGTACGATGGTCAAACCTTGATGCGGGAATAAAGTTGGAGTTCCTCAGAAACTCTCCGTTGTATATCCGGTAGAAAAAACCCTATTGTTACAAATTTCGAGTTTTCGTGCACGTATGTTATCCAGACAACCTGACTAAGATCGCAGGCAAGGGCTGGATGTGGGGCGCTTCCAACCGGTGGGCGCTTCTTATGGAAATCAATGGGGGAAGCAGTGGACGTTCTATGGCTGAGATGATGATGATGATGGCTACCCCTCCGGGGCACAGACGTGCCGTAATGTGTCTCACCAAGGCGCTGAAGGCCGGCTCGCAGTAGAGACAGGCCGTCATCTCGGTAAGCGCAGCCGGGAGGCGCGTCTTGTCTCCCTTGTACTCCACCGTCACCTGCTGCGCGCCGCACGCGCCGCACGCCAGCTCCGACACCTGCACCCGGCACGCGTCCTCGAATATGTTGATTATCACGTCGCAACTGGGAACAAACAGATAAAAAACATTTACACAAAAATAAAACACAAAACAAAAAAACACATAAGGGACACAACAAACAAAATAAAAAAGATGGTGATATTGAGTGAGACATAAGAACGTTTTTCTTTGTAAAGAATTTTAGAGAGTTTAATCTACTTTTGGCGATTAACAAAACTACGACCAATATGATTGTTTGAGTTTAATCAAGTTGCAGACTAAATCATGGTACGACTATGAGCTTGATTATGAAGCCCAGTAAAAATATATTCGCGTTATAAAATATATTCAGTTTTTATTTTTGTCCTGGTGACACAAACTAGTCGAATCCTACTGTCCTGAGCGGTTGAGGTATATTAGAAAGTTAAATATTTCGTTATTTCTCGAACAAAGCAATAACCTCTGCATTGTGTGATGTATGTGTGATATTATTGTTGTGTCCATTCCTCTCGCGACACAGGGTATTCTAGTGCAGGGGGTGAGTGTTAATGCGTTTGTTTGTTTGTCATAAACTTACCCTTAACGTAGTTAAGGTTGTATCTGTATAGTTCAACTACCCGCGCCCTGGTAGAGTCGAGTGAGAAAGCGCCAGTAGGGTATACATACCGGTTGCAGGCCAGTTTCCACTTGGGCGCGATGGAGGGGTCGAGCACCAGCACCCCGGCCTCACACTCCACGCACCCCGACACTCCGGTAGAGTTCACGCCGTATGCGCAAGTCGGGTGGGTGCACGAATTGCACCCGAAACCTTTCTTCATGTCCCTGAGTAATGTCAAACATACATTTAAACTAATATATAGATTCCTTCGACACGACGAGTACTAATTTGGGAGCTAGGGATTCAAATCTAGGATTCTAGACTTAATCAAAGTAGGTATTTTTATAGTTTTAATTTATTTATGTAACTACATGTTACATAAATAACATGTATTATTACAGAAGATGTAATAATGCTGTGGAAATAAATGTGTTTTTTTCTTCAAAATTATTTATTCAATTTACGCATCCAAGATGCACTCAGACTTCAATAAATTTATTGTGTCAAAGACTAACGATGCGTTTCAAATTGTATAGACACACTACCGTGGAGCGAAGGAAGCTTCCTTCGCGGAGGCCATTCTTTTCAAATATGTTTACAAATGTGTTTATCCAATTAAATAGGTTTCACACTAATATGTTGAATCAGCGAAGTAGAACTTTCCAAGGACCTTTGTCTTCCAAAAAACGGCTTAAATTATGGTATGCTTTTAAATAATAGAACTTTCTTTATAGCTGATTTGAAAACATTTGCGAACACCAAATTTCGCTCGGGCTCAAAACTTCCACTATTAAAGAACAATTTAAAAGATTTAATCGGATGTACAGGGAGTCTGATATGTCAATATCGATTATTTTTTAATTTCCTAAAATTAGTGTTACTTCGGGTAATATGCCACAAATAATGGAGAATAACCTTGATGTATTCATGGATCTGCACGAGTGTAGAAAATTAAAACCATGTGTTTTCGAACAAAAATTAATAAATTCTTCGAAAATGAGACTAAATAGACTAGACTTTCTAATAGCATTTTCTTATTTTATTTGACGTTTTATCGGAAACATCAAACAAAGTTCTATGATCTTCAATTCTTGTTTACAATCATATGCACTTAAATAATTTAGTTGTATTCTCTTTTTCGTTGTTTTTAGTTGTATTTCTATTACCTGAAAGGCGGATGGTTGTAGCAGTATGGGCAAAGTGGGAAGCTCTTCCCTTTGTTCCCAGTGGACCAGGAAAGCAGTTCGAACTCATCCAACGGACATTTGAGCTCGCGGTAGATACGGACTGTGCCGTTCTGTGGCAAGCCGTAAGTGTCATCGCAGTGGGAACAATGCAGACGGGCCGGTTTCGCCTGCAAAATTAATTAAAAGTAAATATTGCTTTTTAATAGAGGCCGGGACTTTAGGTGGATGTAGCTACCTCCGCCGGATCCAGGTTACGACACTACGCCACAGAACTAAACAATATGAAGAATACGAGACTGCTACAACAGCAAGCCAAAAGAGGCCTCGGATTTCAATCAAGTACAAACCTAGATGGTGCAAAACGGAATTAGCATGGTAAGATAGCCTATAAATTACACAAGTTTCAAACCTGAACTGTCGGATAGCTATCCCCACCCCAAAAACCATCAAGTACTTCTCTATTGAATGAAAATGGTTCGAGATATCATATTCTGTTTATTCATAATGTAATTACAATATTAAGTTTCGCAGGCGCAATCTCTCGTTGTAGTTTCTAAACCACAAAGGAAAGGATTGGCTTGGTATGGACATGTGATGAGGAATGGTGGAAAACATATCATCAGCGTTCTAGGTATAGCGTGATAATTGACCAAGTAAGATAGTGGTCAAATGCTACATCTATATAGCATTAAAAAAAATAACTTTTGCTTAATGCAGTTAATAATTTAAGAACCCTTGGTGAAACACCGCTACGACCGCTTCTTTAACATTATTTCTATTTAATAGACAACGAGTAGACCTCCTGAGTTTATAATAATTAAGAAGATTTATACACACCTGTATATACCGCATGTATCTCCTACATTTCCCGCACCGCGACAAAGCTTTACCGCTCGCCTTCAAAGATGAAAAATTCACCTCGAACAGCTGATCCATGGCTTCTATGGACCTGACAATAGAATAAACACGTGTTGCTAAATGTAAAAAAAGTTTACATGACATTCAATGTTAAATAGTGTAGTAATAGACCCACCCGCTGCAGGAATCGACTCGCCCATTTATGGGTGAGTCCATTGTACATGGCTATCTTGCAACTGCAATTGTAATTTAGGGGCCTAATTTCCACGATCTATGTGGAAGTGTTTGAATCTCTTCCTTGGACACGGAAATTCCAATACAAGAACTTTATATTTCGTTAACCTGGCGTTTCACAATGTTATTGTTTATATAATTAATAGCTGCGCCCGGCGGTTTTACACGCGTGGACTACGATTTTCCCGCTATCTCAGCCATCCCAGAGTCCCATCTAACTCTATACCAAAATTCACCAAAATTGATTGAAGTTTAGGCGTGACAACGTAACAGACTTACTTTCAAATTTATAATATTAGCAGATTTTTGTTTTCTTCCAGAGGAAAAATCATTTTTACGGTATATAAAAAGGTGCTGAATGTCATTACCTGACAAAATGTTGGAATTTCCTCCGGAAGATCTCCGTGGTGTGTCCCAGTACTGAGTGGAAATCTGCGCGACCGACGGCTATCAGATTGAGCTGCTCTTCTACTGCTGATCGCATCGTTGGAAGGACTAGTTCTGGATCAATCTGTAGATGATAATTACATGAATAAACATGAAATTTGAAGTGAAAACTTCTTTAGGAGCGTTGTGCATTTTTTGAGGGAAAAACACAATTGAACTTGCGACACTGTTGTCGTCACCGACACCGCGGCGCTAAATATATATAAATACACGCCACTTCACTTCTGTCGCCACTCCCGGAGTGCCACTGTTTTTTTTTCCTTCTATACGAACTGTTTCGTGTTTCATGCTTTTTCTTCCTTTTTATACTCCACTAAGCTTCTGCCAAGGCGGACAGAGACAGGATATGGATCACCAGATGTATATAAATTTCCGTATTATGATTGTTTTTGTCTGTTGATGACTTTGTTACGCTTAATTTAAATATGGATGAACTCGAGTAAATAAACAAATATCTTTACATACGAAGCAGCGGAAGTATTTTGATATATATGGGGGATGCCCATTAATGCACGATGATGATGAAGCGAACGTAATCTTGATCCAAGGGTTACATACCTTCTGATAGCCGTGAACCAGCACGATGCCAAGGTTGGTCGGGATCAGCTTCCGTCCGTTCCCGACGCCGACGTAGTTCCTCTGGCAGATATTGTTTATATGCACTGGGATTGATGCGTCGGTGCCAATTCCGTGTTTCTCCATCAATGTTATTACCTGGAAACCATCACACCAATGTTAATAGTTTAGCTAAGCCCTTATGATGCGACATACTGATATTCTCACGTTTTAGTCCCAAAACAAATATGCTCCCAACCATACTTATACTGTCTACCCGCGATCTCAGTGTTTCCGAGCAGCTACAATATGGGATTCTTCAAAAGAGGAGTTAACAGAGTCTCAAAAAGGATTGGCAACGTATTGTTATGCCCCCAGTATTACAGATATACATAGGCTTACTATCAGGCGGCTCGTCAACTTATTTACCACCTAATACATAAAAATATACGATTATCAATATATTCGAAATGTCGGCATCAATGTAATATAAAATGTATGCGATTAGCGTTATGAGCTATTCCCACGGCTGGCACACCAATCAATGGAACCCTCTTAATGAGAGGAAAGGTTGGTGTGAATGCGGGTCGGTGGATGTGTCAGTGGCCAACCTAATTTCAGAATATTTGGGTCCAAGACCTCTTATTATGGAGCCAATAATAATACCAAGACTGCACGCTTTACGTGCGTTCCGAAACAGTTTCCGAGCACTCCATTGAAAATGCCAGTAGTTATCACGTATCCAAGGAACAACCAAGAAGCAGACGCCCATGACACAAGATTTATTCTTAGTGTGGGCTCTTAACGTCATTTTTATTGTAAATCAACACAAATCTTAAGTATAAGTCTCATAATTGAATGATTTTGAAACCCGAAAGTTTATGAACCAAATAGTATGTATTTTGATTTGTTTTTGCAAATGATAGGCTGGACTAACGTTCAAATACTTTGAAGGAACCGTTTAAAAACAAAAAAAGGTTCTGTAATTTAGTGGGTAGCCACGTGCAGCTTGTTGTTAAAATACGAACAAACAAGTTTCAAGTTACCTCGGCTTCGGTGAGATAGTCCGGCGGCGATGTCTGACACTCCACCAATCTGTGGTCGTGCGCTTTCAGGACATCTTCGATTTGCAATAATGGAATGAACTCATCTTTACCAAACGCCTGAAAAAACACAGAGTATTTAAATATAGTGGCGGGAGTTTATGGCGGGAACTGTAGCAGTAAATATTGCACAAATTTTTAAAAAAATTGAGTATCTCTGGTTCTGAGCGCTCTGAAGAACGCTTTGCAATGCTTGCATAAGTGCAAATCACTAAACCTTTTTGAAACAGAATAGTACCATACCTTATACATGAAGAATATGAAGCATGGACCATAATACACTACGTTGGCAAATGCAATGTAGTTTAGGCTAGTCCAGTCTTTCCTGGGCAGTGGACAGTAGGTCGTTGGCGAAGAGCTGACGTCTCTCCACTCCTGAACTTTTGCCAAAGCCGTTCAAACGTTTACAGACATTGAGTAACTCTAAAACAAAAACACTGAGCATACTGACCTGCCAGTGCATGACCTCAGTGTATCCGGGGTCGACGAGAGTGTTGCCAGTGTATGTGAAGGTCTCAGTTCCGATAGCGAACGTTATAGTAGTGCTGAGGTAGCGGCAGTCGCGCGACAGGGTCGCAATGAAGTGTCGCGTGATGTAGTCGTAGATACGCCACGAGTCGCCGTCGAGTTCTGTCTCCGCTGGGGACAATTAACAACTGTACATCAAAAATAAAAACTTATGAATCTTCAGTCAAGTTTGAACAATTTTCTCATATTTTTGTGAATACTGAAGAATAAGATATTGACTAGAATTAAGAATAAGATTAAGACTATGTTGTTTAGTGTAGTTAGTTTTCTTTCCTACTCTAAATGTCTTTTATACAATCAATCCTCCCCCTCGCGTCGTTTTCCTCAATGCTGACCCCCTTGTCGTGAATCGTGACCTTCTCCATGAATCACTTTACTACAGACGATGCCAGGCCAACCTGGTTTATCTTCGGCAGTGTATATGACTTAGTGTTTCTTAGTATTGTATTTTAAATCAATAAACTGACTATAAAGAGGAAATTATACGAAATTTTTGAGAAAATAGTGTATTAGAGGCAATTCAAAGTTACAACCGTTGAATTGAGTTATCTGGGACAGCAAAATTCTTTGTGGTACTATATACTTATCTGATTTGAGTAATACTGAATCGTGGTATCACACACTTTTTTCTTGTTGCTAACCGCAAACAGAAAGCGGGAGTTTATTGAAAAAACACCGAGACGAAACTTCTCCTGTTCACGTATTTCATGTAATTACAATAAACATGTTTGGAGAAAAAGAAATGAAGTTACAGTTACCCAAAAATTCAGAGTTACTCAACATGACGACACTCTTTTTGGGTTATCGTGATTCCAGACGAGAAATGCATCCCAGAAATGCGTCATCAAAATGTCTTACTAATGAATAATAATTTAAATAATTAATTCTTACTATTGAACTCATTAATTCAAAATTCAACATTAAGTTAAAAGGAAATTGTAACAATATTTTTTTTTTTAAAACTGTCAGTGAACAAAAAGTATTTACATGCTGCGCGTTGTGGTGTGATGGGAGGGTGATCGCCCTTGTCAACGCCTTTCTTCGGCCGGTTGATGCCATTCGCGATTATTGTGCGCACCTCCGCGCCCCATTTGGAAGAGTTCTGTTGTTGCCGAAGCGTACCTCTGGACATACATTATACATAGTTCATAGTAATTTATTGATATAAGAAATACAGGTCAAATATAGCATAAAATAATAAAAGAAACTACATTTAAGAGTTAACAATATTACATACAGACAATGGTACATAATACTAGTTACTATGAGTTATGGAAAAATAAGTATCAGTCAGATTATGTCACAAAATAATAAAAAAAACGTACAATAAAATAACAAAAAATATAAAATATATATTGTTTAACACGGGATACGCACCATGATTTTGATTTTGATTGAGTATAATACTTAAAAAAAGAAATATAAAAAATAAATAAATATTTTATTAAATTCCAAAATAAGTCATTATCGTGTACATTATTTCAATCATACTAATTCCTCGAAACTATAAAAACTTTGGTTAATAAACCAATGCATCAATCTTACACTAAATATTGAACTATTGGGAGATCCCAAAAGTAAGATCCCCGATTAAAAGTAAGATATGAATCTTCATATTTAAAGAAAGTGTACTTTTAGATTTGAATTGGAATTATATGCCATCGTCGGCAAAACAAATGACACTATTCGCTGATGATGTCTAATGGATTAACGGCTACACGTCATTGGTCGCAAATAACGAACTTAAGGCGCGTGCACGCTGCGAGCTTTCATTCTTATCTGTCTCTTATGCGGTATGGACTAGTCTTTAGTGTTCTTCACATGTCTTTCATTATTTGGTATAACGTTGAACAGGCTTGTTTAATGGACTGACATTTGTTTATCTCATGATTTGGCGCATTATAGTGAAATAGATAAGGTACATTTTTAATGCAATTAAGGTCATAATATAAAAAAAATATGGAGTATTTACCTAAAATTAAGTTATTTAAAACACAAGTGAATATGTTTTAGGTGATTTTTTAGGCCGGCTTGGTTCATAATAAACCGCGTTGTAGCATAACGTGCGGTAAGAAAGTGATTGCATGCTGGAGAAATGCAGTATAACTATTTATATTTACTCCAAAAATATCTTTATCTTATATTAAAAATATGACTACCAAGACCTTTCCAAAGTAATAATCAAACAGAAAATTTCGTACAAGTGCTTGATCTATCTAGCTAAGTTCATGTCCGAGTTTTATTCAAAAGTACAATTAAGTGAGTTAGAGTCCGACTAATAAAAAGTAGCCTTAAAGCTTTTTAAATGGCATCACTCTCGGACAAGTGGTTTTTGAGTTACACTCCAATAACTGGAAAGTGCGTACGTATACTTAGACATTATAATAGCGGTTGAAGAAATCGGTGAACATAGCAAGGGTCACTGAAAACGGTGAAAAAAAAATTGTGTGAAATAACCTTGTCAAAGTCGGTAAGTCGGTCCATGAGCACAATATTGTGATGATAGTTACTTTTATAAATTATCATGGTACCAACTTCAACAAGGTTATTTCACACTTTTGAGTGTTGAAGTCGGTTCCATTTTTTGTTATACAAACTGTAGACGTACTTACATTAAATCGTAGTTCTCAGGATAACTCGTAGTTTCAGTGCGAGGATATGATATATAACCGCTTGTGTAGAGACGCTCGGCCACCTTTAAACATTATGTAACATTAGATTCTTTACACTCTTATTATTTGTGTAAATAGCACATTTACACAAATAAATATACCAGCGATAATCTATACTAAATTTATAAAGGTAAGATTTGATTGTTTGTTTGGATTAAATAGGCTCCGAAACTACAGAACCAATTTGAAAAGTACTTTCACTGTAGGGCAGCTCACTACCCCCGAGTGACATAGGCTATATTATATTACATTTCCAAAAAATTAGGGATTCTTAGTCGTTAATTTTGAAATTTTTACCCTTCCGAAGCCGGGTTGGACCACTAGTGTATACACACTCACGGACACATAAACTGCAACAAAGTGCAAGACGACTTGGAAATAAAAATCTCAACTAATTATGCAAACTTAATAAAATATAAATTAAAAACTGTAGATAGTTTTTAAACTACATAATTTATTGGATTTGGTTATAAAAACTGACGTGATTTTGACACATTATGAATATATCATTATTATTAATAGACCTATCGAAACATCGGCCAATAAGCTTACTTTAGTGTAGCGGTTGGCAAAATAATCCCGAACAACATTTAGGCATACGCTTCGTACATTTAAACGGCCAAATATGTATTTTTTGAAATAACGCGAGTATGTAAAATAAGCACTAGAAATTACTTGTGCGAGGTTTATAGCATAAGTTAACGAACACGAATGTTTTATGACACAGCAACTTATTACAAAGCTGCAGATTAACCTGAATGACGATAAGAGCCCCAGTACATTATCTGGTGTCCAGCATGTACTGTAGCCTATTACATATATATTTAAAACTAATAATTTATGCACAAACAATTCAAATAAGGGATAGTATTGATAATAAGGGCAGCTGTTTATAACTAAAATATAAGAAAATAGTTCACCGCTCTGCCGATGACAGTAGTTGTTTGTATCGCATAATTCATCGAAGCAAGCGAATACAATGTAAGGCGTAAATGTATAAAGAAGCAATAGCATGATAACAGGCGTGAAGAGCAAAAAAGAGATGGATATATTTGCTACGAAACCAACCGGTTTGTGAATAATATTTCGTGAACAAGAATAAACAATGCGGCGGTACATCCGAACAAAGGACGGATTAGTTGTTGCAGGCGTCAACAACCTTTGGTACATCACAAGCGACTCAACGTGATATTTGATATATGATACAATAAGTGTTATAGAACCAAACAAATCAGAAATAATGATACATGGATTTAGCGACATTGGCGTACTCTTATGTCGTATAATTAGATTAAAGTATAAACTTATTAATTTACGGATTACAATAATTTGTTTAAATCGCATTCCGAATTAATAATAATGATATGAGATGTATCATTTTTACGGATATGAATTTTAGAAAACTTCACCCATACATATATATAGTCCTTTTCCTTGGCAATTTGTTTGGTTTTTGTTAATAGTTTCTTGTACTCTGGTGACAGGTGGTCGTTCACAAAGATGCGCTGGTTACTGTTTCCAGAAAACCCTATGTCCGCTGGTGTGAGTGACTTAGTCACACGAGCTGAGGCGATGAAATCTTCTTTCACATATCTATTTAAAAAACTAATAATTATGGACTTATCGTTGTTGCTGGCATACGTCGGAATCCTGCTGACGTAATTAATTTGATTCTTGGAGATTTTATACTTTATGTGGGAACCAATCTTATCAATTATGTCAAAAAGGTTTTCTGACTTCTTTATCGGTACGCCTTTTATTTCTACGTTATTAAGTCGAGACCATTGGTCACGTAACAGCTCATTACGCTGACAGGTAAGCATCTGCGTTTTAAGAGCTACCAAGTCGCATGTTACTGCCTCCATAGCGGTTACCCGTGAGTCCATATTCTTATATTTTGACTCAAACTCTTGGAGCTTCTTAGAGTTTGCTTTGTAAGAATCTTGAAGCTTAGCGATGTCAGCTTTGATACCCCTCACATCTTCTATTAAGGTGGGCAAAGCTTCCAATTTCAAAGCTACAGAGTTGAGCTTGGACATAATAGCCTCCAAGGATACATCAGGGCTCTGAGCTGGTGTAGATGCAGGCGACAATCGATCCGGATGCACCCTGCATGCGGAACACTTCCAAGCAGCACGTCTCTCCGCTCCAAGTCGACGATACCCGGATTCTGTGATGTTTGCACAGCCAAAATCAAAGTGCTTCTTACAAGAAGCACATTGGACGCCATCATTAAACTTTTCACCACATGAAGCGCAACTCGTCATTTTGAAACGAACCGAGATTGACGATCTCTGAAAAAATTTTTGTGTACAGGCGAGCGCGCACGGTTCAACGTATTGTTCGAGCAAGTGCTCGCGGACGACTGAATAATAATAATGATATTACTGACTGATATGACTGATTAAATAATAATATATGATATTGGCCGATGTTTCGATAGGTTTATTAGACCGATGTAATTTATTGAACTGCGATATTGCTATTTTCCTGTTTTCACTTAATCTATTGATGAAAAAAATCCAAATTTCCTTCATAATAAATTTAAATTACTTTTATTGGTTATGTTTAACCACATATTGGAATTTTAGGCCAGTACTGATCAGTATTGATTATGGGTAAGTATAAACTGTCTATCTATTATCAAAATGTTCGGGGCCTTCGAACCAAAACCACGACATTTCGTCGAAACGTTGGCCTTGAAAACTTTGATATTATCGCGCTAACAGAAACGTGGCTTAACGACAATATAACTGATTCGGAATTAGTTGACGACAGATACACAGTTTGGCGGCGCGATCGAAAGTATGATGTCACGGGTACGGAAAGAATTTCACGCATTTTCGCGCCCAGATTGGTGTTCATCAGCTGAAGATCTTTGGATCTCATTTCAACTAGGCAAAGAAAGGCTGCACTTGTGCGTAATTTACTTGTGCGACGAGATGAGGGGCTTCACTTTTTCACAACAACTATCGAATTTCTTGACCAAATTACAAGACATTGTTTTAGCAAATCCATCTGACATATTTTTAGTATGCGGAGATTTTAACATGAGTAAAATTCACTGGAATTTTACAAATCCGAGCGAGTATTTAAAACCCAGTAACTCTTCAGCTTGGGGGTCAGACGAGACCGATTTCATAGACGAAATCAATTTCATGGACTTGCATCAATATAATTATGTAACAAATAAGTACGGGAGAATCCTCGATTTAGTGCTTTGCAATTATGACACCAAAGTAGATAACATTACTAGCCCGTTAGTGCCCCTTGACCCGCATCATAATGCATTATGTGTAACTTTAAGTTCGTCTCACATTGAGCCACTCAGACCAGCTCCCCGCACTAAGTATATTTTTCAACGTGCTAACTTTGATGCCTTCAATATTGATCTCTCCAAAATAAACTGGCAGCAAGATTTTAGCAACTTAAACCTTGATGACTCTGTTGACTACTTTTATAAAGTATTAGAAAATCTGCGCGATAAATACGTTCCATCTAAGTTTATTCGAAAAAGAATCTATCCTCCCTGGTACTCTTCGGCATTGATAAAAGTTCTAAAAGAGAAATATAAGCACTTCACTAAATATAAAATTTATGGTATGCTTAATGACAAGCAGTCCTTAGATATTTTACGCGACCGAGCAAACCGTTTGGAAGAAAGTTGCTATAAATCATATATAAATAATGTAGAAAATTCGATAAAGGACAACCCTAAACACTTTTGGAGGTATTTCAAATCTAAAAAAATCTCTTTGCCAAGCGTTTTGACATATGGCAACAATAGTTCTAGTTCAGGCATCCAAATCTGTAATTATTTCGCTGATAATTTTCATTCGACCTTTTTACCTCCCAATCCTAACCACGTCCCTTCATCAAATTTAGACTCTGCTTGTATCGATGCAGATATTTGCTCAATAAGTATCACGGAATCCCTAATAAAGTCAAAACTAACTAAATTAGATACCTCCAAATCAGCTGGACCAGATTCTATTCCTGCAATATTACTCGTTAAATGCGCAGATCAGCTATCAATTCCCCTTCAAATACTTTTCACTAGATCAATTAGAGAAGGTTATATGCCCATATTTTGGAAACGAGCATTTATAACCCCAATTTACAAAAAAGGACCAAAAAATCAAGTTATAAACTATCGCCCTATTTCTAAGCTGTGTATAATAGCTAAGACCTTCGAAAAAATTATTCATGAGCAACTTTACCCATGTGTGAAAAACTCGCTTCCGATTTCCCAACATGGGTTTCTGAAAGGTAGATCAACAGTAAGCAACCTCATACTGCTCAACGATTTTGTCACGGGTCACATGGAGGTTGGTAACCAGGTCGATGTAGTCTACACGGACTACACAAAATGCTTTGACAGAATAGACCATAGTATACTATTGCTCAAGTTGCAAAATGCTGGTATAAGAGGCGACTTGCTGAGATGGTTTGCCTCATATATTAAAAATCGCTCTCAGGCAGTAGTACTTCAAAATTATATGTCAAATTGGATGAGCGTCCCCAGCGGCGTCCCACAAGGATCCCTACTGGGACCTCTATTATTCTTATTATTCATAGCAGATATCGAATCTTGTTTCCATCATTCCCTACCGATAAGTTTTGCGGATGATATGAAAATTATTAAATCTATAACTGATGTAAACGATTGTCTTTTGTTACAAGAAGATCTAAGCAGACTCAGCAATTACTGCCAAATAAATAAATTAGACCTAAATGTGGAGAAATGTACTATAATGACGTTCTCTAGAAAGATTCACCCAATTACCCACAGTTACTGTATCAAAGGTGACCATTTAATTCGTGTAAATGAAATGAAGGACTTAGGTGTCATACATGACTCTAAACTATTATTTCAAAATCATATTTTATCTATAATTAGGAAAGCCTTAAAATCTTTAGGATTTATACTGCGAGCGTCGAAAGACTTTAGGTCACTCAAAACTTTTAAAATTTTATACAGCACTTACGTACGCTGTCATCTTGAATACGGCTCTCAAATCTGGAATCCGTTATATGCTACTTACATTGATAGTATGGAACGTGTCCAACGTAAATTTTTGAGATTCATAAACTTTAGGAGTTCCTCTAAAGAAACAGATTACCTAAAACAGTGTGCTAGACATCACTTTCTACCTTTAAATAAACGTCGGGAGCATGCAGACATTTTATACTTACAAAAAATTGTTACTTCAACCATAGATTGTCCTGAACTACTTCATAAGATTAATATTATTACACCGTCCCGATCTCTTCGGAATATTCCCCTATTTCAGACTTCTTCCGCTACTACTAATTACCGTATGAATAGTTACTTTTTCAGAGCATGCAATACTTTCAATAAATACAACAAACTTATTGACATTGACATTTTCGCAACGAATCAATCAGCATTAAGGCGACAGCTGGGCAAAGCTTTCTTTGATGCACACAAGTGACTTAACATTTCTATAATAATATTCTAATAATTATTTATGAAATTGAGCAGATACCTATGTAGTCTGTACATTATAAAATAGGACCCTTATATAAATAATCCGTGTCTATCAGTGGAGACTTGTAAATAACTTTTTAATTTTAAGTTTTCTTTATCCTAGCCTTATTATAGTAGTTGATAGTCTTCCTAAAATTTCATAAATAAATAAATAAATAAATAAATAAATAAATATAAAACACGGGAATTGCTCCGGTCGCAGTACAGGCGAACAACCGCGTCCGCGAGCGCTCCGTACTCGCCTTGAAAAAGACCACCGAATGTGGTTTAAACTATAGTCAGAGCCCTCTGACTTACTCATCATCTCAGCCATAGGACGTCCACTGCTGGACAAAGGCCTCCCCCATTGATTTCCACAAGGACTTATTGGAAGCGGCCCGCATCCAGCCCTTGCCTGCGATCTTAGTCAGGTCGTCTGTCCACCTAGTCGGTGGCCGTCCTATGCTGCGCTTGCCAGTCCGTGGTCTCCATTCGAGAACCTTTCGGCCCCAACGGCCATCGGTTCTTCGAACTATATGCCCTGCCCATTGCCACTTCGACTTGCTAATCCGCTGGGCTATGTCGGTGACTTTCGTTCTTCTACGGATCTCCTCAATTCTGATTCGATCACGTAGAGAAACCCCGAGCATAGCCCTCTCCATAGCTCGTTGTGCGACTCTGAGCCTGTTCAGAAGGCCCATAGTCAGAGACCACGTTTCAGTTCCGTAAGTCATCACTGGTAACACACATTGTTCGAAGACCCTCGTTTTCAGGCATTGCGATATTTTGGACGAGAAGACGTCTCGGAGCTTTCCGAACGCTGCCCAGTCGAAATGGATTCGACGATTAGCCTCTTTTTCAAAGTTGGACTTACCTAATTGGTAATGGTCAACAACTTTGAGAGTCGAGTTCCCAATTGATATGGGGGCGGGCGCAACATGGGCATTGGACATAATTTTCGTCTTGTCCATGTTCATTTTAAGGCCCACCCTTAGGGAAACTCTGTTGAGGTCTTCGAGCTGACTTACTACGTGAGTAAATCCCGTGGTTTACATATTCATAATTTATCGCGTGTCTGCTTACTTGCATAGCATGATGAGGCCCCATCCCAAGTCCAGAACTAGCTACTCGCATCAGTTCAACTGTGTTTAAGGCAACTGGTCGAGCCTTTATCTTCTCTTTGGCTATAATATTCGTGACACTGTGGAATAATAACAAAACAAATGATTTCCTTTGCTGGGTACATAAATATGAATGTATTGATGACGGGTTGACGAGAAAAACAGACGAATTTATACACACTTTATATTATATTATATATTATACACACTTATTAGCAAAGTTGCCAACCAACCCGCTCCCCGACATTTGAAATTGGTTTAAATGATAGTTCGTATTTTTTTTACAATTACATTAGGACTTTTTGAACTCAAGTTGAGGCAGACAGAAAACAAGAGAGGATTGTGGGTCAGCGAGAAACATACCCACTCTGTGTGTTTACACTGAATCGTTCATGCAATTTTTGCATTAAGCTTATTTCAGTACTTAGTAAAATAACAGTGACCATAAGACATAAATAAAGCTTTACTCACGTAGCTTCCTTAAACTCCTTAATTCCAATCAGGAACATATTAGCAACATCCTTCTCAAACACCCTGACTCTTTTCCATTCTAATGGTAGTTCTCTTCCTTCTGAAGTACTGGCAGTGACTCGAAGTACCCAGTAGGACTCAGGCTTAAATGTCTGGATCTCGTCGTGACGTTGTACGCAGAATCCAAGGGTAGGAGTCTGACAGGGGCCGTAAGATATCAGAGATGCATCTAGGTCACCATATCTACCTGTAATAGAGAGAGAGAGCTTTAATAGAGCAGAATCAGGAATTAACCAATTCCTTTTCACGTTTTGGGTTTAAGTACGAGCTGCGGAAGTAGTCCAATAATTTGTTTTTTTTCTTACCAGCTAATGCTGTTTGCTTCTACCGGCATTTACAGCTTCATCAGAGGGAGTCCGATCAAATATTAAACGTGTGAAACTTTTGTAATGGTGCACAGTAGTGGAGGGGATGTATAGGTTCATTTATCAAATGACATGCAGTTTCATTCGCCTGGATTGAAATTTTCCCACTACTATTAGCTCAAGTCAACTTTTACATTTCTAACATAAATGACAAACTCTTTAAAAGGACTGTTTACAAAGTGTTAAAAAGGATTGACAACATATTGTAATGCTCCCAGTGTTGCAGATATATCCGTATGCGATAGTAATGATCAAAATGATAATAATAAAGCTGACCATCAGGCAGTACAAATACTTATATTATTATGATTACATAGAAAAAATTCATACTAACTTTTATCTATTTTGTAACTTGTAATCACTACAACTAGGAATTAATAGCTTTACTAGCTTTTATGTAGGCATCAAGGTTAAAATTGTTAAAATCAAACAACATACAATACAGATTACTTAAATTAATTGTTCCACTTAAAATTAAAAATAAATATGCTGGTAACCCTGAAGGTCTATTTAAGTACTGTGGAATCATTCCGATTCAGCACAAAGTAGAATATAGCCTGCTCCTTGAACAATTCTTTCGACAAGATGTTCAAGTTCCAATAAGCCACTCCTATCGTACTAGAAATGTTACTAACCAAAAGCTGATTCAACCAAAATATAATAATATATATGGAAAAAGAACATCTCAATACCTCCTGCCCTTACTAATCAACGAGCTTCCTATTGACATTAAGGAGAAATTAAACTTAAATAATATCAAAATAGTCTTGAAAAGACACTACTTATCAAAATAAAATTGGAGCATCCTTTATAAGCCCTGTGCCTGCACAAAGGCCTGAGTATCGTTGTGTGCGTGTACGTGGAAGCGGTGTTGGGTGAAACAAAGCGCAACTGTCACATTTATTTAAACTTGCATATCGTTGTATTGCTTGTTACCTGTTTTTTACTACATACACACATACCTATTTATAATTTAAATTGTTTACTTTAGATACGCGTCGAGAACTTAGTGTCTGGGCAAACCTAATTTAGGTTTTTAGACATTTATAGCATTGTATCACTATTGTAATTTTTTATATTGAAAATAAATGAAAAAAAAAAAAAAAAAAAGAAACACGACTGTATTGAAATTCTTATGCTAACATAAAAATAAATATAACCTTGAAAATATTTAGTCTGATAGCGAGTGAAAGCACAGCCTATCCGGAGATCCAGCTCCTGCCTGGCATCAACACTTCTCGACTCGTTCTCATTGGGCCTTCCTAAGTTCTGCATAGCTGCTTTGATATCTTTGTCTGTGATAGCTGAGAACTTGGCACGATAAGTCACTAGTGGAGAACACACATCCCCTTTCATGTATCCTTGTACACAATTCATTACCTGAAATAATATAAATGAACTATGGAGATAGGTATGCAAAATTCAGAAATTGTTAATGATTATGGTTGAGATATTTGGTCCAAACTATAGATCATCACTATTTCAGTAATATTATATTGCCATATTGCAGTGGGGTGCCGGCCTAGTATTGTAATCAAGTCACACAATGTACAGCATGTGGCCGAGTGGTTGCTTTCCGGCATATGCTAGAATTATATTAAAAAGTAAAATTTATATAAGCAAAGTTTATTTTGATTGTCTTTAAATTAAAAAAACCTTGATTATGTTTTTTTATTCTCTATGTAAAAAATGGGATGTTTAATTGCTGCAACACTGGCAGGGACGGCGTGTGGCGTGTACGGTTATTTGGTGTCGGCGGCAGCTACACGAATCGAGAAGCGGCGTAAGTGATATGAAGTGACTACAGGGAGAAAACCTGAGCAGAGAGCACATGTAAAACAGTAGTGAGCAGTTCAGTGATCGTCTTTTAAGGTGCAAATATGCTTATGAATATTGAGTTTAGCAGATTATATGTAATAAAGAGAGTCATCAGTATCATCAGCAATCCTGGTTCCCTGGTGGCCTTCAGTTCGAATCCTGGCAGGGACAAACATTTTCAGTGATGAGCACAGATGTTTGTCCCTGATCTTGGATATTTGTTGTGATGTCATTGTGTTTATGACATGTAACACGGGGAATCCTACTGTGTGGATGTAGGCGTGATAAGGAATTAGGATAGATTCCTTTGATTCCTACTTTTGATAATAAAAATAGGAACCTAGTCCAAAATGAGACCCAAAGAATTGCAACATTGTAACAATCACAACAAAATTTGTAGGTTAAAAAAGAAAGAAAGAAACAAAGAAATGATCTAATCAAACTTGCATTAACAATGGAACAAAATAAATAGGTTATTGTCGCCAATTTTTGTCTTAAAGTACATGTATATGTGTATATATATATATATAGAAAGACACCAAAGCAAACCCAAGTAATGTTTCTAGACTATCCTACAGGCAATTACCTCAAAACAAATATTCTCTCCTTCCTTGTCACAATCCAGCCACAGAATAAGGTAATCTGCCCCTCTAGCTTCCATAGCTAGAAAAGCCGGAATCTTCAATCGTGGCATGGCCTCTTTCTTCTCTGTAGGACATGTGAACAGTTCCACTGGATCTACCTTATCCCAGTTGTTGTACTTCCCAGTAAAGTCAAGGTTCATGACGTGACCACACACAGATGTCATCTTGAAATGAACTGGCTCATTCTTAAATGTACCATTCCATTCATGGACAGCACATGATTGGTTAGCCACTGCAAATATAGAAATAAGATGTTAGAAGCAGCAGATGCTAGAAGGAAAAGCAGACACTGTGAAGGAGAGTCTTTCATTAAAGACTGTTTTTTCATACCATTTGTAGTGAAAATACTAAATACTATTAGTAATGCACTACTATAATAGAAAATATTAGTAACAGGGAACATTATATGTTCAAATAATACACTACTATACGAGTATATACCTAAAAGCTAATAAGCAACTTGGTGCTTATTAACTTTACAAAAAAAATGTTATCATATCAACAAATTATAAATATTGCAAAAAAATCCTGAGTGTTTTTTGACTATGGCTACATACTATGCGAATAGACTACATCCTGGTGTATGCTGTTCGCCGATGACATTGTCCTCGTTGGAGAGGATGCAACCGAGGTCTAGAACAGACTGGGAAAATGGCACGAAACATTGGAGAGTGCCAGATTGAAGATCAGTAGAAGTAAAACTGAACACCTGTTTTGCAACTTCGGTGGATCATCCAATTTTCCCCATATAGCCTTAAATAGTGTATCCCAGTGTGCTCTAATTTTAGGTACCTCGGTTCATTGATCCAAAATGATGGCAATATTGACTGAGATGTAAGGAACAGGATAAATGCAGGTTAGATAATATGGACACAGGTCTCAGGGACCATATGCAATCCGCAAATGCCCTTGAAACTCAAGGGAAAAATTTATAAGACCATAGTTAGAACTGTTGTAATGCATAAATCTGAATGTTGGGCAGCAAAAGAGGTGGATGAAAGAAAAGTGCATGAGGCAGAGATGCAAATCTTGAGATGGATGTGTGGTGTGACTAGGATGGATAAAATAAGGAATGAGTATATCAGAGGAAGCTTGAAAGTAGCACCAGTGAATGATAAGCTAAAAGTGAATAGATTGGATTGGTATGGGCATGTCATAAGGAGAGATGAAAAACATATAACAAAAATAGTACCTAACATGAATGTGGATGGATATAGAGGTAGAGGAAGGCCGAAGAAGGACTGGTACTTAATTTTCATTGTATTACCCATTTTAATAGAAATTTTTTTTGGTCATATATAGCAAAGTAATATTTTAAAAGATATTTATATGTACTGTTATCCTTTGTTTACATAAAATATTTAAGAGAAACAAGGTACACATAGTATTTGTATACTGTACAGGAACAGTAAAAAGCAGTCAAATATAATAATGTAATAGACAAAAGGCGGCGATATCACAAATCAATAGGATCGTAAGTCTACGTTAGAACAGAGAACAGTATAGGGTAGTAAAGGTAGCCGGTGTTCAACTGTGCCTAATTATAAATAAAATCTGCGATATACATTTTCTACCTGGACTGATAGACAATAAATAAAACTTAAAAAGCTCTAGAAATGCATAGTTAGCGATCACCAATTTGTTATTTTGTAACAAAGCGGCCCAATTGCAAACAAAATAAAAATCGTCTACCAACTTTTACCCGTGCTGCATTTTCCATTACTCAATATAGTGGCTAAATTTTGAGCCAGTGACGGCTTCTCTGCCACCATTAATGCTATCTTCATGCTGTAGATTTACTATGAACCGAGCCTTGCGCTTAGTAACTTATCTTCCTGTAAAATTTATCATTAAATTGTTTCAATTGTTTGTTGAAATCTATAACTTTCGTCTGACGTCTATTAACTAAACAGTACCTACGTACTCTATTTAGTTTGTGAACTAGCATGAACTAGTTTCTCTTTTTGATTTCTATATAGTTTCTTATCTATGGCATTTGCAGTATTTCGTATGCTGTGGCTTAAAATTCAGATTATTCACTATGTTTGAATAATTCACGTTACAAGTCGGTTCAAAATATGACAATGTTCGTACATGTTTGTGGTGTGACGTCATTTGTAGCATTCATATAGCGTGAATACGATGTTCAAGAAAACGAACATTTGATGGTGGTGTATCAAAACAAAGTTTTCAACTTTTATTGTTCAGGGAATAAATAGCTACGCAGTGTTTTGCTAAGTTGCACTTAGCGATATAAACATAAATCACGATTTCGAACTTCATCAAAATACTTATACTTAGCATAAACATACAATCAGCTGATTTCGCACACAAAAACGTACAATTTGCGGTTTGTTTTTGATAACGTGTATATAACGTTATGTCGGTGAATACAATTTTAAACCGGGGTATTCACTGTAAGCACAGTATTCAAATACTCCAAAAAATAAATCACACTATTAATAATCTGTTAATGTGGTTTATTTTTCGGAGTATTTGAATACAGTGCTCAGAGTGCATACGCCCGGTTTAAAATTGTATTCACAGAGATAATGTTAACACGCTACCAAAAATAAACCGCAAATTGTACACCACCATCAAATGGCGAATGTCAATTGGTCAACTAGAGAATGGAATACTGCTGTGATTGGTCAATTGAATTTGACGTTAGCACACACGCTCCACTACCTCGTTTTCTTGAACACTGTATTCACGTTATAAGAATGCTACAAATGACGTCACACCACAAACATGTACGGAGATTGTCATATTTTGAACCGACTTGTAACGTGAATAATTCAAATACTCTGAATTTTAAGCCACAGGATGAGTCTAAGGCCAAAGACAATCTATAGGCTTTAGTTCTCTGTAATCTCTTTGCTTTGACCTAAGTGATCTGTCAGGTGAGCTTTATGGACTAGGGTTGCAAATAAATTTGTCCGTGAAATGAAACCGTAATTAGTGTAAACTATTAGAAAATTCAAAATAGGAAAAGAAAATAGATTCCGCTCTGCAAATTTGTATTTTGACCTCTAGTCAGAATCAAATTGTATCGTGAAGTGAAGTTATAGTGATAGGGCAATAAGTAAGGCATCGTCTCCGACAGTAAACATGGTAGGTACAGTATGGTGATAAAACAGTGTTTTTTTCTATTGTTTATGTAAGTACGTAGCTGCTTGCGATATGTGAAAGTTATCGTTGTTTTTGCAGAACCAACCTCGAGGTGATAATATAATCACAACGACACATTTCAGAGTGATATTGCCGACTACGATGGAATTAAATATGCCCCCACATTTTAATGATATAAGTACGTATTTTAATAAGTAATTATATGTTGTAGTTGTACTTGAAGGAAATTGATTGCTATAATATGATAATACAATTAATACTGTTCATACATGACTCACGAGTTGTTTCAATATCTATCTATTTGCTACAATGTAAAAACAGATGTAAGTCTTACGAAAGGGACACTGATAAAACATTAGGATTAATATTAGTGAGCAGGATGAGGTCTCAGCTGATAGCCTTAGGATTGTGAGTGTTGGCTTAATTTGTCCTCTTGTTCTATGCACTTTGAGCAGATTTTATATGTTTTTTACATGTAACTGATAACCTGACTTTCATTCTGACACAACTCATAACTCATAAGGCGTGTTCGAGATGGACAAGTGGTGAACAAGCATTCAATTTGGAAATACACAAATTATTTCATGTGCCATCTTGTGGAACAGCTAGTCATTCCAACTCCCTCATATCGAGGACAGTATATGCTCTCCAAGATGCCAGACCTGAATGTGATGTGCATGCAGATGAATGGGAGGTGATATTGTCAGAATGTTTGATACGCTGCGAGACGATAGCATGAGAACTTTCATTTAAATTTCTATTACAAAGTTTTATTTGACATTATTTGTTTCCTAATTATTCATTATGTAGTATTATTTAACTTCAAATTTAATTTAATTTTAAATTCTACTAGTAGTGCCCTGCAGTTTCACTCGCATGGATTACGGTTTTACTTATTTATTAAACTGGTTAGTAAGCTAACAGCATGGCCATATATCTTATTTTCCGCAACCTCAATCATCCCATGGGAACTCTATATTTTTTCCAGGATAAAAGTAGCCTTTGTGTTATTACAGGGTCTAACCTATCTCTATACTAAATTTAATTTAAACAGGTACAACCGTTTGAGTGTGAAGGAGTAATGAAGGTTTTGGAAAGATTTGCTTATCACACGGGAACAGCCACTATTTTCGTCTATGTGTTATTCCAGGGTCAAACCTATCTCTATACGAAATTCCATCGAAATCCATTCAGTAGTTTTTGAGTGTGAAAGAGTAACAAACATCCATCCAAACTTTTACATTTATAATTTTAGTGGGATTCATTGTTTATCTGATATGCTTACTTAAATAATTTATATTTTCTATAACAATTGAGCAAGTTTGCCTAATAGCTGCAATAATAGCTTAAAATTGGTGTATGAATGTAAGATTGATTTTCAATTATAGTAATTGGTAGTTAATTAAAATGTTTAAATAAATAAACCAAAAATTAAAAATAATATATTAATAATAAATTTTAATATTTGAATATGCATCAGTGGACTCCAAATTTTATAATCTTAACATAGTTGTAAACATACTTTTGTAAAAACGAGATATTTCTGTTGTTAATTTGCACTTTACAGTTTCTGTAAATTTTAAAAAAAACATTAATTGAATTACAAAAACAAGACTTATTTACATTTCAGACAACACACAAGACATTCCCCCACCACAGCCTGACTTCTCTGCGCCTCCACCCTATGATGTGGCTGCTAACTCCAAACTGCCAACATATGAGGAGGTGCAGAGAGAGAAGCAAATGGAAGGGGATGGTCCACCACAGGTAACACAATTTTTTTATTTGGCTTACTTTTGCAAACTGGGTAAAGAGTTATTCAAGAACTTATTAAGATACATCAATGGTAACATAATAAATAAACTTGTTGGTTTGTGGCTCTTCTCTCTGTTTGTCGGTTGGGTGAATAAGCTTTCATTTATAAAATTTTATAAAGGCTTAGCATGAAAACTTTATTTGGCTTAAGTGCATCTTTGTCTTTAAAATAATGTGTTATTATCATAGTATGTATACCATTTTAATTTAAACTTTTTAAAGCCGCTTTTAAGTTTCTACCATTTCTGTTGCCTTTGAAATTCCTTTGAATATTATAAGATTTTATTGATTATCAGAGGGGTTGTCTGAGCTAATGTGACGAGAGAACAAAATAAAATAAATTTTGGTGTTAATCCAGGCATTTCGTTTTCGCTCTTTTATATAGATATAATTCAGTAAAATCTCTCAAAAAACTGATTTCGTGGTAATCCTTTACCTAATCTTTACTATGGTATGTATTTTTAAACTGCAATTCAAGTTATTTCGTGAAGTATTTGATAATCACTATTTGTATAATGAATAGAAAACTCCAAAATATTGAAACCATACAAATTAATATTAATAACTTTCTTTTTTCATGCTCGATTACAGTTACAAAAAACCCTTCATCAAGCTGGCCCAGGTATGCTGTCGGCAATGTAAAGCTAGTTTTAAGAAAACTATAATCATTCGGGTAATAAACTGGTAGACTAAAATAGATGTGTTATCGTCATTTTTATCGAATAATACAACAATACTAACATTGATAAGAGAAATATTGTGTGTCATTACATTACAATGAATATATCAACTTTGTTATCTTAAATAAACAAATTATCGCCTATACCAGATATGTGAAGATTTGGTTAGTTTGCAACATAATTGAATATTCTACTATTTTGAACACATTATCCGAATCAAAAACTCCATGACGATTAGTCCCAATAAGGATTAGCAGAAGCTTTCGCAACGCGACAGATCGGAAAAAGTATGCCGCATCTTAAAAGCTATACCGTGATTATCCCCCACCCCTCGTGCCTACCCTCTGCACTTCGTGCGGTGCGCCAGTGCTGTCAAGTGTCTTGTGTCGTGCACATGGTCGTTCAGTAACTAGAATATGGAGCAATCTATTGAAATTGTTAAACAATTTCTTTTGCGGTGCTTTTCAGTCGTACACAAAAGTGTACGACTATATATATGTATTCCATCCAGAAAAGAGAAAACTGGAATGTGGCTACAGAAAAAATATAAAATAGTCGTCAGCCTGCCTGATTTAAGATTTCGATGACTGTATTGAATTAGTTGCAACGTTTCCATACGTCGGTACTCGTGAACAACTGCATGAGGAGAGCTTGATTTAAATTGTTTTTGAGCTGTTACATTTATCATCATCTCAGCCATATGACGTCCACTGGACATAATATGCTTCCCCCACTGATTTCCACTGCTGTTATATTAATTTGGTCCCAATTATTTATAGATCCAAGGTCCGCCGCCTCACCATCCAACGTTCGCAGCGTTCGTAACGGTAGAGCCCTCAGAATCGGCAGCCGAACAGCTAGACCCAGAGAACGGCCTACTCGGCACTGACATCATGTTTCTCACTTCTTTTTTTGGTAAGCTATATAAATTGCAGTATTTTCCCAATCGATATTCAAGACGGAATCGCCTATCCTGCCATAAAAATAAAGGTTACTGTTATTCAATACATGCATGTCAAAGCAGCCTTGATGGCCTCGGGGGTGCCGCGGGCGCGCTCATCATTAAGTGTGCGGGCATGTATTTTCGAGAAGTTCGGACATGGTGAATCAAGAGCAAAAACAAAATATTGTATGCTCTTTGCAAATAAAATCAAAAGAGCATCTAGGCAGAGGCTTTGGCCCGCTTGAAAATACATTTCTGTTCAGAGTCACATGCTTACTTTTATATTTGCATTTAGCAGCTGTAGACATTGAGAATACGAGATTCGGTGCTTCGCTTATATTCAGCTGACACATGATATGTTTTATTGGATTAATTGGTGTGTCAATTGTGTGTGTGTCAATTTATCATGTCAATGTTTAATATCTCTAATATGGTAATTAAATGATCTCATTGTAATCGTGTCATTGTTACAGTGCGTTCTAAGCACTATAAAAGCTTTAGCTTGGATCTCTTATTGTAAATAATAGCGGGTTACTTGGTCCCAGAAGAAATTTTCCTGTCTGAAAGAAGGAAGAACGAGTTCCTTGGGCGCAAGGCCCACCTGGCGGATTTTTTTGTAATTTTTATATAATTTTAATTAGAGAAAGAGTGTCCCTCAGCAAACTTAGAAGCTAAATGTATACTAAGGACAGAAATAGTTAATTTTCTTTCCATTGCACGAACTTACTATTTCAGTGGCATTCCTGTTCAACTGGATAGGATTTCTACTGCTGATGTGCTTCTGCCACACGGTGGCGAGTCGCTACGGAGCTCTTGCTGGCTTTGGCCTCTCGCTCGCCAAGTGGACACTTATCGTCAAACATTCCACTGAACTGGCGTCTCATGAGAACTCTTGGCTCTGGTGGCTCATAATGGCTTTTGGTAAGTTTTCATCATTTTGTGAATAGTTTTTACCAATAGACCGTCAGGAATCAGTTTTTGAACAATATCTATATGACTATTGGACTGATATGTCATAGTTTCTTTAGCGAAGCACGATGTGTTGTTCAATTGTGTGTGTTAACCAGTAATAATAACTTTTTTTCTTTTTTTTTCGGACTTTATACTAAGGGGGCGTCCGTTAATTACGTGAAATGTTTACGTGGGGGGGAGGGAGTCAAGCCGAATCTCACCCAAACTCACATGGGGGAGGAGGTGGGTTCGACAAATACTCTGGTATTTTTTTTCCCGCAAGGAATATTGTAATGTAGCGAGAAAACTGGGATAAATTAGGTAAAAATATTTTTGTGTGGTTCTATATCACGATATTAATAATCTCAAATAATAAATCCTGATTAAATCCAACTAAATGAAGCACATATTCATTTATTTACATTAAAAATATGTATTTTCAAAAGTCTCACGTGAGATTATGGGTGGGGGGAGGGGGTCCAGCAAAATCTCACATCTCACCACGGGGAGAGGGGGGGTTGAAAAATCGCTAAAACTACCTCACGTAATTTATGGACACCCTCTAAAATGAAAAGAGCATAACAAAGACTGGTCGGTTGGCGCAGTTGGTAGCACCCTGCCTTCTGAGCCGCTGGTCCCGGGTTCGATTCCCGGACAGGTCAAACATTTGTGTGTATGAACATGTCTGTTTGACCTGTGTCTGGGTGTGTATATGTATATAAGTATATATATCAGTCATCAGGTTACCATAGTACAGGCTCTGCCTAGTTTGGGACCTGAAGACCTTGTGTGAATGTTTTTTAAAAAAAAAGAAAAAAAAGAAAAAGCCGTGTAGACCGGCTTTGTCATGCTTTTTTCACACTAAAACAGTTACTATTATCATGTTCGTTGAGTAAAATTGCAAGCAAGCTCTAAGGCGCCTTTCTCACCTCATAATTGTAAATCTTACTCGTGTTAAGAGATAGTGCTGTTAAACTGTAAAAGCCAAAAGTTTGTATATAGAAAATATTGTCAAAATTCTGTCAGGTGTGCTAGGGTTACCTCAACCAAACAAGAATCATGTTCCTATTTCATTTAACATTAAAGAAACACTATTTTCACAGCTGTATTGCTAGAATACTCTACCCAGTAGCATGAGATAAAGCAATATTATACAAACGTTAATGACGAGAAAAAACATAAAAAATGTATGAGATTTCATGACTTCCAAGCGATATATCACGTGATCAACGAAAATCAATAGCAAATTGGTAGGCAATGGACAATACGCCAAACGAAACGCTAGCGTTAGTTTTCTCCTGAGTGCTCTCGAATGAAGCTCGCTAGATAAATGCGAGCATAGGGAGCATGCAAGCTAACGGTTAGATAAAGAGAATCGCTATGAAACAATGCATTTTATTTGAGCCTACTATATTCATAACTATTTGGGTCTGTAAATAAATATGTTTGTTTGTTTGTTGTGTGTATTTAGATTCTCAGGTAGGTTTTACTGACTAATAGTGACTAACTAATTTAACTGATATTATTTTCCGATATTACAACGCTATATGATAAAGTAACATAACAATCAGTAGCCTTGTGGATAACACTCACCCGAATCGCTGTATTCAAGCTTATATTTTGTTATGTTTATTTTCAGGTATCTTAATCTGCGTACGTGCAATTATCCAGTATCTAAACATCAAACGAGGATGGCGACTACTTTCAGGCACAGCTCAAGAGAGACTGCTTTTCTTCTACTAAACGCACAGCTTGCTCTCTCTTGGCGCCCGGAAACCGGGATTGCTACCTGGTTGTGTGAAAAGGATGGATATATATGTATGGTTGTCTAATTTTGCTAATGTCAAAAGTTTTGAAGCGCACTATTGCTAAATGTTGTTTTGTTTTTTACTAATTAGGAAAACTTTTAAAGTTTCTACGAAATGCCATTTAATATTAAATAGGGACGTTATGAAGAAGTTTTTTTGATGTAGGGTAGTACACAGTTACACGACATTAAACTAATCTAAACTAAATTTGTCTACGGCACCAACATTAAAAAATCTAGCTCCAACATATCCTGACATGCATCGTGTGTTTTGATATCTTATGTATATTTACATATGTATGTTCAAATTATAATACTATAATTATAATATACTTTGTAAAATTGTAAATGTGGTAGTTTGAGGTTCCATCAATGCTTAAACGTCATTTATGCAAAATTTAATACCAATTTTTTTATATGCTTTAAAAATTATAAAAAAGTGTAAATATAAATGATGACCTACACAACCTAAAGATGCATATAATTATTATTAGTTGACTGTCGTGGCTCAGTTGTCTGTGTTCTGACTTGATCCTGGAATCCCGGATTCAAACTCAGTTCGGAGCAACTATTAAATGATGAGCATAAATGTTAGTCCCGGGGCTTGGATGTTAGTGTAATGTGATTGTGTGTGTCCATGACTCCTGCCACACAGGAAATCCTAGTATGCAACAAACAAACAAATGCTTTCACACTCACACCCCCGAGTGTGAGTGTGAAAGTGCTTGTTTGTTTATTGCTCAGATAAATGAACCAGCCGTTTATTGTAATTGACTGATAACATATGCTGAATCTATACATTTTTCGCAATGAAGCACAATACCGCCTCTAGCGGTGAATATTGAAACTATTAGTTTCATTCAATTTCATCTTTATGCCATACACGTTATGGTGTTTTTAAATAAACGATATTCACTAGATAAATATTTAAAGTACCTTGACTTATGTATTGCATGCATGCATACACGCTACTGGCATTCAACAAAGCGCTTTCGTGCCTCGGATGGTGCGTTAAGCTGTCGGTCCCGGTTGTTGTCTTAGGATAACCGTCTACGAGCCTCGCCGGAAGCCCTTGGGCGGCCGTGAAACTGACTGGCCTATATGTCGACCTCTTTTTTGGAAGGGATTTCCGTGTCTCAGCAGTTGGTATACAATGGGTTTGTTGTGATGATATGATCGTGTTACAGAAATAGTTTGTATAGTTAGTTATGCACGTGTTGTCCAGTTGTAATTCAATAAGCTATGGACTTATAATATCGTACATCTTAAGCCGTAATATTTTTAAATTATAGAGGCTATTTGTTTATAATTATGATACAATTTCAAGATAAATTTACATAGAAATAAATATGTTATGTTGAATACTTTGTTTTGTATATTTCATATAAAACTGTGAAACTATCATGATGCAACTTACCGACGACAAAACTTACAATCATGTTTTCCAGAGAATTAGGGGTCCGTTAGCATTTTGTATGCATGGAATGATTTGTCAGTTATCACATTCACGCTTTTTTTTCTGTATCCCCCTAAATATTACTCATTCACGTACCTAATACTTGTTACTAAGGCAACGCGCTAAAGGCGTTCACGCCACCTACAAAGCAAATAACAACAATAAAATTATGGTTTCATGTTTGTTCACATTTGCGACGTAAGCATTATTAGCGTACGGTCTGTATAATGTAACAAAGTCGTCACTATTTATGTAGTTTTTGCGTCGACGCCTACAGCCATTGCAAATGGTATTCTTTGTCGTTAAAACTGGACGTTAATTGTTCATGTTAAACCGGTATGAGGCGGAGTCGATGCTAACAAGTCATACATTTGTAGTCTGCAAGTTTATCCTATGCAGATTTAGTAGAGCATTTCACATTTTAGGTCCTAACAGACGACAGTAATGACGTGCATCATTGAATCCATGCTTTAATCAATATTGACGAATTACCTTTTGACAAAATGGCTGCACAATTTGCATAATAATAAATAAATAAAATACCAAAAAATGGAACCGACTTCAACATTCAAAAGTGTGAAATAACTTGTTGAAGTCGGTACCATGATAGTGCAAAAGTAACTAATATTATCAAAATATTGTGTTCCGATTGATACCGACTTCGACAAGTTATTTCACACTTTTGAAGTCGGTTCCATTTTTTGGTAACATTTTTTCTTATACCCTTTTCTACTCACGAGATCAATTGTCATTGTGTATGTTCACCGATTTCTCCACGCGCAAGTATAATGTCGAGGTATGAGTAGGACTTTTCAGTTATTGGAGTGTAATTCAAAAAGCGCTGTCCTATTTTGATGAAATTTAAATAGGACCACACGGGGAGCACCAGTTTTCAAATAAAAAAAGAATCATCAAATCACTAAAAAGAGCGAAAAACAGAATTACCAAAAAATGGAACCGACTTCAACAATCACACGTGTGAAATAACTTGTCGAAGCCGGTACCATGATCACAATATTTTGATAATAGTTACTTTTGAAGTATCATGGTACCGACATCAATAAGTTATTTCACACTTTTGAGTGTTGAAATCGGTTCCATTTTTTGGTATTTTTTTTAAATGAGATTATGTAAATAAGATGAGTTTTTTCAGACAGGTTTGATCGCCGTGTCGTTTCGTTTCTATATCGTCTCGCATATGTATATTATTTTACAAAACTGTTCAGCAATCGGATAGCTTGAGGTTCCGATGAAGGTAACACCGTTATCAAATTCTCAGCATGGTGGTAGGGTACTTTCGAGTACCTGCCTGGCTAGCTACCACCCTCAAGTTTTAAAAACTGTCGCCAAACATATAGTGTGTTCAGGCAGCAGTCCTTGAGAACCAGTAAGCAATCTAGGTCTAGCGTGATAACATCTTCGACCACATCGTCACTGATCATCAAGTGAGATAGTGGTCAAACGATGTACGTATACAGTATAAAAAAAATTCATAGCATACAAATAATTTCAGTCGCATTATTTCCTTGAAGGAGTTATTTAAATAGTTATAATAAGATTTTTGCCTTTACCATAAATCCGAAAACTGTTAGATGTATTTTTAAATTATTCATGGGCCGTCCATAAATTGTGTAACAAGAATTTAATAATTATTTTTCGCTCTTTTCCACCTTTGTCCCATGGTGTCACAATTATGAGACCCCCTCATCTCGTGTGACGTAACATATTTTACTTTTAGAAATGAATATGTAAATTTGTTCATCCTCGGGCTTCAGTTGTGTTGGTTGGTTTTGACGATGGAGGTGTATCTTAGGGTTACCTACTCTCCGAAGGTAAGTTAACACTTCACAATCTGGCATGTGACGTCACTACTCATACATACATTTTTCGCAATGAAGCACAATACCGCCACTAGCGGTGAATATTGAAACTATTAGTTTCATTGAATTTCATTTTTATGCCATACACGTTATGGTGTTTTTAAATAAACGATATTCACTAGATAAATATTTAAAGTACCTCACCCCTCGCCTCGTCATATCGTGTGACGTGGCGTGATTTATGGATTAAGTTCCTTAAGTTACTATTGTATTAGAACAGATATATTTTTATATGATCATGGGGAATCAGTTGGATCTATTACAAAGTGATCATGACTTTTGTAAGCAGAGTAGACTTGTAGAGTATTTAAAGGTAATCATATTGGATATAGTTATTCACAGAGATGTGTTTCAAATATTGTGTAAATATAATAATATATAAGGCTTGAAAATATCATGCAATACAAGAATTTAAAATGGTTTTATATCGATTTTTCATGCGTTTTCTTGCGCTCCATTTGCAGTCCACTCCAGTTGTAAGTTATTAGGCTTTGCATAACTATAGTTTTGTGCAATGTTTGCTTGTAAAATCAATTTGAAATTGGTAACGTAATCACACTAATATTATAAACGCGAAAGTTCGTTTGTCGTTCGTATATTTGTGACTCCTTCATGGTGAAATGGCTGAACGGATTTGAATGAAAGTTGGGATGAAGATGGCCTGTATATATATACCCTGGAATAACATATCGGTTACTTTGTATCCCGAAAATATTCCCAGTAATCCAATTAGATAATTGTTTTAGTGGGAAAACCGTAGTCCACGCGGGTGAAACCGCGGGGCGCAGCTAGTATTATATATTAGCTATGCGTTCAGGGTTAAATAAATGTAAAAAGTATTGTTGACAATTGAAATCAAGATGCTCTATTAGGCTGTATAGGTTTCATCAAATTCATGTATAACCTATAAAGGTACACTAGGTATTATCAATTGATATAACCTATACCTATAAAGGTTCACTATCAAATGATTTTGTAGAATTAACGATGAATAGATACCGATAAATATCTGTTTCAGCTATACCTACTAACCATCAGATGGATTCACGAGCGATCTAGGAGCGTTATCTATCGCGAATAAAAACGGGATAATATGTTTACTTATATAATAATTTCTTCTTATTTTTGTTTTTACTTTGCGTATAGATTTTTCCGTATCTACTGTAAGCCCTGAATCAATTTCGGTTGTCATTAACAATTCCAAAATGAGAGATAAGTATTTAATCCTGTGTTAATCCACAGTTTAACGTATCTCCATACCAAATTTCATTGAAATCGGTGTAGCCGTATGAGCGTGAAGAGGTATGATGATGATGATGAACACGCAATTATAATTCACGATTTAAACTTCTTTGAAAATTAGATTCGAACTATTTATAATATAATGTTATAGGTGTGTTATATATTATGACAAATAGTGTTTAGGTACCTACTGTTTGGTACAGCGTCCTAAAAATGAGTCCATAGCTGACATAAATTTGTTTTGACATTGGTAATTTTACGTGTACCTACGATTATAAATGCAACTCTGATCGCATAACACGCTGACTGAATGAAAGTATAAGTTGTTAGTATAACTTACAAGAGTTCTATAACTGCAAATTGCAGTAAATTTATTGAAATGTAGTTGTTTGAAAGTTAAATTGTATGAATGAGTAGTCTATAGCGAGTTGCAATTGAACAGTGGCGATTTTAATATAATTTTGTTCCGAATCATTGTATTAGATACCTATATTTTCGCCAGAAGGAAAACCTGAGCCTCCTGAGGGCATACCTGATATGTAAAATTATGTTAAAGAATAAACATAGATGTTAATATGAATAAGCAAGCTATGCATAAATTATGCTTAAATTTTACGCACCAAAAATCAACTTTTTGCGTGAAGTATATAAAATATGTTAATTCTAGTGCAATAATGTCTAGTTCAGTTTTTAGTGGAAATAAATAAATAAGTTATAATCATCAATATAACGTTTTATTTGTTATAATCCTTTTCCTTATTCTGTAAATCGGCTCAGGTTTCAAATGGACCTGAGTAGAGAGACCTAATGAGCTTCACTCATTATTATTATGGCTCCTTTTTTTATACTGTATAGATCTAGCGTTTGACCACTATCTCGCTTGATGGCCAGTGACGATGTGATCGAAGATGATATCACGCTAGACCTAGAATGCTCACTGGCTCTCATGGACTGCTCTGCCTGATCAAACTATGTGTTTGGTGACAGTTTTCAAGCTTAAGGGTTATTCGAAAGTACCCTACCACCATGCTGGGAATTTGGTAACGGTAACACCGTTACCTTACCTTCATATTGCATCATCGTAAACATTGCACCTATAACCCAATCATTTGTTAAGAATATGTCACTTACATTTATAATGTAACTAGCTGCGCCCTGTAGTTTGACCCGTGTGCACTACGATGCCTTTTGCCAGTTTCCACTATCGGACACTTTTCACCATCATGTAGATGTTTCCGGAAGGCTATATCATACCTATATCCAATTTGAAATTTCAATTGCATCAGTCGGGAGCTGGGCCGGGTAACTAAATATAGCTCTGGGGTCATTTTTAAGAAGCTCTCCATTTTTTAGTTGCAGATTTCCTTCACTGATTATGTAAGTAACTGAGCACGGACTTTATCATACTCTACCGTTTACTTTTGTATACTGTGTTCAATAAAGTGTATATCTAACTATTTACCGTTGTTTCATTACTGCCAGGGTAATACAGATTTTAATGAATGTTGGAATACATACTTAAACCCTCAGCTGCCAGGAAAAATAGAATGCAGGGAACTTCTTTATTATGTGAGTACAAATTAAACGCAACCTGCATTAGTCATAATACACGCGAATATATTACCTAAAGGCTTAAAAGCCAATTTCTCATTTCTTTCCTCGAATCTAAAATACAAATACAAATTTATACAAATATATTTATTGGCACAAAACACTTTCAATACATGATACATTACTGGAACACGTGGTTAGATATATACATATGTATGTGAATATAATACAAAAGGTCTTTAGCAGCCGTGCTAGGGTCACCTGTGTTACGGCTGCTAAGCTACTTCCTATAATCAAAGCAATACATAATAATATGCAACGAGCATCCTGATTATGACATACCTAACATAATAAATATATTATTAAAACAACATAGAACAAATACAATAAAAAGCCAGGATATGTTACTAAAGTTAGTAACATATCCGGTACTATGTTAATATAGGCGCCAATTAAGTATGCGAGTCCTAGTACTACTGCTGAATTTCAGGCGTCCCATTGCGTATTTAGTCAGAACTCGTGCCAATACCCTTAGCATTACGAAACCAGTGTTCTGCCAACCACCGCGTGGGGTAGTCGCGCCGGAATCTTGGTTTTCCTAATACCGTCTCCAGTATTTCCCGCGTTTCGCCCGGGAATAGTTCACAACCAAAAGTGTCCTTATGAAGAAAGTAATTTTTTCGTGTTCACTTTGTGTTTTTTTTACGAGTTTAGCGTGTTGTTTGGATAATAATTTCTACAGAATAATAGGTGAGTGTTTATAATCTTCTTATAATGCATTTATTTGATTTTAATATGTAGAATAAAATACAACAATAAAAAATTTGTAACGAAAAAGTATTCGAACAAAATTTGTGGTGGATTGAAGAAGATATGGGTGTACTGCATGAAGTATAGTAATATAAGTATCATACTACGCAAACTTATAATATGTAAAAAAAAAAAGAATGAAATGATTTTGGAAATTGTGAACACTGAGATGACTATTGTATGTGTATATGTATATAAGTAAATATATAAGTATGTATATAAGTATATATCAGTCATCAGGTTACCATAGTACAGGCTCTGCCTAGTTTGGGACCTGAAGACCTTGTGTGAATGTTGTCCTATATTATTATTACTATTGATAGCAAGACATGTTACATCCACTCCACCTATATAACGGAGTCTTCAAGTCGCGAGGGAATAGGCAAGTAACTTCTAAGTTTGCGTGCTACAACTTAGACCGCGTCGTAACTTAACATCAGGTGAGACAGCGGTCAAACGTAAGCTTATAACCTTCAAAAGAAACGTGAGTCACGGGTAACAAAACTAAGAGATTAAAAAAAATATATCTATCTACAGTTTAATACGACTGTGTTCATGTGGCTTTCTATACAAATGAGTAAGTAAGTAGGTAATTTTATCTCAGACTTGTTTTAATAGCGCGTATATAAACACCTTTAGACTATCGTTGTAGAAGTTATAGTAAGTTTATGACTACTTTTTTATTGTAGGATTTCTCGGCGCTATGCTAAAACTTCCAGAAGGTACGAGGACGCACCCCAGAGCTGCCTACTTTCGGGATGTTTTGGCAAAGTGCCATAAGTATGGAGGTCAGACTGCCTACTTACATATTATAACCTACTATTATTTAGGGAAGTTATCACTGATCGCCTTCTTTAGAAGACGATGTTCTGATATCGTGGAGGCCACGAAACAAGTAGACGAGTTCTAAGTTTGCTTGCTCTACCTTGGACCGCGTTGGCGCTTAACAGGTTCAGGTTCAGCTTCTTTATTTATCCTTATAACTATGACCGTTATATTAGGCAAGTCAACATACAATGCACAATATAATATTTACTAAAAATCTTAAATCATTTTTAGCAAAATTAAGCAAGTCTAAATACACAATAAAATCAACTACATATTACTAAACCATAATCTCTATTAGTTATTTCTAAAATTCCTCCAAACATCAGGTGAGACAGTGGTCAAACGCAAACTTATAATCCTTAAAAAAAGGCTTACATTTATAAAATCCTACTTCGTTACCTACGTGTGCACCTTTTTCCTCATTTTTTAATTCAACTTCCTCCGATTTTTGAACCGGCGATTCACATGAGCACATTCATTATTTTTCCAAAAATGTCTTAGTTTGCGGTGGGTGAATGGTTCTTATAACTTATAATCTTAAAAACTATATAACTTAAAAATATATAACGATATGCCGTGGTGGTACCGGCCTAGAATAGTACTCCCCCATCTCTTCCCGCGGGTGCCGTAAGAGTCGGCTGGGGGATCACGTACCGGAAGGTGGGCAGCAGCGCCTTCTGAGGATGAGAAACCATACTGCGCTCGCCAACCCGCCTGCCAAGCGTGGCGAGTATTGGCAAATCCCCCCTATATGGGGGAGGCATATGTCCAGCAGTGGACTTCCTATGGCTGAGAAGAAGAAGAAGAAGAATGGTTCTTATCAGTCGGCGGCACATCTAAACTACCGAATATTCATATATTAAACAAATTCACTCAAGTCTTATTACTTATTAACTAGCTCGCTCGCGATTGTGCTCGCGTAGCCTACTTGCAGATATAGTAAGTACCTACCTGCAGGCGAATAGTACCTACCTGCAGGTGTATAGTACCTACCGTAAGCGTCATTAATTGCTTGAAGCACGAATAACTTGCGTCGCAATCGTCATATCGCATTCGTATACACGATTGAATAACGCACGTAACGTCCGTACAAACTGTTATTTCTCTGTGTCACAGTTGTACTAGATAAATGCCAGTTAGTACCGAGTTCAACAGTTTCCCGATGCGACCCGTCTGCGTTACGACTGCGATAGTAATTGACCGTAACCTCAATCGTAATCTTTTTCATAAGTTTTTATTTAGCTCGCACTCTTCCAAAATAAAACAAGATGAGATTGAAACCCACAAAAAAAGATACCAATAAAAAATGTCTCTTCACTTCCATGGGCTTAGATTTTTTTGTATACTGTCCTAAATAAATTGAGATCCCCAAAATACAGGTTGACCTAGTTTGGGGGCCGAAAAATGCTTAAGTTTGTATCAATGTGATATATCAATGCGATATTATTATTATTAATAAAATCAGATTACTCGGCCCCGTAACCTACATATAAGTAATAATATAATGTCGTGTAGTAATACTTCGTAGTTGAAGATTTAGAAGGCATTGCTCTGCATATGTTCCTTACTTGGCAATGCAGCTGTGAAACCATTCCTAAATTATTTTAAGAATACTAGAGTTATAAGAAACTATAGATAAATAGAAAGACAGACATACACATACAATATAATACAAATAATAATATAACTCTTTAACTACATAAAAAAAACAAAAGGAATAAAACATTTTAACATTGTCATAACAAACGGCGGTCTTATGGCTAATGCATTCTCTTACAGATATACTGACAGAAATGACATAAGCACTGAGTTCATTCGGTTGGTTATTTCCACAAGTGAACTATGTCTCTGTGGTTATCTCTAACACCTCAATATTTTTTGTGAAAATATTTTCATGCGTGTACGTTTTGGCTTATAAAGTTTTCATGGTATAAATTCGATAACTTATGACGATACGCATGGAACGAGATAAAGGATTTAAAAAAACATGCCTTTTTGCGGTCTTGATCGCTCTTTTTTTATTTGAAAGCTGGCGCTCCCCGTGTGATCCCATTTAATTTTAATTTCATTAAAATAGGTCAAGCGGTTTTTGAGTTACACTCCGATAACTGAAAAGTCCTACGCATACGCCGATGATATTATAGTTGCGAGTGGAGAAATCGGTGTACATACACGATGACAATAATTGATCCCGTGAGTAGCAAAGGTCACTGAAAAGGGTGATAAAAATGTTTACCAAAAAATAGAACTGACTTCAACATTCAAAGTATGAAATAGTTTTTACCATACAGTTCAACTGTTTGACCAACGGTTAAATTGATAATCAGGCGTTTAAATTTTGGTGAACTCCACCCTAAAGTCAACACAAAGCTACCTAACCACTAAACATGCACAATTTGTCCTAACGCGCACAGCTTTACATATCTGGCCTTCAATGTAGAGTTCAGGTGAGACTGAACTATCATATTAGTAGGATGTACTGAATCAGTACCTCCTACATGTTGGTGATGATGATGAAGATGTATCTTTTTATTTATTAAATTCATAAGTGTGTAGTACTATTTAAGTGTTTTATCCCACTAATATTATAAATGTCAATGGATGGATGTTTGTTACTCAATCATGCCAAAACGGCTGAACAGATTCGGATAAAATTTGGTATGTACACTCTTTAGGCCCCGGAATAACATATAGGCTACTTTTCATCGTTATCAATCATCACCAGGCGGGTGAAACCGCGGGGCGCAGCTAGTATAATATATTTTTCTCTTAATGAGATAGTATCGTGTCACTTTGTCATTTCGATAATTTATATGGCAGAACAACGTTTGCCGAGTCAGCTAGTTATTAATATAAATCTTGTATTTGCTTGCGTTGCTTGACCAGTCATTCAAATTGATATTATTTATTTGCTTTTATTTTAATTATAAAATTGATCTCCACTATAAGAACAATAATAAATTACATAATAATGTATAATATGTTCACATGACAACATATATTGGAAACTTCTTACATAGGTCTCGGTGGCGTCGACTGGGCGGCGCTCTACTTTCTGATAGACATTTGGCTGCCTTACGAGTATATCCTAGTTCAGCTCTACGATAAAACATGTTGATCGAGTTCGTTGTATAATTATCATAATATATGATCGGGCTATAAATAAATATTATGAACTTAAACTACTTGTTACCAAACTACTCCATACTTTAACCATACTTTAACTCTCAATATATTGAAAAATGTATTATTTCAAAATACCTTAGTATTTAGGTATATTTAATACCTACATACTTAGGGCTATAGGCTAGTAAAGCTGCATATAAAATATAGTTAAAAAATTAAAATAAGTTTCATTATACGACATGGAATTAGTATTATATTAGTGATCTGAAAATCCAAAGAAAATATATACCTAAAAATGGAACCCACTTCAACACTCTTCTTCTCAGCAATTTGACGTCCACTGCTAGACATATGCCTCCCCCACATAGGGTGAATTTGCCAATTTCTTCAACACCCAATAGTGTGAAATAACTTGTTGAAGTCGGTACCATGATAGTTCAAAAGTAACTATTATCAAAATATTGTGAGCATAGTACCGACTTCGACAAGTTATTTCACACTTTTGTGTTCAAGTCAGTTCAATTTTTTAGAAAAAAAATTTTTCGCCCGTTTTAGTGAATTTTGCTACTCTCGGGATCAATTGTCATTGTGTATGTTCACCGATTTCTCTACCCGCAACTATATTGTCATCGACGTATGCACTTTTCAGTTATTGGAGTATAACTCAAAAACCGCTGGACCGATTTTGATGAAATTTAAATGGTTCTACACGGGAAGCACCAGCTTTCAAATAAAAAAGAACGAGCAAAATCAGTTCACCTACTAGAAAGTTCTAAGGTATCAAACAAAAACACAAAAAAAACATACGGGTCGAATTGAAATCCTTCTCCTTTTTTGAAGTCGGTTAAAAATAAAATAACTTCTACAAGCTATTTCGCTCTTCTGAGTGTTGAAGTTGGTTCCATTTTTTGGTAATATTTTTTTATATTGAGTGCCTTATTTTGAGATATTTATATTGCAGTATAACGCTTTAAATTATAGATGACTAGTAGCGTCCTGCGGTTTCGCCCGAGTGGATTATGGTTTTCCTGCTACCTCAATTATCCCACGGGAGCTATACTTTTTCCGGGATAAAAGTAGCCTATGTGTTAATCCAGGGTTTAAACTATCTCCATACTAAATTTCATCGAAATCGGTATAGCCGTTTGAGCGTGAAAAAGTGACAAACATACACACAAAGTTTTGCATTTATAATTTTAGTAGCATTATTAGGATTGCTAACCCACTTGGCATGCTTTATTCTGCCATAAAGAATATCGAAATGTCAAAGTGACACGATACTTCTTTTCAATTACTTCGACAAACTAAATATAGTACTTCACATCAATGATCGACGGTCGATATATCTGGATTTTATACAAAAATACTAAAATTGCGATGCTAAAATGTGGGGTGAGGGTAGAAGGGTGAAAAATAAATTTAAGACCTATAAGCCCACCAAATATATACCAAATATCAATTTTGAAGTGATGATAGCTCAGCGGGGGGGAGCGGCTGCTCTCAAACTGACGGACACTGGTTTGATCCCCTATAACAGCTTGAGCTTCCGGTGAAGGTAACACTGTTATAAAATTCCCTTCCCAGCATGGTGATAGGATACTTTCGAGGACCCGCCTGGCCAGCTACCACCCACAAGTTTAAAAAAAACTGTCAACAAACACTAGTGTGTACAGGCAGAGGTCCTTGATAGCCAGTGAGCATACTAGGTCTAGCGTGATAACATCTTCGACCACATCATCACTGATCATCAAGTGAGATACTGGTCAAACGCTAGATCTATACAGTATAAAAAACACAAAAATGTCATGACAGGCAAGCCATTTCGAAATTTTTATATATTAGACATTCTCTAAATATACTTATGTCAATAAGCGATTCATCCCCAGTCCCCAACTCTAAATTGCTCACAATCTTTAAGACATAATGTAGTACTGAAGCGAAATCTTTTATTCCCATGGCAACAATATCGCCCTCTTATTAATATTCCTACCTTCCTGGTCAATACCCAGCAAAGCTTTCGCAAGGTCAGAAGTTACTGCAATGACGTAAGCCGTGACGTCACAAACAAAACCACCAGTACCTACTGTCTACGAAAAAAAAAACAGACAACGTCAACGGACGTTGCATAACTTTGCACCTGACCTGCATTCTCTCATACCGCGACGTCTGAATGAATTGTGCTACTACCCCCAATTGAAACTCGTATTACAACTACATAGAGTGCAAGTCTGTGTATTAAAATTATTATAATAATAGCATAGTCTACTGGCAAGTGCTGTTGGCTGATGACAATATCCTAATTTAACTGCTCATATGCGAATCGGTGGCCCTTGATCTAAATCTAATTATGATCGAAATATTGGGGCTGTGTCTGGTTGCGTTAGTTATAGAAAGAAAAGAATGTACATCCAAATGTAACGTGATGCAGTTTGTTTGATATGGCTAAGATATAAGTACAAGCGTATCTCTGTTACATCTTATTATATTGTACCACTTAGATCAAACATTGGTGCCGATGACAACACAGATGTTTACAGGGAGTAATCCTGAAAGACTGGCCGGTTGGCGCAGTTGGTAGCACTCTGCCTTCTGAGCCGCTGGTCCCGGGTTCGATTCCCGGACAGGTCAAACATTTGTGTGTATGAACATGTCTGTTTAACCTGTGTCTGGGTGTGTATATGTATATAAGTATATATATAAGTATGTATATAAGTATATATCAGTCATCAGGTTACCATAGTACAGGCTCTGCCTAGTTTGGGACCTGAAGACCTTGTGTGAATGTTGTCCCATATTATTATTAAGTCCTGGGTGCCAATTCTCTTATTTATTAGGAAAAGCAATCCATAAACAATTCAATAGCGGTTCAAATGTTATCGTAATATAGCTTGATATTCCGCTAAAATAACAGTTGCATCTCGATTGCATTGTAGGTAATTGTATTGCGGCAGGAATAAAATCTCTGTAGCCATTCCAATTTATGCTCCAAGTAGAATAGCAAAAAAGCATAAACGACAATTCAATAACAATCTATGAGCAATGTGCAATATCACATTGCTCATAGATTGGTGGGTATCAATTCTACTAGAATTGATACCCTGATACGTGTTGATTTTAAATATTACAAAAGTGTACTTTACAGATGATCACGACGGGTAAAAAAAAACTACTTAATCACATTTTTAAACATTTTAATTTCCCTCATTCTGGTGTAAAACACAGTTCAAGCGAATGCCGAAACCGCGTCAATTTTTCATACGATAAAAATATGGTTGCTTCTAAAAAATAATAATTTAGTAATAAATTAAATAGCAACTAGAACTAGAACTGTTCTCATAAGTGGTTTTTTTTTAAATTTATAATTCATGTAAGACTTTCAAGAAAATAAGCTGAAAAGACTCAAATTTGTCTATTTTGGAAATGGTAAAGCCTTAAATACGCTTCATATATTGGGCACGTCGTTGGTGAAAACTTTGTGAAATAGCTCTATTGCGCCTCTGGTGCAGTATCACTTACTATAGCTGCGTCCCGCGGTATTACTTGGGTGGACTACAGTTTTCTCGTTAGCTCCGTTATAACATGACAACCGTATATTTTTCCGAGATGGTAAGTATCCTATGTGCTATTCCATACTATTAGTTATTTTCATGCCAAATTTCATTTGGATACATTGAGCCGTTCTGGCGTGATTGAGTAACAAACATACGTATTGACGATCAGAAGTGTATTCAATTTTTAAACGGAAAATACAAAGCGAACTATCAACATTTTTCATAGAAATTAAACAACAAAACGCGATATCACCAAACACGACAACAATTCACGTAGACTCCTAAGCCACGTCTGATGTCTCCGAGTACCCAGGTAGAAGTGTCCAACTGTGGACTAAATAAGGCACGTCCGCTCAGTACGATGTCCCGAAGTAGAATGACTCGTCCAAGCCAGTCGCGCCGATGACGTAACATGGGTCGCCCCTTCCACTTGCTACGTCATTGCGTAGACGTCCGATGCCGGCGAGCGCCCGAGTAAAAGTGTGCGCGCTTCGGTTCTGTCTGGCTTATATAGCCAGTCTGCCGCTCGCCCCACCACTACCACTAGGGGCGTGTAAGACGGCCTCTCCTGACACCCTGACGTCCCCGTCAGGTTGTTCAGGTTTTTTTCGTCAACACAATACACCACAACACATGTGCTGAGAATCGTTCCGTCTGACACAAACTTGGCTTACTGACATACTTATCCACACGCTGGCCCAGCAAATCACTAGGCATATAGCCAATAATGCAGATGTTCATGTGGCGTGGCTCACAACTCGCGAAGAAGGCCGAACGAAGCACCCGGCAAAGTCCATTCGTCGCAGTAGCAGCAGCAGCTGCCAGAGCTCGTGTGCCACGAGACCCCGCCTTCAGCAAACGGGCAAAGAGCAAACACCCAGGGCTCATTTGCCGCGCCAAAACAGCATGTGTAGTTTTCTATTCTTTCATTCATCACACAATCACGGCCCTCTATCACCGATACACTCCAAGCTATATCTATGTCAACTAAATCTCTTCAATACATTCATCACACACAGCGTACTGCATCAGACACTTTTCAGACCGATTCTAATATGCATTACGAAATGCCGTCAAACCCTACATAGCCACAATGTCGGGGCTGCGAGTACCACAATGTCGGGGCACGAAATAGCCACAATGTCGGGGCTGCGAGTACCACAATGTCGGGGCACGAAATAGCCACAATGCCGGGGCTGCGAGTACCATAATGTCGAGGTACGAAAGAGTCACAATGCCGAGGTACGAAATAGTCACAAAGTCGGTGCTGCGGGTACCACAATGTCGAGGTACGAAATAGTCACAAAGTCGGTACTGCGGGTACCACAATGTCGAGGTACGAAATAGTGACAATGTCGGTGCCCACACCCAATAGGAATGCATCTCCTAAGCCGGAGCTCGCACAACAGGCATTCGTCTGCCAGGCCAGAACCCACACGTATCGAGGATGCGCCAGCCAAGCCAGAGCCCACACGTATCGGGAATTCGTCTGCCAGGCCGAAATTCTGCGAATTATTTCAAAAAAATAAACACAAATTGGTCTTTACATCAGTATTGGTAAAACGTCCGCCTTCCTAGGACTCGGCCTACCTGACCTTTACTTATAAGCCTTCCGAATTAGCAACTTTGATCGCTTGGAATGAAATTTAGATTTGTGGGTAAACACAAAAAAAACGTTAAAAAATGACTGAGTAAATAATAGTACTCGCTCAATAGAATGTCGTACAATTGTCTGCTCTAATGCCGCATCGGCAGATCTATGCTTTCCAGCTTCAAATGTCAGTAGCCCACAGGACAAACGCACTTATTAAAAATGGCACAAACATATACACCTACTAAACATTTTGAAAAACAATCACAGTTCTAACACTACAAGAGCGTTCTACTTCCTTAGTATCAATCTCACATACTAGGCGCTATGTGTAATTTTCACGGGAGCTTAAACCAACTTCATTTAACGGCGGTATAAAACTGTGAGTACTTTGAGAATTTATAAACGGTCAGAAATTGTCCAAATTAATTACGCTGTTATTTCACATAACAATCGCATTTAGACAGACTACGCACTGGCTTCACCTGTAATCACAGGAAGCAATGGAGTGCGACAATAGCGTACTTGACGCGATAGTTCGGCATGCAAAACAATTTAGCAAACAAAAATGAATAATCGACTCGTAGTAATTTTCAAAATTTAAATTCACACAAACCGTGATATTTCCACTGTAAAACACACAAACAACAGAACAAAGAAAGTAATTAACACGTTGTGGTTTTTAATGCGAACAAAAGTTACTCGCAGCTAGAGAGATGGCGAACGATCAAGGTCGCGTGTTTTTAAGCGAATCCAACTTCTGATCTTGACGATCAGAAGTGTATTCAATTTTTAAACGGAAAATACAAAGCGAACTATCAACATTTTTCATAGAAATTAAACAACAAAACGCGATATCACCAAACACGACAACAATTCACGTAGACTCCTAAGCCACGTCTGATGTCTCCGAGTACCCAGGTAGAAGTGTCCAACTGTGGACTAAATAAGGCACGTCCGCTCAGTACGATGTCCCGAAGTAGAATGACTCGTCCAAGCCAGTCGCGCCGATGACGTAACATGGGTCGCCCCTTCCACTTGCTACGTCATTGCGTAGACGTCCGATGCCGGCGAGCGCCCGAGTAAAAGTGTGCGCGCTTCGGTTCTGTCTGGCTTATATAGCCAGTCTGCCGCTCGCCCCACCACTACCACTAGGGGCGTGTAAGAATATCTATTGAAACTTTTGCATTTAAGTAAAATAGTAGTAAGGCAGTAAATACTTGAAATTATAAACTGAAATCTCAGGAGGGCACGGTATCGAAAGTAACAAATAACATTCGATTTCTATCCCAAGTGTAAATTTTCATTTGAGATCATTACAAACAAAGATAATACTGTGTTGACATTTACCAGATATGATGGAAGGAAACGGAGTACCAGAGTGATTGACTGATTATAATACTCGTCGATGTATTATTGACACTGCAATGCGGCAGGCTTGAACCGAATAAAAGGATAAATCTTTGCCGACTGGCATATGAGTCATGGGAGTCACATACTGTGCGATTCTATATTTGATTCCATAGATTGTTTTTGCCAAACACCTGTACGATGTGGAACGAACTTCCTACCTCGGTGTTTCCGAGTAGCTTACAATATGGGGTTCTTTAAAATAAGAGTTAGAGAACAGAGTCAAAAGGATTGGCAACGTATCTATTACAGATATCCATAGAGGACGGTGATCGCTTACCACCAGAATAAAAAAAAACTACCATAAATTATATAGAGTGTATGTATATACTATGGACGTGTGGACAGGTGACAAATTTTGATTGCGCAGTACTCCAGTACTCTATTTAGTTTGTGATTTTGAGATTTTGATTAAAAAAATATGTACGAACATGACGGCGCGAAGTATAAATCAAGTTCTAATATAATTGTTTATATTAGAAAATACATGTTTATAAAATGGGTTGAAAACTTTTGAACATTAAGTTTCTGTAGCATTTAAAAGTGCAACAGTATTTTGTCGTATATGAATGTAAGTATTGCCTTAACAAATTAATATACAAGTTATTGGTAGGTTTAATACAGGTGCATTTATAACAGGGACACCGAATTTTCAAAAACCTGTCGGGGCAGCTAAATGAAGCAACATGATGGGACCAAAATGCTATCCTTTATATTGCTCAAAAATTAAGCACTGCTATTCAACGTGGCAATGCTGCCTGCATTTTAGGAATTCTGAGCATAGTTCCTAAAATGCTGGTCGTGGTTTAATATACTACTTTATTAATATTTAGTAGTACATATTATGTTTTTAAAATAAAATGAAACTTTTAATTAAAAACTTTAAGGATTTTATAGACTTAAGCGTTACTAATTTTAATCATGCATAGTAAATTATGTTAAACACACAATATATAGTGTTAAATTCGCGAGCTAGAGGCATCTTCCGGACACGTTGACTCGGCGCACGATACCTCATGCTGAGGCGATTAAATTTAAAATATATTTCGATATTTTCAAATATTCAGGGGTGAGAGTACCTATCGCTCCCAAGCACTACACAGCTACTCTAGCACAAAACTGCTAGAGTAGTACATGTAGGTAAGTACCTACCTACACATCCATTTTTATCGTATCCGAAGTTTCGAAGTATATTTTCAAGCTCCATGCATATGTTAATCAGAAGAATAGTCGGTAGGCCAAATGTAAGACCTCCGCGATCTGCAGTTGAGCCCGCAGTTTGTCACCTCTGTCTTAGAACCAGTCGCTAACGTCCTCGCTCCTATCTTATTGAGAGTTGGATGGCTTGTGATGACCAGTATAATCTTCGATCAAGAATATAAGCTATAATCCAACCATCGACCCGCGTTGGCAAGCGTGGATGGATTATAGCCAATACTCCTAGAGAGGAGCCTCAGAGAGAGCTTTGCGGAAGGCCCTTGCTTCAGTAGAAAGAACGTTATGGACGAATTATGATATGGTAGTATTCAATAAGGCCCACTTGCGCCTACCAAAAATTCAAATGTTCGACGAAATCTCAGATTAAACCGCAATATTTGCAGGCCATAAATTGTGATTTAAATTCCGAGAATCTCAGATCATATGATTAGTGCAAATCAGCATCAGAGATGTTCGCGGCAGCACACACTGACTGTTTTCACGCACATGTGAGTAAAAGGTGCCAGTCCCAAGTGCCAGTTTTAATGCTGTCCTGCTGACGACTTTGCAGCGAGTGGATTGCCCCTTAATTCGGCACTGCTGTAAAAGACATGTCTCGCGTCTCTCTGACTTTCTCTGACTCTGACGGGACTCTGTCCCGCGGGACAGTGCCGGGTAAAGGACAAAAGCACACTCGTTTGAATTTGTATTGTATAAAATATATATACTTAACTATTATGAGTGCTTTGGTTACCTGAAATAAATTATTTTACTTTAATTAAATTTAATTGACCGGTGTTGGATTCAACCTCTGCCAGTGGTTCACAATATATTACCTGGTTTTTAGGTGGATGTTTGTTTTATTTTTCAGACCGGTTGAATCGAGAATGAAACGCGATGAGTCGTTAAAGAGCGTCACTCAGTTCACACGGCGCGACTCGAGTCGCATAAGCAACCAGCGCCCTGCGTTCAACTTCGTTTGGCGACACAACTCGCTTACTATCAGCGCGCTTGCTGAGCACTCCGCTTATTTAGCTGAGAAAGCTCTTAATAAAGAGGGGTAAGTTTGCCGCTTACGGAATGGTCAACACGGAAGGAATAAACAAACACGGGAGCTACCAAGTTCAAATTTTAGGACAGGCTTGATTAATGTCTCCAAGAAATTAAAAAAATTAAAAATAATTAAGTATATCAACAAACAATACAGTGCAAAAATATAATTGAATTATTATATATTACACTCAAAGCTGTTTCTAACAAACAAAATAGTATATCATGTAATGCTTAGAAAGCCATAATATTTAAACCGAATTATCATGTGATAAATAGATACCTTCTTATGGGTACTGTGAGATAATTTGAAGATACTAGGTGACTTTCTCTACGTTTTACTTGAAATGAAGGCAACAAAATAAAGACGTATCTATTAGTATCTTAGTAGGTATCAAAGTGCCGTGGTGGTATGGGCCTAGAATAGTACTCCCCTATCTCTTCCCGCGGTTGCCGTAAGAGTCGGCTAAGGGATCACGTACCAGAAGGTGGCCTGCAGCGCCTTCTGAGGATTGAAAATCATACTGCGCTCGACAACCCTGCCAAGCGTTGGCCAATTCCATTGGTGGATGTCCTATGGCTGAGATGAGGTATCTAAGTAGTAGTCTATCTATGAAAATAATAATGAAAATAATATTCAGAAATTGATAAAGAATTTTGAGCCATTCTCTGATACTGAACCACATATAAAATTACCTGTATTATAAAAACGAGTGAATTTAAATAATAACATAATAACAAGACGCGTAAGATGTCTAAGGGGTCGAACAGAGTCTATATTTAATTTACGTAAATTAAATCGCGCACAAATTAACGTGCACTGTATTTTTCTCAATATCTCTGTTTTCTTATAATGAAATGTTAAAAAAATCCAGGTTACATATTAACGTTTCCCTGAGACTAGGTAGATAGTTGAGTAAAGATGAGTTTAATCTGAAAAAGCCTTGGAGATTTAGCTGACGGCACGCTGACAGGACTGTTAAAGTTAGTAACAACAGTTGTTTAAAGTAACAGTTAAAGTAACTTTAAAACAGTTTAAAGTAACAGTAATAAAATTTTGAAATGCATAAAAACTTCGCGTTACGCCGTGAAACGTATTTGGAGTAGTTTTAAAACTTTCAGTAACTCCTTGGGACTTTAAGTGGGTTGTCAAACAAACGATGTTTTCGACATTTCGAAATCCGCGCAGCTTTGTGTTCGCGCCATGTGTTAAAACGCATTATAGCCAGTTACAAAACAATTAAAGTCCTTGTTAACTTTTGTAGATAGTTACAATGGGGCTATCCTAAAAATGCCTAGAAGTTTTATCTTGCCGTAATGTGTTAAAATATATTAAGGGCAGTTACAGAACGTAAGATAGTTTCTCATAAGTTTCGTGACCTCGTGAGGGGAGTGTGTAATAGGAGAGCTATATAGAACCCTCTAGAAGCTAGGAGCTTCGCTTGGCGCCTCACGTATATAGTCACGCCAGCGCTTCTTGGCTATATTCCATCAGTCATTGACTTTATTACTGCATCTATAGAGTTTTAACTAGACTTTATATTTTCAACTTACGCATATTGTAATTCATGTGAGGCTTCGTTGTTTTCTTTTTTTTATATTTGAAAGAGATTTTGTTAAAGTAGAAAGCACGCTTGGATCATCTTACACATTTATATTGCAGTGAACCAGAACAAGACGGACCACCGGCTGTTTCTTGGCGTAAGTTAGTGAGTATGTTTTCTTGTTACCAACATTTTTTTATGAATTTTTGTGGTGTGTAAAATAATTATAAACCATAACTTTGGTCTGTAATGTAGCGCATTTAAAACTTGCTAATGCTCAGCTCAAGTTTTAAACAATAAATTAATAAACAAATTGCGGAGCAGTGGTACCGTTATCTTTTATTTTTAATAGATACATAAATATACGGCAATGGGAAAACCGCGTGCCGCAGCTAGTATCTTGTAGATTTAACACCTACCAATGGTCAGTGATGTGGTCGCAAATGGAATCACGCTAGGAGTAGACTGGCTCTCAAGGAAAGCTATATTTATGTATATAGTGTACAATCATAATAATCTCAATAAATAAATGATCAATAATATGTACAATCCTGGAGTCTTCAAGTCGCGAGTGAATAGGTACCTTCTAGGTTTGCGTGCTAAATCCTAGACAACGTCATCACTTAACATCAGGTGAGACAGTTGTCAAACGCAAAGTTATAATATGTAAAAAAAAGCTGCATGATCACACTGTTTGCTTGGGACAGTTATCCAAATAAGAGTAATAAATAGCCTGATTTTGTTAGGTGCATTTGTATAGTAAAACGTATGTTGTACATACTAAAAATAATAATATAAGGAGCACTATTATTTTCGAGGATTAATTTTGCTCGTTCTATGACCAGTGATAAAGAACTTCAACCCTTCAGTAAAATAAGTCAGCACGTGATAGAAAGTTAAATTCAGTCATTAAACTGGGACCCAACGGAAGACCAGCGCTGGTTTAAAATCTAGCATATGCTGAGTTGGGGACCAATTTATGACATACACTATATCTTTCTTGTTGTTATTTTTATTTTTTTTCTTCTTATTGTTACCTGTGTGTCATGTCATAAATAAACGTATTTTCTTTCTTTCAAATTAGTCATTTATTTAAAAAAATCTGAATAATTGCAGTCAAGTTGGCTAGCTTTAATATTTCCGTGTAACTTTGAATAAAACTTGTTTGAATACTTTTATTCTATTTGTCTTTAACACGATTATTGCAATTGGACGAATAATTGCGTTAAGGAGAACGTGGTGTAGATATTTGTAATGTCACATGTGATATAAAACAGCTGTCATGTGGAAAATTTCACGCTTCCTGCTTGCGATTACCAACAGAAAAAAGCATGTCTTCAATGTTACCCAAATGAAATTACTCCTGGCGAAAGCAGTAAACAGGAGTCTGATGACGTGGGGGTCTCGGAAGTCACGTGCTGACTTCCGAGTCAGCAAAGCAGCAGCCAAGGATGCCCTTATACGTATACGTATAGCTTCACCCTGTTACTACGATGATGATCACCATCAGCATAATTTTTTGAAGGGAAAAATTCGGCTACTTCTCGGATTTGAACCCACGACTACAGAATACTGTCCTGTGGTTTGTAGTCGTAGGTTCAAATTCCACTAGTAGTCGAATTATTTCCTTCAAAAATTTGAACGTAAGTTCCGCCTAGCATGATGTTAATGCAATACACCATAAAAACTCTTATCATCATCATGATGCAGCCTTAAACTATATTATTTCCACAGTTGAGGTTTGCGACAGGATGGGAGATATTTCTCATGTTGGTCGGGGTGGTGCTAGCCAGCATAAACGGGTTGTTTGTGCCAATCGGTGTGATCCTTTATGGAGAGTTCACCTCGCTGCTGATCGACAGAACTATAATGAATGGAACCTCGGGAGAAACTCGGGCCATCTGGCTGTTCGGTGGTGGCAGGATACTGTGAGTACCCATGCATTACTTATTTTACCTAGATTTTCACTACTCAGTAAAAATAATCCTTTTCCGAAGTATCCCCACACATTTAATTTATATCAACCTAGCTGCGCCCGCGGATTCACCCGCGTGGATTACTTTTCCCATAACCGCAATTATCCCACGGGAACTATACTTTTTTGGGATAAAAAGTATCCTATCCTATCCTACTAATATTATAAACTAGTAGCGTAACACACTAGCAGCTACTATGTTATATACAAAAACTATAAAATCTTCGTTCAAAATTGCAGCCGTTTGAGCGTGAAAGAATAACAAACGCACAAACGAAAAACAGACAGACAAACTTTCAACTTTATAATATTAGTGTGATTTTATAAATACCTGAAATTGTGAAACGAACTTCTAAGTTCTCTATAATTTTAATGTTTTATAAATAGAGTAGAATAAGTTTCTTAAGTTTACAATTATATAGCGACGTCTTGTTATTACTGTTATCCCAAAACCAAACCGAAATAGGATAGGTTAACGTGCTTTTCGAAACAAAGAAGCGCTCAGTTGAAAACACCACTAGCCGTTACCATCCAAGTTGTGACTGCAGTGTATCTTGCAATGAATCGGTTTCGATCACAAAAGTAAAGGCTGCTCTACAAACGACGTCAAGATGTGACGGAATTCCAGCGAATTCCTCATTATCGCTACGGAAAAAGTCTAGAATACTTACACAGTAGTATATATTTATAGTACTATAGTTCAACTTTTGGCTATATAATTGTGATAGTTTATAGATTCAAACATTACTTTACAAAAATCCATATCAAATTTGAATTAAATACTTACACATTATTTAGTGTTCGCTCCGCGATATTACATTATAATAAAAAAAAAAATACCAAAAACTGGAACCGACTTCAAAACTCAAGTGTGAAATAACTTGTTGAAGTCCGTACCATGATAGTTCAATAAGTTATTCGTATAGTGCGCATAGTACCGACTTCGACGAGATGTTTCACACTTTGAGTTTTGAAGTCGGTTCCAATTTTTTGGTAAAAATTTTTTTTTCACTAATTTCAGTGACCTTTGCTACTCACGGGATATCATTGTGTATGTTCACCGATATCTTCACCCGCGATTATAATGTCGTCCAAGTAAACTTAACACTTTTCAGTTATTGGAGTGTAACTCAAATACGGCTTGCCTGATTTTGATGAAATTTAAATGGGACCACTTCGGAGGTACACTCTATTTTTAGAGATTTTAGAATTTTGAGATTCGGTCCATAAATGGGGTAGAAATCGGTGAACATACATTAATAAAATATATAGTGAAACATATAACCTCCTTTTTTGAAGTCGGAAGAAATATAAAGATCGAATAGATAGAGACTGAGAATAAAAAGATTTAACTCGCACATATAACACATTAAAAAAATGGAACATAGAAGTATCTAAAAAGGACCCACTCGTAATTATTATTAATAATTGTTGCACTACTAATTAGGTAGATTTTTAACTACAATTTTAAGTCTATAAATGGTTTAAGAGTGTGTGAAATACTGATTCATTCGTGACATGACTGTGCTCACGGTAAAGTTGTAAAAACTTTTTTATTGGATAAGGTGATGGAACAAGTAAACGGCCCAAAGAATGTTAAGTGGTAACCTCTGCCTACAGAGATCCAATTCGTAAAGAACTGCACTGCGCCAATCACCCCAAGACATAAAGTTGGTGAGTCTCATGTTCCTGTAATTTCACCGGAAACCATACCCTTCAAACCAGAACACAGTAATGCGACACGACTCATGCGACTAGCGGTAGAAATAGATACAGTGGCAGTATTTCCCCGGGCGAACTCTCACAAAACAGTTTTATATAATTATTGTAATTTTTAGACTTACGCGATTCGAACACATTGTTAATAAATCAATCGGGGCTTGATCGCGAGGCAGATAAATTACTAAATTAAAAATTCTCGCGATCAAGCCGCGATTGATTTATTAACAATGTTTTATATAAGTTCAGCTCGAGAATATGTATGTTGCTTGACCTATTTGTATTTTGTGAAGGACAAATGCAAGCGCCGAAGAGAACAGGCTGGCGCTGATTGAGGACTCGCAGGCGTTCGGCGTGGGATGCACCGTTTTCTCTATTCTGCAGTTCATAGTCGGTGCCATTAGCGTCGACCTCTTCAACTATGTTGCACTCAAGCAGGTGGGGAACCAGCCACTTCTGATCTGTCTGTCGATTCTGATCTTGTCAAAAGCATTTCGGAGGATGGATTTTAAAACTACTGCACAAAATTAAATAAACATTGTAATCTCTTGGAAATACAATAAATTAAATTAATTTAGACTGTACAATTCATATTACATACAATGAAAAAAATATTTAAATAAAATAATATGAATGTAAATTCTAAGGCTTTCACGGCCGGCGTTGCTTGTTGTATGTATTCTTGTATGTCTTCCGGGCTGTTTGGCCGTGGTCTAAGTGAAACTTGTGTTCCATGGAACGGCCAAACAGCCAAACATAAATAACATAATTTTTATTACATTTGCTAAATATTAACACATGAGATGAGATGTAGATTAGGTTTTGTTAGATTGTGCCATATTGTGGGCATTGAAAAGCATTAATTGGAGTGCAGGATAATTGTTCAGACCTGTACATATTTAATGTGTAAGACGGTATAACGACGAAAGTTCACTGAGTTCATCTTCACTTAGTACGGTATAATACCGAGAGTAGCACCAATTAAAATTATTGAACGAATCAGGCCTTAATAAAAGGAATTGGGCTTTGGACTCCGAACCCAATCTAAGTAGACTCTTATAAACAATAATATAGTTACGCCCTTTTGAACACTAATTCATGTTATGTATTATCAATCTTTCGGGTCTAAAACATGCAAAACACGCGTCTTAAAGATGATGTGTTGTTGTTCTCTACTAAGTGATTAGCCGTATATAATAAAATAATTGCCACTACTCGGAGTGCCTACCATAGTAGGCACTGTGATTAAAAATTAGGTATAGGTGAAGTACCACCCAAAACTAAGAAGAAGTTTGACGGTTGCATTACGCCTCTCACCCTGAGGCATTGGTTCCCTCATTCGCTGAATAATTATACTCATGCTACCGTGATCTATCATATAAATACTTTGAGGTAAACTCTACTATGTATAGGTACTTAATGTTTGATGCAGAGAATTTGCACTGTGGCGATCGTTAGCGAAGCGAGTTACCTACAAGTTGTATTTTTTCTAGGACTGCATCTTGTGGTATAGCTATAGCTTAGGTGACAAAGTGACAGGACGGTATTTTGTATTCGTGTATTCAAATAAAAAAGGTAGCTAAATTATCTTTTTAAAAAATGATAAATACGATCTCTTAAAACCGTTAATCATTCGCAATTTAACCCATGACTTGATTTAAATATTCAATCGTCAACTGTGCCTGTGATTGTGCAGTCTTAATAAAAATAAAGTTTTAACCGTGGTATAGATTTAACAACGATTGATAAAACGGCCCTCAGGCTTACTGCATAGGAATTCATTGTGGTGGATTCTGCCGATAAAACTTGGTTGAATGCACTAAGTGAAATGAGTTCATTTCTCTCGTTCGTGGCGCCGTGGGGTGTCAAGGGGTGGTTGCGTGACCGTATTACTATGTTGAAAGTATAATGTTTAAATATGCTTACCATTTTGGTTCACACGCAATTTATGTAGTTACAGCACCAAGGCACGCGGCGCCAGTACGATTCTTCGTATGATCTACGGAATAATTGTCCTTGACTTCTAGTTTAGTTATTTTTCAGATTGATCGAGTGAAGGAGAAATTTTTACAAGCGGTATTACGACAAGACATTTCATGGTACGACCTGAACACTACAATGAACTTTGCAACTAAAGTCTCCGAGTAAGTTAATATTAAATATATTGCAAGGTACCAATAATTTAAACATTTCACCTAATAATGTCAAATGTATTTTTCAAGTCCGGTAAGTCCATATTTTTTTGGGGTACAAGTCCAGTTTGGGGTACAAACCCTCCCGCAAATCTTCAGTCATCAAACTGTTATGTTATATCTTGTTTATCTGAGAAATACGCTTATCGGTTCCATCAACAGAACTTTAATATCACACAGAGCAACAGTGATTTCTATAGTCCTGTATAACTAAAGTACTCAAAGTAACGTTGCAATCGTCTGGTCACGAAGTCTAACCTAAAAAATGCTGGGTCCGCCTTAGTTGGTTGCGGAATATAGATAGATAGATAACACCTTATTGTACAAGTAATTCAACTTAAAATAATATTTATAAAATAAAACAAAATACGTTGTACAATTGGCGGTCTTATCGCTAAGAAGCGATCTTTAACAGACTCCTACTCCCACGAATATATATCATCATGATAAATCTATCAAACTCCCTTCCAAAATAAACATGTCAATGACCTTAAAGTGCACTTGGTAATAGGGATGTTTTAATGTTTTATCTACTTGGTAAGCTTGTAGGCTCGAAAGCCTCGGGTCGTTTACTGCAGGGTTACATCTAGTACATAAACGCTATAAACGCAATCCCTTGCTGACGTGATTGACCGTGGTAAAACAAAGTAACTGTACTTGCCTTTTTTTAATTACAGAGGAAATACCATTGAACCTTTGAACCGTTGAAGCTTTACACAAGAAATATTCATTAGAACCGATTTTGGTCAATATAATAAAAAAAAGTGATTAATTAATTAAATAACACTTTGTTTTTAGTGACGTCGAAAAGTACCGAGAGGGCATTGGAGAGAAAGTACCAATGCTGGTATACCTGGTGATGTCTTTCGTGTTGGCTGTTGTGATATCGTTCTGCTATGGCTGGGAACTGACCCTGGTGATACTCTCGTGCACTCCCATTGTTATATTAACAACAGCTGTTGTTGCAAAGGTCAGTTCTTCTAGACTGCTAGTACTTGTACTTTACGCACAGATAACAGATCAGAGAAGTAAGAAGAAGAACCTGATTGCTCTGATATGTGACTTCAGATATAAATACACGTGAATTTTCTGTCTTGGACAAGTGTCCATAAATAGACAACTTATTCACAATTTCTTTGTTTAAAATGTTGCATTAGGCTTAAGGCACACGCTTAAGGTCTCCTTACAATTTTCCTAATAACAGTGTGTCATCATGTTTACCACAAATTATTTATAACTATACATACCAAGCTGAAATACGGAAACAAACAGTTTTCATTAAATATCGCTGGATTTTTGGTTTTTATTCGTTGATGCTTATCACAGAATACTTTGATAAGCATCAACGAGTAAAAACCGAATCAATTATTTCCTGTGATGATATCTTCCTCTTTATGATCTTATTACCTTTATATCTACTTATTATATACAAAACACGATTTTCGTGATTCATCACGAAACTACAATAACCGCTTGCAAACTTGACATGTAATCTTAGAGCAGGTGAATATCTCAAACAGCATATGGCGGTGATTCTCGTCACGATATCGATGTTAAAATAGATTTTATAGAATGTATGTGATATAATTACGTATAAAAAATACAATAAATATCATAATGGTCGAACCATTGATAGAGTTAACAGGGTTAGTTGTTAAGTGAGGCTCTTACATCCCAAGCGCTAAACAAAGGCTCGGCGCACAATCACATGCATGAAAACTCACACATCTGTAATCAGCATATTACACATAATCGGCGACCGCCACTAGCGCATGTGTTAAGAAACAATTGTTACATCGATTGTTAATTGATGTAATTGTTTCTAAGGTTCAATCATCGTTAACAACACAAGAGCTGAGGGCGTACAGCGTGGCCGGGGTCGTCGCTGAGGAGGTTCTGTCCTCCATCCGCACCGTCGTCGCTTTCGGAGGAGAGGAAAAGGAAATAAAGAGGTTCACTATACAATCACGCTAATATTATAAATGTGAAAGTTAATTTGTATGTCTGTTTGTTACCGCCTCATACTAACTTTTTATAATTATTTGAATTAAGCTTTTTTTATGTAATAGGCGGCAAACAAGCAGACGGGCCGCCTGATCGTATGCGATCACCCATGGATCCGTAATACTGGGGTCATTACGACACGTTGGCAATACTTTTTTTAAGACTCTGTTAAGTCTCCTTTTGAATAATCCCATATTGTAGCTACTCGGAAACACCGAGGTAGGAAGCTCGTTCCACATTGTACAGGTGTATGGCAGAAACAATCTATGGAATCAAATATAGAATCGCACTGTATGTGACTCCCATGACTCAATAATATGTGGACGAGTCTACAAACGGTGTCGGCTAGTGCGGTGGTAAAACCGTGATGCCGGAGTAAGATTGAAGAACTCTTCAGAACACTCCCCGTTGTATATACTTACGTCGGTAGCAAATACACAGAGACCCAATATCTCTACGCATACTGAGGGATTCTAGGTCTTCAGCGAGATTGGGGTCGTTGACAATTCTGATAGTTGGAATGAACCTTATAAACTGGACAAACACATAGACTTGAAAGTACGTTAAGCTTACTAGATGTACTTATTCGTTACGCAGGTATGCTGCCCGCCTCCACCCAGCTAAGAAGATGGGCACCAAGAAGGGCGTGTTCTCCGGAGTGGGCAGCGGGTTGATGTGGCTGATCATATACGCGACGTACGCGTTAGCGTTCTGGTACGGCGTCGGGCTCATCCTCGACAGCAGGACCGACCCCGTGCCAGTCTACACGCCCGCAGTCCTCATGATTGTAAGCAACGCTGATTACTCACTAAAATTTTTAAATGAACTATCTCAACTTGATCAAATCTCCCGCGCCACTCCCCTCAAAATTTATAATAAATACGCGAGTTACAGAGTGCGGGGTATTTATCTTTTCAACTGGATCCATCGAAATTGGGCCATCATCCAGCCCACAAATCTGATAGGAGGCTGCATATGTTGACATGGAAAATTCCCGTCTGTCCCCAAGACCTGTTCCATCATGGGGACAAACTGTAATTAAATTTACTACTTAATATTTATATTAAATTTATTTAGGGGGGACACCCTATGCAAGGGGTAGACGGTAAATTGTATTTTACTGTATAAATTATTATTATTTTTATTAACCGGTAGAGATTTTGTTCAATGAAACTAACTATTAGTGTGTAAAAGAAAATAGTTATTTAATACGATTACGATACATTTCAAATTAGTATGAAACTTAAGATTGAGAACGAGGATCACATAAGAGGATGCGGGTCGCTTCCAACCGGTCCTTGTGGAAATCAAGGGGGGAGGGCTATGTCCGGCAGTGGACGTCCTATGGTTGAGCTGATGATGACACTTAAGAACGGGTAGCGAACTAAAACTACCCGCATTTGAATACAATTTATAATATTAGTGATACAGTTGTAGGGAGTTACACCATTTATAACTTTAGCGTACGAATAATACGCACGCAGTTTCCTAGAAAAAAATTATTCTTTGCTAAACTAAAATCCGGTATAATTATTTTATTCTTATTATAAGATCTTACTATTATAAAAAAGACTGGGGTAATGGCTCCACGTAGTTTAAATAAGACTGGCGTATTTGTACGTATGATATCAGCCATACGTTTTGGAGGTTAAAATGTTAGCCAACATGATTACAGGTATTCTTTAGCGTGCTACAAGGCGCGCAGAACGTTGGTCTCACAGCTCCTCACATGGAAGCCATCAACAACGCCCGAGCATCTGCTGCTGCCATCTTTGGAGTTATGGACAGGAAACCAACTATCGACAGCTTATCCAGAGATGGCGCCACACCGACCTTAGACGGAGACTTAGAGCTGAAGGAGGTATACTTCAGATACCCGGCCAGAAGTGATGTTCAGGTCAGAAAAAAAAAAAAATTAATTTTAATTACATTTTATTCAACGACACGTTATAGTATCTTAGACTTATAAAAATGAAAATAAATTAAATAAGCCTTTATTTTCCCAAGCTACATTTCATTTTAGTTACTAATTTTTTTGCTTATAAAGGTGTACATAATTAACATTCTCAATATATTAATAATACATGACTTATCTCTAGTAACCTTATCAATATGCATTAAGCTAGGTCCCCAGGTTGGGTAAATGCCTCCTCCAAAGTTATTCTTTTTTTTTTATATAACTATAACGTCGTACATGGTTTCTTGAATTGCTTCCTTTCTAATAAGGGTTTGTATGATGATAGATTCTAATATTGTACGTTGCTATACGTACGTATATTTGTTGGGTTTTATTTTTGTGGTTACTTTCTCTTACTGTGGTGACTAACTTTGGAGGGTTTGGTCGTACTCTTCCACGGTGACCGGCCGGGTAGGAAGAGCATATATCTATATTTCTTGTTTCTATTATTGTGTTCGTTTGTCCTATGTCAGAAGAGCAGGCGCTTAGTTGCTAAGCTTAATTGTTTTTTTGTTTATTATTAGACACTATATATATATAAATCTCGTGTGTTTGTGGTCGAGCCCCTCCAAAACGGCTCGACCAAATTGAATGGTTTTTTAAACTTGATAGGCGTGAGAATAGGTTTGAAATTATTTTTACCCTCATAGGCTCATACCTCCCGACATTTAATGGAGGGTCCCATTAAATGCCAGAACAACGATTGCCGGCTCTGCTAGTATTATATATAAAGCTGTTCCTTAAAATGAATAGTTAAATGGGACTGCATGGACTAAATACATTCTAATGTGACCCATAAAAAATAACATTATGAATTGGACGACTCAGTACATTACAGTAAGTACACAGTAGTAAATTCACATACTAAAAAGTAGTCGATGTAGCCCGGTCAATCTAGACCAAAAAATGAGAATGAAAGTGCATAAAATCACAACAAGCTGAAAATCAGTAAAATTGTTCGAAACATAATAATAATAAAAAAATAAGTTCCCTATCATTCCCGTGTATGGTAAAAATTTTACTCGAGGCCAAAGTTTTTCGCGATTTTCGGCAAAACGGTAAGTTTTATCATAAAAGCACCCCAGACAACAATTGTACATTATAAAACGTGTACTTCATATATATCTTGAAATAAATTAACATAATTAGGTACTTTAAACTAACTACTTTTTTGGTTGCCTGGAAGAAATCGCTTTAAGCGATAAGGCCGCCGTTTGTATCACTGTATTTATATTTGTATGTTTGTTTTCTTTATGTATGTGGTTTTGAAATAGTGTGCAAATAAAGAGTTTTCTATCTATCTATCTACTTTTAAATAACATTGCGTTGGCTTAGAAGTTTGGCAACAAAATGATCCTATAAGGGTTCCGTTACTTCCTTTTGAGGTACGGAAACCTAAAAATAACATTTTGAACAGATGCAAGCTCTGAACCTAAAGCTGTTGTCGTAATAAATTTCAAAAATACTTCAAAGAAAAGCCAATACTTTAATTTACAGGTTCTCAACGGCATCAATTTGAAAATCAACAAGAACGAAACAGTAGCCCTTGTAGGTTCTAGCGGCTGCGGCAAGTCCACCGTTCTCCAGCTGTTGCAGCGGATGTACGACCCGGACGGAGGGTCTGTCATCGCGTCGGGGCACGATCTCCGAAACATGAATGTACGCCATTTGAGGAGCCATATCGCCGTGGTAGGACAAGAACCGGTGCTGTTCGCTGGTACCATTAAGGAGAATATTCGGTAAGATGCTATGATCTACAATTTATTTATTTAATTATTAACATTCACACAAGGTCTTCAGTTCCCAAACTAGGTAGAGCCTGTGCTATGGTAACCTGATGACTGATGTAGATACTTATATACATATACACACCCAGACATAGGTCAAACAAACATGTTCATGCACACAAATGTTTGACCTGCCCGGGAATCGAACCCGGGACCAGCGACTCAGAAGGCAGAGTGCTCAACTGCGCCAATCGGCCAGTCAATTCCCTCTTAGATACACTTTTCCCTATACATTATAATCATGCCCCATTCACGATGGGCTATACTGAGAAAAAATAGTCGTGGAGATAGAGCCCTAGGGTCTTGCAGTTTTCGACGTGCTGTCTGCTTCATGCATGTTGCAATTTTATTCAGTTTTATCTATATTGGCTGTTACCGTAAGAATGTTGGGTATTATAAAAAATGTAGACCGTATCTAAACGTACGTAGGCTACAACAAACTTTATAAACATCTTCCCGTACGTACTTATACTGATCGCGGATCCATAATCAAGACACCACATACGTAACTTACGTTAGTCGAATACAAAATGAGTAGTCAGGATTCAGGATATGTAACTAACTAATACTGTCGTAATGTAGTAAGCATGGTCTCTATGTGTAGTGCTGTGGCATCTACATGTGTTATGTACGTTTTAATTGGAGAATATTATCTGTATATACATAGATCATGGTTGTTATCACATAAAAAGACCGCCGTGCGATAGTAGACGGGATGTGTTTACGCACGGGTACAGTTAGCTAGTAAAGTACCTAATAGGATTATTTATATTAAATAGAGACTTATAAAACAAAAGCCTAGTACCACCGTTCTTAAAAGAGGCTAGTGCTTTAGGACGCGACTGTACCCGTCCGCAAACATATCCCCAGGCGCTGGATGCGCCACGCCTCCAACCGGTCCTTCTTGTGGAAACAGTGGAAGAGGCATATGTCCAGCAGTGGAGGTCCTATGGCTGAGATTATGATGATGATGATCACTCAGTGCTTCACAGTCGTATCGCAGAGTCAAGTCGAGTTCAATCGCAATTGTCTTTAGCTTAATAGCACTGTCATTTGTCTTGTACAACTGTGACACAGATAAATTATACTTTGTATGGACGATACGTGCGTTATTCAATTTTTTTATACAATCCATGTGACGCGAGTTATTCCTACTCCAGGCACAGAAACTTTCTATAATTTATTCTTATCAAGAGAGATACAAGAGCTAGTACTATTTGCTAGCGTCATCCGGGAAAGTATTTGAAAATACGGGAAATTAAAAATGTAAGTAGATCCAACAGGTCCACTGGTGTTCGCATATTCTTGTTGCCGTTTTGAGCCTCAATTTTTTTTCTTTCTTTTTGTAGAATGAGTAACCCGAACTGTACCGATGAGGAGATCAAAACAGCCGCCAAACAGGCTTACTGCCACGACTTCATCAAAAAATTGCCTGATGTGAGTGTTATTTAATGACGATGTCGCACTTGCTTGGCTTCACCAGTGATTGCTTAAGCTTAAAGAATACTTTGCATAGACATTGCAAAGTTTTTTTTTATCAAGCATAGGTATGGAAATGTTCCACTCATTTTTTTATTAGCTTGCAATCTATCAAACAAGTTTTCTTACTAATATTACAATGGCGAAAGTTTATGTGTATGTTTGTTACTTCCCCACGCTCAAATAGCTTCACCAATTACGATGAAGTTTGGTATGTAGATACTACAGGCTCCGGAATAACACATAGGCTACTTTTCATCATCATCATCATCAGCATCATCATCAATTATCACTACGCGGGTAAAACCGCGGGGCGCAGCTAGTTATACAGAACTATTTCTGTATAATGGTTCTGATCTGGTATATGTGTGGGGAACTTGAAAATATAAAGGAATCCTCGAAGCAGGAAATCTCGCCAAATTACCACCTAGTATAAAACAGTCGCTCTATATCCCTACGTATTCTACCCGTGCGAAGCCGGAGCGGGCCGCTAGTAGTTAATAAAACTCAATGGATTGGGACACCTTTCAAACAACAAAAAAACGATTCATGTTTCAGATACACATACAGAAACGTCGAACTTCCCTGTTCTGCGTCAGGGGTTAAAAAAGATCATAAAACAAAAATTGCCTGAACTGATTTTGATGTCTAAGAACCAGCGCCAGCGCTAGAAAATCCATTCTAATAGTTGGACCCGCTTCTGAGCTACGGTGCCACAGACACCCACATTATAGTTGTGAAACTTACACTATTTATCAGCCAATTTACGTCGGGGTTTAAATAAACTGAACTTTTCAAGAAGACCGTCTTGGTGCTAACTACTTTGTGCTAAAATTATAATACTAACACGTCTTACATTAATGCGTTTCGGTTCGATGTTAAAAAAAATCCACAAACCTGAAAAAAGTCCTCAGGGAAACTTAGTGCTGGGTATGAGTGTTAAAATCGAAAATTTTAAAATCAGTGAACATCAAAATGAAACATCAAAAAAACATCAGTGAACATCAAAACAACATCAGTGAACATCAAAACAACAACAGTGAACATCAAAACAACATCAGTGAACATCAAAACAACAACAGTGAACATCAAAAAAACAACATGACAATCACGTTATCAAAAGTTTGACTCAGGCACAGTGTAATGTAATCAGCGTGTCGATATCGACATCCATCGACATTATTAAATTATAGATATTGCCTTCGGCCACATCGTCATTGATCATTAAGGGATGTGTAGAGGTCAAACGCTGAAACAATATCATATGAAATAAAATTATTTATTGCGAATATAGGTGGCTTCCCATAAGGTGTTTACAAAAAAAATGTTCAGCTAAGTAGGTACATTAACATAGAACTGTATGATTTTATCTTTAAGTATCTTTACGATTACCAAAACATCTCACTGCGCACAATTAATTTCAAACAATCACAGAGTTTAAGAAAGAATACAATATGCATGTCAAAAACACATAAAAGTTCGTACTCGAGATATTCATTGATGCTGTAATACTTCTTTGCCAACAAAAGTTGCATCAATTTAAATTTAGACATATTAATATCATTACAGTGGATTACCTAGTTATAAATGCGGGCCGCTTCCATGCAGTCCTAGTGGAAATCAATGGGGGAGTCCTATGTCCAGCAGTGGACGTCCTATGGCTGAGATGATGATGATGATGACCTAGTTACATATGTGAGGAGCGATACAGAAAACACTTTAGGTAAAAAGAGCATTTAAGTTATTGTTAGGCGGAAAACACTTATTGTCATGCTTTTATTTATACTCGTTTGCTATTTAGGTGGCTATTTTTATTAAAATACACAAACACACAGTGGTTTTAATATATTTGCCGTGGGGTACCGGCTTAGAATAGTACCCCCCCATGTCTTCCCGTGGGTGTCGTAAGAGTCGACTAAGGGATCACGTACCAGAAGGATGGGCAGCAGCGCCTTCTGAGGGTCGTATTTTATATACTGCGCTCGCCAACCCGCCTGCCAAGCGTGGCGAGTATTGGCAACCCCCCCCCCCATTATGATAAAACAAAATTCGGTCTTTGTGGAAATCAATGGGGGAGGCATTTGTCCAGCAGTGGACGTCCTATGGCTGAGATGATGATGATGATGATGACACAATGGTATATTATGATTTATGATACAAGTAAGCTATGTCGCTCATAACTCACGAGGCTGGGGTTGCAGTGAGAGCCGCAGGCGGTGACGTAATTCAACCGAGTGTGTAATGAGCAGAGCTTACGAGTTTCATACGATGTCTTTCAATACATTTGCGAGGGAATAATAAAGATGTACTGCTTAAATCGTTTAATTATTAAATTGAGAACGGCCTGTTTAGGTATACCGCTGCCTGCATACAGCATACAGCAGCAATAAGGTACTTAACTTTGGGATAATTCTATTATCCACTAGTGAGTAATTTTATTCACATGTGTGTTACAGCTCGGTAATAAGAGCTAAGAGCGAAGTAATAAGATACACTTTACGATCAAGTGTGTTGAAAATCTCATAAATAACTTATTATATTACATAGGGCTACGACACAATGATAGGCGAGCGAGGTGCCCAGCTCTCCGGCGGTCAGAAACAACGCATTGCCATCGCTCGAGCGCTCGTGCGGAAGCCCAAGATCTTACTCCTGGATGAAGCCACCTCAGCGCTGGACTCGCACAGTGAAGCCAAGGTCCAGCGGGCATTGGATGCAGCTGCTCATGGAAGAACCACCGTTATGGTGAGCCACAGGTACCTACGTTAGGAGACGTACTGGAATGTTCATGAGAACCATTGCAGCTTCCGTAAATTAGCTTTCTGTTTGATTTGTTTGCTCGTCAAGACGGGAAGCGCTTTGGAGTTTTTGTAAAAAAAAATACTTTCAAAGTGGGTTGTACTATTAAGGTGGGTTGGGAGGTGGTACTTTATATAAGTAGTATTCTGTTCTTTACTCAACTAACTAAAATTCTATTAGATCCAGAGGCTCTTATTCTGTTTGCGCTAAAATTCGAATTAGTATAACTCTCAACACAGCTATTCCTAACATTAGAACAGTTTTTACATTTTATTAATCGCGGGTAGTTTTAGTGAGCAACAAGTTCCAAATCGACTTGTTTTATTTAACAGTACCCGCATTTTCATAAAATCACGTAATATCGCAATCGGACTTTGTTGTAACTGTAGTACGAAATTGTAATCTACGAACCGACTAGGGCTCACGTGGTAGATAGTGGAAAATTACTCTCCGACCAGTTTCGAACTTATTTGCATTTCTCCCAGATTAAGAAAGGGATAAGGGAGTTATGATCGTGCCAGGCGGCGGGCGCGAGCCTCACCACGTAACTCGAAATTTCTTATTACAGTAATTTGTAGCTAATTTGATTGAACTAGATAATCACTTCCTATTGTTTCTCTTCAGGCTGGCGACAGTTGTGAACGCGTCTCGTATAATCTTCATCGACGCCGGCGAAGTTTTAGAGGAGGGTACTCACGAGGAGCTCATTTCACAAAGAGGTCGCTACTACAACCTGGTGCTGGAGAATGAGCCTCACATCGCGCGCATATTCACAGAGAATCCGGAACAGAAACGTAAGTTCAGGTACAACTACATCAGACCCAGCTTAGGGTAAAGTTCTTGGCGCTACTTTTAAGAACGGGGAAGTTCTTTGTACCATAGTGCTTGATATACCATTACGAAAAGGTGGACAAAGTACGACCTGACTAAGATCGCAGGTACGGGCTGGATACGGGCCGCTTTCAACCGGTCCTTGTGGAAGGCTTATGTCCGGCTGTGGACCTCTTATGGTTGAAATGATGATGATGACACCATTGAAACTCATAGAATAATTTAATTTATTGAGATTATTCAGGCACCGACCCAGATGCCTTGGGGGAAACGGTCTGAGCCCGTTAGCCCCCTGTTAGTTTAGCTGTAGATCCGCCAGTGACATCTATAACAGGATTATTTCAATATCGAAATCACTGACTTTCCGTTGTAGATATAGTACCTACGTACCATTGAAACTCGAATTCGATTGATTTGTTATGGGGTTGAAGCGTTTTTGAATAGAGACCACAGACTGAAAAGTGGACTTCCACTGACGAGGAGGACAGATGACTTGACTAAGATCACAGGAAGAGGCTGAATGCGTGCCGCTTCAAATCGGTCATCGTGTCTCGTGGAGGTCTATGGGGTAGGCCTATGTCCAGCAGAAGACGTTTTATTGTTGAAATGATGAAGAAATGTTAAAATAGTAATTGGGTGGTTGAGGTTTACCTGATCTGCGATTTATTGATCTAAACAAAACCAAAAACCCTCTCACAATAGCGTAAGTGAGAGTAAAACCTGCTGTGCACTGAAAGGTTCTCTAAAGGATTGAAAATTTATTGCAACTCATACAAAAAACATTTAACGTGATCCAAACATGGAGTGAAAATGAGGGCCGTATTGTTCGTCCATTTAATTTAATAAATAACGTTCTTGTTTGGGTTGATTGGATGGTTGGAATGGGTTCACAGATCCAGAAGACGAAACAAGAAACTATAACGTTTCCAAGAAAAAAAAGAGTGAGTCAAAACGCCTCTATGTGATTGGTGTTAACAGCATTAAACATTTTTCTTTATAACATGAATGAACCTCTTTGCTTTTTATCAACGAAGTGTTATATCTAATCGTGCATGCATGTGCCTACTTTCGCCTACAGGAATAGTAACTATGGCGTGTGTTTGCTGTTAATAAATACCTTATTTTTGGATGGCATCCATTGTGTTACTTATTGCTGTATTAACACTATATTACCTGACTTGGTTTCTTAACTTGTGTTAACCTCATATGTTGTGTGTTGCATGTTCGGTTTAATTTTGCTTTAGTTTGTGATCTGCTTGCAACCTTTGCCCGTTATCCGTGAATAATGATAATTAATATATATATACCGAAGGTATTTATTACATTGCTATTGAAGTGTACAATCATTTACACCTAGAACTGAAGTTGTTAAGGAATAATCAATTTAAATATGAAGTCAGGTGCTGGCTTGCATACAAAGCATTTTAAGATTTTGCACAATATATAAGTACCTGTTATACACTACATATATATATTATATACATAGCACAGAACATATAAATGATTCTTCAAGGTTGTTATTATCAAGTAAATAAACATTGCTAAGTTTACAAATATTATTTCTTTTGTTTTCAAATAATTATTCTAGGTCCGAAATGGGCAGACTGTTGAAACTTTTTTTGTCGTAACCGTCTTAAAGCAATATATTATGTATAAATAGGTATTTTTATAAAAAGTATTTCTGCGTTCTTGTAGTTCTTAACGCCGAACAGTACCTAGATATCCTACGACCGAAATCATGATAACGTAAAATGGAAAATTTTCGAGTAGATGTAACGAACTGACAAACGCATTGTCCACTCACAAGGTGGGCAAAAGACCTAAAAAGTTCGCAGGGGAACCTTGACGCAGACAGCTTCCAAACAAGCAGTTGCGGAGATTAATAGGGGAGGTTTATATCAACCAACAACTCTTTGTCTAAGAAGATTATGATAAAAGTACTTGTTGTCGAACTAAAACCTCACAATCATAACTTGGGCTTTATTTTATAAAATATTGGTTTACTAAGAATAGTTGTTTTTTTAACTAGGGCCCAGAGGCGGTATTATGTAACTTCTGAAAACGAAAATTTCAATTAAAATGTCAAAAATGACACTTTTTCGTTACGTATCCATCATCGATAGGCGCAAAACCATGTTGCTACCAAGCGTTTATTGCAACAGGGATAGATAATCGCCCTATTGATTAACAAATTAATGACATTAGTCAATGTTGACAGACGCTAGGTTCCACCGGCCGAAGCTCGAAAGGCTGGCGTCTGAAGAATCCGTGAAAAGCGTATCCAGCGATGAAGACTCCGCCTCCGAAGACAGCGTGGTTCTCGATGAAAAGGAAGTACGTAGTTGTACACGTGTAACAGTATAATCAGCCGATCACCTTATCACTGGTGAGACATGGGCGTTTTAGGGGTCAGCTGATATGCTAACGGTCAGCTGTGAGAGATCAACGGCCTCGTCCGTCCTAAGACAGGGGTAGGGCAAAGTACGGCCCGCGGGCCACTTGCTTAAGATTTTAATCCAACGTAAGATTGCAAAGACCAAAGAAGAAACACCTTTCCTTGCCAATAAAAGTACTGCGTCTCAGACTAGACGTGGTCTCCTTATGAACAATTAAAAACAATTTCATTTGTCAAACGCCTGTCGTAGATACTAATATTAATTTGACATTAATAACTGAATTTGAATTGAATAATTTGCCGTGGTGGTACCTACCGGCCTATAATAGTACTCCCCCGTCTCTGCCTGCGGGTGCCGTAAGAGTCGGCTAAGGAATCACATACCAGAAAGGAGGCAGCAGCGCCTTCTGAGGATAGGAAATGATACTGCACTCGGCCTGCCAAGCGTGGCGAGTATTGGCAAATCCCCCCTATATGGGGGAGGCATATGTCCAGCAGTGGATGACCAATTGCTGAGAAGAAGAAGAAGAAGAACTGAATTTGAAAGGTTTCATTATTTCATTGGCACTGTTTTTTACTTTTCTGGCCCCTAATAATATTTAAAAGAACAGAATCTGAATATCAGTAAATAATAATACAAATATTTAGAAACGGTATATACAGATTGTCAACTAATTGTTGAATCAAGTGGAGTGCTTATTAGTAACAGCGAAGTAGTTTGAATATATAGTATTTTTTTAAAATATTTTACACATCCTCTTTACTCGATCGGTTGATGGTTAGTGACGATGTGGTCGAAGATGGAATCACGCGAGGCCTAGAATATATTTACTGGCTATCAAAGAACGCTGCTTGAACATACTCTGTGTTTTGTGACAGTTTTTCAAACCTAAGGGTGGTAGATAGCTAGGCAGGTACTGGAAAGTACTCTACCACCATAATGTGAATTTGATAACGGTGTTGCCTTCACCGGAAGCTGTCCTGATTATAATTATAAATTTTAATATGCATATACCAGGCAGAGGTGACCCCTACGACGTGGCAGATAATGAAGTTGTGTGCGCCTGAGAAGTACTTGATGCTTTTCGGAGTTCTGGCTGCGATCGCGGTCGGATCCTCCTTCCCGACCTTCGCCATCCTCTTCGGAGAAACTTACGGTGTAAGTGTTACCATCATCTATATCTGTACATCAAAAATAATAATCATCATCATCTCAGCCATAGGACTTCCACTGCTGGACATAGGCCATCAAAAATAGTAAATTTTATGAAACGTAATAAAAAGTGTACGCATCTTCTTCTTGTCCTTACCCCACACTAGTTGGGGTCGATATAATATGCTTTCCTCTTCCATTTTCCTCTATCATTAGTCATCTCAGTGCTCACACCTTTCATTAAGATATCGTTCTTCACACAGCCCATTCATGCCTACATCGGAATTCCTCTACCTATATATCCATCCACATTCATTTTAAGTAGGTAGTCTTTTTGTTATATTTTTTTTCGTTCCTCCTCATGACATACCCATACCAAGCCAAGCAATCTATTCCCTTTCAACTTATCATTTACTGGTACCACTTTCAAGCTTCCTCTGATATACCTACTCTGTCCTATTTTATCCATTCTAGTCATACCAAACATAATATATATACAGACATAAAGACCGAACCAGAGATCAAGAACATAAATAAGTCTCTTCAAGTCGCGAGTGAATAGGTTCCTTCTACGTTTGCGTACTCCACCTTAGACCGCGTCGTCGCTTAACATCAGGTGAGACAGTGGTCAAACGCATGCTTATAATCTTAAAAAAAATATATTAATTAATTGTTAAACAAAATACTTGAAATCATTTCAAGTTCAAATATTTGAAGGAAATAAATCGGCTACTAATCGAATTTGACGAACCACTGCAGAATACCGTTCTGTCGCTTTGCCATCTACACTATAGTTGCAGTTCATTAGCCGTTCATGAGATCGCCCGGAGATATAGACGACAATTAATATTTTTTTAATAATCATCATCATCATCATCATCTCAGTTATAGGACGTCCACTGTTAGACATAAGCCTACCCCATTGATTTCCCCAATGACCGGTTGGAAGTGGCCCGCATCCAGCCCTTGCCTGCGATCTTAGTCAGATCGTCTGTCCACCTGGTCGGTGGCTGTCCTATGCTGCGCTTGCCAGTCCGAGATCTCCATCCGAGAACTTTTCGACCCCTACGGCCATTAGTTCTTCGAGCTATGTGCCCTGATCACTACAACTTCAACTGCTGGGCTATATTGGAGAATTTTGTTCTTTTCGGATCTCCTCATATATGATTCGATCGCGTAGAGTTTTAAATGGTATGAGAGTGTAATTAAAATTTATTTACTTTTCGTTGTTTCCTTACCAGCTTCTCGAAAATCCAAACGACGAATGGGTGCGCGGCGAGACTAACATGATTGCAGTTCTGTTCCTTCTCGTCGGCGTCGGAACGGGCATCGGCATTTTCTTCCAGATTTATATCTTCAATCTCACCGGCGTACGACTTACCTCCAGACTCAGGTAAGACTGCAGGAATTAAATAGTACCCAATTTATATACATTTTATTTTACTCGGTATTAAACTAGGATTCCCAGTCATGAACTGATGACAGGACTCAGGAGGTATCACACAATCACATCACATAAGCATTCATATTCATTACGCAAATGTTTGCCTCTGCCGGGATTCGAACCCAAGACCCTGGGGTTCAGAAGTCATGTAACTAACCACTGAGCCACAGCGTGGCGGCGGTTGACCATTACACTAACTGAACCCGGCGACCTATCTTTGTGCCTTTTATCTGAAAGAATATCACACATGCATATCGCTAGTCAGACAATTATTACGGTTGCACAGCAACCAAACTATAACAAATTATGAGTCAATTTATATCTTACAAACTGTGTGAACGCGCATAGCAGGGCAGTATATAATCCAAGCCCGACAGCAGACTTGTCAACTACGGTCATTACCAGCATTGCTCGGCCTAAGCATGAAAATGAATACTAGACGAAACTGTCGTTCTGGGTTATAGATAATTCTTCGTTGTTAAATAAGATAAAAAATAAAACAAATTACTTGGTGAATTATAACAAAAATTAGACCAAATAAAAAAAAATATGAAACCTTCTAATGTAAATAATAATAATTATAACTTTTTCATGAAAAAAACAAAGAAAAGAGGTTTATTTTAAACAATATTGTCTCATAAAATATATTGTGTTTTTTTGTAAAATACACGGGTTATGTATACAAATACTCTACCTTGACAAGTGTAGGTACAAATATTTTCATAAGGTCCCAATCATATTACAATATAAATTTAAAAATTATGTATGTATTTATTTTAAAATAGTCTTTCATAAAATCATATCACATCATAAGTAATAACATTTGTCGATGAAAAACTTACATCTGATTTATTACTCGATCTCATCAGTATGCGTAAATTATTTATTACATACATATATTATATTTATTATATACATATTATTCAGTACAATATTGTCCTTATTATATCCGTATGTTTTTTTTTTTTATTATTTTTTAAAGATTATAAGCTTGCGTTTGACCACTGTCTCACCTGATGTTAAGCGACGACGCGGTCTAAGGTGGAGCACGCAAACTTAGAAGGAACCTATTCACTCGCGACTTGAAGACTCCGGGGTTGTACATATCGGGAAACACAGACTCAGGCAGTGAGTTCCACTCTCTGGCAGTACGCATTATAAAAGTGGAAGCAAAACGCTTCGTGCGTAATGGTGGTATATCTACCATGTAGCGGTGGCGCATAGTCGTACGTCTGGTTGACCGATGAAAGAATGGAGAAGATGGAATTAAATTGTGTAATTCCAGTGCACATTCGCCGAAATGTAACCGATAGAAAACCGATAGGCAAGCAACTCTACGTCGGTGTTCAAGGCTCTGTAGCCTATGTTCGACCAGAGAGTCGCTACCAATGTTGTATGTGTACTCAAGTGTTGATATATCTGTCAGGGTTGCAGCATTCAGACACATGCTCGCCCAAGAGATCGGCTGGTTCGACCACGCTTCCAACGGTGTGGGCGCGCTCTGCGCGAGACTCGCCGCCGACGCTGCAGCTGTTCAAGGGGTGAGCAACCTTCAGAAGAAGATAATCGTTTTATTTAAAAACATATAATTACAAGACCATAACACAATGTGTAATAACTAATAATTTTAACAAGAACTACTTTGAAAGGGTTAAAGACATTTGCTTTTATATATATGATATGCTAATCGTGTTTAATACTTAACTAAATATACATAAAATAAATTATTTTGCATACCTTCTATTCGAAAAACAATCATTGTTTCGTCTATACAAGCAAAGTCTCTCTCAGAGTTATATACAATTATTATGTAATGCTTACCGCTATACTTCTGTACCTATACGTTGCGATATGGAGAGTAAGCCAGACATTGCATAACATAATATCACTTTATTACTACTCTGTGGTCACGGGCGTAACAATTAGAGCATTTATGAATTCTCGAAGGCAAGATCTAGAAAATAGTAGATTGTACCACAAAGGAGCCAGACAATATTTTAACGGCGAGAGCGTTATTTTAAATCGAGAGCGGATCGAAGGATTCTTGAGTAGAATCCTAAGCGCAGCGAGGGATTCTATACACTTCGCCCGAGGTAAAAATAATTTTGCGACCGTATTATGTACCTATATCATAAGAATACATAATAACTATGCATTGTAGATGAAATAGTAGGCATAATTTAGAGATAAATAGTCAAATACTATGAATAAAATATATATACACCCTAATTTCCTAACTTTTATTACCACAGCAAAGGAAAGGTTTTGGAATACGTAGGTATGTGTTATTGTGTCGCTGGACAAGCGTGCAAACTGCTCAAATGAAAAATATCCTAAATTCCAAATGTCTCCACAGGCGACGGGCACAAGAATCGGTGCCCTGATGCAGGCATCGGCGACCATTGTCATTGGCATATCGTTCTCGATGTATTTGACGTGGAAGATGACCCTGGTGTCGCTTGTCTCCGTGCCGATGGTGATAGCCGCCGTGGTGCTGGAAGGGCGAGTGCTGTCGGCCGGACTGGCGGCTGTCAGGGAGGCTTCTTACAGAGCTACCACTATCGCTACAGAAGCTATCACGAATATACGGACTGTGTCTGCATTCTGTGAGTATACTTCCATTTAGTGCATAGTATAAATCTAAACAATTCTCATGGGCAACTGTACGTCACGTGTTCCCGGGTGTCCAGGATCACAAAATGTATGCATGTTTACGTTACTAACAATGGACTATGTCTGATCATGAAATAATAATTAAATTTGCTTCAGAAAATAAATCCAGAAACATCGTCAATAGGGATGTTTCAATATTTTTTACTCTTAAGTGGAATGGTGCTACCTGACATTTGTTGGTTTACTACGATTTGTCGTTTTATGAAATAGACCTAAGTATAAGGTCTGTGATTAATGTTAACCAAATAAGCGAATAATAAATACTCCGAACATTTCCAACATTTTATTGATGATATAAAGAAGTACTTCACTTATTTTAATAAAGAATTCTATAGGTACGATTTGTAGGTAGGATAGGTACATTCTAGGTTAGCGTGATAACATCTTCGACCACATCGTCACTAACCATCAAGTGAGATAGTGGTCAAACGCTATCTATACATCATTTAAAAAAATCCAGAAACTGCGGAGTTCTGAACTAACAAACAAACGAAAAATGCAACCTTATCGAAATTCTGAACTTTATTTTCATTCTGGATAAAAGGAAATCGGAATATTGTGTTGTGTGCATGAAGGAAGTTATATAGAAAACTAGCTGCGCCCCGCGGTTTCTCCCGCGTGGATTACATTTTTCTGTTTTGGCAACGACAAATACTTTTCCGGGATGCAAAAGTAGCCTATGTGTTATTCCAGGGTCTAACCTATCTCCATACCAAACTTCATCGAAATCGGTACATCCGTTGCGTGAAGTAATAAACAAATAATATTAGTGGGATAAGAATGTGTGTCCACACCTAACTATAAAAATAGTGAAGAGGAAGGTATACCGAAAGTATTATTAATATTTGCTGTGCGTGTAGGTGGAGAGGAAGGTATAATGGAAATGAAAATAATTATATGATGTACATTTAAGTTGTGGAGAGAGAGGTATAATGAGAAGAGCATTTATGTGTTGTGTGCGTGTAGATGGAAAGAAGGGTATAATTAGAAGGAGATTGATGTGTAGTGTGCGTGTATATTGAAAGGAGGGTATAATTAGAAGGAGATTGATGTGTAGTGTGCGTGTATATTGAAAGAAGGGTATAATTAGAAGGAGATTGATGTGTAGTGTGCGTGTATATTGAAAGGAGGGTATAATTAGAAGGAGATTGATGTGTAGTGTGCGTGTATATTGAAAGAAGGGTATAATTAGAAGGAGATTGATGTGTAGTGTGCGTGTATATTGAAAGGAGGGTATAATTAGAAGGAGATTGATGTGTAGTGTGCGTGTAGGTGGAGAGGAAGGTATAATGGAAATGAAAATAATTATATGATGTACATTTAAGTTGTGGAGAGAGAAGTATAATGAGAAGAGCATTTATGTGTTGTGTGCGTGTAGATGGAAAGAAGGGTATAATTAGAAGGAGATTGATGTGTAGTGTGCGTGTATATTGAAAGGAGGGTATAATTAGAAGGAGATTGATGTGTAGTGTGCGTGTATATTGAAAGAAGGGTATAATTAGAAGGAGATTGATGTGTAGTGTGCGTGTATATTGAAAGGAGGGTATAATTAGAAGGAGATTGATGTGTAGTGTGCGTGTAGGTGGAGAGGAAGGTATAATGGAAATGAAAATAATTATATGATGTACATTTAAGTTGTGGAGAGAGAAGTATAATGAGAAGAGCATTTATGTGTTGTGTGCGTGTAGATGGAAAGAAGGGTATAATTAGAAGGAGATTGATGTGTAGTGTGCGTGTATATTGAAAGGAGGGTATAATTAGAAGGAGATTGATGTGTAGTGTGCGTGTAGGTGGAGAGGAAGGTATAATGGAAATGAAAATAATTATATGATGTACATTTAAGTTGTGGAGAGAGAAGTATAATGAGAAGAGCATTTATGTGTTGTGTGCGTGTAGATGGAAAGAAGGGTATAATTAGAAGGAGATTGATGTGTAGTGTGCGTGTATATTGAAAGGAGGGTATAATTAGAAGGAGATTGATGTGTAGTGTGCGTGTAGGTGGAGAGGAAGGTATAATGGAAATGAAAATAATTATATGGTGTACATTTAAGTTGTGGAGAGAGAGGTATAATGAGAAGGAGATTTATGTGTAGTGTGCGTGTAGATGGAAAGGAGGGTATAATTAGAAGGAGATTGATGTGTAGTGTGCGTGTATATTAAGAGGAGGGTATAATTAGAAGGAGATTGATGTGTAGTGTGCGTGTATATTAAGAGGAAGGTATAATTAGAAGGAGATTTATGTGTAGTGTGCGTGTAGATGGAAAGGAGGGTATAATTAGAAGGAGATTTATGTGTAGTGTGCGTGTAGATGGAAAGGAGGGTATAATTAGAAGGAGATTGATGTGTAGTGTGCGTGTATATTAAGAGGAGGGTATAATTAGAAGGAGATTGATGTGTAGTGTGCGTGTAGGTGGAGAGGAAGTTATAATGGAAATGAAAATAATTATATGGTGTACATTTAAGTTGTGGAGAGAGAGGTATAATGAGAAGGAGATTTATGTGTAGTGTGCGTGTATATTAAGAGGAGGGTATAATTAGAAGGAGATTGATGTGTAGTGTGCGTGTAGGTGGAGAGGAAGGTATAATGGAAATGAAAATAATTATATGGTGTACATTTAAGTTGTGGAGAGAGAGGTATAATGAGAAGAGCATTTATGTGTTGTGTGCGTGTAGATGGAAAGAAGGGTATAATTAGAAGGAGATTGATGTGTAGTGTGCGTGTATATTGAAAGGAGGGTATAATTAGAAGGAGATTGAGGTGTAGTGTGCGTGTAGGTGGAGAGGAAGGTATAATGGAAATGAAAATAATTATATGGTGTACATTTAAGTTGTGGAGAGAGAGGTATAATGAGAAGGAGATTTATGTGTTGTGTGCGTGTAGATGGAAAGAAGGGTATAATTAGAAGGAGATTGATGTGTAGTGTGCGTGTATATTGAAAGGAGGGTATAATTAGAAGGAGATTGATGTGTAGTGTGCGTGTAGGTGGAGAGGAAGGTATAATGGAAATGAAAATAATTATATGGTGTACATTTAAGTTGTGGAGAGAGAGGTATAATGAGAAGGAGATTTATGTGTAGTGTGCGTGTATATTAAGAGGAGGGTATAATTAGAAGGAGATTGATGTGTAGTGTGCGTGTAGGTGGAGAGGAAGGTATAATGGAAATGAAAATAATTATATGATGTACATTTAAGTTGTGGAGAGAGAGGTATAATGAGAAGAGCATTTATGTGTTGTGTGCGTGTAGATGGAAAGAAGGGTATAATTAGAAGGAGATTGATGTGTAGTGTGCGTGTATATTAAGAGGAGGGTATAATTAGAAGGAGATTGATGTGTAGTGTACGTGTAGGTGGAGAGGAAGGTATAATGGAAATGAAAATAATTATATGGTGTACATTTAAGTTGTGGAGAGAGAGGTATAATGAGAAGGAGATTTATGTGTAGTGTGCGTGTATTTTAAGAGGAGGGTATAATTAGAAGGAGATTGATGTGTACTGTGCGTGTAGGTGGAGAGGAGGGCATAATGCAACGTTACCGGAACGCGGGCGAAGGCGCGCAGAAAACGGCGCGGCGTAGCATTCGCTGGCGCGGGTGCGTGTTCTCGTTCGGGCAGACGGCGCCCGTCGCCGGGTACGCGCTCTCGCTCTGGTACGGCGGCGTGCTCGTCGCCAACGGCGAGGTGCACTACAAGTCCGTCATCAAGTTAGTACACTAACTAGTAGTACCTACTATACATTATATTAAGCGTAATCTTTAATCTCGTACTTACTACCCGCTATCGTGATTATGGTAAATTTCCATTTTTATATGTGGCTTACGGTCGTCCTCAGAGTATCAGAAGCGCTGGTGTTTGGCGCGTGGATGATGGGACAGGCGCTCGCGTTCGCTCCCAACTTCGGCGCAGCGGTGAGCGCGGCGGGCCGCGTGCTGACGCTGCTGGGGCGCAAGCCGCGCGTCTCTAGCACGCTCGCGCCCGCTTTACCGGAGGGATACGTGAGTACCTACTGCTACAGGGATGGGAAACAAGGGACAGAGGTATAAGTGGGTGTCGTTAGAGGGATACCTATGCGGGTAGTGATGCAAGCCCTAGTGCCAAAAACGGCAAGTGTGTTGTGGCAGAGAGATAAGAACTAGGGAGAGAGGCATTTGTGGGTGTGAGGTAATGTGGGTTCACTCAGGGTTCATTCAGGGAAAAGTGAAAAGACCACTAGTCTGTAGTGAGGGAGGGACATGCAAGTTGTGCCAAAAATATCTGGGTAGTGGCGCAGGGAAACGTATTCATATGCCAAAACAGATACTACCTATGTGAATTTAACGCTATTTCGGTCGTTGATCTTCGTTCTTGCAGGGTTCAGTATTTTGTCTGGAGCTGATTACCTTCCTTCCAGCTTACATGATTGAAAATCTGTCACCATAAAAACGGTGTGCTATGACAACCCGACTGCGAGAGTCAGGCTTACCTGACCCTTTATTGTTTTTGGAACAACTACACGAGCTACTGGAGCAGTTATGCCAGCAACCCAGGGCCATACTTCGTTATATTAAAGAGTAAGGATGGTTAACTCCTGTATTTTTAATGTTGGTGCATTCCTCTCGCCAGCCAATACAGGTAGTGACTGGCGAACTGAATGAACAAAACAGTCAAAGGTCAGTCGGGAGGTCAGTACAGGACTCACTACCATCAATAAGAATAAGAACGGGGTGTTCAGGTTGGCTGTCCTAGAAAGACAGTCGACATCCTAGGTCTGACGTGATGACATTTTAGACATTATCATCTAGTAGTTTCAATTCTGGTACTGAGTAGGCAAATGATTTCGTCACGACCCTCAGCATTGGGGAAACGAAAAATGAGGAAGACTTATGAAATGTGGCATTTGTCAGATTGCCTCCGGCAAGATCAGGTACTCCAACATCAAGTTCCGTTACCCGACACGTCGCGAGGTGGAGGTTCTGCGGGGGCTGTCGCTGCTGATCCCGAGCGGGCAGCGCGTGGCGCTGGTCGGGCCCAGCGGCTGCGGGAAGTCTACGCTCATACAACTTCTACAGCGACTGTACGATCCCGATGACGGCAATGTGGTAACTATCCTGTCAACTTTGTTTATTGCTCACATTTCATAAGGATGGATGATGTAAATCGATAGAAGTTAATTTCAACAAATTCGATATTCAATACTACATCGATATTTGCAAACACCATCATCTTCTGCCACTGGAACAGCGTAGTAGAGAGGTGGCAGAACTTGTACTCCTTTACAGTATTGTTTTCGGTAGAGTGGACTGCTGCGATCTTGTAAAGTGTGAAATATTTATTTAATAAGGTTTTACACAATATGTATTATGTGAGACAATATTCACACAAGGTCTTCAGGTCCTAAACTAGGCAGAGCATGTGCTATGGTAACCTGATGACTGATATATATACTTAAATACATACTTATATATATACATATACACACCCAGACACAGGTCAAACAGACATGTTCATACACACAAATGTTTGACCTGCCCGGGAATCGAACCCGGGACCAGCGGCTCAGAAGGCAGAGTGCTACCAACTGCGGCAACCGGCCAGTCCCGGCCGGTTATATTTTATACATATATTCGTTATTAAATATCGTTGTATGATCACGTATGCAACTGGACCGTAGGTATAGTTTTACATGTGCAAACTGCGTTATGTAGCTTGTTTGTACTGCACTACTATGTTCTATAGACTTATTCGTAGTACCTACTTACTGTTAAGTTGTTAGTTTTCTATTAAATAAATAGATAATTATTTATTTAAACAGACAGAAAATTAACAATAATGCAATAACAGCTAAATGGCTATGTACAGTGGGAGGTCTTATCGCGGGAAGCGATCTCTGCCAAAGAACCTTTGAATAGAGAGAAATGATGAAACTTCAGGAGACTGTGGCCAGGGATTGGCAACTTTTTCAGAAGCATGAGTCAAATGTTACGATTCACGTTCGGGGTTCGTTTGTTAATGTTATTAACGTCCATCTTCTGTTCATTTGTGGACCGATTTAGTTGATTCTTTTTATAAGTAAGACTGAGCATTATAGGTCTAGCGTAATAACATCTTCGACCACATCGTCACTGACCATTCAATCAGTACATATATTACTCAGTTCTACAAACCCAAAAAATATGCCCGAACTGAGGACTTCTATCTTTTTGGAGTATAATGATATTATGATGTAAGTATGTAACGCATGAATTGTATGTTACCGTATCGGTTGTGGCAGTACCTGGACGACTACAGCATAACGGCGGACATGCGCATCAGCACGCTGCGGCGCAACCTGGGCATCGTGTCGCAGGAGCCGGTGCTGTTCGACCGCACCATCGCCGAGAACATCGCGTACGGGGACAACACGCGCCAGGTGCCCATCGAGGAGATCGTCTCCGCCGCCAAGCAGGCCAACGTGCACTCCTTCATCGCGGCCTTACCCAGCGTGAGTACACACATGCGGTGTATACGTAACGTGACCATACGTCCCGCTTTCAGGCAGACTGTCCCGGTGTCCCCAGCGAGGTCGACATAGTCCCGCTTTTGCAAACAGTTGAAAAGATTATTTAAAATGTATTTTTCCCGCTCGAAGAGACAACACGAACTGCAACTTTGGGGGAAATAAATTCACGCCACTAATGGGGTTTAGAAAGTCGTGCTTACTTAACTAGGTATTTTGTGTTTAGTGCTTTGATTAATTTGTGTTATTCTGTCTTTTATAATAAAAATCTTGTCAAACACATAACTTTTTTTTAAATATATAATTCTGCAAATGTCCCGCACTGGCAAAAAAAAATGGTTACGTTATGTATACGCTCTCCCATTAGGCACTATCAATTTATTTCGTATTCAATTTCTTTTATTAAATGTTGTCTGGGAGAGGTCTTCCCTCTGAGTATCCGCCAAGTAGACAGGCAAGTATTTGACCACCATCTCACCTGGTGTTAGGTAAGTGATGATGCGGTCTACGATGAGATTTAAGAAAAACACACATGGGTGTATTCATTATATCTATCTATGTTATACTGATTATCGAGCAATTCTTTATAATAGCTACGTGTACACTACCTATATTACAACGATTTTAATAAGTTTATAAATTTTTAGCTGCGGTGTCGTTATTTTAGGTACCTAATAAGTTCATTGTTTGACTGTAATCTGTCTATTGAATAGGGTTACGACACCCGTATCGGCGCCCGCGCGTCCCAGCTGTCCGGCGGTCAGAAGCAACGGATAGCCATCGCCCGGGCGCTCGTCAGGAATCCGAGAGTGCTGCTCCTCGATGAGGCCACTTCTGCTTTGGACACGCATAGTGAAAAGGTACCTCTTCTTAGCTTTCAAGTAAATACTTACGAATGTAGTTGAATGTTTCGGTAACCTGACAAACTCACTGTAGGTATACCCAAGTATCGTACTTTCCTGGCGATCTACCACACACCAAAGTAGGTAAAAATGTCACAAAACACAATGCGTTTGTTTTACTTGTGTGCCTAGGCTAGGTGAACGTGAATTCACCGACGACCACTTCGTCAGGACAAGTGCTACGTTTATGTGACAAATAAATAGATACCTATACCCATAAATAAAAATACTTTAACCGTAATTTATAAAACGTGGGCAAAGCCGGATATATATTAATAAGCATATAGATATTATTGTTAATCTGTAAATCCAATAAGTTATACATAGAAAATATTATAACAAAATCCTAGCAATAATCCTACATAAGCATATTACCTACATAAGCATATTACCTACTAAGGGTAACTAACCGAACAAGAATATAGCGTCGTCGTCAGGCTTAGGTTAGGTAAATTTGGTCAAGTCCGAGTTTTTCATGAAAACTATGAAAGTCGAAGTGGATGTACTATAACGCTAGAGTTGCAACGTGCGTTTTACCATGGGTCAGCTAGTCACACCATTTAAACGCGAAAATTTGTACATGTGTATTTGTCACATCTTTACGCCTTAACGGCTTCATAGATTTGAATGAAATTCGGAATGTAGGTTACCTTATAATCCTATAATAGCTACGTGTATACGGAAGTGTTTTTTTTTTTCTGGGATACAACAAAAACCAATAATATTATAATATTTTGTATTCTATTATCTTCTATATTCTAAAAGAATCTGAAAGTATACTATCTGTTACGTTTTCACGCTAACATTTCTAGATATAGATGGGCCTTAGAGAAGCCCATAGGCTACTGCGTAGGTATATTCGTAAAACAGTATGGTTCCCGTGATAACTGAGGTGGCAGGAAAACCGTAGAGCACGCGGGTGAAACCACGGGGTGCAGCCAGTAAACAATAACGCTTGTTTTAGTTGGACTTGACATGGTAGTTGTTCGGCAGGTGGTACAGGAAGCCCTGGACCGCGCGAGCGAGGGGCGCACGTGCCTCATCATCGCGCACCGGCTCGCGACCATCCAGAACGCGGACACGATCTGCGTGCTCGAGCACGGCGTAGTCGCCGAGTCGGGCACGCACGCCGAGCTCATCGCGCGCCGCGGGATCTACGCCAAGCTCTACGAGCTGCAGTGCGGCTTCGTCGAGGAACCGGAAGAGGCTGCCGCCGACCCTGCACCTGATCCATGATTCCCTCTCCAATGATATATACCTAAACGTCGTCATCAATAATGAAACTTCTTGTGCGGGGCATTACTGAAATGAACGCGCATCCAGAACTAAGTAATAGTTATATACTTACTAAGTTACCACACAAGTTGTGCCACGCTGATTTGAGAACCAATGTTTTTACTTCACTTGGTACTGCAACTTTTTTTTCATATCACACTCACACCCTCGATTTTCAGATAGACGTATGTCTTCCAATTACATCCCACTGAGGATGAACCTCATCCAGCTACTAGCAGCCACTCTGCGAAGATTGACGCACCTCCTAGTCTGAGGGCAGGCAATATTAATTGCCTGCCATGAACAATTAACTTCAAGGAATCGTTTCGCATAGAACATAAAACAATTAAGAGACCCTCATTAAAATTATACATATAAGTTTCGACCGACTTAAGCAAGTTCCCGTTATGAACTTTTTTTCTATAATATACGTACGCAAATTGATGACTTGCTCATCATGTCCCTACGAGAAAACTATAACAAAGGAATTAAAAGAATAAACATATTACATAAACATTATTGTGAAGGATTGTGGATGGCTATAGTAGAAGTACGAAGGGGATGGCCTGCATGAAATATGATGTTATGTTTATGAAAGGTGCGAGTACGGAGACTGGTTGTCACTAGTTGCGCCGATCCTCCTTGTGTAGTAGGCTTACCTACTTTTTCTTTTCCTGTCCGTATATAGGAAAAGATAAAGCTATTTAAGCCATCCATGGCCAATGAGCGCAGAATGAATATGAGCAGCAGTTGTGCAGTCATATTTACACTTCTTGATCGCCATTAAGTTTGCATCGCACTGTAGTAGGCTTACCTACTTTTTCTTTTCCTGTCCGTATATAGGAAAAGATAAAGCCATTTAAGCCATTCATGGCCAATGAGCGCAGAATGAATATGAGCAGCAGTTGTGCAGTCATATTTACACTTCTTGATCGCCATTTAGTTTGCATCGCACTGTACCATGTGTCCTGTTTTTTGGAAACTGCCCTTATTTTAGATATCATTATTGATCTGACATTTGCAAAAATCTTCCAAAACACCAATTAGCATTACATTCCCTGTTTCCTATAAAAGTAGCTATTTACAATACCTACGTATTCATATTATTTTGTACCTACCTACCACATTCCCAACGAAAAGACCTGTAGATAATAAATACCTAAATAATAAAATTAAGGTGAAATTTTATCCTTAAATCGTATTCAACTAACATAGTTATGTAGATAATTGTAAATATTTAGGGTAAATGAACCCCTTATTATGGCCATAAGCGTGCCTTCTGAAACCGTATAAAATAGTCAATACTAGGTATGTTTACGTTAAATGTATAAAAATTATGTTTAATAATTGTAATGTGCCATAATTAAAAACCATTTTGACTGTTTTTTTTAGTCATTAGATGATGCGTCTTCATATTTTTGGACACCTGCTAAAACTGTATTTTTGTTACCATTTTGCAGGCTAACCAATGATATTATTAAAAAGGAATATAGGGCACGATCTATGAACACGTAACTAAAAACTGGACTAAATACAATAGTTGCTTAATCTGTATCAAGCACAAGTCCGGTCGTGCATGGAGTACTGTTCCCACCTTTGGGATGGGTCAGCCAAATACCAACTAGAAGCTCTGGAGTCAATCGAGAGGCGAGCCAAAAGAATCATCGGCTGTAACTCTTTGGTTGAACGTAGGCTTCAGAGCCTTGAACACCGGCGTAGAGTAGCAAGCCTATCGGTTTTCTATCGGGTGCATTTCGGAGAATGTGCACTGGAATTACACAATCTGATTCCACCATCCCCTTTCTATCATCGGTCGACTCGACGTACGGCAATTCGCCATCGTTATATGGTAGATATACCACCTATACGCACGAAGCGTTATGCTTCCACTTTCTTAATGCGTACTGCCAAGGAATGGAACTCGTTGCCCGAGTCTGTGTTTCCCGATATGTACAATCCTGGAGTCTTCAAGTCGTGAGTGAATAGGTACCTTCTAGGTTTGCGTGCTAAATCCTAGACAACGTCATCACTTAACATCAGGTGAGACAGTTGTCAAACGCAAACTTATAATATATAAAAAAAATATAAAAAAAAATACAGGCAATCGCACACACAGTTATTAGTTTTACACGAGCTATATGTGCATTTTGTGAAATAACAAAAAGGAATTATTTCTGCCCAATTTAAAGAAATGAGAAGTACAAGTCCAGCACAACTGCCAGTCTAATTGCGACTAAAGCGAAATTGGGTGCATGTACCTACTTAATACGGTCCATTCCTGAGAAGTTAGTGCTCTATCTTCCTTTTTTATTATATCATTGGATTAGCGGTTAAACTGTTCGACAGAATAACTACCATGTTAACAAATGTGTTGCTACTAATCGCTTCAGTATTTACAAAAGCATATTTTTAGCATTTCTAGGTTGTAGGTTTATTAGCGTAGCCGTGTCAAGTTACCTAATGGAAATTATGCTCAAGTTTTCTGTATTGATCAAAGTATTTTTGTACAGTATCTATTGCTAATAATGATATTGTTTTTTTGTTATTTTGAAGTTGTTATGTAGGATAGTTGCAATTATTTAATGTAATAAATTCGTTAATATACATAACAAATGCATTTTTGTTTTATCCACTTCTCGTCTAAAAATTTAAAGTATATGAAAATATAGGTACCGTCCCTAATTCGGTTGTCTTTGCGTTGCCCGGTGTGCTCGACTACCGCTGATGAACAATGATGTGGTCCGTATTCCGCAACTGCTGCTGGTGCTGCTCCCGGCTGGAGCACCTGCATTGTGTGAGAGGTGGCAGCCCGCTTTTATACCTCAGCGCTAGGATGATTCAGCTACGGAACTATCGTCGCCTACAGTCTTTCGGCACAAGGCACGCCCCACGATAAGCAAAAGTAACCTGACAATTACCATTGCCCGACATGTGTACCTACACTACATAGGAATCATGAGTTATAATTCTATATTGCCATTGACAGCTGATTTGAGACCAAGCCATAGAGGTGCCACGTACTAACGAACAAGATTTCAGATAACGATATACTTATTCATTTGGGGAATTTAAAGTCACCCAAAAAGGTTTGTAATGTGAAACTTTCATAGGTTAATTTGTCATTGTCGTCAACCGGATTCTTAACAGATAATAGGGGTATTATTAAATAATGGTACATTTTATTTTTTAAGTTGGTTAAACCAAGACCTTTTACACGATCTTGTTTGTTATAAATATGATAATGTTTAGTGCTAAGTGCACGACTGGAATATCATTACTACTCCATGGTCAAATATTTGAAATAATACAAAGCACTATATCGGTAAGCAGGTAAGCAAGCCATACAAAAGGTAAGACAGCTCATAGATTCAGGCCGCTATGTAAGTAGCCACAATTTTTTTACATAAAAAAGGGAGGCATCTCTCCTTAAACTTTCAAGGGAGGGGAGGGGCTTACGCGCTAGCTGTAAAAGTCGCAACAATTCGGTATGTATTTGTGTTACATGCGCACCCTAGATTACGTTGTGCTGATCTAGAATAAGTTACTTGTAGAAAAACTTATCTATAGGAATCAATCAATAAACACTCGTCGAGAAGTCAACATCTTTAATATATCATCACTTCTGGCACTTCCAACTCCACAACTGAAGCAAGACTCTTACTACACGCCGTAATTTGTTTTATCTAATCTCATACTGAAATATAAAGATTAAAAAATCAAAACCAGAACTTGAATGACAGTCTTTATACATAATATATCGAAATAAATTTAAAAAGTTAACATTTCGACACAGCTCAGGATGCTGACTCTACAACACTCAGATTCCTGATCCTCTTCTATGACAACTGTATCGAAATGTTAACTTTTAAACCATTAAGATACAACTTCAGCTGGACCAAGGAGGTTGCAATGCAGTTTTTCTACACACAGTCTGTGGACGCCGCGCAACACGCATGCGCGATCAGCAAATGGATTTTGGGGCTAAACGTTCGCATATATACATGCGAACATATGCAACATATTTACATAAATTGAAAAAAATATTTTTTGAGATTAGCTAATGTAGTGTATGAAACTGCACATAAAATATGGTCTTAAAACACTCGTGTAATGCTATAAAAACCCTTATTATGATATAGTTTCATAAACTAGGTTTGTACGATATTTAGGTTATTTACCTAATCTTATTTTGAAGCGAGCCTAATGTCAGTTATCAATCCAATAAACTCAACCTCGGGTTTCAACTTTCGGTGAAGGTGACATCGTTATCAAATCCACTGCACTGTGGTCGGGTACTTACAGACATACCTACGTACTAACACCGACGCACTAGGATCACCTGGCATGGAAACACACAAACCCTACACAAAGTCAAGACCGGGTGTCCATCTGTGCTCATATCATAAATGTTTGCTCCAGCCGGGATTCTATCCCAGGGCCCCGAGGTCAACAGTCTTTGTAGTCCCTGCTTATGGTAGGCAGGGATATTTGTAAAATGTATTACTAAACACACAGTGTATTTGATGTGTATCTCGATATAATATTTCTAGCGTGCTTCTACCACCAACCACATTATCACTGACCATCAGGGGAGATAGCTTTCAAACACTAGACTATTAAAAAAAAATACCAATAAATGTAATCGACTTCAAGACTCAAAAGTGTGAAATAACTTGTTGAAGTCCGTACCATGATAGTTCAGACTCCGACAAGTTATTTCACACTTTTGAGTGTTGAAGTCGGTTCCATTTTTTAGACAATATTTTTTTTACACCCTTTTCAATGACCTTTGCCACTCACGGGATCAATTGTCATTGGGTATGTTCACCGATGTCTTCACCCGCAATTATAATGTCGCCGAGGTATGCGTAGCATGTTTCAGTTATTGGAGTGTAACTCAAAAACAGCTTGTCCGATTTTGATGAAATTTAAATGGGACTACACGGGAAGCTTCAGCTGTCAAATAAAAAAAAACATCGAAATTGATTAACCCAGTTGAAAGTTCTGAGCTAACAAATATAAAAAAACATACCGGTCGAAAACCTCCTCTTTTTGAGGTCGGTTAAAAAGAAATAGTTATCCATAATATAACGGCGCTTTGCGGAGGATGCCAACCTTATTAAAACTAAATGATTAAAAACAAACCAAAAAAAATCTATATGTATAATAAACATTTAATATCTTTATACATCAATAATAAATAAACATAACGATTGGTTTGTCTTATCGGCAGTTTCACTTGCACTTAACACTACAAAGCTACAAATATATCATAAAAATATGTATGTGCACATGAACTACATAAAAAATATAGCTAAAAAATAATCAAGGTACATAATATATTCATTGTTTGATAACTTTGTATAAAAATCTCAATAAATTCTGCACCAAGCGACTGTATTGCTAATAAGTTACATTTTTACCTAACTAATAGTTTCCTCACAGATTAGTAAAATTATCTATGTATGCTTCTATTTTTTTATGAACGGTTCTTGATTCATAGTTAAGACCTTGAAATGCCAGGTTTGAATAACGAACTATATACATTACTGATAAATACGTTTTTTTATTCGTAATTAGACACCCAGTGGTGAAATAATGCAACCATTGGTCAATATAAATCATTTATAAAAAAAGACAATAATAACGAAAAATGTATACTAAAAACAAACTTTTTTAGTAAGGCGAACTCATAATCATCATCATGTCAGCCATACAACGTCCACAGCTGGACATATGCCCCTTAAAATAGGTAAAATGCCCTAAGCTGTCAATAGCTAATCCTGGAGATCGTGCTAAGGATAATGGGGCAAACTATGTACGTAATGTATTACTATGTGATGTAGGTTTTTATTGCATTGTTATTGGTCATCTTGCAGGATTTCTATCAGTTACTCACTCTTTACTATTATCAACCATTTATATTGCAGGGATAGCTGCTGAAGTCGATAATTACAAAGAGACATAAAGATATAAGAAGCACTATAAATGCATTTGATTGACAAACAACATCAATAAGGCATAAATTTAAAATCTGTGACGAAACCGAGGTCATAACGAGTTTCACTGAATCTTGTGCACAAATGTGCTTCAGCCAAAATCTATACTGGGCGCTATATAAGACGCTATAGAAGTTTTTGGCGTGAAGCATAGCAAGACGGGAGCATATCGAGTCATATGATAATACAATCAAAGAGCGTGTAGTAACAGATCGAATAGATAAAGCAAATTTGTCTGCGAGCACAACCGGACGGGAAACAGCTAGTGGTAGTTTCGTCAGAATCATCGGAGCTTTGGGGGGTAAGTAAAGCCGTCGGACCCGATTGGCGAGGTTGAGGTTCTCTAACGGAAAACCTAAGATATTGACTAGCCACAGGCATATCCATCACAGAACGACCAGGGTGGCGGTATGATTAATACATACAGGAAAGGACTGTGTCCATTTATCATTTCATTACACACGACACATCCTATCGGGATAACAGATTATTACTCTTGTATAAGGTTATCATTGTTATGTGTTCTTGATTTTAATGATTTACTTTCTTCTATTCAATGTCATCCTATAGTACAGTAAATTATAATTACATTTATATTAATCTGTATTGAGTCGATACAATTAAGCCACATTGGTGACATTCAGCGAAACACATGAGACCTGACAGACCTAGTTCCAACCAACGTCTAGTTTCGTGCGACTACTTGTACATGCCTGAGTGGCGCATCAGGTTGCACTCCCCGGATCTCGGGCTCCAAACAGTTGTAGTAGATGTCTCCCGCGAGCTCTTCTACGCCGATCTCGGGGTCGGTCTTGGCCAGTTTGGTCGCCTCGTCGACTTCTTGGCGGACGCGGGCGTCGATTTCCTGTAATAAACAATAAAACAGTCCTTTATTAGACTAGTTACTAGTTAGACTGGCCGTTGAAGGAATTACTTTAGAAATGGTATATTCACCGTGTATTTTTGATTTTAATTTCTAATACAGATTAATTGGGAAGATCAAATTCCAGAAAGGATTGACTGAAAGCAACCTACTCCCAGCTTTCTATTGTGATTTTTAGGCTGGTTGTGTGTACACCTTGTCAGTGGAAGTTTTATAGTGTACTTCCCAGTTTATAGTCTCTAAGTATCCTGTTGACTCGATCAGCCATCAGCTCTGAGTTATATATTCACTGCTACTGCCAATTTACTCATTCACTCGATTATATTAGTGGTTGGAACCGAAACGTTCACATAAGCATGTGGCCCCATAGTTGGAGATATGCTTTAGCCAAAAGTGCCATGATGAAAGCTTCGAGATTTCATCACCTCAAATCATATATGAGGACAACATAGGAGAACTAAAGCCATGTAAGTTTCAGACATTAGCTCGGACAAACATCGTGACACAAGATTTTTATATATTATGTAGATCTTAATTGCCACTTTGGATTACTTTCAATAGATGGCATTAGCCACATTTTTAAATTTAGGAGGAAGTTCACTGGGTTTGCAGTTGTGATATTTTTTCACTTCACTTCACTTGATGCAAATATCACGATTATATATACGAAAAATACACTGGTGGTGTCCCACCTTGAGTTGATCCGGTGTGGCTAGTTCGTTGGTCAGCAGCTTGTCCTTGAAGCTAGTGATGGGGTCGCGGGTCTGGCGCACCTCTTGCACCTCGTCGCGGGTTCGGTACGAAGTGCCCGGGTCCGACATAGAGTGTCCAGAGTATCGGTACGTCTCCATTTCCATCACTAGCGGACCTGTGCACCACAATAACAAAGTTTAGAAGTAATGGTCATATCATAACTACTGGAATTATTTTATAAAACACAATATAAGACAACCGATAAACAATAAATTGTTCTACAGTTTTATATCATGTAGATCTCACGGAAAAGAAAAATTCATATTTATCAAAATGTTCAAAAGATTTTTACTGGTTTTTGCATTGAAACATACAACGCGAAATTCCCGTTAATATTTTCAGATGAAAACATTTGGCACCTAACAGGGTGTAAACTCACAAATACATGATATTTTCACAATTTGGACAAGTGACTAGTGGCACTTTAAACTAAGCACTTCCATGGTTTGGCAGACACGTTAAGCAGTTTGTCATCTTAGGACAACAGTTTTAAGCCTTATATTTAATAGAGTTGCCAATAATGGCACTGTCATGGCAACATATTGGACAGATTATGTTTTTGATTATAATGCCCCTCGTGTGCTTTCACATATTTTGATCTGACAACGGATATGAGCCACTATAACATACTGTTAGACCATAAATTGCACCGGCTAATATTCAATCACACGAGTTTAGGTCAGTGTGCAATATGTGAGGTGTGTGGGCAGTGATGGCACCTTTCCCGGAGGAGCAGTAGTCGATCGCGAACCGCGTGGCCTCCCTGGTGGCGAGCACGTCCATCCCGTCGACCCAGAGGCCGGGCACGTAGTCCCCGCGCGAGTAGTACTCCGTGCTGGCAGACGAACGGTCCACGCTCGTGCCCATGCCTGACAAACATAACACTCTACATTAATAAGCAGGTAAGGCTAATATGTGGGCCGGGCCGTGGTGGTACCGGCCTAGAATAGTACTCCCCCATCTCTTCCCACGGGTGCCGTATGAGTCAGCTAAGGGACCACGTATCAGAAGGTGGGAGCAGCGCCTTCTGAGGATTGGAAATTATCTTGCGCTCGCCAACCCGCCTGCCAAGAGTGGCAAGTGTTGGTAAATCCCCCTATATGGGGGAGGCATAAAATATGTCCAGCAGTGGACGCACATGGCTTAGAGAGAAAGCTAATAATTAGAATAAATATAATAGAGTGAATAGGTACCTTCTAAGCTTGCGAGAAACATCCTTGCTAGACCATGTCATCATTTAACATCAGGTGGGACAGTTGGCAAACAGAAGCTTATAATATTTTTAAAAAAGATCATCAACAATAGTATTTATTTATATCATAAACAACAGCTATCAAGGCTAACACAAAATAAAAATTTACACACATGTTTTAGTTGTGATTCGTAATTTTATACTTGAGTGATTAAAATACGTTATATCATCCTGTTGCTCAATCAAACTGATTAAAATTAGTAATATAAGTAAGTTCTGAAACATTCAATTTGATATGAAATATGCAATTGAAAATTCTAAGATAAGTTGCCATCTGGTGAATATTTTGAAAGAAATAGGGAACGGTAGGTACCTGGGATGACGCACTTTTGTTCCACTGGCAAATTGCACTGGTTCGGAGCTTCACTTCGATAGCGGTTTAGAAAAGTTTCATCACGATCACAACACTGAGGGTTCACATTTAATTGTTATTGGTTTTGAGGTGATAACTGCACTTTTAAGGTAATTTGAGGCGCGGTGCGTGTGCGGTGGTTGCGGTGATCTTTTTCGTACTAAACGTCACTGGAGTGCCGGAAGGAAGGGGAAGGGATGGATTCGTTCAAAAATTGTTTGTGTGATGTGTTAAATGAGTGTATGCGTTCTTTTGCCAAACCATGCTCCCCCACCTTGGAGCTTACTCCAACATGAGAAAGAGTGTGCGAATTGAGTTATTAAATATTGAGAAATTTATTTTAATATTGAGATTATATGATAAATACATAAGCGGAGAGAAATGTTATTCGAAGAGAAACATTCAGAGAGAGAGGGCTTGTGCGGCTGAGTTAAAATCTAATTAAATTAATTAAAATATGAATAAAATATATAATAACATTTGAGCTTAAGAGGTTAATAGTACATTATTTATTGAGTTGGAAGCGGACAAACGCGTATTGCTGGGCGGATATAACTTCCAGTTTTGGTTTTAACTTTTACGACCCGAGTAATTCCGTCAGTACCAGGATAAGTCTCCTCAACCACGGCGAGTGGCCAACAAAGTAACGGAAGCCTTTCCTCCCTCAAAATTACGATCTGGCCTTTTTCTATTGGTTTAGATGAAGTATTCCACTTCTCCCTCGATTGTAGGGAAGAAATGTACTCTGCATGCCACCTAGACCAATAAGATTGGACCATTTTGTCGAGCATTTCATATCTTTGTAAGCGGGTAATGTGTGTATCACCTGAATTTTCAGAGGGTATGTACTTCAGTGGGGTTAAATTTGTAAAATGAGATGGTGTAAGCGCTAGTGGCTCAGATGGGTCGCTGCTTAACACACAGAGAGGTCTAGAGTTCAATAGAGCTTCGATCTGAATAAGCACTGTATTCAATTCTTCGTACGTTAATATTTGCGAGCCGATCACTTTAGTTAAATGAGTTTTTACAGATTTAACATTCCCTTCACACAGGCCGGCCATGTGAGGAGAATATGGAGGTTGTACTTTGAATTCAATTTTTTGAGGCGTTAATTCTTTAATTATAGCGTTATTGTATTCCTCTGAACAAACTACCGAGTAAATTTCATTTAATTTTCTACGGGCGCCTATGAAATTCGTTCCACCATCGCTGAGTATCAACGATACTGGACCGCGGCGAGCGATGAATCGTTTAAACGCGGCTACGAACATGTCCGTTGAGAGGTCGGAAACTAATTCAAGATGAACAGCTTTTGTAACTAAGTCTACAAATAAGCAGACATATGCCTTTTGGCCTTTTATACCTCGTTTCTTAGCTATTGTTATGTATACGGGGCCCATGTAATCTACTCCACATTTTGAGAAGCATTTCTGTTGAGTCACGCGTTCCTTTGGTAAATTTCCCATAAGAGGTTGAGTTTCCTTCGGTCTATGTTTAAAGCAGAAGTTACATGAGTGTACTACTTTTCTTACAAAGCTTCTAGCGGATAAAATCCAAAACTTATGGCGCAATAAAGCTAGAAGTAAACTAGGTCCAGTGTGAAAATTTGAAATGTGGTAATATTCAATAAGTAATTGAACGATGCGATTTTTCGCGGGTAAAAGTATAGGGTGCTTCTGTTCAAAAGGTATAGGTGCGTTGTATAGTCGTCCTCCTACACGTATGATCTCTTGATCATCGAGGAAGGGCATTAATTTGCGGAGCGGCGTGCGTAGGTTTTTATTGAACTTTATATCCGAGATATCCTTCGCGAAGTGTTTTTCTGAATACATTTTATTATATAAGTTTCAGCGAAATCTAAGTCTGAAATAGTTATGCGTCCAGAGCTATTTAAGATTTTAGAAAAACGTAAGACATAGACTACTGCGTTTAATAACTTTGTCCATTTAGAAATGCGTTCAGCAAGTATCTCAAACAGGTGAGATTCTGGCTCTGTGGCGGTTTGAATGAGTGATAATGACTTTGACTCTGGCAAGTCAGTGGGCAAATTTTCTTTCCTTAGAGGTGTCACTGGCCATAGGCTCTGCGGCAGAGAAATCCATTCAGGACCTTCAAACCAAGATTTATTTGTTACTAATTTGTTTGGTGAGACGGGGCGCGTAATGAGGTCACTAGGGTTCATATTACCACGTAAATGAAACCAAAATTGAGCGGGGAGAATTTCTTGAATAGCAGATGTTCTATTTGCTACGAACGTATGCCATCTATGTGGGGAAGAATTTATCCATGCCAAGGTAATGGTAGAATCAGAGAAAGCTAGCGTACTGTTAATATAGCATCTTGAATCTAAACTCGATCGCACTGACTGAATAAGCGTTGCGAGGAGGTGAGCTGCACACAGTTCAAGACGAGCGAGAGTTATCTTTTTCAAAGGGGCGAGGCGCGATCTCGCGCACAAAAGTGACACGTTAGTCGCGGGCGATGCAAGAGAACCTATTCTTATATATAATACAGCTCCGTAACAGTTTTCGCTCGAATCGGCGCATCCAATTAGAGTGATAAATGAGTCATCGAATATGCCTATATGTCGAGGTATTTTTATATTTGAGAGGTCAGAGAATTCGTTTTGTAACGTTGACCAGGCTCGAGCGATGTCGTCTGGTGCATCTTCGTCCCAAGAGAGGTCGCGCTTCCAGCACTCCTGCACTAGCAGTTTCATGCCGGCGGTCAGCGGTGCGAGTAAACCTAAGGGGTCATACAGAGTAGCGGTCTTGGATAATATTATGCGTTTTGTGCATTTTTCAGTTAGCGGGAAATTAATTTTGAAACTAAAGTAATCATCGACCGGGTTCCAATTGAGACCAACTATTTTTGTTTCGGGGTCAGAACTAAAATTTAAATTATTAGAGGCGCGGGTGTCAGCGGGAATATTTTGTAAAAATTGAGCAGAGTTAGAAATCCATTTTGTGAGGTTAAAACCACCTCTCGCGAACATACCAACTAGCTGGTTGCGAAGCTCTAGTGCTTCTGATGGCGACTTTACAGAATATAAAAAGTCGTCCATGTATGAATATTTGGAGGCGACCTTAGCTGCTTCCGGGTAGTCGTGACCTTCGTCTTGAGTAAGTTGGCGGACTACGCGCATTGCGAGGTATCCCGAGCACTTTAATCCGAACGGAATCCTTTGAAATTCATAGCTTTCAATTTGGTTAAAATTCGCGTGAAATCTATATAATATTCTTTGAAAGCATTTATGATCTGTGAGCACTTTAAGTTGAAAATACATCTTTTCTAAATCGGCGGATATCGCGACAGCATATAGGCGCAGATTGATAAGTAGATCGAATATATTTGTTTGTAAATTAGAACCACAATATAAGATATCGTTCAGGCTTTTCCCTGACGACGATTTCGCGCTCGCGTCGAGGACAATTCTAATTTTTGACGTGTCTTTGTCGGGGCGGAACACAGCTCTGTGTGGGATATAATATGAGGGGGTGGTAGGTTGCGGATGAGGCACTTTCATTAGAAAACCTTTATCTATGTAATCTTGTATGGTTGCGTTATAGCCTGCGCGAATGTCGGGGTCTGAATCTAACTTGCGCTCAAGCGATAAGAGGCGGCGTTTCGCGTTTTTGTACGAGTCACCTAATAGTTGAGGATCGTCACAGAAGGGTAGTGCGACTACGTAACGACCGCTTGGTTCGCGAGAAACACTTTCTTTAAATATTTGCTCGCATTGCTGCTCTTCTGGGCTTAATATTTTACGAGAAGGTACCGATTCTAAATTCCAAAATCGTTGAACGTTTTCATCTAACTTCGCGTCAGTATCGTAATCAATGACTGCGTGATACGAGTGAGAATGATTGACTGCTGACGGCGAGTACGCACGGCATTCGGCCTTTCCCATTATAATATAGCCTAATGTGGACTGAATTGCTACAGCGGATGATTTGGGGTGCGTGATTTTATGTGGTAACAACAAATGAGGGAATAGTCCAGATCCGATAACGCAATCGATCTGAGACGGCGTATGGAACATGCTATCGGCGAGAGGAATATGTTTGAAATGTTCTAACACAGATGTATCGATGCGTGCGGTAGGTAAATTACCTGTGATTATCTCCACTACTGCGGCTTTGATCGAATATTGGCAGCGAGGATCCATTCGCGACCGAAACACTATCACTGTGTGACCTAACACTGGTTTGATTGCCATACCTATTCCGTGTACGGAAGAAGGCTGGTAATTTATGGTTAACTTCAATCGTTTACAACACGCTTCACTCACAAAGTTCGCGCTTGAACCGGTGTCTAACAATAAGCGAATATCCGCGGGTTTCACTGTACTATTCATTATTTCAACACGCGCGGTCGGTATAACATCGATATGACAGCTGTTATTTTGTTTGAGACATGTCATCTCGCTCGCGCTCGCGTATTGACTGGAGGCGGCAGAAAGTGACATAATATTGGCGAGCGGCGCATCAGTACATTGCGCAGGGGCATTATTTTGTATCTGTGAATGTTGAGGTTGTTGAAATGTGTTCCTAGGCGAGTACATAAAATTATCTAAGTGCAGTAATGTATGATGTTTTTTGTTGCACTTCATACATAATTTTGAGGATTTGCATTGTTTCGTATCGTGGAAACCGAGACAGTTTTTGCAATATGAATTATTCGACACGATCGAATATCGAGATTTATTATCGAGTTCGGTAAACTGCTTACAGAGATAAAGTGGGTGTTTTTCTTGTTTACAAACAATGCACGAATTTTGACTTCGCGATGTATAAGCGGGTAGTGACGCGGGGGGTGCGGCTAATGAATTCGATTCATTGTTATTTAAAAGATAAGAATGAACGGGTTTGTTTTTACTTGCGTTTGTTTTTGCGGGTGCGGGGAAGGTTGATTGAGGTTTTATATTTAACTGAGTGCGGGAGAGAATTTTGCTTTGTTCCTTGATGAATGTTTCAAGCGAACTGAAGTTAGGTAATTTCTGTGAGCGGACACTTTGTTCGAACAAATGGACAGTTTCTTTATCGAGTTTGTTTAATGCTATGTGCGTGATTATAAAATCGCCTAAGTCGTCGATCTTTAGCGCTTTCAAGGCGGCTACTGATGCACTGTATTGATCAGTAAATGTATCTAAATTGTTTGAAGTAGCGGAAGTGATAGGTTTGAACTTAAACATTTTATCTAAGTACTGAGTTCCGAGCGTTCGAACATCTTGATATCTGTCTACTAGGAGATTCCACATGATATGGTAGTTAGACGCGACGGGTAAGATTCCCGCGGTGATAGAGGAAGCTGATCCTGATAGTTTCGAGACTAAATACTGGACTCTTTCGGCGTCTGTGAGGTGTACGTTATTATGAATCATTTCTTTGAAGTTTTGATGAAATAGCGGCCATTTTGTGGGATCGCCGTTGAATGGAATCAATTCTAAAACTGGCAACTTGTGTTTAGGTTTACTTATAGGCATTGAATCTAAGCTAGATTTCATCAAACGCTGTGCTACAGCTTTGACATGACAATAGATTTCATCAAACGCTTCGACAGGTTTGAATGAGGGTTCGTATTTTGGGTTGATCGATAAAGTATATTCGTTAATTTCGTAAATGACGTCAGTAAACTCTTTCCGAATAGTTTCTAACGTTTGTGTTCGAATAAGAAATCTTTCCTTTTCTTCAGGCGTATTTATACTTTGGCTCAAGTCGTACGCGGCTTGCAATATGGAAAACAAGCTTTTCCTTTTTGCATCTAATAACGCGAGCGGTTTTTCCATTTTAAAATAAGTATATAAGCGTAGTTAATTACGAAAATAATGTAATTAGTATAATATGGCGGATTTGCCTTGTGCAGCTTGCTTGCACGAACAAGTAAAAATGGCGGTGCAAGAAATATGGTATGATCAAAATTGAGTTTATGAAGTGTGTGTATGTAGTTGTAATGAAACTGAGTTTATTGTTTGATGTAGGACTGTATGAGGGATCGCGGGAGAAGGACCAAGAAAGGGGGATGGTGAATATTTTGAAAGAAATAGGGAACGGTAGGTACCTGGGATGACGCACTTTTGTTCCACTGGCAAATTGCACTGGTTCGGAGCTTCACTTCGATAGCGGTTTAGAAAAGTTTCATCACGATCACAACACTGAGGGTTCACATTTAATTGTTATTGGTTTTGAGGTGATAACTGCACTTTTAAGGTAATTTGAGGCGCGGTGCGTGTGCGGTGGTTGCGGTGATCCTTTTCGTACTAAACGTCACTGGAGTGCCGGAAGGAAGGGGAAGGGATGGATTCGTTCAAAAATTGTTTGTGTGATGTGTTAAATGAGTGTATGCGTTCTTTTGCCAAACCACCATCAATAGCTAAGTACTGCTTGCTCTTTTTTTATGTATGTTGTCTTTCCCTATAAATATGGTGACACTTCACATTATTAAAGTTATGGCCTATAATTGTTCGATCATTTTTTTAAAACTGGATTTGACATTATTATCAATCATAATGAAAATCTCAGAAGTTGTTATTTTCAATAGAGGTTGCAAAAGATGAATTAGTGTTATGCCATGAATGATGTAGACCTGCCACTTCTGATATTGGTTAGATAAACTGTTGTTAAATGCTCATAGGCGTATGTAGGCGGAGGGCCGGGTGAGCCGTGCCCACCCCAGGATGGTCTAGTGCCCACCCCAAGATGTCGGTAGCCCAACATCTTGGGGTGGGCACTAGACTATCCTTTCCATGATTCCATGACCATTCGAATTTCTCTGCGTCATCGCATCAGCCATGGCATGTCAGGGGCCAGGCTCCCCCTGAAAAATAACGCTAGATACGCCAATGTAAATGCTTAGATATAAAGAATGTAATGAGTTAGAATTATAGGGTTAAATAGAAACATTACTGCTTTATAAATGCTATATCACCTTGATTTTTAATAATTATATTGTTGAAATGGTAGATATTTGAAAATATATATGTATATATAAATACTTCAGGTTTTGACATCGACAGCAATAGTGGCTTTCCTCTGTTAGAGGCGAATTTACAGAGCGAATCTGTGTTATTAGCCAAAATGTCGGTTTCGGCTGTTGTCTTAGAATAACAGTTGTTATAATATCAGACGCCCTGAAAACATTGACCAGCTCAGTTTAGATGTTTTATGGAATGTGCCATAACTGTTTTCCCATGGCGTTAAGAATCCTCCCATCACCAAGACTGAATTGCTGACCATGAAATGAGATAGCTCTAGCTCTAACCAAAAACAAGCTCCATTTAATGAGTACTCACCATATCCGTTATTCTCGCAAACGAAAACGCAAGGCAAGTCCCACAGTTTCGCCATGTTGTAAGCTTCGAACAGCTGGCCCTGGTTGGCGGCACCATCTCCGTAAAGAGCGAAGCATACACCACCATCGCCTCGGTATTTATGGGCAAACGCTATACCAGCTCCAAGAGGCGCCTGGAAAATCATGATAGTCAGAAATCAGATCAAATCAGATATCAAGCTTATCTTGGGTTTAGAAATCTAACTATATACCATCTAAATAAGTATTTTAAATCCAGCTAGTCTGAACTTTTTTTTTATTAAAATTGACGTGGTTTTGACACATTATGAATGTATAAAACACGGGAATTACTCACGTAATAAGTCAGGGGGTTCCGACTATTTTTGGCGCTCGCGGACGCGGTTCGCCTAGTACTAAGCGAACCGCGACCGCGTCCGGTCGGACGCTACAGTCGGAACCCTCTGACTTATTACGTGAGTAATTACCGTGTATCATACATTCATAGGAACTTTGAACTATTACGTAAGGAGGAATAAATTTTAAAATACATTGCATGTTTCAACTTGTTCCATGTTAAAATCTATGGAGAATCATTTTTGGATCTAATTAAGTTGATCACCTGCACTGCATACATGGTTATGTGTATTAACTAAATAACTGTCTTACGCTATGAACTGACTACGATTTCGATGGTGATTCGTGCTCGAGCCTCCGAGCGCTAATGGCTTAATGTGCAAGATGATCATGCTTGTCACCTGAGCGCCCACGATTCCATTCCCTCCGTAGAAGTTCCGTCCGTAGAGATGCATGGAGCCGCCCTTCCCGCGGCTGCAGCCCGAGCGGCGGCCCGTCAGTTCGCAGAGCACCCCCGCGATGCTAACACCCATGAGGTGCGTCCAGCCGTGACAGCGGTACGCCGTGATTACAGAGTCCACGTCGCGCATCGCCGCTCGCATTCCTACTGCCACCGCTTCTTGTCCTGGACCGCAGAAAGAAACCCATTTTACTTCTTTGCAGATTTACTTTTGTTTTGGCCAGAGCCTGATCTATTGACATTCACGGTAGTACCGACAGTTATCGTAATAACAAATACGTACTTTAAAAAATATAGTAAACTGACTTCTAGACTTATAGGAATATTTTCGACATTTTCGTGATAATAAAGAGAAATACTTCTTCACAGTATGAATGAAATTTCTATGGGAAAAGTCTGAAAGTATATGCTTTCGAATAAAAGAAGAATAATTATGAGGTAACATAAAAAACATTATTAGTATGCAAAAAAAATTTATGGCAAATCATGTACACTTATTCATTAACTCCCTAGATAAAAACAGATGTTTCTTTGGGAGATGACATTGCCAAGGTGATGCTTATCTTATCTCGTCATTACAAGTTTCAATGTATAAGGGTATAAGTATCAATATATACAATTGTGTATAAGAATTATGAATCTCAAAATATTAATCTGATTTCTTGTCAGTTGAGAATGCTTAATTCATCATCATCTCCCATAGGAAGTCTACTGCTGGATATAGGCTTGCCTGCCTGCAGTTGTCTGTCCACATTGTCAGTGGCTGACCTATGCTGCACTTGCCAGTCTGTGATCTCCATTCGAGAATATTTGTAAATCAGGATTTATTCCTGATTTAATTATTGAAATTCAGACTGATATGATACAGGTAATAAACAGTTATTTCTCTACATTATTATTAGAGCGAGATGAGTTTTAGAGTATTTTACAAAAGTTGCAGAAATGTTTATCAGAGATATGAACAAAATATTGTGGTTTTTACAGACAATGTAGACACATCCTAAGATATTTTATTAACTTTCTCAGTAGGCCTCAACTTAAGTTCAAAGCAGCAAATAGATTTTAACTTTATGTATAAAAATAGCTAACATGTCAGAGTTAACATTAGATTAGAGATTGTGTGATGTATAATTCCAGAATCATGAGCCTCTAAGGAGTTTGATTTACCAATACATATATCATGTCCAGGTTGTTTCTATGGACCATAATCATATATATATATAATAGTATATTTGTAGTTCAGCATCAGTTATTTTAATTTATGTGCAAGCATAAAGAAGCAGCACCATTTCTTAATCAATAATGTGTTTTATTTGCAATACTGTTATAACTATAATAATATATAACTATATTCATTATATATAGTTAATATAGTTGTATATAACTATATAATAACTCATGTAACTATAAAAATAATGGTCTTTAAAATTCATCACATACTTTGACTGTTAGATTTATACAGAACAATGTTAAATGAGAATTTACTACATAATATACTATATATAGTATTCAAAGAAACCGGCCAAGTGCGAGTCTGACTCGCGCACAGAGGGTTCAATAAAAAGTATAACTTATATATGTATATTTAAAGGTATAAGTTCAAAATTATTAAAAATATTTTTATTTAATGATGTAACTAAAAATGTATGCTTTTCGCAATTTTTCCTGTATCTGTGTTATAAGACATTGCTTCGTGCAGAATATCAAGATTCTGAGTTCATGGGACACCCTGTAGGTTTTGATTCCCTGGCGAGTGTCGAAAATTTGCAGCGTTAATGGCTGTATCTTTTGATTGAGTTGGCTTAGAAGTTTGATTTTTTCATAGCTTCAAGGGACAGTAGACCTGAGTATTTGATATGAATTTCAGCTTAATACCTACACCTCTCCTGAGAAAAAAGGCTCTTGACAGACAGACAGACGGACGGACAACAAAGTAATCTTGTAAGGGTTCCGATTTTTCCATTTGAGGTACGGAAGTCTTAAAATCACCCAATTAGCTTTACACATCTCCTAAACAAAAAATCTCTTCTTTATACATCTCCATTTTCCACCAGTTCTAAATGTGTCGATTGACATGACAGCGAATCCACAATTACATTTTAGAATGTTTGTTTATGTATTTTCTATATTACCTGAATATAAGTGACAAAATCCTCTGATGATTTTTTCCTTGTATAAATTTCCAGAAGCTGTTTCGATTCTCCGTAGCACGGCCAACTTCTCATAGATTTTAATTGCATCTTCCGCCGTCAAGTTTGCTGATGTCTGGGGGCCTTTCTCCAATCTATGGAGTTTATAAGGCTGAAAATTAAAAGAATAGGGTAATTCATAAGAACCTGTGATGTCGTGATGATTATGTACTTTCATCTATATTTAATCACAAATTATTCTAATATTTTGTACCTCTGTGTCCAGAGATGCATTGAGTGATATGATACAGGGCTACAATTTATATTGAGATTCAAAAGCCCTAATTGATGTTGATATTTTAGGTACATAATACATAGTATCAGAGACCGTTTAAAAAGACCCGTCTAATCAAAACATAGCCTGCCTACACTTGACATTTTGAAGGTTAGGTTACATAATTAATTACTATCGAAAATAGATACAGAGGTTACAGAACGATCAACAATGAGAGATGACCTGAGGACATATCCTGTACCTGTCTAAGATGACACACGTGTTAGTGATGTATATGAGTTATAATCCAGCCAATAGAATCAGAATAGTTGGTTTACCTTAATTTCGAATGTAGCTTCATTCTTTGTGCTGTATTTTGCCTTAGATGTTGTAACAACCGGGGCGGATGCTTTCTAAAACAGAAACACTGTTTCACTACATTGAACAATTTAGAAAATGGATAACTTAATGGAAAATGAGCATACATAACCCACCGTAATGCTGTTTCCGCCAATAAGTTTAACAGCAGTCGGTACTATTTTGCTCATTTTCGTAACTATTTTCTTAATTAAGCCCAGAGTTATAAACTGATCCTCGAACTGGACCAGTTCGTAACATTTAATTCAAATTAAATAGATAGTGCCTGCGCCCTGCGGTAACTAATCAACAGCATAGATTCTATCATTCTACATCAGTGATTCTACATAGTAATATACATTCTCTTTGGATCAGAACAGATAGAATACAAAAGAGTGAATCTACAATCCAGTTAGTGCGTTCAAGATGGACTATGGAACAGTTAAAAACTTAAACGTACACGTTCCACGTTCATTTTGGCGTTTTGAACTGTTTTCGTTTACCGTTCAAGATGCATGAAAAGTGTTAACACGGCCACCTTGATCTCCCACTTTTGACCCTCCGCCGAGGCTGGACTGGGTCTTTTTGGGTTGAGAGCGTTTTTTTGACAACTGAATTGTCGTATTTGACAGCTCTTGTGTACATGAAGGTGTAGGTGTTGTTTGATTTGGGAAATATCGTTTTTGCCACATTTTAATCTTTTGTATTACTGTATATAAGCTTACTTTTGACCACTGTCTCACCTGATGTTTAGTGATGACGTGGTCTAAAGTGTTTAGTGGTGTTTTATGGCAGTATACAACTGAACAAGCGTTCGATTTGGGAATGTGGCATTTGTGGCAAAACGATATTTCTTAAATCGTACTCCACGCGCACTATATGGGTAATTTTTCAGAAAGTTTATATTGCATTTTGTTTTGCGGAGGAGTTAACATTTTTGATAGATTCTCTAAATGACAGTCAGGTGTATGACAGTGATCACACTGCTCTACCTCGTAGTCGTGAGCGTTTTACTTAGATCTCTAAGGCGTTCTAAGCACAGGACGATGACGTCATATAAATGTTGTGTGCTGCTGTCATTGCATTTCGGAATGACTATTATACACGCTATCTGAGCTCAAACGCTTAAAGCGCAAAAAAAAAACGCACCCTTATTAAGAATATATTGGGAACTGGCATTTATAGCATTCGCGCGCTTACACATACACAATTCATTTCAATTTGCTTACGAGCGTCAGCACTGTTAGTACTAAATTCATCTATGTATTTATGGTGCTGTGATGTGATGTGAAGTGAACCCGTATATTAGTTTATGTTTAAACTACATAACGCCCTAGTCGTCACTAATACCTAGTTAACCTCGGTCAGTAAACAAATAATTATCATTTCATTTCACTTGTTTATTTTTAATATCAGCAAATCGGGTGAAAATCTATATCCGCCTGCTGGCAGCATTATGTTTGAACTGAAATATTTTTATTATTGTAAATATTTACTAATCACCAAAGAATATGAGTGACTAATCTGTGGAATGTTACACCGGAACTCTTAAGCTGCTTCGCTGACTCGTTGTGTGCTGCGTCCGCCCAATCAAGACCAACGCCTCCGTAGCGTTCGCTCATTGCCACCATCGCGATCTCCACCGTCTCCAAGTAATTCAGAATCGGTTCGCTCGCAAGGCGGTCGGCGCTCCGTGGTATATGCGGAACACCGACCTGCATTGCGACCTCGAATTAGAGTCCATCACCCAATTCATCAAGACCTGCTCCCGTCGCTACTTTGACGCGGCTCCCCACCATCCCAATCCTTTGGTAGTGCAAGCTGCCAACTATTCCACCACCCCGACACACCCGCACCTTCAACCCCCCCGACGACGCCGCCCTAGGCATGTATTGGATGACCCGGACGACCCCATCGCTGTCGCCTTGTCGCTAGCTTTAGCGTCGTCCCACGGTCATCCCGGTAGAATACAAGGTCGAGAGTCCCTGGTATACACAGTCCGACACCGTCGCCGGCGACGGCGAGCTTGAGGCAAAAACATCCTGGTTAGATTCTCTCCAAATAGTCAAAGAGCAAACATCCTTAGGGCCCACTTACGGACCACTTTGGTACCGGGGCAAGTCGATCCGATAACTCCCTGTCCTGGCGACAGCTCAAGCCGAGATCCGAACCTCAGTGGTGCCCTTGAGCTAGTCGCCTCGTCCTCTCCTAGTGGCACAGCGCCGTCAGCGCTAGCCTCACTAGGCGGTGCACCTTCTGCGACCGCACAATTACCGGGCTGAGCACCATCTGTGCTCGCCCCCCCTCCGGTGAAGCTGTAAATGCCGGTAGAGGCAAACAGCATTAGTCCGTTAGAAAAAAAAAAAAACGTTGTGGCACATTTTAACCGCGCAAACCGTCAATTTTTATTATTTCTTTGAGAGACGCACTCATTGACGCGGCGCAATGCACTGTACCATAGAGAAGTACTGTATTAATTTGAGACCTAGGCACTGTACTTGCGGTTTTTTTTCATAACGGAGTAATGGTGTTTTCCTCTACCGGCATTTACAGCTTCACCGGAGGGGAACCATAGATCAGATAGAATACATACGGGGAACTTGCGGATGATGTACTCTGTGGCTACGATGTGAACACGACATATAGCACGTAGTACTACGTGTCTACATTATGTTGCATTAGGTACAATAGTTGTGTGTCTGAATTTGTGAGTCATGTCAAGTGATTCTTTACATTTCCATTCTCAACGAATAGTCGAGAATTTCGTATCTATAAGAAGTGTAGATCACCAGTTATTTCGTCATTAATGTTTGATTTGTATACAAACATCTACTACCTGCACAGTTAAAGATTTCGCTGTGAGCTACTGTGTGAAAATAGCGATACCAGTCGAAGATTTATCCGCAACACCATGGAGTTTCCTCATATCGGAAAGAATTGTTCATACCGACACTGTAACAAACTCGGTAAGTTATTTTATTAATTATAGAAATACATGTGTATATAATCTGTGAAAGTTCTCGAATAGATGCGTTACGTTGGTTTAGCTTTCTACACCAAATTAGAAAATTTAAATACAAACTAAATTATATATTTAGGAAAAATATGTTGCACCTAAGACATTGGTCCATCTGGGTGATTACGATGTACAACTTTTTATAGTTTGTTGCTTTATCACAATAGTGATGTAGGTGCAATCATGACTTTGCACTTTAATGTTAATCCAATTTCACCTATCCAATGTATGAAAGAAAAGAAACGCAAAAGAAAAAATAAAAAAATAACCATTATTAATAGTAGGTAATACTTTACAAGTTGCAGAATTGTATTAAGGCCTGAAGGCTAATCAGCACTGTCAGTACTAAATTCATCTCGGAACAGCTAAATCCTTACATACAAATAATAATAATATTTAATAATAATATGGGACAGCATTCACACAAGGTCTTCAGGTCCCAAACTAGGCAGAGCCTGTACTATGGTAACCCGATGACTGATATATATACTTAAATACATACTTATATATATACTTTTTTTTTAATACATATACACACCCAGACACAGGTCAAACAGACATGTTCATACACACAAATGTTTGACCTGTCCGGGAATCGAACCCGGGACCAGCGGCTCAGAAGGCAGAGTGCTACCAACAGCGCCAACCGGCCAGTCATTGGCCGGTTATATTTTATATATCCGTTATTAATATATGCACTGTGAGCCCAAAATGAAACACAACTGTACTTGCACTGCAGTTTAGGTAAATATGCACAGGCTGTGATGATATTCAACATCTGATTGTGTAAAATTTAAATCCATTTCAATGTTTTCTAGTTGTGCTGCATTTTTCTTTATGGTGCTAAGTGTAGTAAATCTTTATTAGATTTAATATTCTATTCTCATTTGTTCTAGGGTGATAGCTTTGAGCAAAATCTCGAAGGGACCAAGACTATAGTAATTAACCATTAAGAACTAGGAGCAAGAATTTTTTTTCAATAATGTCAGTAAAATGTAAATATCACTAACAGTCAGTGTTAATTAGCTAAACTTTCACTTAGTTCTACTGTCATTTTTTTAGTAGCCATAATGGCACAATTTAATTGAATTTATTAAAATACTGTCAAACAGGCAGCTGTGATTTTCTTTATGCTGAATTTATTCATATTCATATTCGGAGAAAGCCCTAGTCACAATCAATTATCTGTGACATTGACTAGGACTGCAACCCCTGCCTGCAAATCTTGGATTCTTGAACATTGAGTGAAGACCACAGAATTTTGTTATTGTTCCATCACAGATGCAGTGATTGCTTTTGGCATTCGAGTCTCATGGTATAAAAGTTGCAACTATAAAAGTCTGACAGACCAATGAGAGAGGTGCAATGAGCTTGATAGCTCTATTGACTGAAGATGTCCTTTTACATATCTAAGATATTGTTATTAGGTTTTATTTGTTCATAATATATGTATTACATTATTGGTGATAATTTGACATTTATATTACCTGTTATACCTGACATTATTGTGATTTGCATTTATATATAATTTCTAAGTATTAATAACATTAATTGAACTAAATAGTGTAAAAATGTTAAATTATGACACAAATGTAATAGTTAATCCATTTTTATGCCAAATAATTACAATTACTGTTTGTAGCATTCCAAGCATGCTCTTATTGAGGCAAGTCAGGCCCCTGCTATTTATCCTATTAGAACTGTCTTGTGCAAATGCAGATAGTTCTAACCAGCAGAAAAAAACACATGAACAATTATTTTTTTATGTAAAATTATGAACACTTTAATCATGAATGGGTGTGTATATGTATATAAGTATAAATATATATATATATCAGACATCAGGTTACCATACTACAGGCTCTGCCTAGTTTGGGACATGAAGACCTGTGTGAATGTTAATAAATAAATAATGATGTAATATTTAGATTGTCATATGTAACTACTATACCAATCTGGATTTTATTTTAGTTATAATAAGGGCTTTATATTAAACCCTATTTAAATAGGGGGTTTGCACAATTATTCGATAGGATATTCGATCGAATAATTGTGCGCAAAATTATGAAATGTATTCATACAACATATTAGTAATACATATAATGTTGGTTGTAATTAGCATTGTATGTAACATAACATACAATGCAAATAATGATGTTAATAATTTTACAGATTTCCTGCCTATGAAATGTGGAGCTTGCAAAGAAGTGTTTTGGTATGTATTAAATTTTATCTGCTGTCGTGAAGTCAATGTTAAGGCAGTAAGAGGCTGTGAATATAATTTTATTTATTTATCTTATCACACTCACACCCCCATTCACGAATTCCCAGTGTCGCAGGAGGCATGGACACATACATAACATTACATAACACAAACATTCCAAACTTATGATGACCTATCTTGAACTCACAAATATATGTACAAATTCATATTTTTGAAAACTTGCAAATTTCACCTATCGAGTTTTTGTTAGATGGATAAAAAATGGCAAATCACATGAAACTGGTCAGAGAAAAATATATGATTATTCTTATTATGTAGGTATCTAGTCACTTAGCTATAAATATTATTATATCTTCCTGTGCCATAAAATCTGAAATGCTTATCTATATTTTAAATAGACTGTCGCATATTGTATAGTGCTAATATCCCTTTGGGACGCAATTGCAAGGGTCTGATACCTATCAGGGGATCAGATAGTGTCATGTTTATAATCAGAAAACTTTATCTCCAATTACTTAACCTCTGCCGCCGTGGATTATTAACATCGTGAAATCTCTTTTTCAAAAATCACCATGAGAAGTGCGTGATGTTATATCTTGTACCATTTTCAGTTCCGAACACTTTGCCTATGCAAATCATGAGTGCCCCGAGCCGAACACTAGAGATGTGCAAGTGCCGGTGTGTCCACTATGTAGCGGTCCAGTGCCAGGACGACGAGGCGAGCCACCAGATGTGGCAGTTAGTGCTCATATAGATAACCAATGCACATCAGACCGAGCAAAAGAAAGGAGAAGTAAGGTTGGTAATTACGTTATTATGCTAGTATCATATTATTATTATTATCAGGCTTAGGTGAGGTGAACTAAAAAATATAAAAAACACAATTAATCCAAGTCTTAAAATAACATTTAACATTTCTTATTTGAAACGCCTGTAGTACATTATGATACTAACTTACCTCAATCTAACATTGATAGCCATGATCACTAGTTGTATGTGTCTTTGCCATATTGTTCAAGACACATGAAAAAAAAATGAATGACTTTTCATAATATGCTATAGAAAATGTAACTTTACCAATTTGATACAGCGAATCCCACTCAATAACAAATAAAATTGTGCTTATAGGTGTTTACAAACCGGTGTTCATACAAAGGCTGCAAGACGAAAGAGATGGTCCCCCTCGTTTGCGCTGGGTGCTCGTTGAACTATTGTTTGCGACATCGACACGCCGTTGACCACGCTTGCGAAGGCAAGCTGGCTGCAAAGAGACGACAAGCTGCGTAAGTGGTTTATATTTTACAGTAATTTATAATCTTGTTATTCTAACACCACCATGCAAACTACCAAAATCAAAATATTAATTCTATTTTTTAGACCATCGCCTTGGCCCAATAGTCAGTGACACGACTTCTGGGACCCTGGGTTCATATTCCAGCGGGGGCAAACATTTATTCGATCAGTTCTTTTTAGATATTAGTGTGCTGTAATTGTGGTTACGATACAGGGAATTCAGGGCAAGGATTTGGGTGTAAAAAATAAATCAAATGTAGGCGTCAAAGATGAACACTAACCACATCAATAAATGAATGAATACTTAAAGACTTTAAAAGTAAGAAGAAAAAGCCGAAACAAACCCAGGGTCACTCTTTTGAAATATGTTTTACAATGTGTTCATTACAGTACATATTCATTCACATGAGGTTACGCATTAATACGATGACTCGGCAGAGATAGACCATTGGCATTTGGAATGCTCTAACTCAAAGCTTAGAAGCATCTTTGTCTTATAAAAAATGTTTATATGAGTTAATGCTATTTTTATAGCTGATTTGGTTGACCTTGTTTGAACTTTGTCATAGTTTATAGGATTTTATTGTAAAACCAAATACAGTTATCAAGGAAGGATTAATTCATCTAGGTATGATGAAAGTATTAGCAGCTGATCCCACAAAAGTAAATATGACATTATGCTATGGAAATATTTAAAGATTTTAAAGTATACACCTTACTCGAGATCAAAACAAAACAATAAACATCGCCAATTGTATTAATTGATTTAACAGATATCATAACCAACAGTTGTTATGAATTGAAGAGCAATACAGTGTCTTCTATTTGTATATTCTAATTTATCGCATTGGTAATTTATAGTGAGGCAGCAATGGCAAGGATGAAAGCTGCAGATAGAAGACCAAACGGTACCAACATCATATCTAATCCAGCTCCTGTCACCTCCTTTGCAGAGGTGCAAGGGAATATGGTAAGTACATAATATATACAAGTTTAATATAATTGTGCATTATTAAATTAATTTTACAGTGATTCCTTATGTCGTTTTACAAGTTAACATACAAAGCCGTCAACGTGGGTATGAAGTTTGCTGATTTAATGTGCAGATAAAACTAAGTTTTCAGTGCCCGCCTGGCTAGCTACCACCCTCAAGTTTGAAAAACTGTCACCAAATACATAGTGTGTTCAGGCAGCAGCCCTTGAGAGCCAGTGAGCAGTTCAAGTCTAGCGTGATAATATTTTCGGCCACATCGTCACTGACCATCAAGTGAGATAGTGGTCAAACGCTAGATCTATACATTATAAAAAAAATAATGCATTTCGAGGCTGAGTTGATGCTAACAACTCTCAGTTCAATCAACAAGATAACATCATATATTCATCCTAAAAAGGCTGCTAACTTCATAGTAGCCTGAATCTATGTTGAATCTGAACTCGACCTGTGTCAGTTTTGTAGTAATTTGACAAGTCAGATGCTAACAGAACGCATGACAGAATAGTAGATTTAGACCTTAGGCTTAAGTGTATATAACATGAAGATATTATGTTTAGCTCACAAAGTCTGACTTTGACAGATTTTAGTCTGCTAAATTCAATGTATTCATTTTATTCATATTCACTCACTCAGTTTCCAAAACGGCTAAATATTATCAAAGTTGAAAAAAGTTGTAAGGTTTTGGACCTGGGCACAATTCCGTTTGTCAATTTTGAGCTGTGGTTAATGATCACTCCACTAGACATTGACAAGATTTTGTTCTAAAACTAAGTCAATAATAAAAATTGTTTGGAACTCAATACTTGTGGATGTTTTTAATCGCAAAAGGGGGATGATATCTTTTCTGTTCTTTACTTATGTCTTACCGAAGACCTTGCTGAACCGGTTTATAACATTTTTTTTTCAATGTTCAAAGTCAAACTTTTAAATAAATATTTTATCGAAATCAGTTCAGTACTTCACTTCTATAATAAAAAAAAATAAACGTACCATTTGTTCATAGTTCACAGTAATAAGGGTTACCTCGTCATATCAAATACTTGTGGTGATATACTAAGAAGTTGAATATTTTTCAGACTGAAGACGAAGCTCTGGCGCACGCCCTGGCGCTATCCCTCCAAGGTGACACCCCCAGTAACCGCGATACCAACTTTACACGCGCTTTGTCCAGGCAACGCGTCGGCGGGGAACAAAACTCCCGATGCTCTGTTTCATAGCATAACTTACAAACATTACCTATAACGGTGCGTTCCATTTGCATAACTCTTCAAAAGTTTCGTAAATTTTTCACACATATTCCGTCCGAAAACTATGAAAACGGACACGGAATATGTGTAGTGTCCGTTGCAAAATGACGAAATGTTTGAAAATTATTGCTAATGAAAGTAAGGATGCGTTCTAGAAGAACGCCAATTTAAGCAAGAACGTTCAGAATGATTATGTTGAATGTTTTTTCGGAAAAAAATGTTTTCATTAATTCTGTTTGAAAAGTCAAGGTGTCGCCTTGGTGACATGCGATGTCTAACTTTTTAATATGATCTTAAAGGTCAAGCACGAGTGTAGTAGTTGAATTCGTTCACAGTAGTTGCGTCTAAAACGGAATATGGGTGCAAAAAACTTTTTTTAAAAAAAATATTGCGAATTGAACGCACCCTTAATGACGAATGTTAGAATGAAAATATATTAATGTTAAAGGACAGCGACTGCGAAATTACTTCGTAATCTTAACCGTTTTTGGAAAAGCATAATTATTATTTTTGTGAAAAACTGACAGACCAGTTACGTCAATATAATTATATAGAGGCATTCACTATTGTGCAATAACTTTTAAAAGTTGAAAGTCGTGTCCCTGAAAGGTATTAATAGCTTTACGTATATTATTTTTCCATTACGTTTAGTTTTCGGCTTCTCATAAGACAGTCAGAGAGGTCAGCGAGGGTGGTCAGTTGGTCTGACCAATGGGAAGTTGACCGGTAGCGAATTCGTTTTCCTTCGACTTGCCATTTAAGGTTATCCAAAAATGAGAAATAAGTGAATAAAAACAATTAAGGGTACAACGCAGTTTTGCTAAGAATCATGATTGATGATTTTGACATGGATTGACAAGGTCGCAACTTTCGGTCACTCGAGAAATGGTCAAGGGAATATGACGATGGCCAAATCCTAATTGATTATATTTTGTACTCAAATACTGACCTAGCAATGAATAATTACAGCACACTGGAATACCCATTTGTGGTGCTGCATACAATTAGTTGAAGTAATCATTTTATAAATAACATTTCATTTGACAAAACTAACACTGGTGACTGTTTCTATCATTCAATCAAACAATGTAAAATTGTTTAAAATCCAACATTTGTTGTTCTGTCCACACTAAAATTCAAATTCGTGTAGCAGATAACAATTTCAATCAGAAATTATTATAATGCGTGTAGTTTTTGTCAACACGATTAATGTTTAAACAATATTCTTTAAACAAATTCCATGACTTAATTTTTACATAATGAATGCCCTCCATTTTACAGAACAAATTGAGTAGAATTAGATTTGTTGTCATTTATAAATCACAAGTGTGGATTGTGTGTGAAACAATGTTGGATTTTATTGTTAATTAAATAAAAACCTATTAAATTATAAATAATTTGATTTAACCAAATAATGATAACCAGAATTAGTGAACTTTTATATGGGTATATCAATTACCAATTTTTTCGATATTCCCGAGAAGTAAGGTTTACGTATAGACGATTTGATCGCTCGATACCTATCATAATAATTCCAGTTTAAGAAAACTAATTTTAAATATCGAAACTCATTATTATATATATAATTGTATTCTATTGTGATAAAAATTAATATATTTTTATAGTAAGCATAAGTAAAAAGACCAAAATCTGTCAACACTTTCTGACTATGCGTCAGGTGAAAGTACCCGGTGCTATATCTTAAAATCAATTAAACATACACATATGTATATACAAAACATAATAAAAGTAAAAGATAGTAGTACTATTGTCCTATGCTGTTATTTTTTATGAACATTACCATAATTAATATCGAATTTGCATAATTTTGAAAATTATTAAAAATAATGTGGAACATATGAAGCAATGTTAAAGCTATTTTTATTCAACAAAGGTTCCTTTTAATATAATATGTAACTACTTTTATTATAAAAGCGGAAATTCTATTTGATGGATATTTATTACTCAATCAAGCCATATCGGGTGAACAGATCTGAATGATTATTTGACGAAGAGATAGACAATACTTTCTTTCTTTAAATGTACCACCCATAAAATAAGGTCGCTGCTAGTATTGTAATTTTAACGAGGTTCAATCTAACGACAGTTTAATATAATGTTTTAATATAAATATAAATTAATTATCCTGTTTAAGCTAACATTTGAATGCATATAACACTGAGCAATGCACAACTTCGTATTAGAATAGTTTTGTTAAATTGTGGGTAGTTTTAGTCGGCACCAAATTCCACGTCTAATTCTATACTTACCCGCAATTCAATCGAAAAAGCCTTATTAATAAGTGTTTACTCATTTAAATTATCATGTACTGTTGTGTCAAGACACTTTTATAAACATTTAGTAAATTATTTTTTTTGAAGAAAAAATTTACATGTACTGCGCCGTTTTAGAGCATCTTTCTCGCAATTAATATTGCTCTATTTTATATGATATTGGTAACATTTCAGCAAACATTTATATAAATAACATTTAGTTTGTCATGTCATGGTTATATGTTTTAATTAAGTTTACTTACGGTTTACTTTCGCGTGGCGTTCGACTGGGTTCGTGGGTTCATGACCCACATCCTTAAGGAATATGTCAAAGTGTGTTGGGTGTGTTGAGTAGTAATAAGTGTAGTAATAAATGGTGAGCGGAAACAGGCGTGATCTAAGTAGAGTACGGCCGTTGACAAAATGCGTTTGTCAGTTCGTTTCATCCATGATTTTTTTTTGTCCAGTTCAAAGTGACAGATCGATGTTACGACTAAAACATGTCCTCTTACATAATATTGTCAGCATTTATTGCTCGTTTTACTTAATACGTCCACATTTCTGCCTAGCAGTGAGTACTATCGTAATGATAGATAAAAAAATAATTTAGATTTTCGAACAAAAATCATAGGCAAAACAACAAATTAAAATAACTATGCGATTTATAGATCACATGTGCTCGGCTGGATAATTCGGCGACTCGCATGATTACCATGGTGAAGGTTAAATAAATGTATTCCGCAAAATCTAATTGTTCGCGGCAGTGGAGAGGTTAACAAAGGCTAAAATGTTTAATTCAGTATACCTATTACGTTTTCTGTTATTTTACTATTATAGAATTCGTTATGTAAAAATATTTAGTTTTTAGTTCCTTTAAGAATATGAGTAATGTTCATATATTTAAAACTATAACATGTACAAATTTAATAGCTTTTGTATAATTATGTTTAGAAATAAGTTGTAATAAAGGTGATCATATTATTACATTATTTTAATTTATTTCTGCGGCAAGATACAGAGCTAATTTCTGGAGCAAAGGTAGTAGTAGGTATATTGTGTAGTTCGACGTTTGGATGTTTCAAACTTAACGAACATTCGCCCTTCAATTATTATAAAATACTACAAAATATGTTGCCCAAATTTAATTTTGATCATCAACAACATTTGAAGGACCATCTGTTACCAGACTATAGATATCTCAAATGTTACAACCCCATACCTGTTGACAGCATGTCATATCCAGAATGCTATCAGCACTGCCCTGACGAATAGCAATGCTAATTTTTTTTTTTTTATTACACTCAGACCCCTGCACTAGGATTCCCTGTATCGCGGGAGGCATGAACACACAATTACGGCACACAAACATCCAAGACCCGGGACAAACATCTACACTCATCGCACAAATGTTTGCCCTTGCCGGGATTCGAACCCAGGGTCCCTGGAGGCACTGAAGTCATGTCACTGACACTAACCACTGCGCCACGGCGACCGTCGTCTGGTTTGATTTGGTTGAGAATATATGCCTGAAATTATTTATATACTTGGAGTCTTTGTAAAATTTTCTTTCTTTCTTTCTTTACATTCCGCCAAACGGTCTCGGTGGTCAGAGACATGGATCCATGCAACCCTTGCCTTGGTTCGAATCCAGGCAGGATCGATATATTTATGTGATATCGTTATCGTTTTTTGTTCCGGGTCTTGGATTGGACGTTTGCTGTGATGTGTTTGTACCTATATATGTTTCCATGCCTCACGTGGTACAGGGAATTCTAGTGTCATAAATTAACAGAAAGAAGAGTAGGTAGCTTTGCTAGCAGCGGCTTTCGTTTGTTTCTTATCTATTCCACCAATCGCAAAATATAACGTTGCACTGACTGGTACTGAACTATCATGCTAGGACTGCATAGGAGTAATAGAGCTTGCATTTGAGCATCGATCTCATTTAATATTACCTACTTTTCACGCAGCAAAACGCTTCATACGTGAATACTGTATATTCGATCGACCGATGATAGAATAGGGTCGGTGAAATTACACTATGCATTGTCAATGCACACGAGCTAAAATCTGTCTGCTAGAAAACCGATAGACATAATATAACGGTTTTACATAACAATAAAACCGATATTATGTGCCGAGAAGGAAAACATACAGCATTGTTAATGAAGAAGCAGTGTGTACTTAGCCTTAGAACCTCTATAGTCTATGGGTATCATAGACAATCCAATGTAGTTCCTAGCTTGCCCGCTAGGTGTCCAGCAAGTTGCTCGGGGAGCGCAGCCATCTTTAGATTCATAGTCTTCACCAGGAAGAACTTCCTGCAATGCTGTATGTTTTCCTTCTCGGCACATAATATCGGTTTTATTGTTATGTAAAACCGTTATATTGATGTGCCTCCGGAAAACATACAGCATTGTTAATGAAGACGTGTTTGTTATCTGCTGGTGAAAAATGATTAATCACAACGCTATGATGAATATAGGTTATAAATGCATTGAATTATGCAAAAATCATTACATTATTTTTTATTATTATTTAAATCAAGACGGAGTGAATATTTTGAAAAATGAATCGTGATAATCTTTAGGAAGCTCTAAGATTCGTCAATAGGGATTGAAATAAAATTCTGGACTATTTTCAGCTACCGCATGGGAGAATATCGTCTATGGTTGATTATATATCAATCCCCCTCGTAGAAGCCACGGCTGATCTACAACTTCCTTAAGGTGCATTGATGCCGCTATCTCGTAGGACTGTGCCAACCCAATTTTTAATTACAGTACGTGATGCACCCTTTGCGTTACCACACACCGTAATAAAGGGATTGGTTAAGTTAGCTTCTGATCTCCTCGACATAGTTTTTTCTACAAGTCGTAATAAATGTTACAGGGCAGAAGTTTTTATACAGAATATTTAAAATGAGTATCTATTTTAGATCTCAAACTTGGTATAAAAAAAAAAAAAAAAAATTTTTGACGCCATTGTCTTAAGAAACTGTTATTAGAAGTTTTAAATAGAGTAAGATCGTATGTAAACTCTAAGAGTAAGATCTTTAACTCTGCGTCTGGAAGCCAGTAATAGCACTGCTGCTGTTTTTCTAGCTAAATCGAAAAGTGAGCCGATAGGCGTGTTGAAGGAAATACATGTTTAAAACTATTCTCGAATGTCAGGTAAACGGTGCCCTAGCTAACTTTGGTTCGGCTATCACTATAGCTTTTTAAAGCGTGTTTTATAATCAAAGTTTAAGATAGTATGTTTTTCTAAATGGGGGCCACAAAACGTGGAAAGGCTGACTTGTGAACTAGGATTGCACTATAAGATAATGTTTCATTTAGAAATGGATGAATTGAAACAATCGATGAAAAAATCAATTTTGTGATTGGTGCACCACAAGAGCCATCTTCTGATTGCAGATAAGCATGTTGTTAAGGTAGACTAGCGCCAGCTATTCTTAAAAAAAAATATTTTGCCTCTATCGACCAATTCTTTATTTGTGTATCCCACCCCCAATGTTCCAACCTTTGAGATTTTGTCATGTCTCTCAGGTCCTCCGAAAGGGTCTGGATTTCGCGTGGAACATCTAGCGCTCGGGATCTGAGATCTTGCAGCCAGAACACTTTCAGCCAATTTGATGCCCTGTCAAGTAAGTTCTCGTGGCCTTGAATAGATGTGCCAATACTCCGAGTATTAGGTTGGCGGCAGAAAAAATATAAAAACCAAAAAACCCATGCTAATAGATTTATTGTTCCCAGTTCCATATTTTGCTTAAGGCACCTTTATAGTTTGCTGATTGATCTTTCCCATTTATCTCGGGATCATGGATCAGTCTTTCGATTGTGTGACCAAAACGACTTCTGGGGTCGCTTGTCCTATGGCAAAGTATTTTAAATGGGTTTTTGACATCAAAAGCTCCGCGCTTTATGCTAGAACGTTGGAAGCTCCCGCTTCATCCTAGGGCATTGGAAGCTCCGCGCTTCATACTAGGATAGTGGAAGCTCCGCGCTTCTAGCTAAGGAATTTGAAGCTCCGCGCTTCATGCTAAGACGTTCAAAGCTCCGCGCTTCGTGCAAGCATTCTTGACATCAGAAGCTCCGCGCTTCATGCTAAGGCATTGGGGGCTCCGCGTTGTATGCTAGGGCATTGGAAGCTCCGCGCTTCATGCTAGGACATTGGAAGCTCCGCGCTTCATGCTAGGGCATTGGAAGCTCCGCGCTTCATGCTAGGACATTGGAAGCTCCGCGCTTCATGCTAGGACATTGGAAGCTCCGCGCTTCATGCTAGGACATTGGAAGCTCCGCGCTTCATGCTAGGACATTAAAAGCTCCGCGCTTTATGCTAGGATAGTGGAAGCTCCGCGCTTCATGCTGGCGTTGGAAGCTCCGCGCTTCGTGCCAGGGCATTGGAAGCTCCACGCTTCATGCAAGGACATTGGAAGCCCCGCGCTTTATGCCAGAGCATTGGAAGCTCCGCGCTTCAAGCTAGGACATTGGAAGCTACGCACTCCATGTAAAAAGTTTTCATGACATCCGTAGCTCCGCACTTCATACTAGAGCATTGGACGCAACACTGTTCGTAAAATTGTAAGCCCCACGTTTCACGCAAATGTACGTAACATTTGAAGCTCCGCGCTTCGTGCAGGGTCGTAAGTTTGGTTGACCGATTTAAACGCGCCAGGACACGCTTTTAGTCGGAATGGCCGTGTCGCAGAATGAATCTTAAATGTTTACTGGCCATGTTGTAAACAAAGACATTTGGCAAGTCGTTTGCAATAGTTATTTTACAAATATAGATCATAGTCTAGCACGTATTATTAATTAATTAAAATGATTTAATAATCATAATTAAAAAGAAGAAAAAAAAATATAATAAAGAAATAAAAATAATAATAAAGAATAAATTTAAAATAAATAGTTATGTCAACTATAAAAAGTAAAATAAAATCATTTGGACCTTTGTATAAATATTATAACAGAAAACACTAGATTACTAACATTACAGTTATGTCAAGAAGTTGAAAACATATTGATATCAATGTCATAATTATAATATTTTTTGAAGTTAGTTGTTTATTACTTGTATTGAACAAAAAGAGGGAATCATATAACCGGATTGTCATGAATTCGTTTATGTTGTAAAGCGGATTTTGCAACTGTCATACTTCAAATTTTTATATTTGATGGATGTATGAAACAGAAGCTGTAAACTTGTACTTCTACTACCGTGTGTTGGGGTAGCCGTGACCTACTAGAGAATTCGAAACGTTCTGTCACTTTCAGAGGTGGATCTGTCGCTGTCAAAGAAAGATTTGTCTGTTGTTGTCACTGGGTCAGTAGGTAGTTCAGTCCGAGAGCACGCACTTCGTTCCTTTACGTTGATCGGACAACCGCGCTAGCTATGCGCACCGGTTCTTAAACGAAAAGAAAATCATCATGGCCGCCAAACAACAACGTAATCCCTTAAATCTCTAGAAACAGCGGTGGGATTGGGACAGTATTCCTGAAGCTCAATCCACCAGCCACCATGTACCTCGGACGGAGCATATTTTCGTATTTCATCGCAAACGAAATGATCACGTGATGAACACGTGACGTCACGTTTGATCTATCACCTGTGTGGCGTCTGCGACGATCTTTTAAGTCTTATTCTTTGAAACTCCAGACACGAAACGAAACCAAACAAAAGAAAAACGAAACAGAAATGTAGCCTGCCTAGTGACTCAGAGTCAGTGCCATCAATTTTTTATTTTTTTATTTAAAACATTAAATTTAATTTACCTTCGACGTCTGATTTCTATGCACTCGGCTCTTTTGCCGCAACCAATTCGCAATGGCTGTTCGGATAATTGGTACGACGGAGAAGATTTACCAAACTTTTTTATTATTTTTTAAATGATAAAAAGATTGTTAGGCTTTAATTTTGCAGGGTTATGTATGATAAGTCCAACCAACGTTCTCTTTAGCCCGGATTGTAACAATTATCTTTGGTACGGCAAGGCATAATTAAACGTAGTTACGACCTACTCAGTGGGGACTAAGTAGTCCTCTTCCTTGGTAAGGCAACACATATCGTCATTGCTCTTTACATTGCAAAAACTAAATTGCAACCATCAAAGTTTATTGTCACGAATATGTCGCTAAGTAGGCGTTTTATTTCGAAGTAAATTTAATTAATTAAATGAATAAGAGGTCAATTAATTGCTTTAACCATTACCTTATTCTGCTAGAATTTTGAATTAGCTATTCAAAATTCAACAAAGAAGGATTAGTCAAAAATCGCGTGTCATAATATTCAGTTTCATCGACAGTATTACCGTTATAGTTCGGTATTGAAAAGCATTGTTGACGCGTAAGAATATTCGTTAGAACACTAACCTGGTTGAATAACGCGTCGATTCGAGAATCGACGGTTACCTTAGAATCCCGTCTCAGCCTTTTATGCTGGGGCTCCTCTCGTTCTTCCTCGCCTGATATGGAGCTGCTCGAGCGCGATGAGGCGTCTCATTTCTCGAACATCGCGGAATTCTACTTTTGATTACTACCGCCACGAGACGCGGGGCTCGTAGGAGCCATGTCGAACGATAAAATTGTTTACTGAGTCACAAATAATAGTATTAATTAGTTCGAAATTAACACTAGAGATGAACTAAACTCATTTATTTCTAAAAAAATTACAGATTGAAAAAATATTTTTGGATTTTGTATTTTCGACCGTTCGCGGCGAAAGTACACAACGCTATGAATCTAAAGATGGCTGCGCTCCCCGAGCAACTTGCTGGACACCTAGCGGGCAAGCTAGGAACTACATTGGATTGTCTATGATACCCATAGACTATAGAGGTTCTAAGGCTAAGTACACACTGCTTCTTCATTAACAATGCTGTATGTTTTCCGGAGGCACATCAATATCTACGCTAGTGTTCAAGGCTCTGACACATACTTACGTTCTACAAGCTTTTGACACTAGCTTCGGGTGCTTTTGATTTGAATCTGTAATATGTCGGTTCTGTGAATTATAGTACCTATAGTAAGAACATGTACCTACTATATTTACATGCCATTGCAATGTCATGACATTGCATTGGCACATGCTACATAAATCTGTACTAGTGCGACTTGATCCAACAGCTACTGCATAACTTAACTCGAAACACCTCGCGGTTTTACCCGCGTGGTGATGATTGATGATGAAAAGTAGCCTAAGTGTTATCCTGGGACTTGAAGTATCTGCATACCAAATCCGCCCAGCCGTTTGAGCGTGATTGAGTAACAAACATCCATCCAAACTTTCACATTTATAATATTAGTAGGATTATCGCTTAAACTACTACGTTTTAGCAGCACTCCACGAGCAGTTCGAATTCTTTTCTTCACTAGCTGACCCGCTCCCATAACCTACTACTAGTTTTTTTTTTTACTTATTAGTTTGCGTTTGACAACTATCTCACCTGATGTTGAGTGATGACGTTGTCTAAGAGGTAGCACGCAAACCTAGAATGTAGATACCTATTCACTCGGACGACTCCTTAGCAGACGCATTAATAAAGTGGAAGCAAAAGGCTTCGTACGTCGTGTCGACTGGTGACATAAAGGGATTTATTAATTATAGATATAATTAAAGTTCACTGTACACACAGTGACTATCTGAGAATGAGATTTGAATCAAGCGTTATTCGTCCATTTCTTCGTTTATCTATTTCTATGAACTGGTTCTTGGCCAGAAGAAATAAACAGGCTAAAATTGAACCTACCAAAACGTGGAAATGTATTTTCTGTTCTCTTCCATGTTGGGTTTGAATTTTCCTGTTTTGTCCTAATTTAAACTTCTTAACTTTAACTCTTAACGTTTTATTGAAATTAAACTTTCTGTTATTATTGTCTAAAATTATATAGTTACGACCCAATTGTGAAAACGTCGTCGTCATAATAAGCGGTTCCTGAGTGAAGAAATAGGTAATTATTTTGGGTAGTTCTTGCGTCATAAGGTAGCAGTATCAATTCTACTAACACATTGCTCATAGATTGTCAATGAATCATCGTTTTTTCTAGTTTTGCTATTCTACTTGGAGTAAAATTGTAATGGCTACACAGATCTAATTTCTACCGCAATTCAATCATCTGGAATGCAATTGTTATTTTAGCGGAATATCAAGTTTATATATGATCACATTTGAACGACTATTGCATCGTGTATGAATGGATTGTCCTATTAAATAAAAGAATTGGCACCCAGGTATTCAATTGTTTATCCATGGCGATACGATTACTTCCTTGCAAATTGTTCATGCTGCAGACAATAATTCGAACATAATGTTTCAATGAAAGAACATATATTAAAACATGTTTTATTACATATATTTGGTAACGTATCACAGTATACAAAACAAATATATAACAAGATATAACAATCATAAAAATATAATATCAAAATTGATTTAAGATATTTTGGCCATTTCGGCTTAAAAATATTTTATTAGGCAATATTCTGTCTAACCCCTCCCCTCCTAAAAATGTACCTGATTACTACAATTACATTAATTCATAAAATATGTCGCTTACAATATAATTTTAATATCCTATAAAAATATTGGTCTCTGTTAAATCACATGTTTATATATATAATGTATGTATATTTTTATTAAAGCTTATCAATTGTCTGTCTAAAGCGCTAAAATATGTATTTTGGGTTCAAATATTTTAATATTAGAAGCTTACTTACTTGATCAACAATTTAATTATTAAAGTCTCATGTGTAAACCGGTATCATCATAAAACAGCACCTCAAATCAAAATTTTTGCCTATTCTTTTTGTCTGTCGCAGGTTTGTTGGTCAGTTGAAACCTTGAAAATCCTAATACCAGGACTGCTTTTCTGCTTTCCTTTCTAGACCATAACAATACATGCACAAATTGTCTGTTGCAATACAATGGCATAAAAACATTTCAGTAAACGTTTAACTCGACTTTACCTTGACGCTATTTGTTTTCGAACACCGCGTCAGTATCATTGAAATATTATCTACAAATTTAACGTTCAACAAAGGCACCATAATGCTTAATTAGAAAACATTTTTTTAAATTGTTTATGTATATATAGAATTTTAGTATACAAACTAGTATACTTTACACGTACAAAAATACAAGGCTAATTATTTAATTAGTTCGCGATATGCTACTCGCGTGGTAGGTATCGGTAACTGAGCTAAACAAAATAATTCATTATTAACCGACTTCAAAAAAGGAAGAGGTTCTCAATACGACCCGTACGTTTCTTTTTTCTGAAGCATATTTTGAATGGAACTTTATTGTTTAACGTTATTTTATTGCGCCATTTCATAAACGTCAAATGAATCTCAATCACTCTTTACTCTAACAATATATAGTAGGTATAGTATAGCTACCTAAAGAATGGTGTGAATCGTCGTCATCATCATCATCATCTCACCTATGGGACGTCCACTGTTGGAGATTAGCCTGCGTCATTGACTTCCGATGATGTGAATAGCTTAGGTAGATTTAAAGGTGGCTTAACATTGCTTTGTTATGCAATGTCCTAAACTTGTGATTGTCGTTCAGATAGGTGGTTATGAACTCTGGCGGTGTGCGGCAAAGGAACAGTTCCATGCTCATATACCGAGCCGCGGTGAGGCGCTTACGTTCAGCGTTGGAACGGCACAGGTTCTTGTGGGCGTGGGACGCAAAGGTCGAAGCTGTCTTCTCGACTAGTTGTGCTGTGACGCGCTGCTTGGAATCGTCTTCTAATTCCGCCTGAAAATAGAAAAAAACACCAGTTTACTAAATAATTAAATACAATTTTTGTTGTCCACAAACTGCATCAATAAATGTTCTACAATATTGCACCAACAATTCGATATAAGTATAGTGTACTAATTGAACATAACATGTATGTAAAGTTCTGAGTAGGGTGATTTATTTGCAGCACCAGAAATGTCTTCCGTAAACAGAGATGACAGTCCCAACACTCAACCCCAAGTGTGATACTATACAACATGATCACGTAAGACAATAATGTTTTTTTTTGGGTACATATTATTGAAAAAATATGTACTTTATTGTACTTATGAATAATAAAAATGTACCCTTCATTTTGATATAGAAGTTGTGGTCGTGCTGTGAAGATGCTTTCTGGCACGACCATTCGTGGTTAAACATATTAAGATAACTTAAACACTGTCTTAAATTATACAAAATAATTGTACTCTAAATGTACCAAATTTTAAAAGTGATTAGAGCAGTCTATTGCAAACATTAAAAATTATATTTTTAATCTTTTTATCCTTCTAAAACCCCAATTATAGGTGAGAAGTCAACGCCTGGTAAAATATTTAGAGCAATACGATATGAACAACCATTTAGTATAGAAAAAATATCAGGCTAGCTTACAGCTGTCAACTACACGCTAGATCTAGAATGCTCACTAGCTCTCAAGGACTGCTGCCTGAACATACTATGTATTTGGCGACCGTTTTTCAAACTTTCAAACATAGAGCAGTTTGGTAAACATGAATCATTAGTGCAATGTTCATAGACGCCATAATTCTATAATAGTGATCATCTATTATTATTTAATTGTACACATTGCTGACTTACGCCTTGAACTTACTAATATCTGGGAGTATATAACTTGTGGGGTCTGAAGTGAGTACCATTTCACATATCACTACTGCTAACATGCACACGGAACATGCACGGAAAATCTATCACTTGAAAATAAATGTATCACTTACAGCAAACCTGATCCATTGCCATATTTGAGACCTGGATATTTCAGCCGTAGCAGAATCTTCGATGTTTCCGCTGTAGAAGAAGTGACCTATTCCCGCCAGCCAGTAGTAAATAAACAGAATAGATATGGCAACATTATGTTTCAGGCCCTGTATGGTCACTCCGCCAGTGGGAATCGTCAATAGATCTTTTGCTGTTATTTTAAAATCGAATTTCCTGTGTATCTGGTTTGGTGTTGAGCTGCTCTTCTTCCATAACTGTGGGGAATGTTATTTGATTATGCAATAATCAATATAATAATGAATCTCTGTAAGTTAATTTTTTTTAATTTACAGGGTTACAGGGTAAAAATATGTTCGAAATATTTCTTTTCAATCCACGCCGTTGTCCATAGTTAAAAAAAGCATGTAAGCTATCTATGCTATTCCATTATATAGCAACGGGCAAGTTTACATTTTCGGGATTCTATACTGCATATATATTCGTAAAGAACTTAGTGTGTTTGTTCGTCCAGATCCCTTACAGCTAAATTACTTGGACACATGTACATAAATAAATGTGGTTTCTTTCTTTATACAATATAATGGTCAGTTTGGTTTCCCGGTCGCAGGGGCAGTCTGTGATGGGGGGGGGGGGGGGGGGGGGGGGGGGTGATAGAGGTTACGACCGCTCTGAAAAACGTTGACATCACAATGATAAACCTCTTAAATTGTATAACAAAGACAGACATAGGATATGATCACGAAGAAGAAGAATGAGGTGGACACTGGACATCCTCCAATCTTTGGTTGCGTCTGGAACTGGCTTGAGGGGCAGACAGAGATCGCAGATTACTACTTGATTTCATAATCACGTACACTTAAAAACGTGTTTTTTTTATTATTATAATGATTCGCTACGCCGTGATAAGTATGAATGTATTGGAAATACTTTTTGTATAGTATATAGATAATGAAGTTTACGGTTGAGCAATCATCGTAAAGACAAACTATGTACACTTCATAAGAAACGCTTTAGAAACCGAAAATACGCCTTAAATAAGGTATTTGTGAACACAAAAGCCGTGTTTAAGTAATTTAAAACAAGGTTATTAGAAGGTTAACCATGTGCGTTTTCTGTAAATTTTTTTTTTTTTTTTTTTATATATTATAAGTTTGCGTTTGATAACTGTCTAAATAAAATAAATTTTGTGTTGAAACTGAAGCGAAGAGATAGCCCTTTATCGTACATAATAAAAATACACCAACGCAACATAAAATTAACAATAATATTTATACAACTACATAATCATTTACAATGAGCGGTCTTATTGTAGGAAGCAATCTCTTCCATGGTGGTGTAATAATACATAAATATTATGTAAGTATACATATAATATAAATACAAATATAAATATATGATATACAAATAAAAACAATATAAATAAAACATAGTGAAACACTAGTTTGTAATTAAATGTATAATAATTAATTTGTAATAATACATAAATATTATGTAAGTATACATATAATATAAATATATGATATACAAATAAAAATAATATAAATAAAACATTGTGCAACAGTGAGCGAAACATAAAATTTCTTTAACTGATCTTTGAAGTAAGTTCGCACAGTCGGTAGTAGCTCGCCTCAGAGAAACTGGTAAAGTATGTTCTATACGTGAAGTGAGATAGACACGCGGTGTTATCGGTGTGCCCAAACCCACATAGAACGTAATACACGCTATATACATTACCACGAACATCATCATCTTAGCCATATCACGTCCACTGCTGGACAAAGCATCCCTCATTTATCTCCACAAGGACCGGCTGGAAGCCGCCCGCATCCAGCGTTTTCCTACGATCTTAGGTCCGCCTTGTCGATTGACATCCTACGCTGCGCTTGCCAATGCGTGGTCTCCAATCGAGAACCACTTGAGGTAGCCCATGTGTAGTTAAATGATAATCTATAAAATATACATATATTGTATTTACCTCGTTAACATAAGGCACCACTCTGGAATCATACACCATGAAACCGTCAACACCGCAATCTATCTCTTTTAGTTTTGCTTCCAGAATCTTGTTAATTATTGCCTTCGATCTGAAATATTCAATTAGATCAACACAAACACATACAAGATTTTCTGACAATATTTTTTTATTTTTGAAAGTTTACTGGTCTAATGAGACAGATGTAAAAGGCGAGAGAGCTGGATTGATGCTGACTTTAATTATAATTGTGACTCCTAAAATTTATTGGTGACTTTTTTTCTTAATTTTTTATTCTTAAAGCTAAAAATATCAAAAATGAATAATAAAGAAAAGAATACCTTTTCTTTATTATTAATTTATGACATCTTTAGCTTTATAATATGTATTAATATTTAACTAAGACTATGACTTTATTTAAATATTCCTTAATTGTGTGAGGTAAATGTAAGTGTGAAATTGGTTTTTTTTTTAAAAAAAAACCTTTTCAGAATACTTACTCTTTATCGGTACCATCAGACCCCGGTGTGAGCATCGCTGCGGCCATACCCCCAGTGGCCGGCGCGCCTCGGCGGTGACATGTAGCCACTACTAGCTTCAAGTAGCTCTTCAAGAAGTGACGGTCCATGTTCACGTATTTGTTTCTGTCTGGCAGTAAGAACTCTTTCCGTTCTCCTGTCGAATACGTATATGTCAATAATCAATAGGATAGACTTTCCTCTTTTAGATAACTATTGTAAATTAACAATTAAGTCAGCACTATAATATAATTAAAACTCACGTTCATAATTACTTTGCACTGTTTCTACGGGTATAACGCGGTACTTACGCGTAGTCGATATCACGATCGACAATTGTTTTGGCTTCTTCCGGAAGCCTTCATCAGGAGACGGGACGTTGTGATGCGTCACAACGTCCCGTCTCCTAACCCGTGCGGTGCGGTGCGCCGCACTCAAGATCCTGATGAAGGCTTCCGGAATAAGCCGAAACAATTGTCGATCGTGATATCGAATCTACGCGTATGTACCACGTTATACCCGTAGAAACAGTGTAATATAAGTCAGCACTGTTTTATAAAGGCATTTTAATTAAGGGTTTAACAGGTACCGATCACGTTACAGAGTGAATTGAATGTTGAACAGTTACTTTAAGACTGAATGTTTGGTGACAGGTTTTTAAAGTTAAGGATGGGCAAAGTACTTTAACATATTGTTCATTGTATTATGCTGTTACCAACACCGAAATGTGACTCCTATGATGAGAATCAATACGCACATCTTATTCATCGCCAATATTCACCTCAAGATTATCTTCGAACACTTCCCTACTCTTAGACACTACGCGATCATACTAATAATCAACATAAAAATAAGGTCGATTTTACATATATTACGATACAAACAAATATCTCACCAAACTTAGCAATGATAGACGCACAGTAATCCCAAATGCCGCAGTTCAAACCAAGCGAGTGCTCTCTCAAAGCGTACAATATCTCGTCTAACTCAAATGTAGAGATTATATTTTCTATCAGCACGCAAGCTTTGATCGTCCCTTGAGGCAGCCCGAGTTTGTTCTGCGTCCATATGAATATTTCGTTCCATAAAGCGGCTTCCGAAGAGCCTTCTAACTTAGAAAGGTAGAAGTAAGGGCCGCTGTTGGCTTCACTCAGTTTTAATGCATTGTGGTACATGAGTATTGCGAAGTCTACTACGGGTCCGACCGCTTCTTTGCCATTGATCTGAAAACAAATTAGATTTTGTTTACCATAGATGCTTGCGTTTAATGACTGTGTTACATGATGTTTTCTAAAAAAGTTGAAATTCTTCAGCCAGTATTTTTATGTGTAAGTATATTTTGTTTTGTAATTTTGTGGTGTGCGAAAACATGTTTTTTTATTGATTGATTGATTGATGTTGAGCGATTATGTGGCCTATGATGTAACAAGCAAACTTAAAAGGTTCATTAAACAATACACTCGTAATTTGAAGATGTTCTCTTTTCTTATTATATGGGCATGAATGGGGAGACTGTAGAAAATGAAGACAGCAAGAGGACTTCTGCAAATGGAAATCTACGATCTCTGTTTCATCTATATACTCATCTGCGAAACAGGCTCGTCGTTATGAATGTATTAGATATGAATACGTTAGATATCGTATTACAGGTATAATCGTTCAATTCATATATTACGTAGGTGTATCTTACTTTTCATGAAGTGACTACCTACATAATAAGTAGATATATCAGACCCCACACATGTATGTATTTCTGAAGTTGCCTGCATGAGTTTGCGCAAGTACCTAGTATCATATAACTGGTTTCGACTCGTTTACGTGTTTCGCAACTTTCTGTCTCTTTTCTATGCTGGATGACAGACTGTTTTACCGCTAGACATTAGATAGATGTGCAAATGGACACAGTGGGTAACTTCAAGATATAATGCGCGTACAGTACTAAAAGTAGTTGTAGGTATTTGCAGTAACTACCTCCCGATTGTAAAGATAAGGGGTATAACAATATGGTCGTATGGCGATAAATTTTAATAATTAACAAAGAAACCCTTTGCAAGGTATCTCATTTTGAAATATTATCTGGTCATATAATGAATGCAGCAGATATGTCAATAGTTTTAGTTAACTTAATTTTCATTTCGACCTCTTTTATCAAAACATTGCTGGCTTGTTATTTAGATTGTAGGTTGGTTAGCTAGCATTTTGTCTTTATCACTGTTGGCCACCTATTTTATCTCATTTATAGATAATATTTTGATTTAATTTAATGAGTATGTACATTTCCGAATTGGTTTCATTAAGTATTAATAAACAAACTCAAGAAACTTTAATTTAAACATAGGTTTGAATGTTAAATCTATTCAAATATATTATTAGGTATTGATTCTTCTATTCGCAAAGTTAGTAGAATTAGTTAACTATGAAAATAAAATTATGTTGACTCTTGCATATATGATTAGTCTAAAGATTTAGTATGTTACAAGAGATTAATTCCAGCGATTGGAAGATGTTATTTTCTTCGCATTTGTATAATATATTTTCCGAGTATTTCTATATCTGCAATGGGAGAAAATTTAAAACACCAGTGAACGGGATCGTTGTACAATAATCAAGAAAATTATTAAAGAGACAATTCAGTCTAATATAAAATTAACACTTAAAAATAACGCATACAATTTCCGAGATAAGTACATTGTATAAAATTGCAGTGACTGCGTCAATGGCGAATTACGAAGTGAAGAGTTCAATTAGTTAATAAGTACCGAGTGTTATTTTTTGTGTGTTCTAAGAACAAGTAAGAATATTTGCATTCAAGAACAAACTTAAGTTACAAATCACAACAAGCGCCAAGGACCACGCCAAGGAATAAGTGAAATTTATTATGTATGAGAATTATTAATTTTTGACAAAAAATGGAGACAACCAACTTCAACCGCCTTAATTTGTTTAATTGGATAGCACGATTTTCAGTTATTTAATTTAAAAGCCAAAATACTTTTCAGACTTGGAGCAATTTCAATGAAATTTATAGGCATGACCTACCAAACAAATTATCATCAAAATCCATTCATAATTGGCGAAATTATCGCGTCACATACATACAAAAAAAACCTACAGTCGAATTAAGAACCACCTTTCCCTTTTTTGAAGTTGGTTAATAAACTTGTTTAAACCTAAAGGTGAAATAATTTAAAAGATGATTACCAATATATTATGCTCAATCATGTTCCAAGCCCTAGGTCGTAACATCAGCACAGGGCATGTAGTAATGCTTAGCGGGGCTCCGGGCAGCTTCCCTCTTACAGCCATGTATATGTTTTGATAAGCAAGCAGCTGGTTTCTCCAGGTAGGACAGTGGCCATCATCAAAGTCTACTTGTATACCTGTCAATAGTAAAATTCAACCCAAAATTGAATTAATCTATTTTCTTTTTTTTAATTATTCTTAAGCCCACCAAAGAACCTCTCGGTGCAGACATGGACTAGAGGCTTTGATAAAAAAACCATTAAGCATTTATATAAGGGGTATATACCTACATAATTTTTTTGGCAACAACTGGCTACACAGTTAACAAACATGTATGGTTTGTTAACTGTGTAGCCAGTGCCTGTAAGCTTATACTCAATAGAAAGTCTTCACCAGTGAGGACTGAATGAGGACTCAAACAGGAAGAGACATTACATAAGGAGATGGCCTCATTGGTCCTTCTAGAACTGGATATCTCAGTCTAGAGAATTGTGTGGATTGGAAATACCTGGCGCTGACGCCGACGGAGAACGGATCATACCATAAGGACGTAAGCGGAATAAGTATTGTGTGAAGTGAAAAACTGTGAGTACTTTGAACTTTGTTAATTAGTGTCGCATCGAACAAAACCTGCATCACGCAAGCGTTTGTCTATTGTGAATCGGGTTACCTCGGCAATTTTCGGAGTTTTTTTATTACACATTCACTGCACTCTGGGCTGTAGTCTTATTTGTATCCCCGTGTACAAAACTTAAGTAAGTACTGACTTAAGATAAGGGACAAGAAGAAACAAATTTTTACACTGAAATCCCTGCAATAGGATTCCCTGTGTTGCTGGAGGCACACACACTATCACATTGCAAAAACTTCCAGGACCCGGAACAAACTTTGATGCTATAAATGTTGTCCCTTCCTAGATTCAAACCTAGGGCTCCGGAGGCCTGAAGTCATGTCACTACCCCACCTTAACCGTCAATTGTGGGTTCCCATGGGTGTAAGATAGCCATCATCATTTCAGCCATAGGACGTCCACTGCTGGACATAGGCCTCCCCCATTGATTTCCACAAGGACCGGTTGGAAGCGGCCCGCATCCAGCCCTTGCCTGCGATCTTAGTCAGGTTGTCTGTCCACCTGATAATAAGATAGCCATGCCACTAAGTTTTCATTCTCATCAATCATCTTAATCATCAATCATTTTAATTGGTTGTTTTTTTATGAGATAAGTGGCAAACAAGCTAAATCCTGATAAGCCTGGTAAGCTTGTTTACAAAAAGTATGATAGCATAAAGCTTACTGCCTGGTGGTGATGGTAATTATAATAATTTGTATACTTATATAATTGTATTTTATGCTATTATATTTTTATAATGATTATTATAATAATTAAGCTTTGATATCCTATTCCAAGCCTTAATATCGAGGCTTGGAATAAGATATACCGCTTAATTTAAATTTTATTTTCAGGTAAAATTTTTCAGTTATTTTAATCACCATGAAATATCCTGTTTGATGCTCAGTGATGACGTGGAAAGTCACTGTAACTGTTATGCACAAACATAGAGGCCCATTCAGGTGTAAAACCTTCAAACTCTTAGTGATTTCATAAAAGATAATATATTAACTAACCTTGGACATCTTCATTGAGAGCAGATACAAAATGAGCTGTATTTGAAGCAGATACATCTCCAAGGTCCAAGTGGCGGTTTCTAAAAATAGCTAAGACATTTTATCCTGGCTATAAAAATCTGGTGGATTTTACTACTGGAAATAGGTAGGTACCATCATGAAACTACCCTCAATCTGTTACAGAGCAATAGACATGGAATACAGGTTTCTGAAATTACAACCTACTAAAATTACCCTGAATTAAGATAGTGTACTGGTAGTGTCAAGCTGAGAAATGCCATCTCAAAGGCAAAAATTGGTAAACAATTCTGTCTCCAATTCATTATTGTACATTTGTAATGTAACAATTATATTTATTCTTATCTGTCTATTTCATTGTTTATTTACTCGCACAAACAATCCTTGCTTAGATCTCCTGAACACATATCTTGCTTGCATTTGTCACACTAATCTCTCATTATATCAGTTCTTCAACACTTTTCCACTGTAAGTTCAGCCGAGCAGTGAGCTTGACTACATTTCTATGGTGAGTACACAATTTTTAAGCTAGTACAGACTAGCTTAATTGCTTGGTAAGCCATTATCTAAATTCAAGAAGAATTAAAACAAAATATGGCTTACTAAGCAATTAACTTAAAACTCAAGAAGAATTAAAACAAAATACCAGCTTGAGCGACTGATACCAGGCTTACAGAAGCCTGGTATCAGCTGCTCAAGCTGATATTTTGTTTTAATTCTTCTTGAGTTTAGATAATGGCTTACCAAGCAATTTCAGTTCCATTATGGTTCTAATCAGAATTTATCACGATGAATCTCCTCTGCTAGTTTGAAGACTTCCAGCCCACTTGATAACTTAGTTGACACACCACTCAGGTGACAAAAGCCACACTACCCTGACTAAAGACCTGAATCTTTACAGGTTAATATGAGCTAGAAACACTTTAATTAACTTCAGCTTCACTATTGCCAGTGACATTCCTTCTTTCCTGTTACTAACAAACTATTTCATGAAAGTGCCTCCTAACTTGAACAATAGATCCAATTGCAAAGCTTAAATAAAAAAAAGTATGAAGTATCTCCAAAATCCTATGAATTCTTTAATCTGTGATCAAATATTAGAGTTATCAAACTATTTACTGTAATTAATTTTAATCAGAAAAATCAGCTACTTAGTCCACAAAAATAGGTTTTTCTACTGTTTTACCTGTATAATAACCCAGCACCAAAAATTGGCCTTCTACTTCTTAACCTAATAAGAAAAGATAAGCATAAAATAATAGGCTTAAATTAAAAAACTTACAGCAGTCTAGGCGGCAGAGAAGCAATAGACCATGATTCTTTTCTCTCCTTGGAATGTTTAAAATCCAAATAACGGGTTCCAATATCCACTGCTCTCATCTGTCTGTTTCTATACAGCTCATCCAATTTCTTATCAAAGAAACTATGAATTTCAGCCAAAAACTCCAAGGCACCATTATTGAATATAGTCTTTTGAGCATCTTCTAATTTAGGCGGTGGAGATTGCAAGAGCAACACGTCCTTCATTATTTAGTTATCCTATTTACTTAGCTACTGATGTTAACCACAAACTAAATAGAATACTTCGCAGTTGTTAACTGATTGTGAATGTAATGTTTGCTTTCTGACTCAGGATAAAATGCGGAGGCTGTATAGGTACTCAAAGCTTTCTTGTTTCTGACCAATGATGTAATGCACTGATTAGAAAGCAAAAATGTAATGTAGAACATATCACTGACAAACTACAAAAAGATTACAATACAAATATAGCAAACACAAACTTATCAAGGTTGTCAAACATTCAAACTGTACCTGCCTGACAAACTTTGAACTTTGAACTTTGCGAGCATGTAATCTCTTTGCTTTGATTGAAGTTTCCTACACAGATTACCTATGGTTTCTTTCCTAGAACTTTGCCACCTGTGGTCTCGATCTCGAACACAGATTACTTAGGGAAACCTACGGTTTCAGCAGGGTTATTACGTATTTCTTTGACAGAATGTAGAGATCATCACCAAACAAAGTGTACAACGATTAACTGACATAAGTCAAGTTTCGTATTCGCTATCTTTAGTGGCCAACTAAAATGACGTCATCATCGCTCGCTATATGACATCGCTAGACACCGTAACTTATTTGACAGCTGTTTAGGTATCGATAGCCATTAGATTGGTATTAAGTATGAATAGTGGACATCAATTATGACGTAATAGATGTCCACTTACGTCTGCGTGAAAGACACTACTCGAGAGCCGTGTTCTATACATTCTCGGTGACTATTACTATTATACGACCATAAAGAAAAGGTGTTAGTGCTATTATCAACTGAGTGGTATTGATGGCTATTAGATTTAGATACTTAGTGTTAAGTGATGAGGTATTATAAATTTGTTTATATTATCAATAAATGTAATCTACCTTTATTGATAGATATGATTTATGTATAGCTCTTCCAACAAACATTAAGAACGTGTTTTTGTAGTATTTGTTTTCTCGTATCAAGGACGAAACGGAACAACGCTCATGGTACGTTTTAGATAATGGTTTTCTGAGAAATGTTTCATTTCCGGCGGCGAAGGGGTACCTTTATAACATCAAGTCAACCAAATTATATAATTTAGTAGTTCACATTGTACCCCTCGACACACTTAGATACTTTGTTAACGGAGGTTTACCTACGTGTTGAGAGAGGTTCGCTTCGATCGTTTCGATATGTGTTTTGCCAAACTACTAGTATGTATTCTAGAACGCAGCCCGGGACTACAAACTAATAAACCATAGAGTAATAAGCGATGCTACGAGACAGTAGGCACATAAAATGGCTGATTTTTCTGACTTTAAAAATGAAGGAGATAATCATGATACAAAATTCAAACGAGTCAATAAGAAGAATTTACGTCAGCGATTTAAGGATGACGATGACTCTGAAGATGAGCAGCAAATTCTGGCGAAATTGGTGGAAACGAAAATCATTCAGAAACTCCGGGAACGACCAAATGGCGTCAGCGTGATTGCCTTGGCCACGGGGCAAAAAGCATCCTTGGAGGAAGAAATCACCTGCAAAGACCCGTTCAAGGTAAAAGCTGGTGGTATGGTGAACATGCAAGCGTTAAAAAGTGGCAAAGTTAAGCAAGTAGATGATGCTTACGATACGGGCATTGGAACTCAATTTTCAGCCGAAACAAACAAGCGCGATGAAGACGAAGAGATGATGAAATATATTGAAGAACAGTTAGCCAAACGAAAAGGTTTGATTTACATTCCTTATTTGCTTTGAAGTAATCGTAGCGTAGAGAGTGGTTGCTCACAATTTGATCTTTCATCATGTAGCGTTGCGACTTTTTAATTCGAAGGGTTTCTGCTGTAATAACGCAGTTATTTGGTTTTGGAATACAGTAGGTTTTTGAATATATTTCTTTACAGTGGTGTCCCAAAAAACCCGTGTAATGGGGCTCTTTAGGACTCTCACCTATTTGCAGCATTATTTAATGGTTTTAAGCCATAGTATCAAATTAAACCATGTAAGCGATATTTGAGTCCTTTCATAATACCCTCGGCAGTGATTTGGGCGATTTGGTTTACTAATATTATCGGTATCGGAATGAAACAAAATTGGCGGGTAGTCAAAAATCAATGTATTCACATTTAGCTCTATGAGTAAACTCTACAACATATTCTTCATTCCATAGCTTGTATTCTTCTGGATGTTCTGAAATTTGAAGTATTTCTATTTATATAATAATACACACATCTGGAACCAAGAGTTCACTATAGCCAGGTCAAAGATGAGGATGATCACCACCACCTTCATAGGACACTATCTGGTTTTACGCCATATTCAATAAGCCTCCATTATCTGGTCGCAAACATCAGCACCACCCATAAAAGTGTATTTTTTAACTATGGCTAGTTGAATGACATGTTGCATTTTAATAATTTGTAATTTCGTCATCAGATGAACGCTCATCAGGATTACGTGTTTTGAACATGTTGGAATATCTACTGGGAGATTTTAAGATTTTGAAGTAATGGTGGTAAATTGGAGGAATGTAAGAAGATCAAGCATGTCTTCCTTCTTTTTCAATAGTGACTGGTCTTCTTGATGTAGTGGGTCTTGTTGCATATTGTACAAGTGAGCCTGTCGTTCTTGCCTATTTTTACATAAATCTACCATGTAAAAAAATGTTTCTGATTTAAGTGTTTCTTTAAATTGCGCTCTCGTAGACTCCAAATTCGCAACTATAAGGAAATGAGAATGTCCTGATACCAAGAACTTTTGATCTATGGTTTCAATATACTTATATTGAATGATTGAATTGACAGGGTCTTGCACAAGCTTTAAAAGAGTAGTCTTAATGTTTCTGTTTTGTCCGGTTCCAGAACCGGAATATACAATGAAGTGGTTATGTAATGCTGCATGAATTTTTAAGTTTTTGACTAGATATGCTGCAATGTCTTAAAAACCTCTTCCACCTTATTAGTAAATGTAATTCCTTTATGCATAATAAAAAATATTTAAAAATATGTAGTTACCTACGCCACTTTTGGATGGTTGCCACAATGAACAACACATATCGTAACTTGTATTGACATATCTAACTCTTTGCTATCCGGCTGATGGAGAAGTAATTTAGATACAATAGGGTGTGGTTCATCATTGGTTCTCACTCGTTGAACTGATCTTAATGCTGTTATTAGGCAACAGAGCACCACTCGTACTTGGAATGCCCTGCTAACAACTATTGCTGCATGCATATGATGAAGAGCCCATTGATTTTTTGCCATATCCTTCATTTTTAAATTCATTTGCAGCTGATTTTCTGGTTCTGGTAGATATCTGTAGGTGTTTTGAGTGATCATTCAATGTTGACTAATAACATAAAGTTGTAACAGTAGCATCACAACCTTTAGAACTACTTCGCGTACATCTCCAGTAATATTTATCATGGGGTTAAGTGATATGAATAGCCTTCTACTATAAGAACAGTTGCACCTCGCTTTGGTTTTACTAAAATACAGGCACTCATTTTTCAAACCTACTACTTTGCGAAGTAACTCGACGATTATGAAGATGTAAACTGAAGCAAATTAATGCAAGTTAAAACTATATAGTTTTGACACGGCCATTTAAATGTTTCACACACCTACAAAATAAATGGAAAAATGGCCACGTGTATTCACGTGTAGGATTTCAGGACAAAAACATTCAGGGTAATCACTGCTCTCCTACAGGCGTTGGTAACTTCCCCCAAAATATGTCTCCTTTTCGATGGTCGACAAACGGCCGGGGTGCTTGAAGTATGGGCTAACGCTCCATCCTGTTAAAACCAAGTCCACTGGAAGATTGAATTATTGATTATTGAAGTCTGGAAAATTCTGCAACTCTGTGTAAATCCTCGATCATAGCTACATATCGCTCTCAAGTGGCAGTAATAGCTCGAACTCTGCTGTCTTCTATAAAATAAGGGCATATGATATGATGCCATGTACTCACATAGCATCCCAAACTGTCATATTAGGGGTGTGTAAAGGTTTTTGATGCTTTTTGTTTGGACTTTCAGGTCAGTAACGACGATTTTGTCTATTACTTACATTCCCGTTAATGTGGAGTTAAGTTAGCTTTGTTTAGATGTCATTGTTTAAGCCTTAATTTAATAAATATTATTTTGTTTCAGAGGGCCACAGCAAAGAGAAAGAAGAATCGGAACATAATGATTCCCTTAAATACTTGTCTCCTGAAGATGCAGCTCTACTGTCTCTACCTGAACACTTACGTATATCCTCTACTCATAGGTCTGAAGAAATGTTGTCGAACCAAATGCTCAGTGGCATTCCAGAAGTAGACTTAGGCATTGACGCAAAAATAAAAAACATTGAAGCTACTGAGGAAGCGAAAATGAAACTTCTATGGGAGCGACACAATAAAAAAGATGGCCCTTCACAATTCGTACCTACAAATATGGCAGTGAATTTTGTACAACATAATCGTTTTAACATGGATGCTGATAGTTCCAAAAAGAGAAAAATAGAAAAACCAGAACCAAAGACTGAAACAAGTGTTATAGATGATAGTGTAGATAAGATAGTTAAGAAAGCTAAAGGGGAGCGGGCGACTGATGATTTCCATTATGAAAAGTTCAAAAAACAATTTAGGAGATACTAACCTTAACATAAGTGATTGTTTATTGTGCATGTCAGGCGATAGGTGCGAAGCCAATATCAAAATGATATTAATTACCCACATTTTGTAATGGATTCCGCATGGTATAACTAATGATGGTTAAGATGCAGTGTGTGCCGCCCAGCCTAAATTGTATCCAGAATGTATACAGTACATCATGTAGCGTAAGAAAATGTATATATGGTGATAAAAAAACTTTAAATACCAAGAATTAAGTTACTATACCCTGTTCAAAAAACTTAGTTATTTTATGTAAACATAACACTGCAAAAAAATCTTTTGTTATGGTAGTTTACTATTTTTGAGCTCGAATATGCTAATTTGGTGACACTAATCAGATAGACAGAGAATTGATACCCAATAAACTTCAAAAAATGAGTGTTGTTATATTTAATACAGTTGCTAAAATTACTTCATACAGTTTCATAACTGTATGAAGTAATTTTAGCAACTGTATTTTTTTTTTTTTTTTTTTTTTTACATCTTCAGGGTATTAAATTTCACATAGCCACACTGCGAATCATCGTCTTTTTATTTTTTGAGTAAGCTTGCCTGATGTGGATGTTCGATCTAAAGGATTATTCTTCTCTACATCAATGTTTTTATCAATTACTACTTCGGGTGGGCAAGGCAACATCTTTACTATATTCAGTACCATCACCTTGAGCAGGCCATGATAGTACTTCCTTGTAATATTGGAGTTTACTTCTTATCTGCCACTGCACCGAAATGTTTTTTTAAAAGTGTTTCCACATCATCAAGCTTAGCCTGGGTAATCTTTACTTTATTTTTGGAGATAGGTTCAGGTGCAATATCTCTAAAAGTTTATCCTCTTTTCAGGACTGATTTGTAGGGAACCAGTTCCGAACAGTAGTTTATATCGCCTTTAATAACGATGATGTCATGAACATGGATGTCAGTCCCATTGTGCTCACATAGTCTCATTACATATTACTGATCAACCTGTGTGTAGACTGATAGAGTACCCTAGCTGTGGCAGACATTTGCTCAGCCAAGATCCTCTGGAACAGACCCACATCAGGTTGATTTACATCAACTAATTCAGATAAATCATGTCTCACAGATGCACTCCGAACACACTCCCTCAGAAAGGGATACACATCTTCCGGCACACCACATATCACAGTTGAGGCTACTAACTTTATGCATTAAATATTTGAACTTGTTTAAAGGCATGTGTCCAAAGCTCAATCTGTGAGCAACCACAATTAAGCCTCTGCTCAACATCACATTAGCACACCATGGCACATGAGGAGTCTCACTTTGAATAGTTTTGTACCATATTCCTTTTTCCAAAGAGACAAAGGAAATAGAAAATAGAATTTTTGTTCTGCGCTCCGCAAGTCTCAAAAAATTCAGTCTATTGTAGACAGCAGAACATATTTCGCTCCTTTGTTGAATTCATTTTCGGTCCAATAATACAATGAAACAGTGCCTCTGTTTAATTATTTGTCCGGCTGAGATTTGACAATTGCAAAATTATAAATATATATAGTTGCCGACTGTAATAGGCAATTTGATCCGGTGCTTTTGGTCTAATTTTTCTGGCAGTCATAACTTAAAGTTATCATGCCCTCTTTTTGCTCATGTAGTAGTCGGTAAAATGCTTTTGCTTTTAAATTATTGACTTTGTTTTCTATCATTAAAGTATTCTTCACATTCACATATTTCTCTGGTTTAATTCTTTTATCTAATTCAGTACATCTTCAACACACATCTGTTCGGGGATTAACAAATCTAATGTTATAGTAACGATTGAATATGTCACGAAAATAGCTTTATTTTACTTGCTCTTCTGGTCCCGATTTTTCTCGGAACTTTTTCCATATTTTTCTTATGCTTAAGCTGGAGTCTAAATATTTTCGTTCAATTGAAGACCTGCAGTAATGCGATTATAGCCATTTGAATTTTTCAATGAATCGTTTCACTGCACGCTTCTTGTTCGCATATTTGCGTGAAGTATCATCACCTCCTCGTATCTCTCTTGGTGCGGCTCCTGTTGTTTTAAAAACTTTTGCTACTCGACGAATCCGATGTTCAAAGATATGCAATATTTTTAAAAAGGTTTTTTGACAGGTACACGCTTTAACTTGTCACTCTTTTCTACGAACAGCTTTGTACAATACTTGTTTGCTGCTCGCTGACCAACTCGTGCTCATCGACGCACCGTATCACTAACTTTACAATATTTGAAGAGAAATGCATCCTGGTGTTGTTTATTTTTAGTTGTATGAAAACATTTAAAAAAAATTCTAATGTCAGTCATGGTTAATTTGCGACATTGATAAGCTTTCTCATGATTACATGTTGGATATTGAGGCAGCCTTTTTGGAGAATACCTGCAAGGCAAAAAGAAAATATAACCATTGATCAATCTTATGTCCACCTCTTATTATCCGATAACTAGGTCGTATCAAGCAAGCCTAAAGGGCGATTTTGCTGCCTTCTGTCAAAGATTTTTCTTTGCCTAATATGACTGTTTCTTTCAAAATATAAAAAAAACAGCTATTCCATACATTTTGTGAAGTAGGTATCTGTTATCTATGGAACAGCTGATTTATTTTTCAAGTTTCGAAATGTTATTCATAATAATATAGAATATGAGCATTGCCCAGTCAAAAAGGACATTCGACTAGGCAATATTTGGCAATGACTGGTGTGTGTACCATCACTCGGGTGTTTTACCCTTCTTTTTTTAACGTGCAGGATCTGCCTTTACGCACTTCCGCCAACCCAGGGGGAGGGTTGGCAGGATGTGTCGGACTCTGCACACCTCCTGCACTGGCTCTAACAAATATTAAAAATTGCGTCAAACATTGGATGCGTTGTTGCCTACTCTACGTAAAAATCGCCATGTTGATGTTTTCAAATTGCTTGCTGTGATTGGTCTAAATCAGGGATCCCCAATTCATAATGGTCCGCTAACTTAAAACAGCTGCTACAGAGTGTTATTTTTCATTCTGACTTAGGTAGTAATAGAAATATTAGTAGTAGTAATAGAAGAAGACAGTGAGAATAAGCAGACTATTATGAATAAGGGGCCTATCTTTAGTTTTTTCCTATTGATACAAACTACCTAGGTACTAAGGTACCAATTGGAAAACTTTGCACTTGGTTAAGTGAGTAAAGTTGACTTCATTTTCTCATCAAAATTTAATAAAATAAAAAGACATACAATTAAATATCAAGTGTAATATATAATGATTATTACAAATTAGGTACTTAAAGAATCTTAGTAGGTAGGAAATTATATATAAAAAAGTATTGATTCACAAAGAGAAAATAAAACATTCAGTGTGATGGATGAACCTGGTGACTATCTGCCGGTACATCCGTTTCAATATTGGTGAGTTGCAGCCTTAAATCTCCACGTTCGTTGATTTTCAAACGGTTTCTTTGTTTCGTCAAAATGTTTGTTACCACACTAAACCTTTTTTCAACTAGGTATGATGATGGGAAAGCTATAAGGTATTTTTCAGCAATGTTCCACAGTGTAGGATACTGCGTTTCAATGTTGCGTTGCTACCGGAACTTCTGATAGCCTTGGTTGAACTTCAGCTTAAGCTCTTCGTCTGTTATGATGGTAATCAGCTCTTCTTGCATTATCAAATTGGCTTCTTCTATGGCTGTGGTATTGTACGGATTTATTATCCATTGAGCAATTTGTAAATTTAAAAGATCCTCAAACCTCTCCGTAAAATCCTTGTGTAATGCGTCCCAGTGAGTGACATAATAAAATGTCAATTTATTGAATGAAATCTTGAAGCATATCTGGTAATTTTGACAAATGCGGAAACTGCGAATATTCTTTTCTGCCTAAATTTTGTTTGTAAAGGATTAGTTTACCCACGAAGGTCGATATTATTGATTTTGTTTTAATCAAGTTAAGATCGTCACCCTGCAGCTGCGATTAACTTTGTTGAACATTCCAAAAATATCAGTCAAGTAATAAATATTTGTTTTACAATTGTTCAGATCTTTCAAATTCGCGTCTTTTTCTTGTAAAAACTCCAACACAGATTAAAAAATGGCTGAAAATCCTGCTAAGCTAGGGCTCTTCGATCGCCAGCAAACTTCAGTGTGCAGAAGTAATCGAGTAAAGACTTCGTCGTTTTCCTCACATAGCTGAGCAAATAACCGAGAGTTAAAAGAATTGCTTCGTATCTTGTTGATAGCATTTATTACATATTGTAAAGACATGCATATTGTAAAGACAATCTAGGACTCAGCTTTTTTGCTACCAAATGCTGCCTGTGAATCATGCAGTGAATGACCAGTACATCGGGCAGTTGTTGCTTTAAGTGAGCTATTAAACCACGACCAACCATAGACGGTGGCCCATCAGTAGCAACAGAAACAATGTTCTTCCATGGAATAGCTTTGTCAGTAAAAAAATGTTCCACGGCCTGAAAAATCGATTCTCCTCTGGCATCAGTCTCTAAATATGTAGCAAAAAGCAGTTCTTGGAAATATTTTCATCTTTGATATATCGAACATATCCTAACAACAGAGCTTCATTGCCGGGTAATGTAGACTCGTCCAACTGGAGAGAGAATCTGTTGGTCTGTAAGAACTTGCATACAATGTTTTCCACATCGCGTCCCATCTCGTCTATGCGTCTCTGAACGGTATTATTGCTCAAAGGTGATAATGGTCCACCTTTTTCCTCAGTTGAGTTTAATAATTTTTTAAAAGTGAATGGTTGTATACCTTTGAAAAGTCCTCCATATCATCCGGAGTCAAATGGCATGGCAGAAAGATCAGTCCAGACAATTAAAAAAGCATTAGGTAGGTTACAAGAACAAAAATCTGGTTTGTCAAAGGAGCTTTTATTACAGAATTTCCTATTTACTTCAAATTCTACTGGTATATCTCCAAATTAAATGTTGTTTAAATATAGACCTAGAACTCGCTTTGAACTAATTAAGCCTTCAAATGTTTTGTCAAAGCGTGTGGTAATATATACCAGACCAGAGTTAAAAGTAGTATTTAATGAAGGGGATATAGTTTGGTGTAAAAATTTAAAAGGAGGGAAAGGATGGACAAAAGCAAAAATTGTAAAGTGTTTAAGTACTATTAGATATATAATTAATGTTAATGGAATTCATAAATACTATCATATTTCTGACATAAGACCATATACAACTCAACCAAACCAATCAACCCCTTCTAAAGTTCAAATACAGGAATCTAATGATAAGTTTAGTGGAAGGTCAACGGTAGTATTCAATCAGGTAGACCTGCCTCAAGCACACCCATGCCACAGTCCTCATGAACAAGAGCTGATAAATAGGGGGGAGGATGTTGGGCAAAATTGGCAAAATATAGACGAAAGGCAGGATACTATAGACGATAGGCAGGATACTGAAACAATGGAAAATAGCTCTAATGTAGATACTGATCTAGGGATTCCTCCACAAAGCCATGTTCTGAGACGATCGGAGAGGATAAGAAAGCCGCCAAATAGACTAGATTTATAGTTTAAAATTTATTATAGATACATTAGATGTCTAGATTAGGTTGGAAACCATAAGTTTAGTTATTATCTATAATAAGTAGGTATACTAGGTGTAGTGTTACTGGTTTATTACTTAAATAAAAAGGGGGAAGAGTGTTGTGTATCCAAATATTAAAAAGGAATGTCAGATTGACAGGTTGACAGACGGGACATTCTCCCCCCAAAAACGAGGGATACGGTTTTGGCAGTGATTTCAAGACATGTGCTCGAGGTAGTAAGATAAAAGATATAAAGAAAGTAATATTAGTTTTAATACATAAAAAAGTGAAATTATGAAATAATAATAATAACTTAGACTAAGGCTGGCGCCGACTGAAAGCAATTATGTCGTCTTCCTGACTTACACCGAAGTCACTCAAATGCTGCTGTAATAATTGAGTGCCTACTTCTGCTGGCATGATTACGTATAATGCTTTTGTATAGGCTGACTATTTTGATTTTGATGATGATACCAATAATTACGTAAGTACGGAATTGACATCTTCAGTTACGGAATTGAAAATACTTTAAAATGAGTTCGTAATTACGTAATGGAAGCCCTAGTCGTTGTAGACAAGTGAAAGTGTTTATTTTTCTGTAAGGGCTATCTAAAAAAAATATTATGGCAGTTGTTCGGCAGATGTGTTAATACACAAGTGTTAACCCTATCAGTTTCGTTCCGTTTCGCGGGTTCGAATTTTTTTTTTCTTTTCTTAATTCCAGTTGTTAAACAACATTAGGATATATAACATCTGCCTTAATTGTCGTGTAGCGACAAATATAACACTATTTCGTTCAGTAATCAACTATGTTTGTCTTTAGCGGATTAAAACAAGCCTACACGAATTTTCATGTTGATAGGGAGTTTCTTTTTTGTGTAGTTTGACTTCCTTATAGTTCTACACACGTTCCATTTTGCGTTTTGCAAATTTTTAGCGGGGTATGACAGTTTCTTGGTATAGGTCTACTCGTCTGCTGCCTTCTTTTGATTACAGCGGGTCGTGACTGTAACAAATTCGCTAAAGACTAGACATAATCACGTTGCAGTTTGGTTTACTAAAATTGTTTTAATCAATTGTTCATATATATATCATAGCCGTCACCGTTAACGGTTCGATTCTTATTTTTACATAGTGTACATAGGAAGATTTATTCTTTCCTTCTTTCGTCTACAATGGTTTTAATTTAAATTATTGCGCTTCGGTCACTGTCTACATTGTCTTTGATGAATTACAATAAGCCTACACGGAATTTTGACGTTAGTTAGGAGTTTTATGTGCGTTATGCACATTAGTTGTTTTGCGTTGCACATTTGTTGCTTTGCATTTTGCGCGTTTAGAGCGGGTAGTGACTCGTTAAATAAGCCTACACCTATTGTCGCATTTGTGGTTTTGCGCTTTGCACGTATAGAAATAAAAATTCGTATTGCTTAGCTAATTCACGACTAATGAATTGCACTCCATTGTCTTGCAAAACTATGGAATGCCATGCACAAGGAAAACACCCTCCTCCAAACATTTGGCGACATTTGCAGCCGTAGCTTTCCTTAGAGGGAATAGTAAACAATACTTGGAAAAACAACAACTGACTACTAATATGCAAGCATTCTGCTTACGGGAAACTGATAAAAGGCTTATATAATAACATAGATCAACAGAGATCATCTGAAATGGCCTGCTACACTCCTTAGGCCTACCTAGTGGACCTAGGGTAGTATGGGTAGGAGATTTATATGCAGTACATGTATCGCAAGTTGTCACAAATTTAGCAGTACCGCCGTACATGTACGGCGGTACTGCTAAATTTGTGACAGCTTGTATGTATACCTGGCCAATAATAGCGTAGCTTAAGTCATTGGTAACTTTTAAAAATTCCCATATGTCCCGCCGTGGGGTCAGAATGGTTGTTTTTCAGTATCGCTTCCCGGGGTTCCTTAGGAACAACTTCCTTCCATTCGAATTCGGATGTAAGTGGGTTGCTGCCTTTCGAGAACCGATACAATTTCCCATTCGTTACCACGTAGTTCGGGAAACTAGTCGCTGAACTTACGCAGCCGTTGACTATGTTAAGATACCAGTTGTCTTTGGTAACGTTACTGTGATTACTTGTGGCACTTATTTCTGCTACTGGTACTGCTCTAGACAATGCATCTGGGATAACGTTATCTTTACTTTTACGCTATTTAATAATAAAACTAAAGAGTAAAAAGTAAAGTTAATAAACCGAGTTAAGCTTCCTACTGTCTAAGCATATTCGAGGTTTACCCTCTTTCTTTTCTACTACTATGACAGGAGAAGACCACGGACTTTCGCCTGGTAAAATTACGCCTAGTTTCAACATTTCGTCTACCTGCTCCGATACGATTTTTTGTTTTTCCGGCGACAACCTATACGAGCACTGCCTAATAGGCAGTGTATCTCCCGTATCGATCCTGTGGGAAATTAGAGATGTTCTACCTAAACCTATGCGTTCAAAAGAGATATTTCTAAATAGCTCGATTACGCTATCCGCGATTATCTTTTCTGATGTACCTAAGGTGGCATAAGAATGGAGGCCTACTGGGGAAGTAGAAGACGTAGTAATATTATAGACTTTAAGGTCAGTGTTACTAAAAAAAATTAAGTTAGGTAAATATTTAGGACGAATGTTAATTTTTTTCCAAAAGTCAATGCCAAGAATTAATTACGAATCTATTTCCGGTATTACGTGAACGTTTAAAATTTTTACTATGTTCTCGAAAACTATAGGCAACAAAATATTACCAATTGAATAATAACTGTTAATATATCCGCAGTGTTCAGAATGAACGCTGCTTTTAAAATTTGTAATTGGGAATTGTTCCCTAATATTGTAATAGCTGAACCCGAATCTAAGAGACCTAAATACTTTAAGTTTGGGTAATTAGCAATTGAAACCGTAACATTTTTAGAATTTGTCTGAAGGACTTTAGAAGACGGGCTATATTTGTCCTTACATTTGGGACAGTCCGTAACTTTATAACCGCGTTCGCCGCATTTATAACACTGAAAAGGACTTACGAACGGTTTTTTCTTAGAATTGCACCTAGGGCAAGTAAGAACAGTGTGGTCCTGGAGGCCACATTTAAAACAAAATCTTTTATTTGATTTTAGGGAGGCTAACCTGTTTGACCCATATTTATTTTTGTTTGTTCCAATTGGGAGATAATTAAATTCTGGTGCTAATGAGCAACCTGGGTTACTTGAAGGTTCCTTGAAGTTGGAATATCGAGCGTTAATGCTTTCGTAATTTCTACAGACATCTCGTAATTCGGAAATGCTAGTAATATTAGAAACTCCCGCGTAACAGGGCCTAATATTGTGCAGAATTATTTCTAATTTAACCGCTTCTGGCACCGATCCGGAAAGACGCGAAAACATACCGTGCATAATCGCTAAGTAAATGGTTATGCTTTCTTCTTCGCCTGACTTCGTGAACGGATATCGTTCATCATTCTGTAATCGTAGTCAAAGGTGTCGAAGTCCGTTCTCAGTAACGCTAGTAATTCGTGCCATGAACCTATGTTATCCTTTACGCTTCTGAGCCAATGTAACGCTTCCCCGGTAAAAATTTCTGGTGCGCTACGTAGCATACGTTCGTCCGAGATATTTCGTGCTGACTTGAGCTCTTCTAAGCGAGCGATAAAAGCGCGTACGCAGGATTTGCCGTCATATTTCGTTTTAATAATTTCCGACAGCGAAGTTCTATCGCAACCTAACTCCGTACTTGTGTATGTTGTTTCCTTCCTCTCATACGGACTATTCGGTACATTTAGACTATCCTGAGTTGACGTTTTTACAACTAACGGTTTTTTGTTTGTTAATTTATTGAATCTAATTTGGATGTTGTTGAATTGTTCAATGATTTCGTCAAAAAGTATAGTTAGATTTTCACTAGTAGGTTTTTCTATTTGTTTTAGTCGGAAGTAAATATGATTAATTAGAGAACGGGTACGATCCAAAACTGGTTTGTTATCCGCACTAATGTCTAAAGTATCCAAGTTTGTAACTATTCTGTTAAAAGTTGCGCTAAGATCCTTCATATCTGTCTCTATGTCATAGCATGAGTTAAAAATCGCGTCCGCAGGATATTCCGAAATAATTTTATTTATTTGCACCCTAAGGTCCTCAACCCTTTCCTTAGGTTCTAAACCGCGTATGGCTACTTCATACGTAAGTTCCGGCTTAGTTAAATGTAAATATTTAATGGTACGGTCAATATGCAGGCAAAATTAGTTTCAAGGAATTTACTAAGTTCAAGCTAAGTTAATTAAAGTATGTGTATCAAACACCTACCTAGAAGTTAAATAAAATGGCTATGTATATTGTTGAAACTAAAATAGTGGGTTTTAATAGTTTAACTGAATACGCGACGAAATGTGACACAATAGTGGGCAAATAAAAAAAAAAACATTAAGATCGATGTAAATAATGTACGTAACTGCTATTATTCTTTCAGAGCATAAAAATACAATTACAAATCAAAAATTGTTTTGCAACAAAAAAAAATGAATGCTATAAAAGCGCCAATAAAAAAAATCTCTGTAAGAAAATTTCAATTACGCACAACACAAATGCAAATTATAAATGCCTAGAACATAAAATATCATATGCATAAAGTCAGAATGCTATGTTATGAAAAAAAAAACATGAGTTGTAAATACACAAAATCAGAATGCAATGTAAAAAAGAAACATCAATTGTAAAATACACAAAATTAGAATGTTATGTTATAAAAGAAACGTCAATTGCTAATGCACAAAATTATAGTGGTGTTATTTGAAAAAAAATTTTTTAACACAAAAATTTGTAAAAGAAAATTTTTGTTGCTGTTTGCCCACCGTGCGCGCGTATTTGGGTAATCTGAGGTAGATTCGATTACCTGTGCGGAACCAGACGACAATAATCGGCTACCAGTTCCTCTTAAGGAGAAACTGGTCGGTGGTACTTCCCCGTTCAGCCTCGTCCGCATAGATTTACCACCTGGAATTAAAATTCACCACAAGAGTACACAAAAAAACTTCGCTGTGCTTTGACTTTTAAACGTTGGGCGCCACTTGTTACGTCCGCCTGACGGCGGGGTACAATAACAGAAACAATAAAAAATTTACAATGGTTTTTATTTAAATATTAAGAAAAAAAAATAATGTCCGACAATTGGACGTTCACTATGTCTTTCTATATCGCTTTCGGGGTATGGATTTTAAGCACAGGGAGTTTCCTTTTGTTATAACAATCTAGTGCACTGGGAACTTCGTTTCGAAAAGTTCGTTTTTAATATTCAGTCGCAAGGTATCTTTCTTGATATTCCATATTAAGCCTAATATAATAATATGTTGGTTTATTTCGTTTGTTTGGCTGTATGTGTATGAAGGAATGGTGTTCAGGAAAACTTTTATCATTTGAAATCCATTCTGTTAAATTCATGGCAACCTCGTTAAATACTCTTCTAAATAATTGTATCGCTGCTTTTGTGGAGCCCGTCTCCTGGAATGGGTTGTGTCGGTTGATATTCGTGTATCCTGTAGTCGGGTGTAGCTGTAGTGTAGCCTCGATTAATATTGTAATTGTAATTTTGCTGCTGCATGGACGCTTGATTTCTCGGAGTTAAATTTCTCATAACTTTAATGACTTCATATTGGAATTCAACATAATCGTCGTCACTATACTTGTCTACAATCGGAGCAATACCTTTGAAAAAACACATACTCTTACTCTTGTCTTCATCTTCAACTGATTTAATTAAAGTAAGCATTTGTCGATCAACTTCGCTACAGTCTGTCTTTCTCTTCTTGCTTGTTTTTGTTCTATCGGTAGTATTGGCTGGTGCGGTTGGGTCATTATTGGTTTGTGAGTCAGTTTCATTATTGTGAGATTGTGTGATGTTTTTTTTTGATGTAATACTTGCTTCCGTTGTTCGGCGAGTCACAATTTTACACAAAAAGAGCATTTGATCGTAGAATTTATATTTTCGTAGACTTTTTGCACTAGAGCCGGATTTACATTCCTTAACTTTTTTGTGATATTTCATCCAGTTATCTCTTGCATTGTTCCATTTTTTTATGATATCTTTGCCTAAAAAAGAAAAAATTGTTACAGATATTTAGCTGCAGGGAACACATTTAGTGATCTACATTACAGTTTCAGAATGGGTATTAAAACTATCAGCTGTATTGTACAAGAAGTATTTGAAGCATTGTGGGAAACCCTTTGTCCAATTTATATTAAACTACCATCGGAAGACGAATGGTTAACAATAGCAAAAAATTTCGAGACGAATGCAAATTTTCCTCATTGCTTGGGAGCCATTGACGGCAAACATATTCAAATCATCAAGCCAGAAGAAAGTGGATCAATGTTTTTCTACTACAAGCACTATTTCTCAATAGAATTAATCGCTGTGGTAGACACAAACTACAATTTTGTTTTTATTGATGTTGGAGCCTACGGCAAAGAATGCGATTCAGCAGTATTTAAAGAAACATAATTTTGGAAAAGAATAGTAGGCGATAAATTAAATATTCCTAGACCTAAGCAGTTGCCAGGTGCAGGCAGTGTAGTAAGTAAGTACTTCGTCCTTACGGTAAGCATCAACTTGACTTAATAAAAAAAATATTCAATTATCGTCTCACAAGAGCGCGACGCTACGTCGAATGCGCATTTGGTATTTTATCCAATAAATGGAGGATTTTGCATAGACCATTAAATGTTTGAATAGATACTGCTGTTAACATTGTAAAAACATGCTGCTTATTACAAAACATAATTCATAAAGTAGAGGGTATTGCTAATAATGCTACTGACAATGCTAGTTCACACATAATGTCTACTCTATGCCATTTGCCTCGTTCCAATTCAACACGAGGTAATGTAACAGCAAATATGATTCGTAACAAATATGCAGAATATTTCATGTCACCAGTAGGGCGTGTACCGTGGCAAAATAATTTTTTTCTTTCTCGGACATCGTTTCAAAACCTTCATTTAACGCAAGACAAATTTATCTCCAAGCGGCAAAACTCGACTGTCTATTTTTATAGCACTCTTGGGTTTTTTCCCACAGTACAGGCCTATTTTCAACCAAATTTATTAACAATTCCATGTCAATATCACCCATTTTTAAAAGAACGCAGGTAGACGGCACTCAATTAACAGAAAACAGGCAATAGGTCCGGCAGCGTCAACACGCACCAATACACTGGCGTGGATGACCGCACTTTCTTACACCAGACCGGTGTCCGTCGCGCCGAGGGGAAGCGGTGGTGCATCCGGCGTAAATTGTTCGCCGGACCGATGTCCGGTGCATGTACACACATTCATTATAATTCATACACCACTGCGAATCCGGCAAAAAACACGGTCCGTTATCAGGTGAAAAAAACGGAGGTCTACAAGAGGACTTAACGCATTTAATAAAATCTTCTTTAATTGCATTCAAAAACATTCTCATATATAAATAATTAGTAGATCAAAATTCAGCTTAAAGCCCTGGATAACCACGGGTATCTCAAAATGTATGTGTTTGTGTTAAGAATTATGTTTTAGTTTATCCATCTCTCCACAGATGTCACTACTTGTACATTATTATTTGTATTATATATTTAGTTTACCTAACTTCCACAAGATGGCGCTGATTGTTCTAAGCAAAATCGAAAGAAAAAGCGAAAGCACGCAATCGTTTAAATCACGCGTCCCTATGTGCCAACTTGTAGGAAATAAACATTAAACTCTGAACCACGAGTACGTAATTTTATTCATACGTTTTATTCATTGGTCCTTCGAACCGCATTAGTAGTAAAGTGAAATAGTGCAGCGCAGTGTCAAGTGCTTAGGTGAGTTTTGCATGGCCCATGCAACTAGTTAGAGGGCCATGCACTAGATAGTTTAGAAATGATGGGATAATTAATGAGTGGCATAATTATTTACTCTTAATAAATATTTATTGTGGCAAGTGGTAACATTTATTAGACAATTAATTTATTAATTGGACTTTAACTTTGTTTGTGTTGGGCTTTCATTGTAAAATAAAATTGAATATTAGTGTTTTAAAATAAATTAATTCATAGAGAGAACTTTATATTAATTGAATTTCAATATACAAATAATTAGAAAGTGAATATATATTTGGATAATTTATAGTAAATAGTGAAATCTAAATATTAAAAATGTCTAAATTGTGTTCTCTCAGAGATAATTAACGGAGCGTATTAGCAAGTTGTTATCTAACCTTAAGAAGTCGAAGTCACGGTTTACAAAAGGATATTTGGAAACACGATGTGAAACATTACTTGAATATTGGTCTATTAATAACAAGAAACATGAAGTAATTTTAGAAACTTATTCAGAGAATGTTTTAAATAACCAAAAATTTGATCCAAATACGGAGTTCGACCAAAAGCTGTTCTTATTGAATATATTTTTTATTTTAAGTTTATGAATTACTTTGTAACAAAATAATATCGTTCTTTCTTTGAGCAAAAGCTTAAATTCTAATAGGAACTAATACTAAGTCTTATAGAAAAATAACCTGAAATAATAGTATTAGGACATACGTTATTATTTTTTAGGTATGGAAAGCTATGAAGCTGTTTTTGTCTATAGTAAGACATAAGTGTTCTTTGCATTTCACCACCTTTACATCCTGCAAATTTACAGTGCGTTCCAGACCCATCGTTGTGTGCAGGAAAATGCCCAAATGGACCAACACCGTCGTAGGTAATTTTTACACCAGGACCAACTTCTCCTGCTCTCCTTGGAATAATTGCCGCCAATAATAGCACTGCTGCTTGATGGACAACCTCTTTGTGCTGTTGTTATTTTATTTCGTAGCACTAAGCTCTTAGCAAGTCTCTGACGAAAATGAAGAAGCGTTAGGCATATGTTTTTTGCCACTTGAAGAAGGTCGTTGTCACGATCGTATTCTCTGATTGTATGGAATACAGCTGAATCGTATGCGTGAAATATCATCCTTAGAGGCCATTTCTTTGATTTTATATATGTCCTGTAGTAGCTCATCAGTTGGTCGGCGAGGGTAGTTTGAAATTGGTTCTTCCTCTTCTTCTATTCCAGTATGTTCCCGATTAGCAGGTACATCTTCGTCGAATAACGTCGGAGTACGATCATCAATCGAACAGAATTTTAGGTTCACCATTGATTTGGTAGTTATTGAATTTTCATTGGAAATACCCGTGACTGTACCGTTAACTCCGATATATTTCATTTTTAATATTTGTGCTGTGGATTCCGTGACGAGCGAAGTTTGTGACCCTTGGTCAACTAAAGCCCTTAACTCGTGCGTATTTAATTTTCAGACATCACAACAATACGAGCAGTAGCTAGCATCACGTGACTTTGTGGATTCCGCTTTCATGCTTACAGCTTCACGTGATTCGATCGGAGTAGGCTCTGTGGTTACGCTTGGCTTGGAAGGATTTGTGAGGTCCTCGTAGTTTCATATTATTTATGAGATAATATGTTTAATTACAGTAATTTAATTCACTGGTTCATTATGATGTACCCTAAACACAAAATGTAAGATTACATCGGTATCTTATGATAATAACCGTTATTATTACAATGTGTATATATCTAACTAGGTACTTATATTAAATATAAGTATGTAGGTATATAACAGTGAATGTTCACAAAACATAAGTATTGTTCCTCCCTCTGCCCACCGTTTCCAACTAATGTTTCATGAATTTTAGGCGATATTTATACATTTTATTATCGTGTTAAATTTGGTCTTTTATAAGAATGTATACGTACCAATGTTTTATGTCATAGGCGGGATCTGCACCTATTCGAATAGATATTTGTTCTCGGTAGCGATGATCTTTATTTTCATCGCCGGATGAAAATTTGATACTTCGAGATCCAACAAGGGGCCAAAACGGAGTGCTGAATGTGATGTCATTTTGCTTTTGCATATTTTCTGCAAATCATGTGCTTTAGTGAAACAAAATCATATTATTTATTGTAATTATTGTGTTTGTAACAAAATACACGGACAAATCATACGACCGTTACAGTTTTCGAATGTTCATGAAATCCTTCGTTTCCGCCTGATGTACGCGTTTGAGGACAAAACAAAATATCAAGTTATTTCTTAAAATTATGCTAGGAAAACCAAAATTATATGTTCAACATTATTTATTTTATTTATTTATTCAATGGAAAACAAACAGCTTAATGAATAAGTATATAGGACAAAATTAGTGTAGCACGAACAACCTAATACAGTTTCCACATATAAAACTATTCTCCAGTTACTTAGGTATAGCTAATCTTCTTTATATAATGCAATGAAAAAAAAAGAAAAATGGAGGAGAAATAAAAAGAAAATAGGTATATATATATTACAACAATACATCATCTTACTCTATATTAATTTTAATTGACACCTCTCGATACATTTTTTTCACAGAAAGAGCGTGTGAACATTTACCCTAATTCCGGGCGCTCGGGTGCGCGGCAAAAAATATGTCAAGTGGTATGGTATATTTGAGGCTAAATAAGACACAGATGCGATTCGTTTTCGACTTAATTTCAACAAACACTTCATTGACGCAATAAAAACAATAGTTTAATCAACTACAGATGTATATTTTATAAAATATGTCCAAAGGAATAGGACACTAGAAAACGAGTACAAAATAGGTCATAGTAGTCTATGTACTGTAGAAACTCGTGTAAAGTACTTTCTTGAAATGTTATTACAAATTCTACATTGCGAATATATTGTCCTATCAGATTAATTAAAATAACAAACAACTATCATACAAAAACATTCCAAGAAACACTTTCAAAAATGAACAATTTCACCACAAAATGTATCAAAAAAGCTAACTAAATGTGGATACGGCTTTTGGATCTGATAGATCTGATAGATAGAAAATTATCGTAAACATATTTTATTTCTTCTCAGGAAAATAAAGTGAGATAAAAATGAATAAATGGATATAATGCATAGTACATAGTCGGTGCTAATTCGTTACAATCAAAACTAAGCAGTGCCTAGTAGATAATCGATAGTTACATCAAAATGAAACACTAAAATAATGTTACAATAGAATTACATGCGTTAATGATGGCCGGTTGGCACAGTTGGTAGCACTCCGCCTTCTGAGCCGCTGGTCCCGGGTTCGATTCCCGGACAGGTCAAACATTTGTGTGTATGAACATGTCTGTTTGACCTGTGTCTGGGTGTGTATATGTATATAAGTATATATATCAGTCATCAGGTCACCATCGTACAGGCTCTGCCTAGTTTTGGACCTGAAGTACTTGTGTAAATGTTAATAAAAAAAAAAAAGATCAAATATAGAATATACCTACATAATGAGTTCACTAAATATTGTATATCTTTTTTACAGAACAATCTTTTAGAAAATTACTATTAAAAATTAAAATAATGTTACAATAGAATTACATACAATTTATGTTACTCTTACTACTTACAATACGCACAAAGGCTTACACATAAAATATATATCTAGTGATCACATCAAATATAATTTGTTTGCACATAACATTTTAAATAAGTACTGATATCAAATAAAAAAGAATCATCAAAATCAGTTTAACATCGGTTCACACAAATACACTCAAATCGAGGACCCTTACTTTTGAAGTTGGTTAAAAATTATCTAAACTAAAATAAGAAGTAAAACTTACCCGACCACCTGACCAGGCCATGCATCACCTCTTCAACCTCTTCACCTCCTCGTCCCCCGACCACCGCGGGATGTTGAAGGTCCGCTGTGTTCAAAGGAAAATTCAATTTGTTTCATTGTCACGTCCGCCTGACGGCGGGGTGCAATAATAATATATAAGAGAAAAATAAAAGAGTATAAAATTTACAATGGTTTATTTTTAAACAAAAAAACAAAAAAAAAACAGAAATGTTCAATTAAGCACTTATTGGTGAACTATAATCACCCTCAGGGTGTGGTTGTAGCACAGGGAGTTCTTTTATGTTAAAATACAGTCTAGTGCACTGGGGACTTAACTTGGGTCACGACAACGCCGCAACGCGCGGGGGGAACTGGTATGGTAATGATATGCGCCGCCTCGAAGGGGAGCACGTGGCGGCCGGCAGCCTGTGGCGACGTAGTCGAGGTCAGCGCCGATGTCCGCCTCCTTCAAAGGCAGGACGGTGAGAGGTTCCCGTCAGTATTTCAGGTGCAGCTTCGAACCCGAATGGTGGACCCCCAGTATCCTGGAAATGTGTTGAGGAATCCACTGAAGCGCGAAGGACCCGATACCCAGGCACTAGGTGAGACCAGGTGTGGGTGTCGGTATCATTCGCGAATTAAGTTACCATTACAAAACAAGAAAAACAAAAAAAAGAATTACGATTATACATTACTGTTACAAATAAAGTTTAAAATTCTACTACAAAATTCAATCATGAAAAAATATCATTCCACCGCGTAGAAAAAAACGGCCGGCGGGGCGGACGCGCAACGACCTTGCTTGCCCTTTGCGACATCGCGGGCCGGTTCCGAGCGACGCGTGGAATGTACAAATTATTAAGAAATTTAACGTATACATATTATAAAGCGTGCTCGTCTTATGGATACTATTGTCTACGACAGAAAGTACGTAGATACGTGTTACAGAAATTTACTAATTATTAATAGGTTATGGTACGGCTGAACAATATGTTATTTATGTACATCGGTGGTATCTCGTAACATACTTCTGTATAAAACAAAACTACGTATAATAGGGCTGATCCTACCTACATGAAACGAATTAAATATTACGATAACAGGTATGTCCGAGCCACCGATGTACGTGAGGAATGCGCATTTAAATAGATGCGGTTCTACCCGCGGAGAAACACATCGATGCGTCTCGAAGCGATTGCATAAGCAAGGTTACATTTACTATTGGTGGTAATAACTCCCTGTCACATCTCGTCGCGTCGTTAAACCCTAATACGAAAAGGTATATATATATATAGATATATCCATAGCAATCATACCCTTATTTAAATGAATGTAAAATCACGCGACGGACGGCAATTCGATATACACAACGAACGAACTAACAATGGGCGAACATAATTTATGGACAATTCTGCTTACCGAGGGGGTTAGATGAATGGTGCACTGATTCTATACTTTCAAATATAAATATCTTCCCGACTTTTTCCTTTTGGTGTTGTTTCTCTGGTAGGTCGAATAAAATAACTGGCGCTGGTGAGACGTGCTGCTGGTTTTATACTAAACGTTCGCTATTGTTTTTTCTCGGAATGCAGTTGCCTAATGAGCCCTGCCTGTTTTGTGAGAGAGCTGCTACGGGAAGGAGTGGGATAGCCGATGTCGAGATAACAATGTTTTGATCTCGGACGCTCGCTTCGTATTTTGCGCGCGGCTTCCCTTTCGACTGCAGTAATTAGTTAGTTTGTCCGTTTGTTCGTAATTATGCTAACTGTTTATATATTTGTATTTTAAACCTTGTTACAACGTAACAATACCCCCTCTCCCAGAGAAAGGATTTTACGTAGTAAAATCCGCCGCGGTAAGCGCGTAAATAGGATATAACCGCTCAGTAACTGCCTAACTTTCATACATCCACTAACAAATACCTTACATGCAACCTATCATACTACCTTCCATACTTGTCTGAGGAAAATTCACAATCAACAGACTACCATACAAATAGAGTACGAATCTAAAAATGATTGGACTCAAAACAGCACTGCATGACTAAGAGCATCTAAGGGAAAGAGTACTGCGACGTGAAACATTTTGAACGAATCGGCACTGTTGAATACATTTGGTCTTTGATGAATTTGTTACAGTCACGACCCGCTGTAACGAGAAAATTAGTGTTGGCTTAGTTTAAGAGTCACTACCCGCTCTAAATGTGATAATTGGTGAAGGCTTATTTAAAGAGTCACTATCCGCTCTATACGCGCAAAACGCAAAACAACAAATGCGACGATAGGTGTAGGCTTATTTAAAGAGTCACTACCCGCTCTAAACGCGCAAAACGCAAAGCAACAAATGTGCCACGCAAAACAACAAATGTGCATAACGCACATAATCTCCTACTAACGTCAAAATTCCGTGTAGGCTTATTAAAATTCATCAAAGACAATGTACACAGTGACCGAACGCGATAAATTAAATTGAAATTATTTACTTTAATGCAATTTAAAATTATTGTTGGCGAGAGTAAGGAAAAAAAAATCTAAAAATTAACCAATATTCCGAAATACAAAGAAACAAGAATCAAACCATGACGGTTATGATAAATATATGACAATTGGTTAAAACAATTTTAATAACCCAAACGGCAATGTGAGTATGTTTAGTCTTTAGCGAATTTGTTACAGTCACGACCCGCTGTAACCAAAAACAGCAGACGAGTAGACCTATACTAAGAAAATGTCATACCCCGCTAAAAATTTGCAAACGCAAATAAAACGTGTGTAGACCTATAAAGAAGTCATACAACACAAAAACTCCCTATCAAAACATCAAAATCGTGTAGGCTTGTTTTAATCCGCTAAAGACAGCATAATCGATTACTGAATGAAACAATGCTGAATTGAATACTACTCGCCAAATGACAAAAATGAATGTTATTATCATATTATTTGTTGATAATTAGAAAAAAAATGAGTCGAACCCACGAGACGGAACGAAACTGATAAGTAAATCAAACGTGTATAATATATTCAATTCAATTTAATTGAACACGTGAGAGTAGAAGTAAAAACGTGTATATTCTAAGTGGATATAACGACGTAACGAGATACTATAAAGATGTGACAACATAGTACCAAAGTGCAAAAAGAAAAAAAATATTACGAAGGACTTGAGTGTTAATATTTAATATTGCGGTCCATTATTTGAGCAGAGGTGCTCTTAAAGAAAAATTGACTAGTTCAAAAAAATATGATGAATGATTTTATTCAATTGTCCTACCTACTATATCTACAAAGCGTTAACCTATATTTTACTAGTAGGTTCTACTATTATTTTTTAAGCGGACGTAAGGACGATCTAAAATTGGTAAATACCGTAAGATAATTTGATATATTTGTGGTCCAAGACCTCTAAACTTTCCATTAGAATCACGGTCCATTTTTAGGAAATTTTTATTCTCAAAAGAATTTACCAAGTTAGAGAAGGTATTTATTTTAAACACCTACCTCCGAGTTTTTTAAAAAAAATTTTGCTATGGATATTGTTAAAAAATAGTGGGCTTTAATGGGTTATATAACACGCGACGAAATGTGAGCACAGTGGGCGAGAGAGAAAAAAAATTAGAAAATTACATTAAAATCGATGTTAAAAAAAATATGTACGTAACTGCTATTTCTTCAGAGTATGAAATACAATTACAAACAAAGTTGTATGTTACAAAATAACGAATGCTAAAAAGGCACCAAAAAATAAAAAAAAACTCTGTGAGAAAATTACAATTACGCACAGCACAAATTGTAAATTAAAAAAATGCTTAGAACATATGCACAAGTACAATGCTATTAAGAGAACATACAATGTAAAGTACACAAAATAAAAAGAAACATCGATTGTAAATACACAGAAATAAAATTGATATGTTACCTGTAAAAAAAATTTTGACCCCAAAAGTTGTAAAAAATGTTGAAGCTAATTTTTGCCCACCGTGCGAGCGTGTTTGGGTAATCTGGGGCAGATTTTGATTACCCGTGCGGAACCAGACGACAATAGTTCGGCTACCAGTTCCTGTTAAAGAACTGGTCGGTGGTACCTCCCCGATTCAGCCTCGTCCGCATAGGCTTCCCACCTGGAGCTAAAATGCCGACACCACAAAGTACACAAAAAACGTCCCTGTGCTTGCCTTTAAAACGTGGGCGCCACTTGTCACGTCCGCCTGACGGCGGGGTGCAATAATAATATATAAGAGAAAAATAAAAGAGTATAAAATTTACAATGGTTTATTTTTAAACAAAAAAACAAAAAAAAAACAGAAATGTTCAATTAAGCACTTATTGGTGAACTATAATCACCCTCAGGGTGTGGTTGTAGCACAGGGAGTTCTTTTATGTTAAAATACAGTCTAGTGCACTGGGGACTTAACTTGGGTCACGACAACGCCGCAACGCGCGGGGGGAACTGGTATGGTAATGATATGCGCCGCCTCGAAGGGGAGCACGTGGCGGCCGGCAGCCTGTGGCGACGTAGTCGAGGTCAGCGCCGATGTCCGCCTCCTTCAAAGGCAGGACAGTGAGAGGTTCCCGTCAGTATTTCAGGTGCAGCTTCGAACCCGAATGGTGGACCCCCAGTATCCTGGAAATGTGTTGAGGAATCCACTGAAGCGCGAAGGACCCGATACCCAGGCACTAGGTGAGACCAGGTGTGGGTGTCGGTATCATTCGCGAATTAAGTTACCATTACAAAACAAGAAAAACAAAAAAAAGAATTACGATTATACATTACTGTTACAAATAAAGTTTAAAATTCTACTACAAAATTCAATCATGAAAAAATATCATTCCACCGCGTAGAAAAAAACGGCCGGCGGGGCGGACGCGCAACGACCTTGCTTGCCCTTTGCGACATCGCGGGCCGGTTCCGAGCGACGCGTGGAATGTACAAATTATTAAGAAATTTAACGTATACATATTATAAAGCGTGCTCGTCTTATGGATACTATTGTCTACGACAGAAAGTACGTAGATACGTGTTACAGAAATTTACTAATTATTAATAGGTTATGGTACGGCTGAACAATATGTTATTTATGTACATCGGTGGTATCTCGTAACATACTTCTGTATAAAACAAAACTACGTATAATAGGGCTGATCCTACCTACATGAAACGAATTAAATATTACGATAACAGGTATGTCCGAGCCACCGATGTACGTGAGGAATGCGCATTTAAATAGATGCGGTTCTACCCGCGGAGAAACACATCGATGCGTCTCGAAGCGATTGCATAAGCAAGGTTACATTTACTATTGGTGGTAATAACTCCCTGTCACATCTCGTCGCGTCGTTAAACCCTAATACGAAAAGGTATATATATATAGATATATCCATAGCAATCATACGTTATTTAAATGAATGTAAAATCACGCGACGGACGGCAATTCGATATACACAACGAACGAACTAACAATGGGCGAACATAATTTATGGACAATTCTGCTTACCGAGGGGGTTAGATGAATGGTGCACTGATTCTATACTTTCAAATATAAATATCTTCCCGACTTTTTCCTTTTGGTGTTGTTTCTCTGGTAGGTCGAATAAAATAACTGGCGCTGGTGAGACGTGCTGCTGGTTTTATACTAAACGTTCGCTATTGTTTTTTCTCGGAATGCAGTTGCCTAATGAACCCTGCCTGTTTTGTGAGAGAGCTGCTACGGGAAGGAGTGGGATAGCCGATGTCGAGATAACAATGTTTTGATCTCGGACGCTCGCTTCGTATTTTGCGCGCGGCTTCCCTTTAGACTGCAGTAATTAGTTAGTTTGTCCGTTTGTTCGTAATTATGCTAACTGTTTATATATTTGTATTTTAAACCTTGTTACAACGTAACACTCAATAATGCATAAAGGTAAAATACGTATGAGTAGTTATGTATTCCTACTGTTATGAAATAAATGTGTCAATTCAACATCGGTTAAAAATTATCTAAACTAAAATAAAAACTGGCTGACGCAGAAGGACCTCTGTGTTCCAAAGAAAATGGCATTAAAATCAATAAACCATGAAGGTAAAATATGTAAAAGTAGCTAAGTATTCCTACTGTAATCAAATAAAAAAGAATCATCAAAATCGGTTCACACATATACAGTCAATATTGAGTTATTACTTTTAACTTTAATTACTTTTGAAGTTGGATAAAATTGTATATAAATATTCATTTATTCATTAATCGCAGCCATAGGACGTCAACAGCTGGACATATGCCTCCCATATGGGGGGATTTGCCAATACTCGCCACGCTTGGCAGGCGGATTGGCGAGCGCAGTATGGTTACCGATCGTCAGAAAACCACACAATAAAATCCCGATAAATAGGTAACGGAAAAACTTTAAAATTTATTTTAATATCGAGTTTTACGATGATCTCTATCTTTGCAACAACGACACAAGATGGCGGGCTCATTGACCTTTTCATGTACTGACCATCGAAATTTGCTTTGTATTTGATAATCCTGGTTTATTTTGACCAGAAAACGCTTGTTTCAACGAGAAATTAAGTTGATCCTGCCACTACAGTCATTTAAAGCAAAGAAATACGACAATTATATTACAAAATCAACATCCACACGTCCCAGCTACAACAAAGCGTAGGAGAGCAGGGCAATCAATCACCTAATTTTGATGGAAATCTTCATAAATCGACAAAATAACTATACTAAAGTATTAATAGCTTACCTTTCCATAATAAAAACACTCCACACACACACAAATTTCACAAGTTATTCTCAAATAACACACTTTTCTTAAATGACACCCGACGCCGACGTCAGCCCACAGAAACTTAACGAAAAAAAAAAAAATGTTTGACAAGAGGCAAGCAACTCTATGCTGTGCGTTCCGTATTCTTCATAGAGTTTAACCACACTTACACAGACCTGTTTGTGTACATTATAGATAATATAAAATATGTAATACGACACCATAGTCGAGCGACCCCTCTCCGGTTGGTCCCCAGATCCGCCGATCAGGGGTCCGACGACGCAGTGTAAAGGACCTTTACACTGCGTCGCCACCCCTGTCGCCTGACTAAAAAACGTTGATAAATAGATAGTTTTGTTTCCTATCACTATCTATATATCATATCTATCTAATTGTTCATAGGCAAATCAATCCAGTTACAACCAGTTGCAGAACATTATCTTTTAGTTAAAAAATGCACACATTTGCTGCCGACGAAATGATATAAAATTATTAGCCAGAAACCAATTATTTTTATAGCGTATATTGATTAAGTATATATGTATGTTTGAAAATATGGATGAGAGTATGTTGATAATATTATTATTTTAATAAAAAAAACACCTTTTTCGGATCCGAGTGTCCGGCATTTGGCGTGCTCGTTGCGAACACACTTCTTCATCACTAAATCCTTCAGAACCTTCCGAGTCATCACTCAACCAACGTTTTTTTCTACTACTAGGTGTTGATGTTTTCGATCTATTTTTACTTCTAGATGGCCCAGCCCTACCATCCATTTTGATCGAACAATACCTTTGATATGATCGTGTGTACCAGTCACTATTAAAATGTAAATATAAAACCAATACGCGTTTTCGTAAGTCGAATGTATTGGCAGAGTGGCCACGCAAACCAACGTACACTCGCCACAATCGCCGGCGGCTTACTGACAACTACAAAATTCACTTGCTGCTCACTCGTATCCGAGTGGGCGGCACCGCTAATAGGGCCCCTCCCCACTCGGGTACGAGTGGTAAGCACTCAATGTGTTGCCTTGAGTGCGGAGACAAGGTGTTAACGGCTTCGTGTATATTTGTTGCCTTGTCACGATATATATAATCCATAAAACTGGGAGAATACCCGTCGAATAGTATTCTAGACCTCTTCGTTGGTAATGATGGCAGTTCGATCGAAATTAAGCGGTACGTAGCTGTACTACTATTCTCTGGCAAGTTTGCTTTCATATTTAACCAAGCACTTCCAGGTTTACGGCAGGTCTGCCGCTCATTCGCTTGGCACAGACCCAAGTAGTACAATAGGGCCTATCCGATATATTTATATATTCCTATATATAGGAAATCATTCTTAGTGACGTCTGATGGCGTGACTCCCAGCAGTGAAAAATAGGTCGTTAGGTCACGCATTTCCCGAAATATCCTTTTTATAGGACTGGGTTGAGGGGACACTTCAAGCGGTGCCATTGAAGTTTCTGTAGGCTTCTTTTATTAAGTCGTATACGCGGTTCGGGTCCTCTACAAAGTGAAATGAAATGAAATACATTTATTTGACATCAAACAAATAACAATAAAAAAAAAAACACTTAAATCTACGTACATTTAGTTTTTCCTATAATTATAACACATGCCAAAAAAAAAATGATAATAATAAAAAATAAGGGTACAAATTTAAGAAGTAAGACATTTTTAGGTATATATTAAATAATATAAAAAGGTCTTGTCTCAGCATAATTCCACTCCACATCGTTAAACATGGAGCAGAGCTGGTTTTCAGACAAAACCGAAGAAATGGTGACTTCACGGGCGAATCAACGACATAATTTCAACGTTTAACCTTAAAATATAGTAACGGATAAAATATACACAACATACAAAATGTATAAAAAAACAAATTTTGGTGAAATTAGCATCTACTTATAAGATAAAGTTTATAAATAATAATTATACAATATATTGAGCATTTATATTTGATGCACCACATACATGAAGCAACTTTTGATTTAAGAAGACGATGTTCCTTCTGAGGAAACGTCGAAAATGAGAAAGCCAAGGAAAAACCTCAGAATAAGGGAAGTTAAAGTAAACCTTAAGAGGATTTTTGTGTTGATATGAGAACCCTTTTCAGGGTGCCCTTAAAGGCTTTTAATGTTTTTAGGGCACGAATTGGTGGTGGCAGGTCGTTCCAGCACCGAGTAGCTGCAAACCTAAAAGAGCCTCTGAACGTAACGGACTTATGTCTCGGCGTTACAAATACATAAGAACAAGTCCTTCGAGAACGAAGGCAATCATTTTCTGCCCATTTCAGTTTTTCAAACAGATAAGGAGGTATTTTTTTACTAATAACATCAAAAAGTAAAGTTGCCAGATGGAGTTACCGCCGTGCTTCCATTTTTAATAAGTTGGAGGAGTTCAAAAACGGAGTATCATGGCTGCGAGGAGGGATGTGAAAACAGAAACGCGCGCAGGCGTTTTGAACCCGCTGTATCAGCTTATAAGTTCTACTAAATAAACATGGCCCATACACTACATCGCAGTAGTTTAACCTCGATAATATTAAGGATTCGCATAAAACGATCCTGACATCCTCGCTTAAATATGATCGTATGCGATATAACACCTTTAAACGATAAAAGCAGTTATGCGTGCTTTCACCCACTTGTTTTTCAAAATGTAGAAACTGTCAAGAGTCAGCCCAAGACTCTTTGCCTCCGCAACATATTCAACCGTTTCCCCATTTAACATAATATTGACTGGTACGTCGGAAAATGTTCGCAAGCCTACTTTAGAACCCAAAACCATAGATTTGGACTCCTTGGGATTCAAAGATAGTGAATTTGATTTCGACCATTTACATATCTGCGCTAAATCTTGATTTATAGCATTTATGGCGTTCACACTATCTGAAAGCAAGAAAGAATGGTAAAGTTGCAGGTCGTCTGCATAAAGGTGGTACTGGCAGGAGGTGATGTCTTTGACTATATTTGCTGTGTAAATGATGAACAGGATAGACCCAAGTATTAACGCCTGAGGGACTCAGTTTAGTTCAACACATTGCTGTCTGTTGGTAAGATAGCTAGAAAACCAAATTATTGTGTTTGTATCAAAACCATAGAAAGCGAGCTTTGATAACAGAAGAGGAATACTGATTGAGTCGAAGGCACGTGAATAGTCTAATAGGACTAATAAACTCATCATTCCCTTATCCCGTGCTGCTAATAGGTTATCAACCACATCTAGTAGAGCAGTTGACGTGCTGTGGCTCTTGCGAAAACCTGATTGGAATCGTGGAAGAATATGGTTATCTTCAAGAAATTTAACCAACTGCAAGCAAACTATCTTTTCCAAGATTTTAGATAGACAAGGAAGAATACTAATAGGCCTAAGATCACTTATAGAAGAGGGTTGATTATTTTTTGGAATCGGTTTAACAACTACAACTTTCCATGCATCAGGAAAATTGCCACTTGCCAATGACTGATTAATAATCGTAGTAATTGCAGACAATGATTGAGGTAAGGTCAATAGCAACATATCCAATGAAATGCCGTCAATACCTTGCGCGTTGGATTTAAAAATATGAATAGTTTGAGCACAGTACTCTCAGTGACAGACTGAAAATTAAAAATGTTGGAGCTGAACCTATGATGTTCATAGAATGTAAGCTGAGAGATCGTAACAAGATTCTTGCCAGGAACATCGAGGAAGTGTGAATTGATAAGAGCGGGATCATCAAATTGAGGCGGAAGTTCGGTTACTTGTCGTTTATTAGGTGTTATGTTATTTTTAAGTTTTTCCAAAGCTTTTTGGAGTTGTTGATAATATTATAAATATTTTGGGTAAAAAATGCTGATTTCTCACTTTCAATTGCTGCAATGACTATATGCGTCATACTTTTATAACAGTTTTTAAGAACATCCCTTTTTTGTGTCTTATACGCTGCATGATAGTCATCCCTGATTTTTATCATAGTGTTTTTAAATTCATAAAACAAAAACTTAGGTCTTCTTGCTTTATGGTGGCTTTTTTACCGCTACAGGTAGGGCATCTAGACCTCACTACTCCTAGTAGACCACAGCCGTAGCAAGAGAATTTTGCTTGGTACGGCGATGGACCTTGTGTTCACGAAGCCGTAAGTATCGGTTTTCTAAGTGTCTCGTTACTGATTGTACTGTTTTGGAGTTCTGCCTTAGCTTTTCGTCGGCACATTTCTAAAGTATGGCCAGGAAGTCGACAGTATCGGCAGCGTTTTTTCCCTGCTGGATTATTTCGAACCTAATTTACTGAAGGATACTTTTCAGTGAGCAGCTGTTCCACCTCTTTACACATATTTAGTAGGTCATCGAAAGACGATAGAGAATCTCTTGGTATTCTTTCTCTTAGTTTAAAGCTCAGCTGACCATATACCATGTCCGATTGTTGGGATTCCGTGTGCGCTGGTTGTGTTAACTGCACAAAGAGAGACCGTTTCTTTGCAATGAAGTTTTCGGTCAACTGGTTCGGTTCTTGGTTAATGTTTATTATTTCTTGATAAATTAGAAGGGCTGGTTTTGTTAAAGAAAACGCGTGCCTTAGCCTCTCTTTAAATTCCTTCCATGTAGTTATTTGCTCTTGAACTCCGCTCCACCAGGTTGCGACGTCTTCTTTCAAAATCAATGGCAGGCTGCCGATACCTGGTGCGTTGCTCATGTTTTCCACTGATTCATACAGTTTCAGAGTTTCTATTACCGTTGTAGGTTATATTTGAGACGGCGAATGATCCTTGGCGATTTGGTCGAACTGCGGTCAAAAGACGTTCGAATTGGTCTGTCGATAAATTAAGAGCCATGTTTTTATCTTCTTTGGTCTTCTGTGCTGTGTCACGTCCGCCTGACGGCGGGGTGCAAATAAAAGAAAATAAAAGAAGACAAAGGTTTACAATGGTTTATTAAGGTTAACAAAAGTGTCCCATATATACTATTTCCTAAAAGACGTTAATGTCACCCTCAGGGTGTGGTTTCTGCACAGGGAGTTTTTTTCCGTTACTAATTAATTGTAATTAATATATATTACAATGTACACTAAGCTATATAAATTTAACAACGAAATGGGTAAATATAAATATACAACTTACGAAGTTACTAAAGGCGGTGACAGCATGTGCTGCTGCCAAGGAATCCCTCGCCGTCGGCTTGAAATATAGGCATAAAATGCGATCCATTACGATTTCTGAAAATAATGAAAACAACCTTAGCTAGTGCACTGGGGACTTAGCTTCGGTCACTACGACGCCGCGACGCGCGGGTGGGGGACTGGTACGAATAAGAACTGCGCCGCCTTGAAGGGAAGCACGTGGACGGCCGGCAGCCCGTGACGATGTTGGACGATTCTCAGCGGCCGAAGTCCGCCTCCATTTAACGGCAGGACAGTGAGGTTGCACAGCCAGTTCCCCAACCGTAGTGTTGAGACCGTATGGTGGACCCCCAGTACTCGAGGGGGTTAGAGGAACGGTGCACTGATTCTAAACTTTTAAAAAAAATGGTTTCAAGACTTTTTCTGTACCGTTTGGTTGTTGCTTGTGCTTTCCTTGGTGTCGAATAATAACTCGCGCTGCGGACACGCGCTGTTGGTTTTATACAGATTTCTCCCTACCGATTTTAGCCGGAATGCGGCGACCTACCTGTATTATGAGAGAGCTGCTACGGGAAAGAGCGGGACAGCCGATGTCGAGATAACAGTGTTTTGATTTCGTGCACTCGCTTTGTTTTTTGCGCGCGGCTTTCCCTTCGACTGCAGTAATTAGTTAGTTTGTCCGTTTGTTCGTAATTATGCTAACTTTTTATTTATTTATATTTTATCACCTTGTTACAACGTAACAATTCCCCCTCTCCCAGAGAAGAGACTTGTCACGTCCGCCTGACGGCGGGGTGCAAGTAAAAGAAAATAAAAGAATACAATGGTTTATTAAGGTTAACAAAAGTGTTCAATATATACTATTTCCTAAAAGACGTTAATGTCACCCTCAGGGTGTGGTTTCTGCACAGGGAGTTTTTTTCCGTTACTATATATAACCTAGTGCACTGGGGACTTAGCTTCGGTCACTACGACGCCACGACGCGCGGGGGGGACGGGGGGACGGACTGGTACGGATAAGAACTGCGCCGCCTTGAAGGGGAGCACGTGGACGGCCGGCAGCCCGTGACGATGTTGGACGATTCGCAGCGGCCGAAGTCCGCCTCCATTCAACGGCAGGACAGTGAGGTTGCTCAGCCAGTTCCCCAACCGTAGTGTTGAGCCCGTATGGTGGACCCCCAATACTCGAGGGGGTTAGAGGAACGGTGCACTGATTCTAAACTTTTAAAAAAAATGGTTTCAAGACTTTTTCTGTTCCGTTTGGTTGTTGCTTGTGCTTTCCTTGGTGTCGAATAATAACTCGCGCTGCGGTCTATGTCTATGTTAGAAATGACTAAATGCTATTTACCACATGGGGTATTTACAGCGTCACCGGACTTTTGGCGAGTGCAGAAGGCACTCAGCCGATTATGGGTTGGGATGAGGGGGGAGCGACTAGCGCAAGGGCACCTCAAGGGTTCGGACCTCGGCTTGGGCTATCGCCTAAACGAGGTAGCGTCTGTGTGTGTGGACGTCGCGGACTAAGGCGCGTCCTATCGGTTGGAGAGCCACCAAGATGGGTAGTGGCTGAGTGATGAGTGATACGTCTAATCGGGGGCCTGCGGCGCAGTGGTCTACGGCGGGCTCGGTGTCTTACCGTCAAGCCAGCGAGCCTGAAGCCACTGACTAGGTCACGGTTGGAGATCGAGTTGTGAGAGCGCGGGTCATTAGCCGGAGTTTGGGCTGCCTGTAACACGGTTATCGGGTCGTCCGCGTCGACGAGCACGTGACGGGGGCGCCGGCGTGGGGGCGCGAACCACGGGTCGGTCGAGTCAGTCGAGTAATTGGCCGCTTGGACTACCAAGGGATTTGGATGATGTAGCGCGGAGTCGAAGTATCGGCGTGTGCAGTTTTTGATATGTTGGGCGATTGTGGGGAGGCCTATGTCGCAATGCAGTTCGGCGTTCCGTACGTACCACGGAGCGCCGGTTGCCTTGCGTAAGAATCTGTTTTGGAGCGTTTGTAGTTTAAAGAGGAGGGATTTACTCGCGTGACCGAATAGGACTGCGGCGTACGTCATGATTGGGCGTATACAGACTTTGTACAGAGTCATTTTGTTTCGAAGGGACATTTTGCTACGTTTGCCTATGAGGGGACTGAGGCGGCTCATAACGAAGCCTGCTCTGTTGCGGACGGTTTGGATGTGTTTACTGAAGGTGAGTCTACGATCGAGTATGACGCCTAGGTATTTAGCCGACCTTGCCCAGGGAATGGGTTTGTTGAAGAGCGATAGCGTTCTGAACGTTACTAGCTTGTGCGAGAAGTACACTGCTGTTTTTTTGTCCGGGTTGACGGAGATCCGCCATGCGCGGAACCATTCACCGATTTCGGTGATGGCTCGCTGCATGGCGGGTATTTGCCTATTAGGGTGCCACCCAGTGCAGTAGATAGCCGTATCATCTGCAAACTGGGCGATTTGAACTGAGGGTTCGGAGTGTGGGATGTCACTAGTATATAACGCGAATAGAATGGGTGAGAGCGTGGACCCCTGAGGGACCCCTGGTGTGATAGGGTGAGCGGTGGAGAGAGTTCCCTCGACGCGGTAGCTAAAGGATCGATCTGTGAGAAAGTCTTGTATTATTCGTACAAGACGATCTGGCACGCCTAGCACGTATAGCTTATATGTTAAGCCATTGTGCCAGACTTTGTCGAACGCTTTAGCCACGTCGAGGAAGACGGCTATCGTGGATTGCGGTTTGGATTTCCGATTGAAACCTTCTAAAATGTGCTCGGTGACGCGGTGTAATTGGTGCGTGCAACTATGTCGAGGCCTAAAGCCAAATTGCTCATTTGGCAGTAGGTTTTTTGATCTAATGAAAGACCAGAGGCGGTTGACTATGATGCGCTCATACAGCTTCCCCAGGGCGCTGAGGAGGCTGATTGGGCGGTAGCTAGTAGGATCGCAGGATTTTTTGCCCGGTTTGAGTATGCCGATGACTATAGCATGTTTCCAGACGGCTGGTAATATGCCGTTAGCCATGGCGTCATTGAAAATGCTAACTAGCAGGTGCACTAGGGGAACGGAGAAGTGTTTGAGCAGTTTGTTACTAATTCCGTCTGCTCCTGGAGCCTTACGATTTTTGAGTCCCTTGATGAGGGACTCTCCTTCGGCAGATTTAGTTGGTGGGATGGGAGGGAGATCTGATATGGGGACTGTGTTCGCGAGTTCGACTTCGGAGTCGATTAACTGAACGCGATCTCGGTCTACGTGGTCCTCGTTGGGAGCGCATTGGGATTCCAGGCTGTCGGCTAAACATTCGGCTTTGTCCTCGTCAAAGAACGCGATGGATTGCGGGATAGGTCTGATTAGGGGGGGAAAAGCTGGTGGTCGGTCTGTTTTTAGGGCTCGTGCCAGCCGCCAGTACGCCTGGTGGGATGGCTCGATGGTTGAAAGTGTTTCTTCCCACCTTTGAGAACGCAGTTCAGCCATGCGTTTAGTTACAGCACGCTGTAAGTAGCGCATGTTTGCTTTGTTCTCAGGGGTGGGAATTGAATCGTATGCCCTAGTGACTGCGTTCTTTTGGGTCAGTAGTCTCCTAGCGTCCTCGGGGAGCTCAAAGCGGTGGTTGGCCGCCGCGATGACCCTCTTCGAGGACTCTCCTAAAACGGTGCGGAGGTGGTCGCTGAGGGCGTCTATTGAAAGGGAGATGTCATCTACTGTCTGTATGTCGTCGGGTATTTTGTCAAGGTCCGGTGAACTGATCGCTTTTAGGGATTCCCCTAATTGCTTCCAGTTCACTATCGTCTTGTATGTCGGTGTGTTGTCTGTCGGTTCGGGGCCGAGTTCTAGGAGAACTGGGCGGTGGTCTGAGATAAGTTCGTGAATCACTCTTATGGAACGCAGCCGGAGCGTGACGTTCTTTAACCCTTCAGGCGGAGAGCGTCAATTCGCGCCACCCGTCTACTGGGGACTAGTCGCAGCGGGTGGCGGCCGCTTAATGGATCGGGTTACAAAACGTATGATTTCTCAGAAACTATTGAGACTGTCAGCCTGTAACTTATATCAGCGATTCGTCTTGAAATAAGCTAACTCGTAATTAAGTAAGCTAAACACTTGAGCCTCTGTAAGTTTTGCTAATCTTAAGATGAATTTGTAGATTGTTGTTATTTCCCGGATTTTTATGTATAAACATTCAGATCTGAATAAATAAAACAAAGCTTTACAGTGTTAGTGTTTTATTTGACATAACAATACATCATCTCACTCTATATTAATTTTAATTGACACCACTCGATACATTTTTTTCACAGAAAGAGCGTGTGAACATTTACCCTAATTCCGGGCGCTCGGGTGCGCGGCAAAAAATATGTCAAGTGGTATGGTATATTTGAGGCTAAATAAGATACAGATGCGATTCGTTTTCGACTTTATTTCAACAAACACTTCATTGACGCAATAAAAACAATAGTTTAATCAACTACAGATGTATATTTTATAAAATATGTCCAAAGGAATAGGACACTAGAAAACGAGTACAAAATAGGTCATAGTAGTCTATGTACTGTAGAAACTCGTGTAAAGTACTTTCTTGAAATGTTATTACAAATTCTACATTGCGAATATATTGTCCTATCAGATTAATTAAAATAACAAACAACTATCATACAAAAACATTCCAAGAAACACTTTCAAAAATGAACAATTTCACCACAAAATGTATCAAAAAAGCTAACTAAATGTGGATACGGCTTTTGGATCTGATAATTTTGTATTTTCCGGTTAATCAGACTAGTTAGTGTTTGATCGTTAGCATCGTTATGCTAACGATCAAATTATCATTATTTCAGCCAATAGATATCCACTGCTGAACAAAGGCCTCTCCCAAACTTCACAAAATCGAGGCAAAAAAAAGGTTCCTTAGTAATTAAACAATAAAAACAAAGTTATGAGATCAGATATTTTTTTAATATAGTATAAGTAAAGTATACAGTGGTCTTTAAAACTAAAATATAAGGTAAAAAAAAATATCATAAACATTTTTTATTTCTTCACAGAAAAATGAAGTGAGATAAAAATGAAAAAATACATATAATGCATAGTACAAAGTCGGTGCTAATTCGTTAGAATCAAAACTAAGCAGTGCCTAGTAGACAATCGATGACATCGAAAATGAAACACTAAAATGTTACAATAGAATTACATACAATTATAAGTTACTACTTTCAATATGCACAAAGATTTACACATAAAATATTAGAAATGTAAAGCACAACTAAACATTTTTAAAATGTAATGGAAATTATTTATTTATATGAATAATATTATTTTTATATGAATAAAGGCATTTGGCCCATGAATAAAAAATAGAAAATACCTACATAATGAGTTCACTAAATATTGTATATCTTTTTTACAGAATAATCTTTTGGGAAACTGTAAGTTTTACCGTGATTGCATTACACGAGTAAACAAAAAGTTACTATTAAAAGTTAAAATAATGTTACAATAGAATTACATACAATTTTATGTCTATCTAGTGATCACATCAAATATATTTTGTTTGCACATAACATTTTAAATAAGTACAGTATATATCAATGGCTCATAGGTTAAATACGCCCACAATCGTGCTGGACCTTCTCCGCGGGCTCGAGGGAAAAGGCTATACGGTGTGGATGGATAATTTCTACAATTCCCCTGCTTTAGCTCGCAAACTCAAAACTATGGGTTTTGACGTAGCAGGTACACTTCGCACCAACCGCAAGTTTGTGCCGCAAGAGCTACACAGTTTGACCAAATCAAACATGCGAAAGGGTCAAATAACGGCTTCACTTCAGGGGACGTGGATATTTTGGTCTGGCTCCATGAAAATAGAGTCGCCACTATATCCACGTACCATGGAAACGAAACTGGTGATATGAACGGCGAAGTAAAACCGTGCGTCATTCTAGACTACAATATCATGATGCGGGGAGTCGACAAAAAAGACCAACTTTTGTCGATGTATCCCGTCGAAAGGAAACGTACCAAAGCAAACATGCGAAAGGGTCAAATCACCGGCTTCACTGCAGGGGACGTGGATATTTTGGTCTGGCTCCATGAAAATAGAGTCGCCACTATATCCACGTACCATGGAAACGAAACTGGTGATATGAACGGCGAAGTGAAACCGTGTGGGGGCACCCCATGTGCCACGCGTCTGGGTGGGTGGAGCTCTCGCTGGGGCGCGGGCGGGCGCAGTGCTGCGGCTTGTGGCCGCCGCCGGGCGCGACTCGGCCTCCCTACGCTGATCTGCGGCAAGTGGGGGCCTGACCGTCCTGGCCGGCAGCAGCCTCTCTTCCAGGCCTGCGATGCGGGCATTGAGCATGGTGCCGACTTGCACCAGGATCTGCCGCATACCCTCCTCCTTGAAGGGGGATTGGGCCGAGGTCGGGATCAGGGTCGGCGCAGGAGGCGCTCGGGCCGCCTTCAGCTCTTGCATCCCTCGTCGGACCTCAAAGAGCTCCGACGAGAGCTGCTTATTCGCCTCGACGAGGAGGGCCATCTCCTCCATAATCGTGCGGGCACGAGTCTCCTGGAACGAGGCCTTGATGGTCGCAGCGGCGTCCTTCAAGGCCTTAACACACGTGCCCTTTAAGTGCTTGGACCTGGAGGCTACCATCAAAACGGTGTCCACCGAGTCCATCACCATGGTCTCCAACTGGGCGGCATCGCAGCTGCCCAGCTGAGAATTTTCCGGCATCTGCACTGGAACTTTCCGGAAGGTGGCCCTCTTCTCAAGCTCGTCCTCGAGCGGCTGCTCAGCGGCGGCCCGTTTCTCCGCTTGCGCGGCGCGGGTTGGTGGGCGCCTTGAGATGGTGGGTAGGCGTCCTTTTCGACGCTGCGCAGTCGGGACCTTGGGTGACGGTGACGAAGTCACCCTGGTCCTCTTCTTCCTCGGCGCCTCGCTGGCGCCTACGTAGTTTTCGTCTCGCGTAGCCGCGAAAAAAAGAAAATCTATCAATATCTAAAAATAATATCCTAATCATTTGACGATTATATCAAAATTTCGTTATCGTCAAGCTTCTCGTTGTAGACTATGTACGTTTGAAGTATATTTCGTGGAACCTGAAACAAATATGATATATAAATTAAAGCTATTTTCTAAAACATAGTCAAAGCGGAAACGCCATACCTCATTATCATCATCTCAGCCATAGGATGTCTACTGCTGGACTTATGCCTCATCCATTGATTTCCACAAAGACCGGTGGGAAGCGGCCTGCATCTAGCCCTTGCCTGCGATCTTAGTCAGGTCGTCTGTCCATCTGGTTGGTGGCCGTCCTATGCTGCGCTTGCCAGTCCGTGGTCTCCATTCAAGAACGGCCATCAGTTTTTCGAGATATGTGCCCTGCCCACTGCCACTTCAACTTGCTAATCCGCTGGGCTATGTCGGTGACTTTTGTTATTCTACGGATCTCCTCATTTCTAAGTCGATCGCGTAGAGAAACCCCAACTAGACCCCATATTATTTATAAATAAATACATTTCATTTCATTCAAATACGCGGTAGGAAAGTCCGTAGCTGTTATTAGCATTACAATTATTTATATGGGACACATAACATGTATAGGACACGTCATATAACTCAACTATCTAGGCGACGGAGTTTTTTTGTGGGCAAGACATTATTATGGATAAATTTGTTGATAATGTAGTTATTCATGTACAAAATTTCATTCATATCGATAGAGCCATCCTCCGAAAATGATTGAGATATAAAAACCGAATTGGGCGTCGCACAGGTCTGGCCCGACCCTCCTCTGGTGGTCGTTCAGCCGATTTGCGACGATCCCCTCGAACATTTTACCGACCTCCTCAAGCAGTACGATGGGCCGGTATGCCGAGGGAGTCCAGTCCGGGCGTCCCTCCTTTCGGAGGAGGCACAACTGCCCCTCCTTCCAAGATTTCAGGAACCTACCAGCCGTGAAGCATGCGGTGAATAGGTCCCGAATCCTCTCGTCCGGCCCAGGGGCCGTCTTCTTGGCGCGGAGGCGACCCTACGGTGGGGCCACCCTCCGCGGAGGATCCATCACTGGTGCGACGAAGTCGGTTCCGGATGGAAACAGGGACTGGACCACCCCATCCAGCAATGTCGACTCAAGGGTTTCTGTCAGCGGGGGACCAAAGGGGCGCAGTTTGTTCCGCGCCGCTTTATATGGTCTCCCAAACGGATCCCTATCGAGGCCCTACAGGATCTCGGCTCTCGCCGCGTCTTTGGCGGCTCCCATTGCCGACTTTAGGACCCACTTTGCCTCTCCGGCATAGAGAAGGTCCTCGTTGGCCTCATCTCGCCGGCTGCGTCGTCGACTCCTCGTGTAGGCCCTCCTTGCTGCCGTACAGGCGGCCCGGAGCGCCTAGGGATCGAGTATGGCTCGGCGACCACCGCCAATCCACCAACCATTCAGCCATGGACTGCATCAGCAAGTCCTGGGCTTTCCTGCAGTGGTTGATGTTCGCTTGGAGGATGCGACGATCGACCCCAGCCATCATTCGGACATCGCACCCCCCTCATCGGCGGCCGGAGTTCCCGTTTCAGGGACGGCGGCGGTAGCCGCGGCAGGCTGGGTCGGAGCCTGTGCTTTGCCCTTCTTGGGGGGAGGATTGCAATTCCTCTCCCTCATTACGTGGGCCGCCGGGCAGCCGCTGGCGGCACACACCGCGCAGCGCGGAGTGGTGACCGTGCAGGAGGCGGACTTGTGCCCCTCTTTGCCACAGCGGTAACAGCTGTCCGCCCTATCCACCTCGGACGGACAGAGAGATTGGGTGTGCCCGATTCCGGAGCACTTAAAGCAAGGCAGGGGCTGATCTTCAAGTGCTCGGACCCTGCAGGAGCTGAATCCCACTAAGAGTCGTCCTTTGGCCAGGGCGGCTTTTGCCACAGTGACCGGGCACTTGAGACGGATGGTGCCCATGCCGCCACGGCCAGGCCGGATGGCCCGACCCTGAATCGATGCGACGTCGCAACTCCCAATCGCCGCGACCACCGCCACCACCTCCTCTTTGGTGACCGAATCGTCCAGATCGGTCACCTCCAAGGTGGCCGACTTCACGGGCCTAGCTACCTTGGCTGCATCCGCGATGACCTCTTTCAGCTTTTTTGCAGGCGGCATTGGCGGTCGACCTTCGCCTGCAGTTGCCGCGTTTCCTCGGTCGCGGTGCGCTGCACCAGCTCCCGAATTATGCCGTGCAAACTCGCGGCTCTACATTTCAGGGCCTTCTGGAAGGTGCCTTTCAGGTTGGAGGATTTGGAGGCGACCTCGACGATCCCCTCCTCGTCCTCCTGTGCCATGCGCTCCAGCTCGATTAGGGTGCGGTCCGAGTAGAGGACGGTGGACGCGCCGTACCCGGACTTGTCACGCGAGGCACGTGCCTGCTGCTCCTTAAGGTCAGTACTCACATACGGTATTACTCGATCGAGCTAAACTGTCGAGTAAAACCCATGGCATGGGCTTTCGTCCACACATTGAGCATTGATCTATCGAGTGAGGCGCGCCGTTCAGTATTCACCGAACCGTTCGAGCCAAAGGATGTCTGTGCAACAAAGGAGACGGTGGCTGTATTTAGCAAGTCTCACAGTGCTTTATAAGAAAATAAAAAAAATGAAAAGAAAAAACGTAAAAGGGGAGGTACTGGGTTAAACATTGGTTAGATCGCCGTTCTGATTACAGCCACGTGAACTTGATTGAAGAGCTACGAGAATGTCCTGTAGATTATAACAATTATTTAAGGATGCCTTCAGAGCTATATGAAGAATTACTTTCTTTGATTACCCCATTTCTCCTCTAATTCTAGTTTCCTCTTTCTAATCTATTTCTCCTCATGAAAGATTGACTGTAACATTGCGATATATGTATAGCGACTGGAAGAAGTTACACTGATTTACAATATTCTTCAATAATATCAAAACAAGCCCTTAGTGTAATAATACCCGAAACTTGTGAGGCAATATTCAACGTGTTAAAAGAAGAATACATGAAAGTAAGTGTTTACAATTATTTATTAAACGTTATCATTATTGTAGGTGCTATAACCACTTTGCGGGGTGTATAGGACTGTGTCCGTAGTTATGGTATTCATTTGTGCGGCAAACATTACATCGTTCAGCAATTTTTCTGTTAGAATTCTGGTTGTCTCTGGCAATTTTCTTAGTTTCGCTGCTATATTCTTACCCACAGCATCGTATTTATCTTCTCGAACATTAAATAAGTCAGAATTCAGTTGGTTATTTAAAGTATCCAGTAAGTCATCCGCAGCCAGTGTATCTGCGCGTCGTTTACGATTGGAAGATGTTGATGGTTGAGTCGAAATAATATCCGAGGCAGGAGATACAACATCAGAGTAGTTGGTCTCTGTTGTCGACGAGTCACACACAGCGAATACTCGCGGCGACTACGCATTCGCAGCGAGTATTCGATGTGTGACCGAGGCTTTAGCGAGTACGGTTTACAAAGAAATTCTTAATACTTATGGGGAAGAATTTATTTACGTATTTTTATCTAATGCCTTAATAGGTTTGAATTCATGGTAAATTAAGTGATTTTTGGGCTTCATTTAATACATAGGTACACAATAAAATAAAATGTTATTTTTTTTAAATTGTTTATTTTGCAATTAAAGTAATTACAGTTTTAAGATTGTCAAAACATTGTTTATGGTCGAACTATTCACTCATCTCATCACAGTCGCTTTCGTCGGAATCAGAGTCATTAACATGAATAATAAATTCTTTACCCATGTCAAAATATTCTGAATATTGTTTTTCTATATCCTCAACATGCCGCCATGTATTTGCCCACATTGTACTGTCAATCATTTCGAGTCGTTCATTGATTAGTGCCATAATGGAAGTTACATTTTGTGCAATATTTTTATTAGCAACGTAGTTTTTTAATATCCCCCATGTTTTTTCAATGGGATTGAGTTCCGGATGGTAAGGATAATTGCAGAATTTCAAACCCTTTTGATTGAATTAGTTCGTCGATAACAAATCTTTTGAATCTATCTTTGTTTTTTAAAATTAAATCGTACAGCTCAATTCGTTTCATAGTTTCATCAAAAGGAATATTTTTCTCAGCTAGCCATGTTTGCGTGTCATTCTTATTTGAGTTAGAGTTAGGAGCTTTTTCTTAAGCGTTAAAGCATTCTTTCAATTCGTTAAAGCATTGTGGTAAGAAGTGTTATCGACAACAATGACAGAGTTTTCTGGGAAATTGGGCAATAATTGTGTGCTAAACCATTTTTTATAATTATTAAGATTCATATTGTCATGATAATCCCCACTTATTGAGTTTGCTTTATACAATAAACTAGAGTTTGGGACAAATTCTTCACACCCACCAGCGTGAACAATAATGACCCGCATCCCTTTAGACAACTTTTTTTGTACTGGTGATACTCCTTTCGCTAGTTTCCAGCACTTGTTTTGAACATGTGTTGTGTGAACGTAACTTTCATCTGTGATATTATATATATTATATTAGATATGAGTCCGCACATTTATTTTTATGAGAGAGAATGTCATTTTTATTCAAAAAGTTATGCATTTTGTTTTATTTAAATTTATAGATAACTGTTTTTTACGAAGCCACATCATCACGTAATATAGCCCTGTTTCAGCACTTGTTTCGACTTTTTCCCATGTCTCGCCCTGAAACAATAAGGCCGTTTCGTCTGCAAAACATATCGTACGTCCTGTTTCTGGTGTGTATAAGCTAAGCTCATTTAAATATATTAGAAAAAGAGTCGGGCCAAGGCCAATATTAAAACAAACATCAATACAAAATAAACTAAGACTATTTTCTATTTTTTCTACGACAAGACTGATAATGATTATCATAGTGGCAAGTCTTAAAAATAGATTAATAAAGCTAAAAACCAGCACAATTTTCCGTGCATTCAACTACGTGAAATGACTTAAATGTATGCTTAGATTATCTTCTTCAATGTTCCAAGCCAGATTATGTAGGGTTATATTTGCGTTATTCATTTTTACAGCTGTTCGAATTGTTATTTTATTGTATTGTTATTGCTGTTCTTTATACTCGAGTTTATGTCTCCAGGATTCTGAAAGAAAGATTATAAAATATTATGATATGAAGTGGAGAACGGCAGTACCTATATAATATAAACCTATATTGATACCAAGAGATTATGAAAGAAGCAAAAACCGAAGACCTTGCTTATATTTTGTTAATTCCTTAAAGTCAGATTTAATTTACTGTATGTACTTAATTTTAAACTTAATTCATTTTATAAAGAGCTCCTGGGGCTGTCAAATTCTCAAATGGAGACAATGGACCGGCTAATGCAGCCTAGGACGTCCAGTCATCCGACCGTCCTTTATGCAAATCAATGAGGGAGGCATTTGTCCAGCAGTATCCTACGATGATGATGATGTGATGATTAATTTAATTTTAAAATTGTCCTGAGGCCGCCCCTTTGAGGAGTAGATACACGCCAGTATGTACATACTACAATAGATTTATTTGTCATACATACCAGCCATAATATTACTCTACTATCCCAAAATGAAACTAAAAACGAACACAAAACGAGACTAATTTTGTAATAAATAATATGTACTAAAACATGAATTAAAGATATTTTTTGTACCTAGATAAACTCATATAGGTTGTTTTTGCGGCCGTGCGGCGGTGTAGAAGGTAGGTAGGTTCCAAAATGGTGGCGCGGTGAGCTAGTAGAAACTGCTTGAAATTAGTGGACTGTATTTCTGCGGGATGGAGAATTGACGTAATAATGGGGGATACCTAAAGGATATGATAATGAAATTTGAATAGGTACTTACAGGAATCACGTAGCTTGATGGCACCTTCTTGCAGTTCCGAAGTTATTCAAATGAACATATCGTTGCGTTTCACATTTGATCGTTCGTGCACTATTAGTAACACTCAATGTCTGATTGTCATAAACACATAATATACATACGCGGGTTGCGGGTTTTATCGTTGTGCTGCTAGGCAGCGCGGCGGCGTGCGGCAGTATAAAATTTGCGTGATTCGCGCGACGACCATAACGTGTGCGCAGGTACTCGATCACCGATGTAATGTCGCGGAAGTAAGGAAAGCGGGAGCGGGGCAGGGGGGTGAATTAGGAATGGGACATCACCACTACGTCATTAAACGAATCGATCAATAATCAGTGAAAGGTGTAATGTGGCGCAGTCATAGATACTAGAAATATTTAATAGCACCCAAAGAAGTAGGTATTAAATTATAAACTCACTAATTTCATACTTAACTTCGAAATAATTCGATCACCTCAATAGGCGTTTTCCACTTATGAAGCGGTTCATCCATCATGTAGCTGTTTAATCACTGCTCACACACGAAGAAAGCAAAAAACTATTTATATATATCTTCTACTTTCAAAATACGCCATAATTGGCATGCATAACGGACGGAAGCTAATAAGAAAAGACGCCGGCAGACGGACACGTAGTGGCTGAGGCGCGAGGTAGGGCGAGGGGATTCGCAACTGAAATGTGAAACAAGGTTAACTTCAAAAACTTCAAATAAAAATACGCGTTTTGGGTCAATCTTAAGTATTTTTCAATCAAGAGTTTTTAGTTTCTTGTTCCAATAGTATTGGAGATTTTAACACGAATTCTTGATGTATTTATTTTAAGAATAACTCTAATATTATCTGAAGAAAAAGCATTTTCTTCGTATAAAAAGTGGCAGTTTTGGACTAAATGCTTCCCACGAAGGATTAGTATAACTTTATTATTGTATACATGTAGTACGGGGTACGAAATGGGAAATTAGATCTCGTTTTCTAAGATACCTAATAATAAAATTTGAAATTCAGAATATTGACGGTCGCCGTGGTGCAGTGGTCAGTGTCAGTGACTTGACTTTTGTGTCTCCGGAACCCTGGGTTCGGATCCCGGCAGGGGCAAACATTTGTGCGATGAGTATAGGTGTTTGTCCCGGGTCTTGGGTGTTTGTGTGTTGTGATTGTGTGTGTCCATGCCTCCCGCGACACAGGGAATCCTAGTGCGGGGGTCTGAGTGTGATAAAAAAAAAATCTGTTTAAATGGGTAATTTTTTGATATAGTTTAGAAATACTCGATATGAAGCTGTATATTCGATATTTTCGAAACTTAAAATCCTATAATGGAACAATTATTAAAATGTAAGAGTAATCTTTTTTTTCAAATTTGAAATATCACCTGATGTTAAGCGAAAATGGGGTCTTAGTTGTAGTACGCAGAATAAACCTGTTCACTCTAAATTGAATAATTGAACAGAATATTTTTATTAAAATTGGCATTGTTATAATTTTAGTACTATCTATCCTATTTAGCCTTATCTATCTATAAAACCCGCGCGCCCCTCCGCGCCGCCACCCCGCGCGCTTCCCACCGCCCTCAAAATTTTCCATTTCAATATCTTCTCCTATCCCCTTGTTTTCCTCAGATTATTGATGAACATAACATTCTGGATCTTCTTCTTCTGAATCACTCTGAAGTATCGTTTTAGTTGCTTTATTTTTCTTTGCAGTTTTCTTTTTCAACGATGAAGCTGTTGATAATTCAATTTCATGTTTCTCAGGCGTTTTTTGTGGTACTATGTCCTAGTTTTCGGGGTTTGTGATTCGATTTTTAGGTCCAGCTTTTGGGTTTCTGAAATCTCACGGTGATATAAATTCCTGTATTTTTTGGTTTTCAGGAGAGCGGAGTGGGCTACGATTTTTTGAGATGCTAGTTCTAATATCGACTCTCGAACTCAACGATCAACCAAGCCCCTGTTGTTTACGGCGTATACGGCGGCCGGGATACATCATCCCATCGATGGATGCTCCACATCCAATGCATCTAACGCTATGCATATAGTCACAATCCCTGATCTTGATCATTGTCAAATTTGGGAGGCAGAAAAGGTGCCGGATTTTTATTACGAATCTCTCTACCTGAGCGCGAGTATAGCTTAGGGGTATTTAATCATTCAATCTAACTTCAATATTTTCACATTGTCCTTCTCGATTTATTTCTTGAGTGACAAGTTTAATCATACTTTCCGTCAACGTTGCTCGCCTAGCAGACGGTGTGGAATGGTGTTACTTAAAGCGAAGATTCAAAAAAAGTAGCTACCCTATACGTGTTACTATTTTCTATGTTTTCAAAACGACTATTGGTCAAATCTAACAAAGCTTGAACAAAATCATATATTATTTCATTTATTAATATTCATAAAATATCGCTAAGAACGCTATGTATGCCTTTTCTGATTATAAATAGTTGACTTGCCGTCAAATACTTTTCATCGCTGAGATACTTTTTCAAAACATTTTACAAGTTTTGTTGCAGTCTTTCGCCGTTAAATTTAGTAAGCTTGTAGCACCCAAAACGGCAATAGCTTACTTGACGGCATCTTGAACTTCGATTATCCTTTCAAGCATGTAGAATTAAGAATTCCACCTCGTCGCGACTTCTTGAAGTAGTCGTTTGGGATGTATTGCTCCATTCTGCTATTGGATCTTATCAAGTTTTTGAGTGCCTTTAGGGCTTCGCTTGAATTATGCGACTATGTCCTTCACAGACTTGATGGGTTCACATTTTTCCATCGCTTCTTGCACTATCAAATGCATTGTGTATGCTGCACGCCCGAAATGTTTCCACCCTAGCTGCTGTTGTTACCTAAGAAATATAAAAAGACGTCTTATGTCACCTCAAGTAAAATAAAATTGAAGTAAATGGTGTGAGAAACCCCCTACAAATAAATGACCAGTGATGTATAAGATACCCTATACTAAGTGAAATACAAGATGCAAGATACTTTAAAAAAAACATTTCAGATACCAGTTACAAATAATTTTATAAAAAGGCAATTGAAATACTAGATACAAAATACCTATCTTTCTAATACTTTTTAAAGATAAAATACTTTTGTAAGAAAACAACATTTAATTGAACTGCCAAGTTTATTTATTCGAGAAAACAATTTTCCATAATATAGGAAGGTATGTATTAAAATTGAAACTTTGTTTTTTAAATCTTTATATTTTATTTCAGATTTCGCTCATCTTCCTTATATGAGGCCTCATGATCATGCCCCCAAAGGAAGAGTCGCTCCACAGGGGCAGAGCTGGGTAAACAGGTGTTATATTTTAATATGTTTTTTATCGTAGGATAAGCATTTAAGCTCTTAAAATTTGCATCTTTATTGTTCTGGTACTGGAGTGTCTCTAAATTACTGGTGCTGCCTGTGTTTTCGCCACTAGCAATAGAGAAAACAGAGTCCTCTAGAAACATATAACAAGATTCATCTTTTGACTTTTTTTTATATCACCTTCAATGTTGTTTAAAGCCTCTGATTTTTGGTTTTCAGATCGATTGGTCGATCTAGTTTCAGACAGGACAAGGTCTTTTGGTCGCCTTTTTGGTACCCATTTCAGTTTAAACATTGGATGGGACACTGATGCCCGTTTTCACCAACAAGCCCTTATCGCCTTCGTAACTAAGTATCCCTTAGCGTTAAGTATCTCCCTATTTCAACCCCTACCTAAATTCATTTTCACCACACTAGGTGTCACCTAAAAAGGGATCCCGTACGCAAGTGACAGTTTTTTTTTCTAAATACGCGTGTACATCATCGATAACTTGTCGATAAATTTATTAACTCTGTATTTTTTAAGAAATAAACATTTATCGAACAGAATTTATTAAATAATGTGAATGTATACACTTCTTACGTATTTTCACCGATTTTACGGTTTGCTTAAGCATTAAAACAATAAAAGATTGATCATAGACATTGCCAATGAGTATGTAAACACTTCGTTTTAGACATTGTCTTTGCTTGTTTGTCAGTCTGACGGCTGCGGTGTTGAAAATAGCTTTTACGAATCTACAATTTTGTTTCGATTTTTGATATAAGTTTCGTTCCTGTGATTTCTACTATGAGTACGATTATGGCTGAAAAACGAAAACGCGGACAAAACTTTCTTGCTGAAGAGAAAGACAAGTTGGTGAAATTGTTAGCGTCTCATAGAGACACAATTTTGAACAAAAAAACAGACGGAGCCACAAACGAAGCTAAGAACAAAGCTTGGATCGAAGTGACGAATAGTTTCAATGCGACGGGAAATGTTTACAGGTAATTGTGTGTGCTACATAATTGATTACAATAATAAGTAAATAGATAGTTATATTACTGGTTACATACTTGTACATGGGGTTATCCCAAAATCGCCACGTGCTGCACGTGCTGCTTATTAAGTATATTCATTTAATTTTCAGATCAAAAGACTCTCTTATGAAAGTTTGGGAAAAATTAAAATCAGAGAGCAAAATTTACTATCAGAACAGCCGAAGGAGCACAATGGCGACAGGTGGGGGTCCATCAGAAGTAAAGCATGACCCCATACTAGAGCAAGTGTGTTCACTTCTAGGTCGTGGATGTACTGGTATAATTGGTGTACAAGACTGCGATATTATAGATTCGGAGGGGCCTTATACAAAAAAAATATGCCTCGATGAAGGAAAAATACAGGTCACTTCAGAGCGGGACGATATCATACTGGAAGTTCTTGATCAAGAACCTGTAGCAAATGGAGACAAAGAAAATGAAGTTAGTAGCCACATAATGGCATCTACTTCAGAGGTGTGTACGGTGTATGAAAGTTGTGATAATATCTGGTAAATATTAGTTCTGTCTAAAATAACTTAAATCTTTATTTCAGACAATTCCTATATCAAAGACTCCATTGTGGTCAAGGAGACGACCTCAAATATCACAAATTAATGAAAGGACTGAAGCGCTATCATCGATATGCTCTAGTTTTACTAATGTAAATAAAAAGAAAGAAGACATTGAGGATTTAAAACGAAAACTGCTCGAAGAGGAAATAGATTTTAAAAGGAAATTATATGAAAAACAACTCAAGTTATACGAAACGCAGATTCAAGCGGCTGAAAAAGATGTTCTAATGAAAGATTTAATTATTGAACAAATCAAAAGTATTTATTATTTCTATTATTGACTTTCAAAACATTGTGTAATTAAATTCCTTTGGAAACTATAGACAGGGTCGACACCAGTGGCAGTAATACTTGGAATTTGTCCATTTGCTATTAATTCCTCTAAATTTGGGATACTTTCATCATTAATTGGATCACGCTCCTTCCTAATAATGCATATATTGTGCAAGATACAACAAGCCAATATCACATTAACAGCGTTGCTCAATTTCTGACGGATTCCTACGGCTAAAACAGGGAACCTTCTTTTTAAAACTCCATATTGCCGTTCAACCGTGTTTCTTGTTTTGATATGGGCCTCATTATATTTTTGTTCCCCACGAGTTGTTGGATTTAAGTATGGAGTTAAAAGGTGACTCTGAAATTAAAATTAAAATTTGGTTACTTTATAATATGATATTATTTTGTTTCAGGTGGTACTGCTAACTGGAAAAACCTGTTCATTCCAAAACAGAAGGATTAAATAAATATAATTTTTAAGAATTTATACATCTTTACTTTATAAAATATAGCATCTTATTTTAATTCGTACTGTGTTTTTGTTATATACCCAATACATCTAGTAGTATAGTAGATACAATATGATACCTTCAGAGGGTATCCACTATCACCTAAGAGATAGCCACCTCCATATTCACCCCTTTCAAATCTTTGGTATCTGCTGCTGTTTTGGTATATGGTAGAGTCATGTGTAGAGCCCGGCCAGCGTGACACCACATCAGTTATTAATAAATTTGCATCTGTTATGGTCTGCACATTTATAGACATATATGATTTTCTATTTCTGAATAACTCCGCGTCATCACCACCTAGTAATTAAATATCATTTAAAGAGGAGAGAGGAGATCATTTAAGTTGTTTCTATACAATGTACATAATTATGTATTAAACATTTATGTACATAACCTTACCTGGTGATTGAATTTTAATATGCGTGCAGTCTATACATCCTATTACATTTGGAAAACGTGCTATGTTATAAAACTGTTTTTTTACTGTGGTGATCTCCTCCTGCGTTTCAGGGAAACGTATGAACTCTTGTCGTAGAGTAACTATAGCAGTTGCAACTCGTTTAATTATGCGACAACTGGTAGCCACGCTGACTCCTCCTAGATCTCCGATAGTCATCAAGAAATTGCCAGTAGCAAAGTATCTTAGCGCACATAATAGTTGGTTTATCGGCGGCACTGATTTATTCCTAAAAATAAATAATAGATAGGTAAGTAATTGAAGTTACCAAAATACATCCAAAGTAAAGCCCACAATTGTATTCGTATTATCTGTGAATTACGTACATATTTCGCTATATAGGTAAGTACTTACTTGTCGTTTTTGTATTCTAGAAGGTGCTCAATTTTTTGTAATAAATACAAAACACTCTCTTTAGATAACCTATATCTTATGAAGAAGTCACGATCGTCGTATTTATCAAAATCATCAGCTCTTTCACGATAAATGCGCGGTCTTTTAAAATTATTTAATATATTTACAACCTCTACAGCTTCCAAACTTTCCAGAAAATCGTTTATTTCACTCTCCATTGCTAAAGTAGTATGATACTGAGAGCTAAAGACTGAACTGACTGTCTGTCACCTAAGGGTAGGGGCTGTTTAGGCAGGCAACAATCGGCCCCCTAAATATAGAGGGCCTTTTAAGGTTATAAGGGACACCTAAACGTTGGTGAAAACGAAATTCTTATTAAGTGTTCCCTAAATGCTACTAAGGGACTCCTAAATTTAGGTGTGTGTTGGTGAAAACGGGCATGAGGCTAATATATCATCGTTTGCTGCTGGTTCCAACTGCAAAAACCGTTTAAACCGTCTGTTAAGTCATGTTACTAATGAAATTAGCAGCGACACCCTATGTGTCACTTGAATATTGTCCATTTAGTCTTGCAATAAATTCTGCCCAGAGCACACGTTTGTTTCCTTCAAAAAGCCCAACATATAAGCCCGAGCTAAAGTCATCCTTATCATCCCAACATATAGTCGTAAGTTTACTTGAGCTATCTCGAAGGACGGGTCGGAGAACAATAGACGCGACGGCGATAAGGAATGTGCGATGCATTTTGGCACGTTTACGAATTGTAAAGGCGTTCTCGTGTTGCGAATTCATGAAGATAGTTATTCAAGAACATTTTTTATTTTGCATTTGAACTTAACTACATATTAGTGATTACGTATCGACCTACTTTTGAGTGAGTTTCGGAACTATGATTTGAACTATTGAACAAACAATTGCGTTAATAGACAATACAGCGGAGTTGTTAAAGAAGACACAAATCAACTTGAAGAAATGTTCTAAACAACGTTTGACGAAAGGTTATATTTACATTCGCGTATTCAGTGCATTGAAGAATATTGGATTACGTTTAAGACGGCTAACCAAGATTTGATAAAGAATACAAGCCGTGAACAACGTGAAAAATTATCGTATTTTATCAACAAAGAATACTTTTTGTATGAAGATACGTATTTGTGCATGCTGGGCGATTTGAAAGATTTGCTCGGCGCCTGTGACGCGGTCACAAATACGGAACATTTAATACAACGAAATATGGATTCGTCATCGTCAGTGGGGACACCATCGAGTGCACAAATCAACCTCCCGCGCATTACTCTTCTTGAATTTTCGGGATCATATGTAGAATGGCCTGCCTTCAAAGATTTATTTATATCGTTGGTAGATAAGAACGCATCGCTCGCCAAGGTTCAAAAACTTCACTATTTGAAGACAAGCATCTCGGGTGAAGCAGCTGCTTTATTGAGGCATATTCAATTGACTGACACAAATTATGAACTCGCCTGGAATACTTTAACAGAAGGGTACGGTAACAAGCTAATTATAGTAAATTCCCTATTAAAGCGATTATTTGCACAAAAAAAAATGTACTGCACAAACAGCCACACGATTGAAGTCAATTTTAGACACCACTACTGAAATTATGAACAGTCTGAAACATCTTAATATATCTGTAGATTTTTGGGACCCGATAATAATATTTTTGGTCGTGCAGAAGTTGGACTCAGATTCACACAAAGACTGGGAACAGTTTGCCTATACGAATAGTGGAGATGAGCTATCAAAATGGGAAGACTTACGGAAGTTCCTCGAATCTAAGTTTCGAACTATAGAACTTGTTACACCTTCAACGAGTACAAAAGAGAAGACCGTTCGAGAAAGAGTATTTCATGTGTCCACCACTTCGAAAGCCTGCGCTATGTGCAAAGAAAATCACACCCAATGTCACTGTAAAGTATTTACCACGATGCAACCTTCAGAACGCAGTCAATACGTACAAAGTAACAAACTGTGCTACAATTGCCTGACTCCAGGACACTCAGCGTTTAAGTGTCGTTTGTCGATGTCCTGTCGCATATGCAAGAGGCGTCACCACACTCTTCTGCATCAATCAAGAAAAGTAGATGACTGGCTTCTGACCAGGAATCCTTTCAACCGACGTCATCGCTCCATTCAGATGAAGAAGAGAAGAAAGTCCATACAACGATAGGGTCTTATGAAGAAGAACGAAAAATAAGTTTTTGGCTACCGCAGTGGTGATAGTAAAAGGAGAAAATGGACACACCGCTGTGCTTAAAGCACTAATTGACCCAGGTTCACAAGCAAGTTTCCTGAGTGAAAGAGCAACCCAAGCTTTAAAACTAGGGCGAAAGCAAGTTAATATTTTAGTCACTGGGATGGAATCTATGAAGGTACCTGACGACAGGAAGTCGAAATTCGTGTTCTATCTCGCTGGGAACCAGATTTTAATATTTGCCTTTAAGAGCCTATGTCATGTCGTCATGTCGGGACATTTGACCACAACCATTCCATCAGGGGCTGAGAAAGAAATGGCCACATTTGAAGGACCTCACTCTCGCAGATCCAAATTATTATGTATCGGGAACAATGGATTTGCTGTTGGGTGTAGACGAATACTCTTCAATATTGCAACAGGGACTAATCAAGGGTCCCCCAGGTACACCATGCGCTCAAAAAACCAACCCATAATGGGTGGAACTAAATTCAAGTTAAATACACACGAGAAGTCCTTGTCAGTCACCACACAAGAAGAACCAGACGTGAACGATTTATTGAAAACAATATGGGAGATAGATACAGAAACAAAGAGGAACTTAACTAAAGAAGAATTGCAATGCGAAGATATATATGAGAAAACACATACGAGAAACAATGAAGGAAAATATATAGTCAAATTACCATTCAAAACAGATACCCCAAAATCGTTAGAAGGAAACACAAAAGATATAGCCCTAAAAGAATTCATGCAATTAGAAAGATGACTCAGTAAAGATGTAAGGCTGAAAGAAGAATACACAAGCTTATAGAAAAATACACAGAACTAAAACATATAGACGAAGTACCTAAAAATGAAATAAATAATAAAGTGGTATACTTACCTCATCATGCCGTGATTCGTGAAGATAAAGAAACAACATGTACTCGCGTTGTTTTTGATGTTTCGTGCCGTGACCCTGAAACTGGAATATCGCTGAATGAGGAACTGCTAACTGGACTTATACTGCAAGATGACCTAAGAACTCTTATTGTGAGATGGCGCATTCATAAAATTTGTTTCGTGGCAGACATCGAGAAAATGTACAGAATGATTTTCGTTAGCAAAAACCATGTAGATTACCAAGGAATCATGTGGAGAAAGGATCCATCAGAACCTGTCACTGATTACAGACTGCTCACAGTTACCTTCGGCACAGCTTGTGCACCGTATTTGGCGGTGAAGACACTCATGCAACTGGTTGATGACGAAGGTGATAGGTATCCTGATGCAGCTGGGATTTTCAAAGAAGACTTCTACATAGATGACGTTATGAGTGGTTCCGACTCTGCGCAAGAAGCTATAAAAGTCAGTGAAGACTTAAGAGAAATGTTGCGACGAGGTGGCTTTGAGCTAAAGAAATGGTCTTCGAATAATGCTCAATTTATGCAAAGTATAAAACCAGGTGAAAGATCCACTAATGCGAACGTAAATCTAAAAATTGATGGAGTTATCAAAGCCTTAGGAGTACAATGGAATCTCGGATTCGACCAATTTGAGTACAACATAAACTTACCTCCTATGAACAGCATTATCACAAAGCGCAACATTTTATCTGATATTCAACAACTGTTTGACCCTCTTGGTTGGATTGCACCCTGCATAGTAATGGCAAAAATTCTTATTCAAAAACTTTGGCTGGAGAAGGTTACCTGGGACGAAGACCTGAATGAATCACTAAAAGATGAGTGGATGAACATTCGGCAAGACCTAGCTAATGTGAATAGCCGGGTCCACACCGGACGATCCATCGATCCCGCGATCCGCGATCCAGGATCGCGGAGCGTGGATCGTGGATCGTGTTAGGCCGATCCACTCTTGGAAACTTGCGATCCCAAATATGCGCTCCAAGCGATCCTAAGGCGATCCGTGATTCAGCCAGTCTAACTCTTGTACGATATGGAGTCACACGTACAACGGCGGCGTCTTGCCGTTGCAGCAGTAACTTTTATTTTGCTTAAATGCTTGCGCAAAAAATCACAAAAAAGAAAACGACGGTTTTTTGTGAAACAAATTTACAAAAATCGCTTGGAATCTGGGACCCAGCTGTACGCAGAGTTAGTGTCAGATAAAGTTGAACACAATTTTGCAAGAATGAATGCTAATCAATTTGAGATATTGTGTTCATTATTAAATAACAAGCTAAGAAAGAATGATACAAATTATAGAGATGCCATTACTGTGAAGGAAAGATTATTACTAACATTGAGATTTTTAGCAACTGGAGATTCGTACGTCAGTTTGCAGTATCTGTTCCGCATTTCCAAACAGTCTATATCGATAATTATTCCTGAAGTTTGTGAAGCCATCATTGACCTGTTAAATGATTATGTAAAGGTAAGTAAAACCATACTTTATTACTCAATAAAAAAGTAGTGTATTACAATCATAATTTAAAGAAGTAACATGTTTACAATTATTAATTATTTTTTGAAAACATGATATAGGTAGGTACTTATTTAATTCGGTGGTGACTGTGGAAGTGAATAATCCTGAGGTTTCAGAAACTGGGACTGCGATGAATTGGAGGCTAGATGAGCAGACGGTGATGTCTGTGGAATTGGAGCTGGATAATTTTGAGGTTGTAGAGACTGGGACTGTGATGAAGTGGATGCTATTGGTGTGCCAGGATATGAATTAGTGTAATATCCATAATTACTATCCCCCCATATCTTCCTGTGTCAGCTTGAAAAATAACTTGGCATATAGCATTTTTGACATTAACTAATGTTACTGCATCATATTTCCGCAATTCAGTAGATATATACTGCCCGAAAGCAATGTAAGAATCAGTTTCCGGTTGTGGTGGCTGAGCACATTGTTGCAGAAGTTGGAAAGCCTCTGAAAGAGTTTCATCTGATATGTCATCTGCATTATTAGAAGTAGTTTTCTTTCTTTTTTTTGTTCTTTTGTTTGTTGTTTGGACACTGGATTGTGCATTCTGATCATTCTGCTCTCTACTCTGATCTGTGTGGTGGTTGGCTCTCTCCGGTTGTGTGTCACTAGTAATGTTACTGTTCTCGTTTTCGCTCACTGTAGTATTAACTTCAAGTTCCCCTTCAGTCGTATCAGATTCTACCTGTAACAACAATTATTATTACTATTTACTGCTTATTCTTATTTTCAGCTTTATATTATAATTAAGATCTCCTTTATTTTCAGGTGCCGTCAACTAAAGAAGAATGGCGTACAGTTTCTCAGCAATTCGAGAATAAGTGGAATTTCCCACACGTGATAGGAGCGATGGACGGCAAACACGTCGCTATACAATCGCCTTTTAATAGTGGCAACGACTTTGATAATTACAAATTATTTCCTAGTATTGTTCTTTTTGCATTAGTAGATGCAAATTATAGGTTCCTGTATGTGAATGTTGGGACTAAAGGCAGAATATCAGATGGAGGCGTGTTCAAAAGCACAAATTTATATAAAAAACTTGAAAAAAAAGAGCTAAATATTCCTCCACCGGAGATATTGCAAGTTCCCTATAAAATTGAGGTACCCTATTATATACTAGGTGATAAAGCTTTTCAGCTTAATGATTATACTATGAAACCATACGATGGTACACGGGAAAGGGGTTCTTGTGAAAGAATTTTCAACTACCGACTGTCAAGAGCACGTAGAGTAGTTGAAAACGCGTTTGGAGTACTTAGTTCTGTCTACAGAGTCCTGCGTAAACCTATGCTTTTGGAACCAGAAACTGCGACTAAAGTCGTGCTGGCAACGGTTCATCTATATAACTACTTACGCAGTAATCCTAACTTTATATCGCCAGGAACGTTTGATACAGTACAGGAGAATGGAGATGTAATACCTGGAAGCTGGCGAAATGAACCGCCATCACAATCGCTACAACCGATGGCCGTCGTACCAAGAAGAGCAACAGAAAATGCCACTACAATACGGTCCCACTTAGCAAGACACTTTGTTACAAACCATACAATAGTTTGGCAAAATGAATATCAGTAAACTAATAGCTCACATGTTCCAATGTATCGCGTGTGGTTCCGGGTTCATTTTTATCCGCCATTAAGTCGAAGTCATCATACGCAAACCACTTTGATTTATATGTATCTTGAGCACCTGAAATAAACAAGTTACTCATTAAAATAACCACGTGTATTTCTAACAGCTTAAATGTAAAAAGCGAAATCACGTGAAATCCACAGTAAATATTATGATGTAATTACATATAATAAAATATATAATTTTAATACCTACAGATAAAAAGTAGCTTTGTTTTCTTACCGGATCCAGTTATACGGCTTTGCTTCTCTCTGTGTTTCTCCCTTCTGTAGCCTCCCGCCAGAGATCGCATTTTTTTCTTTAGGTTCTCGATCGACTTATTCCCCATTTCACGAGAAATCTGACGCCAAGCATCATCTCTAACACCTCTATTGGTGTAATTAGAATCTTTGGGATCCCATAAACATTTAAATTCTTTATAAAGCGATATCAAACGGCGACTTTCTGAGATGTCCATGGCGAGGTGGATCGCGCGAACCAACACAACCGTCCACACCGCGCGCATCACGCAACTGAGGCACCTTTGAGGCTGGCACAAAAACCGACCGCACACGGATCGCGCGAGGTAGGGAGCGCGCGCTCCAATACGTGCGCATGGATCGCGCGCGGCACGTCCACACCGCCTGCATCTTTGGATCGCGCTGCTGCCGCGCGCGATCGGAGCGCGATGGATCGTCCGGTGTGGACCCGGCTAATGAAATCCGCCTGGACAGATGGCTTGGAGCCCAAAACGCCCACAAAGAAATGCTACAAATTTTTGGATTTAGCGATTCATCGATCAAGGTTTATTCAGCCGTAGTTTATTGCCGAGTCAAAAACCAAGATGGTTCTCATAAAACCACTCTTGTTGCTGCAAGAACTTCAGTAGCCCCGCTGAAAACAGTATCACTGCCGCGACTTGTATTATGCGGTACCGTATTACTCTCTAGATTGCTGAAACAAGTTGCACAAGCTATGAAAATTCCAACATCACAAATTTACGCATGGACTGACTCTTCCATAGTCATCTCATGGCTATTTGGGGAACCCTCAAGATGGAAACCATTTGTTGCGAATCGTGTTGTCGAAATCACGTCTAACGTCGATAAAAATCAATGCTTCCATGTCCAATCTCACGATAAACCAGCAGACGTGGCCAGCAGAGGTATGCTAGTAAGCGATTTAAAGAAGTGCAATTTATGGTGTAATGGACCGGTATGGTTATCGCAAGATAATATCGAATTTAACAGACCAAACGTTATACCCACAGATTTGGGACGACGTAAAAATGTAATTCAAAGTTTGGTATTAACAAGGAAGAAGAGAAAGATGCATGAATGTCAAAACAATTTGACGAGTTTAGTACACTGTCAGAACTTTTGAGAGCGATTTTTTTATTTTTTTTTATTTTAGGATCTACAAACAGTAAAAAAACTTACAATTAGAAAGAAAGAAAGAAAAGAAAGAAAATAATTTATTACTGACATAAACAACACTACACTACTAAATAATACTATAATATATAATGTAGTGTTGCGTAATGCCAGAAATGAGTCCCTACTCAGCGTTATGCGAGGGTTTGACAACCTTCGCGCTGATTTTCAGTAGGAACTCATTGACTGGCATCACGAACGCACAAGTGATTTAAAAACAAACAAAAGACTATATAAAAGACAAACATAAGACTAAATAATGTTTTTTAAAAATAATATTTAGGTGGCAGTCTTAGTCCTTGCCGAACGCACTTGGATTCAAACACTATGGCCGAACGTAATATGAGTGATCTGTGCACATTTGCCTCGCGTCAAAGAGTATACAACTCTTTCTCCAACGTTCCTGGAACGTCGTTCCAACACCGCGTGTTGACACGTCCGCTAAATATTAGGTCACCTCACCGCACCATCCACGTATACATGCAAAAAATGGCAAATAATGTTACAAAAACTTCTCCTAGTGGAATACAAAAAATAGTGTTCTAGGTGTGTGCGCGTTTACATGCATCTATGAAGAAACTTGTACTTAAAAGTAATTAATTAGAGATCAGCCGACTATAGTAACGAAAGCATGCGTTGTGGAAACCCGTGGCACAAGGAGTTGAAGGAAATTGTACGTAGACATCTCCTACGACACAATTATAATTATTGTACCTATAATAGCCTGGACAGGAGCACAAGAGCTATGGATTTAAACTGCTACTTGAACACAGTAGCTAAGGGTAAGTTAAATATCGCCATATTTCACAAATTAGAAGGTATCGTAACTTATTACTACCGATTTTTATTAAGGCAGATGTTGAGGTATAAATATTGACTGAGAACGGATGACAGCTTTACATACGTACTTACTAATAAAAATAATACAAATACAATTATATGTAGTTAAAGAAAAAAAAAATTATGTGTATCTGTCTCTATTTTTTGTACTTTAAGTAGGTGTGTCTTCAAATGCATACTAAATGTTCTTACTGTTGTAGGATCTACAAACAGTACAAAAACTTACAATTAGATGCGAAGAATATATGTATAAGTATAGGTAGTTAATGTACCAACAGCGTAGACCACAGATTGATAAACTTAAAAAATCAAAAACTTAAAAATAGAATATAATATATATATATATATATATATATATATATATATATATATATATATATATATATATATATATATATATATATATAATATTAGATTATATAATATTAGACATATACATGTTAACATAGATTTTTGTACAGGTATCTAATTTACTCAATTTGAACCCTCCTGCGGGGCATCTTTACCGCTACCTCGGAGCAGATCCAACACAGCTTTCTTAAAACCACCCGACCACTCAAGAAATATATCTAAACCATTGAAATAATCATTATAAGATTTTGTCATTCGGCGTAGTGGTGACCGAACACCACTATTAGTGCGACATTTCGCAACAGCAAACAGTTCATTAATACGTCGAGAATGGGTTCTGAAAGGTACTTTATATTGCAGCTTATCTACCAAGTTTGGACAGTCATATTTATAATGACAAACGTCGTACAGAAGCATTACTTCTAGTTGCACTCTCCTTGACTTAAGTTCTAATAGCTTATATTTCACAAGCAGTTCTTTATAAGGGATAATAGTATGATGGAATTTGTAATGCATATACCGTAAAAATTACTTTTGTACTCTATCAATGTCTTTGATATAACAATTATAATGCGGATTCCAGACTGATCCAGCGTATTCTAACTGAGATCGAACCACAAATTACCACGAATACCGTTGTAAGCGATCTTGTCTAGTAGGATTTTATGATCTACTCTGTCGAAAGCTTTTTTAAAGTCGGTGTACACACTGTCAGTTTGTTTGTTATCGTCTAGGTTTAATAAAATAATTAATAAATAATATAAAATAAATAATAATAATAAAATATATTTTTTTTGGTTATGGATGCGTTCCATAATTGGGATTTGAAGTAGGGGTGCGTTCAATAGCTACCATACCGCCTCCCAAAGAGCTTCTTCTTCTTCTTCTCTATCGTTTCACTCTTGACAGAGCGGTCGTGGTCATCATGAAGTACTTTTCGATTTTGGGGCAGATGTTATTCGCCTCACAGTGTCTCGCCAACGCTGTCTATTAGACGACAGTCTACTGCATTCATGCAAAGGGCCGCCAACCGCTGTTTTTATTTGATCGGTCCATCGCATAGGTGATCTTCCTCGCGGTCTCGTGCCTTCTACTCTGCCTTGGACAACGAGACGCTCAATGGAACTATGGTCCCGACGCGATACATGGCCAAAGAACTTTAATATGCGAGTTTGTACGCTAGATGATAGACGCTGCTTGATACCGAGTTCTTGGAGTATGGAGACATTCGTACGAAACTCGGTCCATGATACTCCAAGCATTCTTCTCCAGCACCACATTTCTAGAGCGTCTATCTTTTTCTTTTCTAATTCTCGCAGTGTCCATGTTTCAGCAGCATATAGAAATATCGGAAAAACAAGTGTTCGGACGAGCCGGATTTTAGTGGCTTTGGTTATGTTCCTGCTTTTCCATATCTTTTTGAGCTTGTTCATTGCAGTTCTAGTTATAGCCATACGTCTCTTTACTTCATCCACGCAGCCGCCGTTATTCGAGATTAAAGCTCCTAGGTAGACGTAAGATTCAACAACATCGCAACTCGCAATCTGTGTAACTTTTGGCGAAATGATGTTAGCACGGTCTACAATTAAAACTTTCGTTTTGCTGTGATTAATCTTTAATCCAAACTCAAGGCTCGTACGCTCCATTCTGAGAAGTAGCTCCTCCATAAGACTTGAACTAGTAGCAAAAAGCGTGGTGTCATCCGCGTATCTCAGATTTGCTATTCTGTAGCCACCAAATGCAACACCATCCTTCCAGTCCTCCAGAGTAATACGCATTATGAGCTCGGTATATACGTTGAACAGAAGTGGTGACATTATACATCCTTGGCGAACACCTGCACTTGGGTGAAAATTGTCAGATAGTATGTCATCCGTCCTGACAGTAGCCGTGCCGTCTTCGTAGAGGCGTCTCAAAAGGCTTACGAGATGATATGGCGTTCCCATTTCCAACAACGTGTTCCATAGCTTAGGCCATTTCACTGAGTCGAACGATTTCGCAAAGTCAACAAAGCAAATAAATACCGGCTTATTGAATTCTCTAGCTTTTTCAATGATTTGGCGTACTATAAAAATCTGTTCTCGAGTGCCCTTTCCTTTGACGAATCCAGCTTGTTCAGGTGCGATTTCCTTGGCCAGATATGCTTTCAGTCGCTCGTTAAGAATATGTAACAATATTTTGCTTGCATGACAAATAAGTGCAATAAGACGGTAGTTGTTACATTTCCTTGTAGAACCTTTCTTATGTATTGGAGTGAAAACGGTGTGAGTCCACTCAGCAGGCCATATTCCTGTTTGCCATATCTTATTGCAAATGATGTGGAATATACGGACGCCACAATCTCCCAAGGCTTTTATTGTCTCGATAGGAATTGCATCACCACCTGTAGCTTTTCGATTCTTGAGATGATTAATAGCGGCTGCAACCTCAGACATAAGGATATCAGGCTCCAGATCTCTGTTTTCAGGTATTAAGTTAGGGAAGTCTTTTGAATGCTGATCATGAAATAGAGATTGACAATAATTCTTCCAAGCTTCAGATATTTGTACTAAATCGGTACTAAAGAGCTTCTTAGCTCGTTTTAAAAGTAGGAAAAAATAATGAAATACGAGTGTTGCGTACAGTAAGTTCGAATCGGTAACTTAAAATAATTAAAACTAAGTTAATAAAAATAGCGAGTAAAACGAATTTATGTTAAAATTAATAAAAATAAGTTGAAACTATAGATCAGGACATGGCAACAAGGGACACAGCTTGACCGCTGGCCTAAGTAGAGTGCCAGTTGATGTTTTGAGTTCAACGACTCTCACAACACCGTCTGTACCCGGACAGACTCGCACGACACGAGCCTTTCGCCATTGCAGCGGTGGCAAGTTCTTTTCCTTAATAAGTACCAAGTCACGTAAGACTGCCATGAAAAGCTCAATAGATTTGGGCCGCAATCGGTAGCATCGCTGACATTAAAAAATTCGATTGCGTATAACCCTACGTGCTGACACGATCCAAAACTTGCGTCGAAGTAAATTTAAGAGTGTATTTAAAGTGGGATGTAAGAAAATCTGATGGTAGTGGTCCACCAAAATATTGGTGACATGATGTGATTTAGGAAGCAACAACGGATGCTTGCTATCATACGTTAGATTAGACTTGACAAGTCTCCCGCCAACTCTCATTAGACCGTTGGAATCAAGAAAAGGGTTCAAGCGCATGAGACTTCTTTTGACAACCTTGTTCGTTTGCAACGCCTTCAACGTTTCAGCAAAGCACGTAGACTGGACCAGTTTGACGATGGAGTAAACACTATCATCTAGCTCACTAGTTGATAGGGGTCCAGTACGTCTTTGAGTTGGATGGCGTGCGTTATAAAGGAACCGCTTGCACCAAGATACGGTAGACCGTAGCTTGGGAAACGAGCTGAATTTTGTGAAAGCGTCTTCAGCGGCGTTAATTTCGTCCAAACTATTTTCTTTCGTCAATAGAGACCCTTCCGTTATGTGTACGGTGTGAGAGCAGGAGCTTGAAGCCGTAGACTTGAGCCCTGGCAAATCTGCATTGTCGACAATTGTAAAATCACCAGGCCATGACGAAGGATCATCTTCGAGCCATGGTGGTGACCACCACAAGGCGTGGTTGACTAATTCCGAAGGAGATAAACCGCGACTAACAGGGTCGCAAGGATTTAATGCTGAGGGAATGTGCCGCCAAGTAGCATTGGGAACCAATGACTGGACTTGAGATACACGATTGCCCTCGAATGTTTGTAATTTATGAGTTCCTCAAAAAGATGCGTCGTAGATGGAGGTATTTGAGCTAATCTTGATGATAATGCTTGATTTTTAGTTTTGAAGCTCCTTCTGCGCGTTTCAATAATTTCTGCTCTACGCGCGCATACGTATTGCAAGAAATTGTCAGAAGTCGCCTGAAAGTCCGATTCTTTAAAAAGTTTTTTAATATGCTCTTTAGTTTCTGGTAAAAGTTTAATAATATTTTTTAGTTCTTCCGACAGCTCCTTTCTTTGATTAAGGAAGCCATGCGAAATCGTGCCAAATATACCATCCTGTCTCGCTAAAAAACTTGATTTTGAGCCTAAGCTACCCAATTCTAGATTCACTTGCAGAGTAGAGAAGACTGGGGAGGCGTGTAATTTCTTTTCGACATCTTTGTATCGGATCTTATTCCAAGCCTCGGAATCCAAGCGTTGACAAGCGATGCCCTCTGCTTTTATTTGAACAGAGGGTGCAGGGATTTTAAGCTCTGCCTCCTTTACTTCAGGAAGAAATTCAAAATCATCAGTGTCTGCCTCCATACAGGGAGCAGGAGCACTACATTCATCCTGATCGTAAAATGATGTATGTCCTGATAGCTCTACTTCTGCATGGTCTTCCTCTCGGTAATCTTCTTCCTCGCTGGATAAAATGCAAGCTCGACGAGAGAAGCGCAAAGCTCTAATTTCAGACATCATTGTGCTGAACATATCATTTTCTCGAGATTCGAGTACATCGATCTTTGATTTCTTTGAAGGCCCACTTGACATAGAAGACCCTCTCCTTTTTCGTCCTCCATACTCTGATTCGGACTCAAGAATTCGTTCTGCTCCCTTGCTTGCGGGATATCAATTGAGGCCTATTTTTAGCTGTGGCCTGATTAAAAATTTCCGTGGCTGCAGCTGATCCCCTAATTTTGTTGGCAATCGAGGGCGGGCTTATAATCAGATTTCTAGTGTAGGAGATGTAGTTGTGGGTCTTTTCCGATACGTGGGAAGCCTCTGGGTCAAATGCTTTAATAATTTGCAATGTTGGTAAGCAGAATCTTGAAGAAGAGTCTTGAATTCTTATGATCGCTGTGGAAAGCAATATTTGGTGCTTGTTAGCATTTGACACAAGTACAGTTGAGGGGGCATTATGTAGTAGTGGATGGTGATTGACTGTGAGAGCCGACCCATGCGCTTGCAAATTGGGTGCTGTAAGGGTATCAGGGAGCACTTGAGGCTGCTTAGTTGTGATCTTAGAGTGATCTGTGTTGGCAATAGAAGTAGGCCCACTAAAGGAGGCGCTAGTGTTAGTTGATCAGTGATCATTTGGTTGATTAGTGGAGCTGTAACTTACATGTAATTGAGGTTTATCCGAATGTATACTTGTATGATGTCTACCACGGCACTTTAAACAGTTAAACTTTGAGCACTTATGCTTTGGTTGATATGGCTGTAAACAGTTGAAACATATGATTTATTTTTTACAAGTTGAATACGGTTAGGAACAGACATTTCAAGATAGTTTGGACATTTGTTCAACGGGTGTTTGCCTTGACAAACTGTACAATCATTTGGCAAAATTTAAGTGTGGTGAGATACTCGAGCACAATGTCTCTCTCTGGCATCGTCATTCAGCATCTCAAGGGCTGTTCTGCGAGAGTTTAGAAATTCAAGAAGTTCATGTAGTGATGCCACTGTATTTTCTTTACGATTAATTTCCCATGAGGCTCTTAATAAATTATCAAATTTCTGGGTAATCAGGAATACCAACAATGCATCCCAACTATCTACTGGTAAATCTATAGCTTTCAATGAATCTAGACTCTGCTGTAATGTGACCAAAAAATCACCGAGGTTATTACTCGAGATGGAATTAAAGTTAGTGATTGCCTTGAGATGGAAATTGACGATTATGGTTTTATTTTCATACCGTTTAGCCAGAATATCCAGTGCTTTGGTGTAGTTATCTTCCGTTATCATGAGCGATGAGATGAGGTTTGCAGCTTCTGCCTTCAACGCACTTTTAAGGTATTGCAGCTTGTTGACCATCGGTAAATCCGCGTTGTCGTCTGATGCGTAGAATAGGTTTTTGAACGCGGGCCATTTCTTAATATTTCCGGTGAAAGTTGGTAACGTCAGCGGTTGAAGCTTGATTTGAAGCTTTCTGTTTTGGGATAAATCCTGAATGGTTGTGGAGTTGAGCTGAGGTACGTGGGCCGTGTGCGCAATGGGACCCGACAAGATGGCGTCCATAGCTGCCTTGGTAGTGAAATATTTAGTTTCGAATGTGTTTGCTCCTGTTCGTGTATATCTTGCCGTAATCGAAACCGATTTGTAGATGTAGGTCTTCAAATCTTTGAAGTACAATGTTGAGCTCCGCTTGTCTTGCTTTTATTTCGTGCAGGTTACTTCCGTCTTCATAGCTTTGCACGTAGATAGATAGATAATGCTTTATTGTATCACAAACACATTTGTACATATTATTACAGTACTTAACAATTAATATAGTAAGACAATAGGCGGCCTTATCGCTGAAAGCGATTTCTACCAGGCAACCGTGAATGAAATATATTGTAGAACTAATAATTACAGGATGTGTTCAACAAAGTAAGAATTAAAGAGAATTACTTAGCTAATTATAACAAAATTTGTATGAAATCATACATAAATAAACCTTCTCATATATAAATATATAAAGAATGTATATAAAATAATAAATACATAGGTATATATTTAGATTAATGTGTGTAAAATAGAGATTAACGCAGTGAGGTGTTACTTAGGGTCGATTTCACCAAACAAGTATAAATCTTACTCGAGTGTTTACGAGCACTTATTCTAAGGTTAAACTATTTATTCGATTCACCATAGACTTAATCCAGGATTAACCGGATACTCTCGTGTAAGTCGCTACTCCGCTGATTTCAACAGAGTATTGAGCATATACCATGGATAAGAAGTTCAATATGGCGTCCGAATGTCCTTGTTTTAACAGCTGTGAGCTGATTTTGTCGAATATTAGTTACAATTCGTGATGGCAGAACGTTTGAGAGCATTAATTGAAGACTCTGACAGTGAGGACGATTATTTACCAAGGCGACCAAGATGGATAAAAGAGAGAAACAATTATTTTGACGACTATGATGACATAGATTTTGCCAAAAGGTTCCGTTTGTCCAAACGTGCGGCGTTATGTTTGGTTATGAAAATTGAGCATCAATTAGAATATGACGATAAGTAAGTTCCTAAATACTTAGTTGTGTCGGTATAATGTAATTATCTATTAATCAAACTTTTACATACCTATTTACAACGTTGTCTATTTTCGTTTCAGAAATTTCTCTATATCGCCTATAAATCAGCTTTTGGGAACATTAAGATTTTATGCAACCAATAACACACAGATGAGTATTGGTGACTATTGTGGCCTGAGTACATCAACTTCCCATAGGATTATTCATAGGGTCAGTAGGGCAATAGCTGCTTTACATGAAGATTTCATAAAATTTCCTGAGACAACCCAAGAAATAAGAACAGAACAGGACAATTATTTTCGTATAGCCCGTTTTCCTAGAGTAGTGGGTGCTATGGATTGCACCCATGTACGCATCAGCTCACCAGGTGGAGACCAAGCTGAACTGTTTAGGAACAGAAAAGGCTACTTTTCAATTAACGTTCAAACTATATGCAATGCTAATCTGGAAATAATTGACATAGTAGCAAGGTGGCCTGGAGGATCTCACGATAGTCACATATTTAATAACTGTTATAGAAAGGCAAAGTTTGAAATGGGAAGCTATGGTAACGCCTTATTATTGGTTGACGGTGGTTATGCATCGAATACATATATGATGTCTCCTTTAGATAATCCTAGGACACCTGCAGAACAGCTCTACAATGAGTCACATATCCGAACACGTAATCCAGTGGAAAGGTCGTATGGGGTATGGAAGCGACGTTTTCCAGTATTAGCTCTAGGCATGCGTATAAAATTGGATAAAGCCCTAGTCGTCATTGTCGCCACGGCAGTGCTGCATAACATGCTGCAGCAACAAAGAGAAATTACTCCTCCGGATGATACCGAAGTTATTTTACCTGTTATTCCAGGTACTAATCGGCCTATGTCTTGGGAACAACTCATAGAGCAGGGTCAGGTAGACCTTATACCACATGACTTTCATAATGAAATCGGCATGACTCGAAATGCAATGGAATATTTTCAAAGTTTAATTTAATAAAAGTAATAAATGTAAAAATAATAAAAACAAAAATCAATGGGTTTTTTCTTGAATCTGGTAAATACATATTAGATTTATTAGTACCTATTTGAGAGTGGCTAAGTAATATGCTCAGGCTCTGTCAGCTCAGCCCGTCCTTTTACATATCCTATGTCAGGGTGAATGTAGCTTTCCAATGGTGAAATCGGCACAGTGAATTTTAAGTTTATTCATTACAAACATACACACACACAAAAATACAAATCTTTCCTCTATAATATTAGTATAGATTATAAAACAAAAATAAAAATCTTTCCTCTCTTTAATATTAGTATAGATTATACACTTCAAAACTAGACACTAAAGTTATGGAAACTCGAAATTGTTCAATGTTTTTTTTTTCTGCCTCAGTTCTAATAAAAGTAATCTGGTTTTAATTTTACTTTGTTTTAGTTCTTCTCTTATTTGTAATTCCTCTTCTTTAATTTGCATGCTCTCTTTGAGTGTTAATAGCCTCCACCTTTTTATTATGAAGAAGATCCAGTGATGATGTTGGAAGTATAGGTCGCCTCTTTGAAATCCCTTTTTCTTTGGAGTGGTATTTGTTTCCTTTATGTCTACTCTTAACTCCTTTGAAACAGGTGTTTGTAATAAGCAAGGCGTGTAGTTGCCCCAGTCGGGCTCTTTCGCAGCAACTGGAATGAGATTGCAATCTTGTACAAGAGGTACATGTGCCACTTCCAAGGATTGTGTTTCTTGAAATTCTGTAGAAACTGTATTGTGAGACTCATATCCTGAATTTGGGGCATCATTATCAAAAGGGTTGCACAAGCCAACAACACATGGTTCTATGAGGCTAAGGATACGATTATAAAATGCATCATCTGGTTTTGGTTTTGGAGGTCCTCCACCTGTAAAAAACAAACATTGTCTGATATTGTTTTTGCATGATATAAAAAAAAAATATTATTTATTAAAATTTTAGGTCATTTTAATTCAATATTCTGTTTTACGTTTTTTTTTCAGATCTGTAAAGAATTCCATGGGTTAGAGACATGTAACATGTGTATAGATAGACAGATGAACAGCAGGGTAACAGCAATTATAATAGGGCTCTGTTTTGCCCTTTACTAACAGAACTAAAAAACAAATAAATTAAATGTTTGTAGGCTCAATCCAGAGGTTGTGGATAAAGATCACGAGGGGCAAGGTAACTTGGTTCAGAAGGTAGTTTGGTTCAGAATTACAAGCATATTTTGATAAAAAATTATAATTCATGTTTCCGAAGGAGTTTATACAATGACGTACCTATTTAGACAAGTGAACACAAATTATATACCTACCCGTTTGTATTAAGTGCATTCTTATATTCGACGATTCTTTCTTCACCGCCTTCTTCATACTTTCCCATTGAGCTTTAAGATTCTCTGCAGTTCTATGAGTATGAATTGTCTGCGAATTATATTCATCACTCAAGGTAATCCACTCCGCAATTTTCTGCTTCATTGTAACTGCGTCGGTTTTTTTATTTTCAATGATGGTAAAATGCTTTTGCACAATGTCCAAAAGTAGATGTTTTTCCGAAGCCAGCCAGTTGGGGCTTCGTTTCCTTTTTTCAGCTATTATTTGCTTTGCCATTATTTGCAATGCACAGAATAAATGATTGTTGTACAAGCACCAGACAGAAGTCACAAAATCAAGAAGAGCTAGGGAGTATTAAGTTCCTTGCACAAACTCAACTATTCGACTCTTCCTTCGACAAAATACCAAGAAAGAATAGAATAAATTAATAATTATCATGAAAATTAAGCAATGACGCATTGAGGTTATATTATTATTTTTATAATGTTTGCATAAAACACTACCAAAAAGAATAGTGCACAGTACCCATATCTTTCTATCAGAGAGAGGACCATTTCAATTAGGTGGTTTAAATAGTCGTTCATTTCAATCATTCGGTTTCGTTCCGAGTCACAGAATAACTATGCTAGAGTTAATTTACTCTGGTGTACAGTAGTGAAACGTAAACGAAGTTATCTAAGAGTTAATTCTAAGAATAAATTTATTCCGAGAGCAGTTATTCTGGAATAAAATTGTATTTGGTGAAATCGACCCTTAGACAGATAAAACAGTTTAAGTTGATTTTTAAATATTAATAACGATGGTGCACGTCTTATGGAAACAGGTAAAGAATAATTCGAAGAAAGTAATTCGAGATTCTCGTTAATTTGCCCTTCACTGCACTTCTTTGAACTTTCAATGCTTCTAGCTCCATATTTCGATATCGTAGATAAGATTTCAAGATTTGAATATGGTTTTCTTGAGGAATTATATGTATTTTTGTTGAATTTGTATCGTGACGACGCAGTAATAACGCTTGAGTTGAGGAACGCTTCGGCAATGTTCGGCTTGAGCTGCCTGAAGTAGCCGCGGTTCTCAAATTGTGTGTTGTTGGGTAAAGCAGTACGACTGCAGTCGGTCAGTTCGGTCGGACTCAAGTCGGTTTCTGTTAGATGTCGCTGGCCGTTGCGGCGCTCTGCTCGCTGTGTCAGTAATAGTATGCAATTGATGAGCTGTGCGCTGTGTAACCAGTAGCTGGCGCTGGTGGTTTGTGACTGCCTTCACAGCTCTGCCCGCTGGGCGAAGTTGCCCGAAGTCGTATGACGTATGAAGTAAACCCGAACTCCGCCGATGGACGAAAATGGCGTCTTGAATGGCGATCACAAAACGGTTCCGAAGGACCAAAATGTTAGATATATTAGAGATCCTGTGGTACACACTAAAATGAAAGTCTTCGATAACTCACTTGATATTTGTATTGTCCTTTAAACACAGTTTTAGTTACACAGCACTGAGATAACTATTTTAACATAATTAATTTGTACGAGCACATGTGGCTTGTTGGCTGACACGAGACGAGAGAGCGCGAGAGAGAGAGAGAGACAGCTTTACTTTTTACTTCATTACAAATTTGATATGGCAATATTAAACACATGGCGAAAGAATAAAGGTTGAAGGTAAGTATAGAAAGGTTTGAAAGATAGATAGACAAAGAAATAGCAATACATTTACGCAAAAGAACTGAAAACCACGGATAGATGCGTGACCTTGAATGCAGTGCACAGCTGATACGTTTACGTAATAAATTTGGCGAGATATAGCTATGTAGTAAATAAGAAATTAAAGTTTAGACATCATTGTTTTGTACAAAATTGAGAGGCAAATGGAATCAAATTGTTTATGATTGTATAATACATTCAATGAGACCTTAGAAGCAATCGTAACCACATTAGGTAAAATAATTAGATGAAATGCGTACATACGTCTTACCACCGTCAGACAGTGGTCAAACGCAAGCTTATAATCTTTAAAAAAAAAAAAAAAAAACTCAAATATTGCAATGCGAAAAATAGTCGGTTTAACTTCAAGGAATGGCTTTAATTATGGGGTGAAGAATATTTGAAAAAAAATGGTAGGTGGAATAAGGTAGGTAATTGGAACGAACTCACCAATAATTTTTCTTATCCATAAGGATCCTGTGATCTGTCAATGAAGCTGCGACTCGATGACGTATTATTTCGATAGACTTCTTCTTGATATTCTACAATAGTAGTCGAACAAAAAACTCCGGAGATCACTCGTAGCACTGTGGTATCCTGTAATGTTCCAATCTATAATTATTCTTCTTCATAAGACGATTTCAATACCCAACGAAGCGATGACATGGTAACTTTACGCTCGCGTCGCGCCCCGCCCGTCGGTTGCAAAATCCGAATATTTTACGTCGAATTCCAACTGTTTGGTTCTTCTTATAACGGCAAAGGACCATTTGTTTAGGGTCCTATGTGGACGGTTATAAAAGATGGTACTTGTAGTGGACTGTATTTTAATTGTGTTGATTGCAAAGTGCGCGTGCGCCTCGCTGCGCGGGCTGTGTCTAAGTGGTGGCGGGCGTGCGGGGGGCACGCCTCGGTATCGATCAGCTGCCGCCGACACGAACTTCAAGCTGATGCTTGAACACAGTGACCTTATACGAGAAGCTGACGAATATATCCCCGAGTATATCTGTCTGAGCGCGTACGCGACATCCAGGGGGTTCCGGTGCGTGCACAGTAACTTCTGGCTGATGTTGGTAACCAGGTTAGGGCGGTTGTACCTCTGTTTGAACAGGTTTTCTTTGACATCTCCGATGAGGACAAGTTCGCTAACTCGAGACAGTCTGGAGGCCATAACTATGGCTCCAAAATGGTTCATGAGAGCTTCTTCCACCAAAAGGCGGTCGTAGCTGTCATTCTTTTTAAAACCATTTACGAGGACAGAAGCCATGGTGCGCACCTTGGTTTTGACTAGGTCTCCAATTTGGTGCGCTAGCTTCTCCCTCAGGTCTTTCGCTGCCTCTGTCGTGGTTGTTATGATAACGTCCTTGTCCACATCGAAGTGTCTTAACACCCAAGTTGTTTTTCCGCATCCTGGAACTCCATTGACCCATCGTATCTTTGGTACTTTCCAGTCTTTCCAAAACGTCTTGATTTCAGAATCCCCAAAGATGGTTTTCGCCATTTGTAGGATTCTGTCATTAACCATTATTTTTGTGCACTGGGCGGTGACTACGTCCTTGAGTTTGAACCTATGTAGATAATCGGCTATCCCACCGTGTCCTGTCATGGCTTGCACTAAGAGAGGCGACAATTTCACGGTGCGTGTTAGTCGGAATGCCTCTTTGACATCAGGTACGAATGCTCTCGTGATTGGGTCTGTGCTGGAGGTTTCGTACCGATCTTACCTAGTACGAATTGTTTCCTCTGATTTTTCTTCTGACGCAAGACAGGGGGATTTTGCTGTAGTCTTCGGGAGCGCACTTGAGTGCCGCTGATTTCGCGAGCTCATCGGCTCTTTCGTTTCCAGCGGTTCCCACGTGCGCTCTCAACCAGTAAAGCTGAACATCTCTACCCTGAGCTTTAATCCTGCCAATATTTTCCTTTACGCTCTTTGCCCTTGCAAAGAGGGAGGCTAGTTTTCGGACTTTTGAGCAGATCGAGTGAAGATCTTGAGTCACTCAGGATATTGAACAAGGGGTCTTTACTCATTAGTACCAACTCAGCCGCCCTATGGAGAGCATAAAGTTCCGATTGGAAGACCGTGCACTCGGGGTGTAGCTTGAAGGTGGCGAACATTGTCTCTCTTCCTTCCTCCCACCAACTCAGGGCAGCACCAACGTGACCCTCAATTTTGCTGCCGTCTGTGTAGATTTGGGGTCCGGTGATTTGACTGGTGTCGGTGTCGAGGAGCTCGAATTCCACTGATGTTCTTGTGGACGGGTGGGGTTGGTCCATAAAGCTTTCGCTTTGTTCGAGCTCCTTTTCCGGGGGAAGGTAGTCGAGGGAGATGTTTTTCTTAGGTCTATATAGGTTAATTACCTCAAGGATTCTCAGATCTCTAGGTACCAGGCCTGAGAAGGCGAGTGCAGGGAAACAGTACGGTACGACTTGCATACTTTTTGGGCAAATCCTCTTTGTAGGGCGAAAAGCTGCGATCTGTTCATTTCGAGATCGACAGCTTCTCCACACACGTTTGCCGCGTATGTGAGGATTGGTTCCACCACTGAAACATAAATGGTTCTCGTAATTTCGCTATTTAGACCCCAAGTCACCTTTGACGCACACGCCAGCTGTTGGTAAATGTCCGCTGTCTTTTTACATTGTGCGGTGACGTGTGTTTTGAAGGTGAGCTTGCGGTCGATCACGAGGCCTAACAGTTTTATTTCCTCGGCGAGGTTGAGTCTGACGCCGGACATAACCAGGTTTGGGGAGTGGTATTTCAACTTTTTTGTAAATAGCATTGCGTTGGTTTTATTTTATTTATTTTATTTTCTTCGGAAAACAAACAGTGTAGTATAACTAATGTGATAAAATATAAGATTCTATGCACCATTAAATTGTTTTCGCATAAAAAACCTATAGTAAGCTTGTTTGCTTGACAACGTATCACGAGTCTAACATGTACAAAAAACAGATATTGTACAGCATAATATCGAATATAAGAAACAAGACAGTTAGGGAACAGCACCAAACCAGTTTTGGGTCAATCTATTTCTAACTGCATTCGGAGAAGAATTGAACAGATCAAATTCCGCAAAGTTGTCCAGTCTGTTTACTATATATGCAGATCTTATAAAAAAAGAATTTTGTCTATAGTTGCTACAGCTCTGCGGGATATGCACATATGAGGGATGTCGTACGGGTCTAGACGGTGCGTTTATACCAATTTGAGATAGGAGATATGGGCTATCAATTTGAGATTGCACTATTTTAAGCAATATGATTATGTCAGCTATTTTGCGTCTCTCAGAGAGGGGCAGCATGTGATGTCTTCTACATCTAGATTGGTAATCAGCGTCGATCGTTTTACATTTGAATTGTAAGTATCTCATGAATCTACGTTGAATTGATTAAAGCCCGTTAATTTGAATATCATATTGTGGGTTCCAAATTTGTGAACAATACTCGAGGATGCTACGCACATATGTGCGTAGTGCGTACACTGAAGATCCTGTATTGTTCATATGAACAATACAGGATCTTCAGTATCTTAACACTCTTAAATTGAGAGCTGGACCTAAGGATGAATCCCATTGACTTGCTGGCCCTATTGGCTATACTATTTGTGTTTACCTCATAGGTCAACTTAGAATTATGAATTACGCCCAGATCGCGTATTTCATTGACTGTATCGAGTTTTTGTGCTTTTAATAGGTAACTGAAAACAGTTGGTTTAGACTTTCGAGTAAAAGTTATTGCATGGCATTTCAAAACATTGATATCAAGTTTGTTAAATTGACAATAATTCTCAAAAGTACATAAATCGTGTTGCAGAAGGTAACAGTCGTTCAAACTATCAATTTTTTTGAAAATTTTCATATCATCTGCGTATAGAAGAAATTTTGAATAAGAGAAACAAGAGTGTATATCATTAATAAAAATGTTAAACAATAGCGGGCCTAACATTGATCCTTCTGTCTGATGTTTTCTTCTAGTGCGCTGCTCTGGCATAATTGACCTTGATCTTTCGGTCTTCTAGATATGAATTTCACATTTCGTCTTTACGTGAAAGCTTACCTATATTTGCCAATAATTTAATTTGGGCACCATGAAACTGCTTTTCTATTTCATTCACATCCTCGAATGAGATAGCTAACATTTCACAAGCCGCGTAGTATTCTAATCGCATTATTGCGTAGTCACGTGCCGTACGATTCATATCGACGGTCACTGCAGATTCCCTTTCACAGTCACTCATATTGTATATAATCCAATCTCTTGTATTTACGCGAAAATATTGACAAAAATGAGAAAATACAAAAATAAATAAAGTAAATATCAAAGAGCATGTAACTTTGTATACATAGAGTAACTATGAATGACAATCACAGAATTCAGAATTCACAGTGTTGTTCCACACGCACAAATATCTATGGAACGGATACAAGACAATTAATAAACTTGTGTAAAACGGAACGAAACTAATTCCGAAAAGTGGGTATTACGAGACAATTGTTTTTTTTTATATGTGTACGAAGATTAAATTGTACGAAAATACCCTCGGAATATAAAAGGTTAAATAAAAATATTAAATAATTATATTTTAACGAAAAAGGGGGTAAATGAAGGGGATGTTTCATAAGGTTCGGTTCGAAGACCAAAATGTTGGGTATTTAAAGTGGACTGTATGATTTTTGGTTGTATTTATGGGAGTTCAAAAAAGGGGACTTACCTGTGGTGCCGTCAGGGTAGCCTGTTAGGGAACGCAAAACAAAAAATAAATACTAGGGCGCCCTTTCTCTACCTTTGTCTACGTTACCCTTATAAAATCGCGGCGATGACGGGGATGACGCCGCAGGTTGCAGGCTGACAGAGAGGTCCCAGGAACCACGGCTTGTCACTTTAGTTTAAATGTTTATATTGGTTCTGCCTGCTGGCCTAAGGCAAGAACCCGACAGATTTAACAATAACGATAACTTTACACGAGAAAAAATTACTGGGGAATTGCACCGAGCTTAACGCCGACAACTTATTATTCCTACCGCCGGTGCCCACTTCAATCGTAATGTAATGTCAAACAAAAAGTGAAGTCAGGCGGCAAAAAAACATTTGTGTTGCCACTGTGAATTCTGAACAATGACCATATAGCAACTACGTTTGCATAACACTTGGAAAACATTTTTCAACCTCATGAAGAAAACTCGGATGAAGATATTACGTTAAATAAAACCTTACAATGTGATCAACTAGAAATAAGGCTTGTAACAGCTAAAGAAGTACACAAAGAGATTAAAAATCTCAGTCTGAGAAAAGCTCCTGGGTACGAATTAATAACTGCAAAAGTTCTGCAAAACTTACCTTTTAAAGCCATAGTGAAACTTACTACGTTAAGCAATGCTACGTTTAGAGTTAAATATGTACCTGATGCGTGGAAAATTGCAGAAGTCAAAATGCTACGTTGATTGATACCTCAACCTGGTAAACCACCACATGAAGCAAAGTCATACAAACCAATATCTTTATTACCTATAATGTCAAAATTATTTGAAAAACTACTGCTAAGGCGGATGAAACCTATAATTGAAGAACGCAATTTAATTCCAGATTATCAGTTTGGTTTTAGGGAAAAACATTCTACCATAGACCAGGTACACAGAATTACTAACATAATTGAAACATCGTTAGAAGAGAAGAAAGTTTGCACTACGGTTTTCCTCGACGTGGCCCAAGCGTTTGAGAAAGTATGGCACTAAGGTCTAATCCACAAACTTAGGCATATAATGCCTCAAAATTTTACGGATATCATAGAATCGTATCTTACCAAAAGAATGTTTCGAGTTAGACAAGGCAGTTCATACTCAAACCTTATACAAATAAAAGCTGGGGTACCACAAGGAAGCGTCTTAGGTCCGGTCTTGTACTTACTGTATACCTGCGATATCCCAGAGCTAGAAGAAAACACCATTGCAACCTTTGCCGATGACACGGCCATCATTGCTACTGGTGTTACTTATAAGGAAGCAGCAGCAAAAGTTCAAAAAGCGATCGACACTGTCTCAAAGTGGACGAATAAATGGCGCATAAAGCTTAATGAAACGAAATCTGTCCACATAGATTTCACAAATAAAGCACCAAATTATCATACACTATATATAAATGGCCATGCAATATACCGTACGCCAATACAGCCAAATATCTAGGAATAACACTCGACGCAAAGCTTCGCTGGAAAGCGCATGTTAAAAAGAAACGTGAAGAGCTAGAACTTCGCTATAAAAAGATGTACTGGCTACTTGGGAGGCATTCTTCGTTGTCAGTCCACAATAAATTACTTTTGTATGAGCAAGTCCTTATGCCGATATGGACTTATGGTCCCAGTTATGGGGTTGTACCCGACAAAGTAACGTCAAAATCATTCAGCGTTTTCAAAATAAAGTACTTAAAAGGCATCGTTAATGCTCCCTGGTACATCAGAAACGATGACCTCCATCGTGACCTAAGAATGGATGTCGTTGTCGACATAATCAAGAAGTATGCAGATACTCATGAAAGAAAACTTCATCACCATGTCAATGTCGAGGCTATCCAGCTCCTCGACAACACGGACATAGTGAGAAGACTTAAACGGGAAAAACCTTTTGAGTTAGTGTAGTGAAGTGTCAATGAATAGCTAAGTTAGTGCTATCTTAAAGAACACAAGAATAAGGTGTCTTCCCCTTAATAGAGACAATAAGATAGGTGTTACTGGACTCATTCTTAATGGTACTCGCTTTTGCAAATTAAGTCAAAACCAAATTACTCATTAGCCTTTAGGCTAGATCGTAATTGAATGATGTACATGTACAAAAATGCACATCATTCAAATTAAAAAAGAAAAAAACCTGCGACTGTGATGTTGTTTGTCGCAAGTTTTTCGCAAAATGCTTTGGTCCTCTGGATGTTAAGCTCGATGTTTTGATCTCCCTCGTAATATACAGAAATCACTCCAAGCCTCAGGTCGTTGTTTACCAACAAAACTGCCGCCTCAGTCTCGATCACAAGCTGGGGGTCGTGAATGACCTCCAGCTTGTCGCCAAAAATGATTACAGCTGCTTTAACTGGTTTCTGCCTGTTTTGCTTGCATTGGATAATGTGTGTTCCTGGGTACTGTTTCATTTCGCCTGTGTTCCCGACATATGGCTCTTGTACCAAGGCGATCGAAACACCCTTATCCTTTGCAGCTTTTAGTTCTATTGTGGCTTGTTTTGAGGGTTGCAGGTTAGCTTGGATGAACTGCAAACCTGCTCTGCCCTTACGTAAGGGGACTGAGCTTTCGGTCTCGGGGGTGCCCTTAGCAATACGATATTCTTGCCCGTGCTATGCCATCCCATTTTAATCTCTCTGGACAGATTGCGCTATACGCGTTGTGTGCCAAGTCTGTTGTTGGGGTAGCTATAGTCGAGCAATTTTTGCATTTGGGCGGGGATCCTTCTTTTCGCGCCTTGCAGTGCTCCCAGGAGTGCGCTTTGCCGCAATGGCTGCAGCTGTCATGGGTCTCCCGGCAGACTACTTTAGTGTGGCCGAAACCGAGGCATTTCGTACATTGTACGAGCGGCGAGTGGTCTAGCACAGGTCTCCTTTGGATACCTATGTAGACTTTGCCAGCTTCGGTCAGATTTTTATGGATCTTTGGTGAGACTTCGAGGACTGGGTGACATTCTAGGGGATTGCGGGCCTTTTTTCTGTGTCGCACTCTGATTGTGCTTTCCTTGAGCTCGACGTCTTGCAGGAGGTGTTTATTCTGCATAGTCAAGTTGGTGACAATTTCGGTGTCCTTCAGGTACGCTAGGACATCTCTTATTATGATTAGCGGGTTGCCTGCTTTGGCAACTTCTACTTTTAAGGTCTTGTCCGCTTTGACTCGAGTTTGGACGAGGTTCAGGTCTTCGCTTGTTCTGGAGCTTAAGACAACCTTACCGTGACCTTGATGAATGTGAAATATATGAATCAAGCTCATTGCTCTAAATTTTTCAAATACATCACATAACAATAAAACGTCGCATTTTAAGTATAAGTCAGTGTACTCCCCCAAATATTTTATTTGAAAAGCTTTCCAAACAGTTTTAGCATGTTCGTAATCGTTTTCCGAAATCTTTTCAGATGTCAATTTATTATAGAAACAATTTCTTTCAAGTAAGCATTTATCATCGTATCGCTCGAGAGAATTTATATAATCATAGCAATATATACCTTTTCTGCGCAATAACTCAAATGATTTTCTGTCAGGATAATAGTGCTTCAAGTTTATAAAATCATCAAGATGTAATGTTTTTGTCAACTTATTCAATCCACAACTTAAAAAGTTGAAAGAATCAATAAATTTTAGCTGTGCAGCATTTTTTCCATCAACCGGTATGAACTTAGTAAATGATATGTATTTTTCCTTTGTTTTTGGAATTATATTGAATCGACCAACAACAGCAGACAATTCGTTAATAAATAAGTGAGAGTCGTATCCCGAAAGATTGTGAAATATAATGGGAATAAATTTGCATGATGTTGCGCTTAAGTTGCAGGCATTGTGGCTAGCACCCAAATAATATCGTCTTCCATGAAATATTTCTTGCATAAATGACAAATAGTTGCACTGTTATGAGATTGTTTCTGCATATCGCTTAATGGTATCATGTTGACCTTTCTTGACAATATTTCATACAATTTCAAAACGTCATTACGAAGAGTTTCCACAAATACTTTTGCACAGTTGGAGCCTCGATAGTTTACAAATTTATTGAGACTGGGTCTAGATTTGCAGCATATTTAATATGCAAAACAGGTTGCTTCATGTATTTGTATTTCTTCAGCATGTTGAGATTTATTTTTATCAGAATATTCTTTGAGTAAACTTTCTAAATCACCATATATAGGAACAATAGGAATACTTCGAGTCCTTTCAAAATGTGAAAATGTTAATTTACTTCCCGGCGCAGGCAAAACTGTTTTGTCTCGAGCACAATTATGAGAATTGAGTTTTTCTCGCGATTCAAAATAAACAAAACACTCGTCACATAGAAATATTTTACATTTATGTTTTGTTAGCTGCTTATGTACAAGCTTTTCAAAATTTTTTATCAAGCAGAAATTATTTTTATTATGATATTGCATAAGAAGTAAGTTGACATATGTTAATTTTCGATGAACTGTTTTGTAAAGAGGTCCATACACATCATTGTTTTTCTCTAAGCCGTATACATTTTCAGAAATGTTTGGATTGTTCTGTTCAAAAATCTTAATGTCGCATAACTTCACTGGGAATTTCATGCCTGAGGTATTCAAAGTACATTCAAATCGCTGATATGATGTTACTCTGTTTGGATTACTTTTAGCAGGGTACATGTGCGCAATAATGCTCCATAAAATACATTTTTGATCATTCACATTTTCAATATTTAAACATGACTTTGTATTTTGTATTTTTTTCGGTTACTTAATGTAGGAACCCGCCCTTAACGGATTGTATTTGTTAATATTTAATTCTAAATAATTCACAGATTCTATTGTCCACCCTGATTCTGATTGTTCAAATTCGGCGCACTTTGTAATCAACTTTTGAATACATTCTTGATAAAATGTAGGTAAATCCGTATTATGGAATGTTACCGACCACTGTACACTAACGTTCGAGGGGAAGCATCGAACTTCATAACACAGGTTATTCCTAGCTTGAAGTTTCGATGTGACCTAATTAATGTTACGTGCATTGCTTAGGTATTATTATTAATTAAATACTTTTGTTACTAAGAAACTTTATCGTTTAAGTACCTTTGTTATGTGCTTTATATGTAAATAAATAAATTGTGGCAAATTGTAAGTTAAACGACTTTAAAGATTTTTCACTATTTTTTGGTAAATAATACGATACAAAAAGTTCCATATTAACTTTCAAAGAATTATGGTCCCACAAAGATTTATTTATGATTTGACATATCGTCGCTTGAATGTTTTTCAAGAAAAATTCAGGCGCTACGATGTTTTTTGAAGAACCATTTATTCGATAAGATAATATTCGGTTCTTAAAGGCGGTAGCAATGATCTGAACATTTTGGAACTCTGAATGGATAAGACAATTTGATTTATGGATAAGCGAGTTTCTGTGTGATAATATATGAGGAACATAAACTTTGCACTCCTTACAAAATACCATTTTTATGTATGAGTATGAATATTACTATATCTCAAAGACTAATGAATTTGATTGTCAAGTTCTATCGCTTATGTAGGGGCGTATTGGGATAAATATTTTAAAATAACTTATTTATATCACTTCAATATAATAATAACAGGAGCGAGATAATGAAATATAGTAAGTAAATAAGTACTTAATACGTTTTAAGTATATAAAACTTGTTTTCTATTTACAGCAGAACCGCAAAACTTAATTTGCACCTTAACTTATATAATTGCTAAAATGGCAAGATTGGATATGAAAATTTTTACTTTTCAAATTGGATATTAATAATATAAATAAAAATCAATAATTTAACTATGAATCTCTTTATTAACTTCTGTTTATAACTTTGCAGTTTATGAGCAATTATGTTACGCTAGATTTCTATTTTTATATGCACTATATCGGTATTAAGTGCAGCCTTACTATTCATAGAATACTCAATTAGAAAATGTATTTTTGCTGGTTATCGATTTTGTTCAATTTTGTTCATGTTAAAGATTTGCAATTGTGTTCAGTATATCAATATATTCAGTATTTAAATATTTCAGTATTTCTGTATTTAAGTATATTTGCTGGTTATCGATATAGACATTAAATTCAATATTCAATTTTACCTTTTATAGATTTGCAATTTGTAATGTTCAGTATATCAGTATTCAGTATATTTGTTGGTTATCGATACATAGACATTAAATTCAAAATTCAATTTTGTTCATGTTAAAGATTTGCAATTGCGATGTTCAGTATATCAATATATTCAGTATTTCAATATTTCAGTATTTCAGAATATTTGTTGGTTATCGATATAAACATTAAATTCAATATTCAATTTTACCATTTTATAGATTTGTAATTTTCAGTATATCAGTATATCAATATTTCAGTATATAATATTCGCATGCTGTAAATAAAAACAAGTTCAAGACAGGGCAATAATAATAAATGAGTATATTTTATTGATTGACATATGAAAAATATAATTAGTGCGTATTATCCGTGATCCGCGCTGAGACAAGAAGCTCTGCAGTGAAGTCGCTCGAGCCGGCTTCAACTGCTTACAGTTGCTTGCGCCCGCCTCCTGAAATCATGAAATAAAGTTATTACAATTCAGTCACAAATTATACTGAAGCGATAATAGCTCAGCGGCGGGAGCGCCGCCTGTCAAACTGATGGACGCTTGTTCAATCCTCTGCCAATGGCTTGAGCTTCCGGCGAAAGTAACATCGTTATCAAATTCCTAACATGGTGGTAGGATACTTTCGAGTATCCGTCTGGCTAGCTAGCACCCTCAAGTTTGAAAATCTATCACCAAAAACAGATAGTGTGTTCAGACAGCAGTCCTTGAGAGCCAGTAAGCATTCTCGGTCTAGCCTGATAGCATCGTTGACCACATCATCGTCGACCATCAAGTGAAATATCGATCTATCGCAAGATCTATGCATAATAAAAAATAGTTTAGTAGCCACATAATTCTAAAGTAACGCAATATATTTTTAATTACGAACCACTCTCAACAAACATTTTGATCGGGATTTATGCGAAAAATTAGGTTAAATAAATTTAAGAAATTTCGCTGATATTACTCGCAGTTAAACGACTATGTAAATAGGTAGACAAATTTATCTCGCCTCTAAAAACACTTCATTGTCTTCAGATGTTTTGTTCTTTTTCGCCGTTTTCGAGCTGCCGCTGCTGCTCCGTTTCTTGGTCGAAGCGCTGGGTTGTTTTTTCTTTTCTGCTGGAGGCGGAGCTGGTTGCGAAAGCGGCAGACTATCGTCCGCCTCTACATCGGTCTCTGCGCCCACTTCATCAGCCCAGAAAGGATTTTGCGACCAACCCGGCCTACGAAGACATAATTAACAATCATTAATAAAGTTCTTTACATACAATTACGAGAAATTATGATCAGGGAGAGGCTATTAAAATAACACCGCAACAATAATGAATTTAAAAATAGAATAGAAATGCTTATGAGAGAAAATTATAATTCATTAGAAATAAAAATACACTAAAAAGGGATACTAATGATTACTTATATGACTGAATGGGATGATAATAGAAAAACACTTACATACTTTCCAATGCAAATCCCACTTTATGTGTCACGTCGAGTCACAAGGTCGAGGGCAAAAAATATCTGAACAAATTGTGTAACGCGCTTCTATTTATAACATCGTTATTAAACTGTTTGCGTATCCATCATATTTCTTATTGAAATGGCGATAAGTTAATCGCATGCCAACGATTATAATCATCGTTATGCTCTATGCAATTAGAGATGCAATTCGTTTAAATATTAGATTGCATATAATGCAATTTAATGCATATTGAGCACGCCTCGAGATCGACGCTTCGCATGCCCATTTACGAACCGCGTCGCCAGTCTGTCGCAGATACCTGAGACGACATTTTTATAAGGAAGTCCTATGTACTTATCTCGCCTCCAAACATATAAGATTTGAATAAAATACGAATTACCAATTAATTCGTTTAAAAATATGTACTAAATATTAACACTATTTTCTGACATTAATTTTATGTTTGAGATTTTCTATTACGCAGGCATTAAATTTGTTCAATACTCATAGATAATTTATCATGATTTAAGGTATAAATCTTATATTATATTCATAATTTACTAATCAGTTAACATAAGAACATCGCTGTATACATGCCACATGCGACCCTTATCTATAAATATTTCATATAGTTACTGCAATGACTTGCGACTGCAGGAAATTCAAGTAATATTTTAGCTGGTTTTATTTATATATTAGCTAAACTCTAAATGTAATCATAATATGTAGGAGTGTGAACTATAAATGCATAAATCTGTATTGTTTTTTACTTAAGAATGAAACGAATATTGCGTTTTTCTTGTACACAGGTAAAATGATATAATTTATTGTTATTTTGCGATAGAAAATTTAAAGAATGGAGTTCTGCAAATAACCTTCAAAGCAAACTCTACATTAAAAGATGATGGTAGGCACCTTTGAACGATGCAAATAATAAATTACTATAACTAGCATTAAGAATCAGTTTGAAATAACTTATGAAGAAATCGGTTCTCTACATTGTATGCTGCCCATATAATATACGGCTTATTAAAAATAAAGGCGAACACCTTTGAATGATGCAAATAATAAATAACTATGACTAGCGTCAAGAATCAGTTTGAAATATCTAATGAATAAATTGGATGTATTTTCTAGCTGCAGTAGTTTAAGCCCGACTAAAAAAAGCAGAATGAAATGATGAGAACTGGTTCTCATCATCCTTATAAAATACAATCGGTTTATGAAATAACAACTTGAGTAGCTTTCGATTCCTGCATTCGCATTCAATTGCAGAGTGATTCGCGCAAGATATAACCATGATCCGTTGCAGATAGACGTTCAGTCGATTCAAATGCGTCTAGCCGATGTCATGCAGCGTGATTATTGTGTTTTGGAGCGATCTGCATAACAACTTGAGTAGCTTTCGATTCCTGCATTCGCATTCAATTGCAGAGTGATTCGCGCGAGATATAACCATGATCCGTTGCAGATAGACGTTCAGTCGATTCAAATGCGTCTAGCCGATGTCATGCAGCGTGATTATTGTGTTTTGGAGCGATCTGCATAACAACTTGAGTAGCTTTCGATTCCTGCATTCGCATTCGATCGTAGAGTGATCCGCGCGAGATATAACCATGATCCGTTGCAGAGAGACGCTCAGTCGGTCCGCAGAATTGGCGGCTTCTACATCGCTGGTTGGAGCGAAGCGACAGGCAGCCAGCCGATCGTAGAATTGGCGGCTTTTGCATCGACAGCTGAAGCGAAGCGGAAGCTGGTGATGCAGAAGCCCCAATTATACCCTACTCTCGCTCCCGTCGATTTCGTGTCTAGAGCGTCCATTATGCGCTCAATGATATTTTCCGCGGTGCTCTCTGGATTTTCAGTTGAGATAATCAGAGTGTGTGCCGCAACAGGGTTTGTGACTGTCTTCTTTCTCAAACAGAAGAGTGACGCGCTCGATTTTTTTAAGAGATATGTACATTGTAAAACTTCTTAAATATAAATTTGATGAGAACGTGCGAGTCCTACGGAGTGATAACGGCAAAGAGTACTGTATCCATGAATCAAAAATATGCAATAGGAAATGGTATTTAACTGGAGTATACTGCACCTTACAACCCTGATCAATTCCGTCGCTTTTGGACTTCGATGTAGCCCATTTCTGGCTATGCGCTCGATCCGACAACTAGCCGCTGAACAGGAGGAAACTTTTCCTCTGGCAGCAGAGGTAGTTACGAACGACATATACATGGATGAGATTACTACCTCTGTACTCTCCGCTGATATTGGAATTGAGTTATCCCAACAACTGCTCGAGTTGTTAAAATCGGGTGGTTTCAACCTTGTTAAGTGGGCGAGTAATTCAAAGGAATTGTTGACACATGTCCCGGAATCACCTCGAATTGCAATAGAATTTTCGAATACCGTCAATTTTAAAATATTGGGTTTGAAATGGCTTCCATTGTCAGATACCTTTACGCTCACTATGAACTGGACAAAGGTTGTACGAAACGCATAATATTGTCCCTAATAGCTAGACTTTTTGATGTACTCGGTCTGGTTGCGCCAGTAATAATGTATGCCATGTTGCTAATACAAGAACTGTGGCTAAGAAAAAAATTGGATGGGATGAGGATGTTCCCGATTCCATCGCAAACCGCTTTGTTTAGTTCAGGTAAAGATATTACATAAATTGTGAAATATATGCTAATAAACTTTACAGAAAATAATGTGAAATACAAGCAAGACTGACACAAATGTAACCAAGTAACGAAATACAACCATGTACTGAATAAGACGTGGCACAGCGTGCCGGATAGATAATTCGACAAAAACTCGGTCACCGCCTGCCTCCAGGCGACCCACCGCTTCTACCACCGCTACTGCAGTTGTTTCCACCTAAAGAAAGCGCTTTCATAGCCGTGTCGTGCCCATAACACCCCCGCAGAAGTACTTTAACTACGAATTGTTCAGCACTAACAGTGAAGAAGATGAAATTGACAATCATGGTAAGAGCTCGGAACACACTTGTCATATGTATTCTTACTTCATAATGAAACATCCTAAAGCATAGCTGGCAAATTAAGGGAACAAAACCTGGTCAATAGTGTATTGTTCTGAAAACGTTTCACTCGGAAGAAATAGAACTGATGAATAGACGACCTAAAATACATATTATGATAAAAAGTAGAACAGATTCAGACACGAAAGCGTGGTACTATTTAATTAAATTCATAGATGCTATTAAAAGGGCTCAATTTAAAAACTTTTTTCCAAAAAGTAATCTAATGGATACCTCTTATTTCAAAGGTCGTGCACAAAAGCCTGCAGAGACAACTTCGCAGCCTTCTCATAATGTCACTACTACAGCCATCAAGCCGAAAGTAAAGAAATTGAAAACAAGTTCTGGCATTCCAGCAAAGAGATCTACAATGAAGATAGATAGCTACAATGAAGAATTACTAAACCATGGTAAAAAAATGCCAACCATTATATCACAATATATAAAACGGCTACCTCGCGGTGGTGTGTCTCGGCGATCAGACACAGAGAAAAAAGGGTCGCACTATATAGAGTTAAAGGTTAAACGTAAAAATTGTAACGATATAAAAAACGAAACAATGAGCAAATGGCGCCATGCTATCATAACGATTTAAAATAAAACCAACGACGATTCACGGGCTTGGACATTCTTGAAGCAATTTATAAAAGCAACGTCCTGAAATCATAAACGGATTTTCTAATAATTAAATAAGGGCGTAATAATAATAATATAATATAATTGTACTAATATGTAAGTAACCAATAGGAAGTGATACCACTCCTCTACCCCGCCGCATGATCAGAAAATCTGATTCCAACCACGCTCCAATGGATTCCCCGACACATAGAACATCGCTAAGAAGCAACTCACCACACCTGCCTGTAAGTGTTATTCTCCTTTGAAAGTCAACATCGGATCTATGACCGCACTGAAAGAGCCTTTCTCAGAGAACGTATTCACAGGACCCGACGCAACCTGGCACTAATCAGTCGGGATCTGATAATAAATACACAACTTTCACCTGCTAATTGGGACCGCCTGGAAAAACTGACATTCAGAACCATGGCTTGGGAAAGCGAGCAGGCTACTGCTCGTCAGATCAAAAAGTTCGACAAGTTTCCAAAGAAACAAGAGCCTACTCCAAGTCTGGATAAGTGCCGTGTAGTTGTGAACCTGTCAGACCACCTAGTGTCTGAAGGAGAAAGGTCAGTTCTGAGCAAAGGCGAGAATTTTGCCATCACCCCAAATTCAGTCCCTGTAGAAGATATCATCGCCAACGTAGAAGCTAGCCTACGCAAAGTTCCCCAAGAAATAGTCGAAAAAATCCGCCAGGAGTCCTCCAGAAATCTACAGAAAGCTAAGCCACCAAAGAGTAATATCACGGGAAAAGAACAAAAAGCTCTGAGGAACCTGAGAGCTAAGGATATTGTTATCCTAAAAGCCGACAAGGGTAATGCCACAGCGATTCTCAGATCAACGACCTTGTCGACCCGAATATCTATAAGAAGATTCCCCGGGACCCAACGGCGAAGATTTTGAGAAAGATAAACAACCTGATCAAGGATTTGTCTATCCCAGAAGATACACAGCGTATTATTAAGAAGTCCGAAGCTCTCCTGCCTAGGCTATATGGGTTACCGAAAATCCATAAGCCCTCAGTACAGCTCCGACCTATTGTAAGCGCTATTGGCTCTCCCACTCACACAGTCTCCAAGTACCTCACCGGACTGCTTCAACAACATGTCGGATCATCGTCGTCATTTATCAAGGACTCCCGCCACTTCGTGGAGAAACTCAAAACTCTCAATTTACGCCCGGATGATCGTTTAATAAGCTTCGACGTGGTCTCGCTATTTACCAAAGTGCCAGTCGAGGAAGCTACGACACAAATCCGACTGCTGTTCTCCAAAGACATTGCAGAGTTGTTTGAGTTCGTCCTGACTACTTCCTATTTTCAGTGGAACAATATTTTCTACGAACAAGTCGATGGCCTAGCCATGGGAAATCCTATCAGCCCTGTCGTTGCGAACTTTTACATGTAGTCTTCTGAAGAAATCGATCTGGAATCAGCTACTAAGAAACCCATGGTGTGGTTTCGTTATGTAGATGATACCTTTGTGGTATGGAGTCATGGAGACATAGAGTTGGCAAAGTTCCTGGAGCACCTGAATAGCATCCATCCAAACATTCAGTTCACTATAGAAACAGAAAACAACGGGGAATTACCGTTCCTAGATGTCTTAGTGTCCAGAAAGGAAGATGGTAGCCTTGGCCACCGGGTTTATCGAAAGCCTACACAAACAGACCGCTACCTACACAAAGATTCCAACCACCATCCTAGGCAGAAAATTTCGGTCATAAAGACCCTGGCCCACCGAGCCAAGAGCATCTGTGAACCGCAACACCTTCAAGATGAACTTTGCCATCTAAATACAGCCTTTCAAGCCAATGGTTTCTGTTCCCAAGAAATAAGGAGAGCTCTTCATCCAAGAAAACCTGCACCGACCAACCAGGACGTGGAAAATCTACCTCCTTTAGGGAAAGCCTTTTTGCCATACATTTATGGCGTCACGGATCGCATTGGAAGGACTCACGCACGTAGTATTCGCACCATATCTAAACAACAATAGCGGTCCGCCCCGGCTTCGCACGAGTGGAAATTTTCAAAATCAAAATTATTCTTCTTTTTCTATAGTTTTATATAGTTTTCGCAGCGTAAGCGATGAAAAGAATATTTTAGGCCATTTTTAACACCTTGGGTTACATTTTATTTGAGTCCCACTCAGTCTGAGTTGAAGCATTGCATACAACGTAAGTTAATAACATTTTTTAATGATATTAAATCAATAAATATAGTTATTATTGTCTTCAGTGTGTTGGTGTCCTTTTTATAAATATAAACCCCTTCCCTTTTCCCCTACCCTCATTTCCTAACAAATAGTTGTGTTTACTAGCGATCCACAAAATAAATCTTTTATAAATACAAAATAGTCATTTTAAAAGACTTTACTGTTATTTAGTTGTTAATTAGTCTCAGTGCTACGGTGTGATATATGTGAAAACCTATAGTGTCAAAATAGGTCATAACAACGGGTGCGTTTTTGCGGGTATGTTTCTGCCTACAAACATAAGTGATCAGTTGTGATAAAACAATCAGAGGACTTCCTTTTTCTGTCTGCTTTCAAAGCAAGGGAGATGTATTCACCATGGCTGGAACCTGTGAAGCTTGTAGAGGTTCTATCACCGTGACGCAGAAGCGAATCAAGTGCACAAATTGCTCTCGTTTGTTCCACTCCGTTTTCCATTTTACATGGAAAACAAACAGCTTTATTTCACAAACGATTGTAGGTTCATGATGACAAGTTTACATTTAGCCTTAAATAGTTTTCACTTTTAGAACTAGAAAAAACAAGCGACCCTTATAGATAACGCGACGAGATAATAAAAATAATATAATAATTTAATAGGAGTACTAATCACATGCTGACTATCGAAGTGTTATATATATGGTGGCTATTGGTGAAAGTCACATAAATCAATCATTGTACATAATAACAGTAATGAGATGTGAATATTTTTTTTTTATCCCAAGTGTCATGAGTGTTTTTTACTTATTTTATTCTTACTTTTCGTCCAGTTTTTTAGCGATATTTTTATAAAAAGTTCATCGAAGAAATCTTTAGAAATCATGTTCTTAAATGCATTTTTATTTAGCATGAATAGATCACAACGATCAGAGAAATTTAAATTAAAGTTATTCATTGTACGAAGCAAATAGGCATTTGCACGATAATTGGTACGCCGGGGGGGAGTAAACAATCGAAGGTGATTGTTACGACACACAGTTCTGAGCGGTGCTACGAGGCCGATCTTCCCTAGCAGTAATGAACTGTCTATTTTATTTAGGACGACATTATGCAATAAAGTGAGGTCTGCAGCTTCTCTTTTTTTATATAATGGAAGTAGGTGGTGGCGACAACAAAACTCTTCGTAATCGTAGTAATTATGTAAATAAATAAAATAAAAAATTAATGTTTCAATTATTTGTTTTAAATCAATAGAATGATTTTACGAAATATATTTCTTATTTTCTTTACATATGATACAAAGAAGATACAGACATGTCATGTGTAATTTTGATATTTAACACAGTGTTCATCTCAACCTTGTTGAATATTATTTTAAGTTATTCTGCCTTCGAACATATACTAAGGTTGTTTTCATTATTTTCAGAAATCGTAATGGATCGTAATGGACTTGATCCAAGTATATTATGCCTGTATTTCAAGCCGACGGCGAGGGATTCCTTGGCGGCAGCACATGCTGTCGCTGCTTTCAGTAACTTCGTTAGTTGTTTATTCATATTTACCCATTTCGTTGTTAAATTTATAAAGCTAAGTGTATATTATAATATATATTAATTACCAGTCTAAATTAAATAAATATTTAGTGTCATTTCATTTTCGATCACTTGATTACGAGGCTTACACGTTAGGCGTAATAATATCTTGACTTAATACCTACTCCTATAAATAGGTCTTGTTATCGACTCTGGTAAGATTATTAACTTGAATATTTTTTACTGATGACTTGTTTCATCATCATCATCATCATCTCAGCCATAGGACGTCCACTGCTGGACATATGCCTCCCCCATTGATTTCCACAAGGACCGGTTGGAAGCAGCCCTTGCCTGCGATCTTAGTCAAGTCGACTGTCCACCTGGTCGGTGGCCGTCTTGCCTGGGGTGCGAGGTCAAGCCACCTCCTCGTGGTGCACCCCGGGCAACAGTGGACAGTGGGTCGCTGGCGAAGAGCTTGACGTGGGGGACGTCTCTCCACTTCTGCCCTATAGCGTTGATAGGTTGAAGTGGACGAGGCAAGATGGCGTGCAAGTGGTGGGAACGCCATAAGGGGGGAAAGCCAGGAGTCCGGCGAGGGGCTCAGCGGACCTTCGGGTCGGAGGATGGCCGGCCTGCAAGGCCGGCGGCGCGGCAGGGAGGGTCAACTCGGCCACCCTGTCGGGCACGAGGTGGAGTGGCGACGTCGAGTCGCAGCGGACCTTCGGGTCGGTGGATGGCTGGCCTTTAAGGCCGGCGGCGCGGCAGGGAGGGTCAACCCGGCCACCCTGTCGGGCAAAACTGGGACGGCGGCAATATGCCGCAGCGGACCTTCGGGTCGGTGGATGGCTGGCCTTCAAGGCCGGCGGCGCGGCAGGGAGGGTCAACCCGGCCACCCTGTCGGGCAAAACTGAGACGGCGGCAATATGCCGCAGCGGACCTTCGGGTCGAAGGATGGCGGGCCTGCAAGGCCTGCGATGCGCGGCAGGGAGGGTCAACTCGGCCACCCTGTCGGGCCCCATGCGTCTCCGAATCCTACGGTTCGGTGCCCGCCAAGAGGATGCACGGTCGGGGGGAACCCGGCCGCTAAGGCACCAAAAAGGGACCTCACCCTTAAAAGGAAACATACTGGACAAACAGGCGATTGGTAATATTCCCCAGACTAAGCGCCCCATCGTATCTGGGGGGGGCAACAACCGCCTCGTGGGCTCCAGCCGGAGCTCACGTACCGACGACACTGGCAAAACGAACACGGAACACGATCCTATGACCAAAGCAAGACCACGGACACCGATTTGGAGGAGAAGAGGACCCCACTAGTGGTTCACCTTCGCTGCGGTGCCACTTCTAGTGGCGTCGCAAGAGAATCCGAGAAGAATGCTCATGTTCTCGAAACTCCGACTCCGATATCTGTTTCGGGGGAGTCGGATTCCGACAACATGAACTGGGAGACGGTTTCGTCTCGCGTAGCCGCGAGACAAAAACTGCGTAAGCGCCAGCGAGGCGTCGAGGAAGAAGACGACCAGGGTGACTCCTCACCGTCACCCAAGGTCCCCACTGCGCAGCGTGGACCGCCTACCCACCACCTCAAGGCGCCCACCAACGCGCCGCGCAAGCGGAGAAACAGGCTGCCGCCGAGCAGTCGCTCGAAGACGAGCTGGAGAAGAGGGCCTCCTTCCGGAAAGTTCCAGTGCGGACGCCGGAAAATCCCCAGCTGGGCAGCTTCGATGCCGCCCAGTTGGAGACCATGGTGATGGACTCGGTGGACACCGTTTTGATGGTGGCCACCAGGTCCAAGCACTTAGAGGGCACGTGTGTCAAGACCTTGAAGGATGCCGCTGCGACCATCAAGGCCTCGTTCCAGGAGACACGTGCCCGCACGATTACGGAGGAGATGGCCCTCCTCGTCGAGGCAAATAAGCAGCTCTCGTCGGACCTCAAAGAGCTCCGACGAGAGATGCAACAGCTCAAGGCGGCCCGAGCGCCTCCTGCGCCGACCCTGGTTCCAACTCCGAGATTGGTGCCGGCCAAGACCTCGGCCCAATCCCCCCTCACGGAGGAGGGTATGCGGCAGATCATGGTGCAAGTCGGCACCATGCTCAATGCCCGCTTCGCAGGCCTGAGGAGAGGCTGCTGCCGGCCAGGACGGTCAGGCCCCCACTTGCCGAAGATCGGCGTAGGGAGGCCGAATCGCGCCCGGCGGCGGCCACAAGCCGCAACACCGCGCCTGCCCGCGCCCCAGCGAGGACCCCAGCCATCCAGACGCGTAACTCACGGGGTGCACCCAAACAGGCGGCGCGCTTTGTCCCCGCCCCCGTTCCGGCTCCACCATCTGAGCCGTGGAATGTGGTGGCGAGACGGGGTCGGGAAAGGGAGAGGGAGAGGAATGATCCCCCGCAAGCACCTGCTCCTACCTCCAACTCGAGTCGAAAAAAGAAGAAGAAGGCGAAGAAACCCGCTCCAGCACCGCGGACTACCGGCGCACGTGCGGCTAAGCTCCGCCCCCCGAAAACTGCAGCCGTCGTAATAACGCTGCAATCAGGGGCGGCGGAGAAAGGCTTGACGTTCACCAACGTCCTTGAGCGGGCTAAGGCCAGTATCAACCTGAAGGAGTTGGGGGTGCCGCCGTTGAAAATCCGAACGGCGGCCACCGGGGCCCGAATTCTGGAGATTGCCGGTCCAGAAAATGCCACCAAGGCAGACGTTCTGGCCGGAAGGCTCCAGGAGGTGATCGGGAGCGAGGAGCAGGTGAAAGTCACCAGGCCGGTCACCACCAGTGACCTGAGGGTCAATGGCCTGGATGACTCCATCACGCCGGAGGAGTTGACAGAGGTGCTCGCGAAGGCGGGCGACTGCTCCATACAGACCATCTCCGTCGGCACGATTCGCCGCGGAGCCGGAGGGATGGGGACCGCCTTCGTGCGCTGTCCCACCGTGGCAGCCAAGAGGATAATGGCCAGCGGAGGTCGCATTTTGGTGGGCTGGGTAGCGGCCCGGGTCGTCGTTTTAGACGCTCGACCCCGCCGCTGCTTCCGTTGCCTTACGCTGGGCCACATTGCAGCCCGCGATGCCGCCCAGTTGGAGACCATGGTAATGGACTCGGTGGACACCGTTTTGACGGTGGCCACCAAGTCCAAGCGCTTGAAGGGCACGTGTGTCAAGGCCTTGAAGGACGCCGCTGCGACCATCAAGGCCTCGTTCCAGGAGGCACGTGCCCGCACTATTACGGAGGAGATGGCCCTCCTCGTCGAGGCGAACAAGCAGCTCTCGTCGGACCTCAAAGAGCTCCGACGTGAGCTGCAACAGCTGAAGGCGGCCCGAGCGCCTCCCGCCCCGACCCCTGCGGTGCCGGCTAGGACCTCGGCCCAATCCCCCCTCTCAGAGGAGGCAATGCGGCAGATCGTGGTGACAGTGGGCACCATGTTCAACGCACGTCTCGAGGCCTTCGAGGAGAGGCTGCTGCCGGCCAGGACGGTCAGGCCCCCACTTGCCGCGGATCGGCGCAGGGAGGCCGAGTCGCGCCCGGCGGTGGCCTCAAGCCGCAGCACTGCGCCCGCCCGCGCCCCAGCGAGGACCCCAGCCACCCAGACGCGTGGCTCACGGGGTGCCCCCACACCGGCGCCGCGCTTTGTCCCCGCCCCCGTTCCGGCTCCACCGTCTGAGCCGTGGAATGTGGTGGCGAGGCGGGGTCGGGAAAGGGAGAGGCAGAGGGAAGCTCCTCCTCCTCCTGCTCGAGCACCTGCTCCTACCTCCAACTCGAGGAGAAACAGGAAAAAGAAGGCGAAGAAGCCCGCTCCAACACCGAAGACCACCGGTGCGCGTTCGGCTAAGCTCCGCCCCCCGAAAACTGCAGCCGCGGTGATCTCGCTGCAATCAGGGGCGGCGGAGAAAGGGTTGACGTTCGCCAACGTTCTTGAGCGGGCTAAGGCCAGTATAAGCCTGAAGGAGTTGGGGGTGCCGCCGTTGAAAATCCGAACGGCGGCCACCGGGGCCCGAATTCTGGAGATCGCCGGTCCAGAGAATGCCACCAAGGCAGACGCTCTGGCCGGAAGGCTCCAGGAGGTGTTCGGGAGCGAGGAGCAGGTGAAAGTCTCCAGGCCGGTCACCACCAGTGACCTGAGGGTCAATGGCCTGGACGACTCCATCACTAAGGAGGAGCTGGCAGAGGTGCTCGCGAAGGCGGGCGACTGCCCCACCCAGTCCGTCTCAGTCGGCACGATTCGCCGCGGAGCCGGAGGGATGGGGACCGCCTTCGTGCGCTGTCCCACCGTGGCGGCCAAAAGGGTCATGGCCAGTGGGGGACGCATTTTGGTGGGCTGGGTAGCGGCCCGGGTCGTCGTCCTAGACGCTCGACCCCGCCGCTGCTTCCGTTGCCTTACGCTGGGCCACATTGCTGCCCAGTGTAAGTCCGAGGTTGACCGTAGCGATGAGTGTTATCGCTGCGGTCAAAAGGCCCACAAGGCCCGGGATTGCTCCGCCACTCCCCACTGCACCATCTGCGAAGCAGCTGGGAAGTCGGCGGACCACCTCTCCGGGGGCAAGGCTTGCGCCAAGCCCACGGCCAAGTCAGGGGCCAGGAGAAGGGCCGCTGCGGCTGAGGCCAAGGCCAAGCCGCGGCCGCCTCCCCCCGATAAAGGGCCGGTGGCTCAAATGGAGGTGGGTTAATGGCTTTAACCTTCCTCCAGGCGAACCTCAACCACTCCGCCCGGGCACAGGATTTATTCCTTCAATCCTTGGCGGAGCGGTTGATCAGCGTTGGAGTGATCGCCGAGCCGTACGCCGTCCCACCCCGGGTTGACTGGGTTGGGGACCTCGACGGCTTAGTGGCGATCACCACACAGTCGCCGGCCCGCTCCCCCCCCCCCCCCCTCGAAGGTGGCCCGAGGGGTAGGGGATACGTGACGGCTTGTTTGGGCCAAGTCGTCATCGTCGGAGTGTACACCTCCGGCAACAGGCCGGTTCACGAGCTGGAGACTCTTCTCGGTGAGGTGGGGACCTTCATTGGTCAGACCCGCCCACGCCCCGTTGTCGTGCTCGGGGACTTCAATGCCAAATCCTTGGCGTGGGGGTCCCCGGCGACGGATCTTCGGGGCGACATGGTGTTGGAGTGGTCAACCGAGGTGGGTCTCTGTATCGTGAACCGAGGCAGGGAGATCACCTGTGTCCGTCAACAGGGTGGCTCGATCGTCGATCTCACGTTTGCCACCCCAGACCTCACCTGCCGCATTCGCGACTGGCAGGTGCTGGTGGACGCGGAGACGCTATCCGATCACCGGTACATCAGGTTTAGCGTCTCCCCGTCCCCGACGGACGCGGTGTCAGGAGGAGGAGGAAGAGGAGGGAGCGAGATCGGCCCGCGGTGGGCCCTGAAGCGCCTCGATGCCGAACTACTGCTGGAGGCGATCCTCGTCGAAGCGTGGAGTGGCGCTCCTCAGGAACTGGAACCGGTAGACCCGGACGCGATGGCGGACAGGCTGTGTGAGGTGGTTACGCGTATCTGCGATGCCGCGTTCGCGTGCTCCACAGCCCAGAAGCCAGGTCTACTGGTGGTCGGAGGAGATCGCCGAACTTCGGAGATGCTGTGTGACGAGGAGACGCCGATACCAGCGGTATAGAAGGCGTAGGCGGCGAGAGACCGAAAACACCGAGTCTCTGTACGCCGCCTACAGGGAAGCTTCCAGGGCCCTACGCATAGCGATAGGGGAGGCCAAGAAGCAGGCTCGGCAGCAACTGCTGGAAGGGCTTGAGCGCGAACCGTGGGGTCGACCGTACTTATGGGCGAGACAAAAGCTCCGCCCCTGCGGTCCCCCCACCACGGCCTCGCTCCAACCGGTGGTTCTGCAAAGAGTGGTTGAGGGATTGTTCCCCGGTGCGCCGGGGACCGAGTTCACACCTCCCACTAGTGGACAGTGGGTCGCTGGTGAAGAGTTTGACGTGGGGGACGTCTCTCCACTTCTGCCCTATAGCGTTGATAGGTTGAAGTGGACGAGGCAAGATGGCGTGCGAGTGGTGGGAACGCCATAGGGGGGGAAAGCCAGGAGTCCGGCGAGGGGCTCAGCGGACCTTCGGGTCGGAGGATGGCCGGCCTGCAAGGCCGGCGGCGCGGCAGGGAGGGTCAACTCGGCCACCCTGTCGGGCACGAGGTGGAGTGGCGACGTCGAGTCGCAGCGGACCTTCGGGTCGGTGAATGGCCGGCCTTCAAAGCCGGCGGCGCGGCAGGGAGGGTCAACCCGGCCACCCTGTCGGGCAAAACTGGGACGGCGGCAATATGCCGCAGCGGACCGACGGCGAGGGATTCCTTGGCGGCAGCACATGCTGTCGCCGGTTTCAGTAACTTCGTAAGTTGTATATTCATATTTACCCATTTCGTTGTTAAATTTATATAGCTAAGTGTATATTATAATATATATATTAATTACCACTCTAAATGAAATAAATATTTAGTGTCATTTCATTTTCGATCACTTGATTACGAGGCTTACACGTTAGGCGTAATAATATCTTGACCTACTCCTATAAATAGGTCTTGTTATCGACTCTGGTGAGATTCTTAACTTTAATATTTTTTACTGATGACTTGTTTCATCATCATCATCTCAGCCATAGACGTCCACTGCTGGACATAGGCCTCCCCCATTGATTTCCAGAAGGACCGGTTGGAAGCAGCCCTTGCCTGCGATCTTAGTCAAGTCGTCTGTCCACCTGGTCGGTGGCCGTCTTATGCTACGCTTGCTAATCTGTGGTCTCTATTCGAGAACCTTTCGGCCCCAACGGCTTGTTTATTGTAATGTATATAATATAGTTTAGGTACCTATAATTTATATTTTGTTCGATGATTTCATAAATATTAATTGATACAGATGTCCCGTGAACCTCGAGGGTGGTGGCGTAGTCGCCGAGGGCGGTGGCAAGGTCACCGCGGCCGCGGCCGTGGGAACAACCCGAGCGCTAGCGGCCGCGGTGGGCGTCCCCCGCGTCGGGGCCGTGACCACCGGTGACCACCTCTATACTTTTCCTATGGGCTGACGCCAATTTACGATTTCAACAAATTTTACACATTATATTTAATTGGCCCATATGGTTCAAAATAGCCAAAAACCTCAATCTAAATAATTATTTTTTATTACTATCCAAAGAATTAACAAAATAATTGCTGACGTCCACCGGTGACCACCACGGCGCACGCCGTTGGAAATCTGCATTTCGTTCGCGCGGGGCCGCGGGGGTCGCGGCGCCGGTCACACCCCGCGCCCTTCCCCGGAAGGGCTGCGCGCGGCCGCGCTCTTGACACGAGTTAGTAATAGCAAGCAAGCAATCAAGGTCACGCGCATTGTTTATTTTTCATACTACCTACATATTTTTGATTTTTTTAGTGACAGTTTTACCCTGGTTACTTCTAAAAGTGAATAAATTGTGTCCTGCCTGACTGTAAGGATAAGTGTGGTGTGAATCATGGATGATTTTGAAGACTTTGAAATAACAAATGATGATTTGACGCAGATTGAAAATATAGAAATTTCCTTGCTCAATAGTAGCTTTCAGCTAAGTTCAGAGTCTGAGGAAGAGTATGACTTACAACGACCTTTACGAAAGCGACGTCGACGAGTTCTGTCCATTAGTGACACGAGTGACATTGAACTTGAAAATGCCGTGCCAAGTACTTCTGGTCACACCGCGTCGCTTCCTGTATCATCTACCGTGTGGCACCAACCAAAAGGTAATCAGCGTCGGATTATCGCCTACACTGAATTCCCAGGATTAGATTCACGAGTAGTAAGAGAAATGATCGATAAGACCCCGGCAGATTTCTATCATTTTTTAGTACCAGACGAAGTATTTGAAATGGTGGCCGATTGTACGAATAGCTTTGCTATAAAAAAAGTCACAGGATCGGACGCAGCATCTAAAGCTGCGCGGATTCACCAATGGAAACCTACATCCGCAGCAGAGATAAAACGATTTTTCGGATTGATTATTTTCATGGGGGTCGTAAAATTACCCAAAATATCCTACTACTGGTCAAAAGATGCTGGACTTGGACAGAATTTTCCTCGAACAATAATGAGTCGAAACCGATTTGAGTTGCTGTTGCAAATGCTGCACTTTTCTCAACAACATGAAGACAATAAATCTAATAGATTACACAAGATTCAGAAATTGCTCGAAGTTATGAACAGGAACTTCCAAAAAAACTACACCCCTTCCGAAGAGATCTGCATAGATGAAAGCGTGGTGCCTTTTCGCGGACGAATAATTTTTCGACAATACAATAAACAAAAAAGGCATAAATATGGTATAAAGGAGTTTAAGTTATGTACCATTCCTGGTTATACATATAAAATAAATGTATACGCAGGAAAGAATAACGATGAAGTCAATACTACACCGTTGAACGTCGTTATGTCTTTATGCAGCGATCTTCTATACAAGGGACATACGCTAGTGACCGACAACTGGTACACCAGTATAGATCTTGCCAAAAAACTTCTGGATGCAGAGACTCATCTCGTAGGCACGATTCGGAAGAACCGGAAGCATCTGCCAAAGGATGTAGTAAATGCTAAACTGAAGCGAGGACAATTCGTGGCGAAGGAAAGCGATGAGGGCATAACTGTAATGAAGTGGAAGGATAAAAGAGACGTCCTTTTGCTGTCCACAAAACACTCAGTGCGATTCCAAAATGTCCGAAAACGTAACAAAGTTACTTCTAAACCAAAAATAGTCATTGATTATAACGGTGCTAAAGGAGCTGTAGATATGTCCGATCAAATGGCTGCTTACTCAACTCCACTGAGGAAATCGATAAAATGGTACAAGAAATATGCAATCAACCTTCTCCTAAACACAGCAGTGGTCAATGCACTGGTCTTGTACCAAAGCGTTACTGGCAAGAAAATACAAATGGCAGACTTCCGGCTGGAATTACTGAAGTCATTTTGCAGCCAACAAGATGTTCCAGTTGGAAGACCTAGAAGAATGATACACAAACTGCAACAAAAAGAAGGGCAAGCCAGAACAAGCAGGCGGGCATGTGTGAATTGTTACAAAATTAACGCAGCTACTTACGGCAGAAAGTTGGCTAAAAACAAGACTAAAAAGGTGAGAATGTTTTATCCACAATGCCCGGAGAAACCTTTTCTTTGCATATCTTGCTTCAATGTGCTTCATAATTGACCAATTTTTTACCCGACTTCGCGACGAAGAAGACTGATTTCATTTATTCGCCAAATATTCATGACAAAGTTTAATTCAGTAGTAATTTTTTGAGTTATTTTAAGTTTTTTTCGAAGTTTGTTTAGTTTATTTTTTACTAAGTCCAAAAATAAGTGCTTGCCTAACGTATAATAAAACGGTTTTTAAATATTTTCTAATAAACCATATATTTTGTAAACCTTCTTTTATTTTAAAACCACATCTTGTATACTTAGCCAAAAAATCAACATAGTCTTTTTTATACTTAGTGTCGAAACGAGCTAGTATGCGTAAACTGTTCTCCAGGGCCGCGCCGGGCACGCTCAATATAGTTTTGTACCGGCACTGTGTCCTTCAGCGAGAAAATTGAGTTCAAACACGAGTCCGTCGCGCGGTCACCGGTGAGCCCCACGGCCTGAACGGGTAGTATTGCTGTCGGTCACCGGTGAGCTCCACGGCCCAAACGGAACAACTACTAAAGTTGAGTCGGCGGGCGTTCAATGTGTTTAAGACTACAATATTATACTGAGAAATAGATGGGTATCTTGTCATTATTTTTGTGATGCAATCTGTGGCGCCATCTATCCGACATATGTTCACCTAAAACGTATATGCACATACTTAACTAGAGATACATATAAATATACATCTATAGTTAGGTGCCTATAGGTATTAACCGTACTGGTTTAACACTCAGAAGCAAGGACTTTGAATCAAAAACACTCTTTGTGAACTTGAAAATCAGCTTTATTGCTTTAGTTGCTATTGCTATATATATTTAGAGGTACAATCTTACTTAACAAAGCCTACAGCGGCACGATACAAGTTACTCAGACAAAAGTCGGAAAACGAATGGCGGCATACTTCCAAAATGCGTTGCCTGTTCGCTTACCCCCCACTGTTATACTCTTGCTTGTGATTGGTCAAGTCCTCTTGAACAAATCACAAGCAAGCCGTCGAAGTCTCGACCGATTACACGAAATCAATACAATCTACTTTAAATCTTACAACTTTATAAAAATGAACGTAGTTAGTCGAAAAATATATAAATAACTAAGATATAATTTAGATAATTATAACAGCTCGGCCATCCGATTTTCAACGAGTCCCTCGTTGTTAAGTATAATTACAAAAATATTACATTACTCTTTTTCACCACATAAACTATAAATGTATCGTATATTGAACATAATTATATTTTACCACATTAGTGCTTAATTACTCATCTTGACTATACAAACTTAAGTTCATAGTTCAAAGTTATTTATTGGTATAGGTATACAGGTCAAATTAGCATTGAAATAAATAATAATAAGAAATAACATTTGAAAATTAACAATATTACATATAGACATCAGTACGTAGTACTAGTTACAATTAGTTATACAATAAATTTCAGTCATATTATGTCACAAAATAAGAATAACAACGTACAATAAAATAACAAATAATATAAAATAATATTTTATCAAATTTCAATATGTCACATATTCGTTCATTCAATCTTTTAAATTCCTCGTAACTATAAAACCTTTGGTTAATAAGCCAATGCTTCAATCTTAGTTTTAATAATGCATTTGTTTAAATAAGTCATCAAAGTGGCACATTTCAGTATTTAAGTCTCGAATGCAATTGTATTAATAATATATTTACATGACCTATGATTGAAACTGTATGTTTTAACAAAACAGAAGTACTGCTACTACCTACTTTTTAAATTTATAGTTATATGAATTTAAATGACCATATAAATATGTATTATCTTTGAGGAGATATCGGTTGCCTGATATCTCCAACTTAAAGTACTTTGTTATCAGATTAACAGTAAGACATTTATTTATTTACAAAATAAATTAATTAACATTACAGTGGTGCATTGCATTTAGTATCTAAACAACGCTAACAATACTAACTTTACAATAGATAGAACTCGTCAATGTACCTACTTATTATACCATAACCTTAGTTAACAAAAAATGCTTATAACTTAACCTCATAATGTGTCGGTGTGTGTCAAAACCTTGACCAGCACACCTATACCGATGTACAAATTGTTAACATGAGAGGCACCCGTTACCTGATACCCCACACTGACCCATCGATACTTTACTCTAACCGATGGATCAGTATTTACAGGTCCATGACGTTGACTAGCAAATATTCCAGCAAGTAGTACACGGGATAATTTAGATGATACATGACATTAATCATCCAAACTTAAAACCACATAACCTTTGCATTTACTATGCACATTTATATACTAATATTACTTAAAGTGGACCTTGTAAATTCATTACCTACCTGCTTGTTTAACTCTGTGTACAATATTTATATTCATAACTTTATTAATAGTAAACATTATCTTCACTATCCATACATCTCTTTCCAACTCTCATATTCAGATCCGCAATCATTATTCTCGGGTCTACTACCACGTCACCTTCTTTAAAGCAAGTTCTACTTTCTTTTTCGTCTATATCTATTATACCGTTGCTTATCCTTGTCCTGTTGCCTGCTCTTTATTCATTACACATTCAAGGCCCTCTACCAGAAATTCACTCCAAGCTTAGTATACCTATTCTAAACCCGTGACGACCATTCAATCACAACTTGCGACTGCATCAGACACTTTTCAGACCAATTCAAAAGTATTGCTAAATGTAGTCAAGCCCTACACGAGTAAATAGTTCAAGTAATCCGTACGTTCTAAGAACTAGACTTCATGCTCGATCTAATAACGATACTTCCCGCTCGTTTGACAACGACAGTTCATGGGGTGGAACCCGCCACGCGCCATAAATTAGTATTCACATCGGTTGAAACCATGTTTTGAACATTAAACCACAACAACTGTCTTTTTAGGACATGGCTACATCTGACCCTGAACTTTAAATCTCCCGATTAAGCTACTTCAGCCGGAAGTAATATGAACATGATGAAGTAATGTTTCGTAGTAAGAATAATGAGATTAAGTATAAGAAACTATTTAGTTCACGCTTCATCCGATTTGATACAAGTAAAGCTACCCCTTTCCTGTTTATAGCGCGTCCGACCTTATCGCACAAGTGCCCTTTCAATTTAAGAATGCATATCTAATAAATACACTCGCGCATATTTATGTCCAACGCAATAGTTCTAACAACATGAGTGAGTAGTCTTTATTCCCTGTCTTCGTATTCTCCATTATACATTACACAATATGTATAGAATTTTTCAGTAAGACGTTACAAAGCTGAATAAGTTTTGACATTTTGAAGTTGATATTCATCTACCGCGTAGATAGATGATTTATCCATGATCCACCGGTTCATTAGTTCGTAACTTTCTGTCATTGTGACATTATCTTTTTTTAAAAATGATACGACACTAATAATATCTACTTTAAATAATACTGAGACGATATAACCCTGTCCTTTTATTTAATAATGATAACACATTGAATGCTTCGAAGAGGGATTTCAAAATACCAAAACGGTGTGTAAGAGCCATAAGGAAGGCATGGTATCTGGGCGGTTGCGAGCAGTTATTTGGTCAATGTAATAGTCTCTCACTTCCATGTATGTACATTAGGGATTTATGCATATTTGTAAAAACTCACCTGAAGTTCTTTCAAGAACGAAATGAAATTATTCCAAGACAGAGACGAACATCAAGTTTACAAGCCTATGTTATACCAATCTCCTTGTCATAAGAGAATTTACATTACTATGCATACGCATTGCGACATTTAACAAATTACCGAACGACCTAAAATACTTGAACGGTAATCTTTTTAGGTCTAAATTAAACAGATGGCTGGCGGAAAATGTTTTTATAATGTGGAGGAATATTTGGTCTACTTATGAGAGTTTTATGTAAATGTAAATTTATTTCTACGTTTAATAATAATAAGAAATAATTTTAAATTCTACATTAATTAGATATTGTTGATAATTGAAATTCTTGTAACATTTTATACTATTTGCACGCCTGCTTGCAGGCTGAATACATAGATCTAATATATATACTTTTAAGACCTTTATATAAAATAATGTATTCTCGTAAATAAACATTTGATTTGATCCTCTACAGCCACAGTTCTTAACAAACAGGAAAATCCCATTAATTATCTCTATTTGACATTTAAGGTAAATCCCGATTAATCTTAATGGACACATCGCGCGCGCAGCCTTTGCATGAGCCACGGGAAGCAATGGTTCCAAATACGAAATATTTGATAACTCATATTAGATTCCTTCTTATTATTTAATTTCATGTAGGATCGTATTCATTTTATGGATTCGGGAGTTCTTAAGTAGACTTATTACAAACTGGGACTCAACGTCGTAGGACATCTGAATTTCGAATTTCTAATCAAATCTAAAAAAAACCTCAATACACACAATATATCACGCTAGCGAGATTCGACATATTGCTATCCAGCACGCACAATAACAAACATAACACCTTAACTCTGTACTGTCACAAGCACACACATCGCTTCATACCTACTTATTATCAGAACTCGCTAATCACTATAGCTACCTAAAGTATACCAACGTGTAACGACTTGTAAGACCCAAGAATAAGTAGGTACCCTTCACTAATAAAAATTTCAACGGTACCTCTACCCTTGACGTTAACACAACGTAAACTAATCACGGCTATTTATCTGTACAGTATAATCACCGAACTCAAACGTTACAATCTTTTCCTTCATACCAAATCGCAATATTTTAAGTCGGCTTATAATAAGCACAACACATAGTTACACTATTCATTAGAGACAAACGTTTAGCGACTGAATCAATTAAAAAAACATTACTGATGAATAGATTTTGTATAGATACGACTTATCGCTGGCTTGACTTCGCCTATTGCGCCCCACCATGCTATTCATTACATATCTGCTTTACAGTAGTTCATACGCATTGACTAAAGCACACTCATAGGACAATGGTCGTTAACCAACTGTCACGACGCTTCTTCATTTCTTTACTAGAAGAACCTATCCCTTGGTAGACAATAATAAAAGTGTCCGAATATTATTTTTACAGTCTATGTAACTCATGAATGCGTCGATTACAACCAACACCTACATTGTACAAATTTTGACATTTGTTTAATATATCTTGTATAGTCGCGACTGTTACGTGCTATTCGAAAGAAACACACACACACTTGTACACGTTAAAGGTTTCTCGGAAAACAATTTACCCAAAATGAACTGTTAATAGTTTTCTAATTTCGGCAATCGTTCAATTACTTCAACAGAAACAGCGAAGCCTACGCAAACTCAGAGTTAAAAAAAACCCATTGAAGTAGATAAATGAAACTTTTACTACGCTTAGACACAATCGTCTTTGACAATTTTTATATTATGGTTCAACTTTAATCGATGTCGAGGATGACAATATCAGACGTATTTTAGTCACTTTGAACTGTAGGTATCCGTATGCCCATATAAGCAAACACTGGCAAGGGGACACATTTGAGGTTCGGTTTTCATAAAGACTGTATATATCCATGGTTTCTTTACGGTTCTATTCATTTATTTCTCATAAGGATACACAAGAAAGTTCACTTACAGAGAAATGCATTATTTTAAATGGCTTATTCGCCGTCAAGCGTAGCCGAGTACTTTAATATGTATGCTAAATGCATATTTATACAAAAAATATATAACTCCGAGTTCATTGCAATATCTACATGAATTACACCTACATATAAATATTTAAAACAAAATACCGACATGAGGATATTCTGACAATGCGACTACAAAAACAAAATGAGTTGACACCATGAACCATTTCTAGGTTCGTGGTTGACACCTACACGACTAATTGTAAGCAGTTACTCTATAAGTTATTCATTAAGGCCAATTAGTCCTTGATCATAAGAATAAGATGTATTTCGTTACATTAACCTGGAATAAGCGACTTGAAAATTATTATTTTTACCAATAAATATCTGTTTCTCTATTTGTTTCTAAGCAATTACCTTCAATCGTAAGTAAATAAATCTTCATGCGATCAGCGCACATCATTTCAAGAAGAATACAGTGTCATCGACTTATACACACTTAGATTAAATAGTTAATAAATGGTTTGCGAAATCATGCGCCTTCTTAATACCTATGGTCCAGCCAAGGACATTAGACTTAGTACATTGGATTAATCTCACTTGGTTAGCAAGCCGCTTAGCCACATGGGTGTTGAAGCTGCATAGTTTGTGTAGCCGACAGTCCAGCCCCCAAGGCGCCCGCTGCGCCGTCAGCTCCAACGCGTGCCTATGATGAGCAGGCACCCGGCGCTAATTCACCGCGCCAAAACAGCATGCGTTCAGCGGCCGGCTGCTCGTGTACCAGGTGAACCCGCCTTCAGCTTCAACACGTGCCGATGAGAAGCGGGCACCCGGCACCCATTCGCCGGGAACTTGTCCTTCTTGAAAAGCGTGACCGGAGACGAGACCGACTAATCGTCAGTCGCGATTGTCTTCCTCTCGAACGCCTGGACCGCGACCGATGATGACGGCTGCCACGGCTGCCGTGACCGCGTACGCCTTCCACCACTGCGTCGGCCTCATGAGTTGCGTCATGACATTTTAGCGGCGGAGTCAGCGTCACGCGAGAGGTTCGCCTTGGTTCGTCACGTCCTTATAAAGAACTAAACCTTTGCTCATCCATGCCTCGCGATTTCAACATGTGAAAAAAAAAAGAAACACCCGAGTTAATAAACCGCGCTATATTAGACAAGACTTTACAAGATTTTTATTGACCTGCACATACTTTGTTATAGACCATCAAACATGTCAATCTCCAGGGGGTACCCTGGCAAGATTAACATGCCTGACTAACCATATAAACCTCCGGACTGTCTCCGTAACGGTAAATATAGTTCGGTCGTGAAGTTTTTCAAATAGGACAGTCGAATCATTTAAAGAGGGTATACATATAGGATACACATGCATTGTTGTAGACCATCAAACATGTCAATCTCCAGGGGGTACCCTGGCAAGATTAACATGCCTGACTAACCATATAAACCTCCGGACTGTCTCCGTAACGGTAAATATAGTTCGGTCGTGAACTTTTTCAAATAGGACAATCGAATCATTTAAAGAGGGTAAACGTATAGAATGCACATCGAAAAGAAAAATTCAATTAATTGAGCAAAGAACACTTACGTTTCTTTTTCGATCCTTGTGTGGGCACTAAGTTGCTATCCCACTTCTGAGATATTAACCGTACTGGTTTAACACTCAGAAGCAAGGACTTTGAATCAAAAACACTCTTTGTGAACTTGAAAATCAGCTTTATTGCTTTAGTTGCTATTGCTATATATATTTAGAGGTACAATCTTACTTAACAAAGCCTACAGCGGCACGATACAAGTTACTCAGACAAAAGTCGGAAAACGAATGGCGGCATACTTCCAAAATGCGTTGCCTGTTCGCTTACCCCCCACTGTTATACTCTTGCTTGTGATTGGTCAAGTCCTCTTGAACAAATCACAAGCAAGCCGTCGAAGTCTCGACCGATTACACGAAATCAATACAATCTACTTTAAATCTTACAACTTTATAAAAATGAACGTAGTTAGTCGAAAAATATATAAATAACTAAGATATAATTTAGATAATTATAACATAGGTATGTATATACCTACTGTTGGGTTTCCATTACTGTGGCTTGATACTGTGAGCGATCCACTTCCCGCCATAAAACCGCCTCGACACAGCTAGTCGAGGAGGAAGGGTGCGAACTAGCTGACAGCCCGGAGATACGTCACTGTGCCCGCCATCTTCTAACCGCGCGCACGCAACGTACCAAAAAGAGACATTTTTCAAGCAAACAACATATTATCTATTTACACACTGTTACGTACAAACTGTTTTTAAATTGATTGTGAACACCAGTGCACCAGTTTCGTCCCGGGACATCCTCGACACCAGGCAGCGGATTTGGTGAGTTTTACGATATCAACGCCACAAAGTCAGCTGAAGTCGATACTGCTATTAACGAACTTAACGAGGATCTCTCAGCTATAGCCGCATGGGCGTGGCATGACAATGCGATTTGAAGTCATTTTATAATAAATGTTGTATTTATTGTTAGGTATACCATTTAAATACTTTATTGTTTTTATATATATAGTCAGGTAAGTTATTATTACATTAATCACCAATTATAGTTTTAACATGGATTTTTAGTTTAAATTTGTTTCTTCACATTAATTGTAATTATTCTTTTCTTTTTTTACCATTCAGCAGTCTCTATTTTATAATTGTCATTGTTATATTAAATAGTTGTTATTTGATTTTTAGTTTGCTATTACGGCCTTGCGATATAAGTTTTAAATATTTATGCTTCTGTGACGCCGTACGCTGGAACCATCGGAAGATCAGCGCTGGTTAAATACCAGCATTTGCTGAGATGGGTCCATTTTACGACTTGGGCAGTATTCTATTAATGTATTTTTCTATTCTATTTTTTTTAATGTATATCAATTGTTTTTATTATTTAGTTACGTTAATTTAATGTTGCACATTGTTGTGAATAAATTTATTTATTTCTTTCTTTCTTTCATAGTGTTTACAATTAATTCTGTTTAGCCTTCAATCGAACATTTTGGTCATTCGATCCAGGATCAACCAGTTACGAAATCAATACATTAACATATATATACATTTATAAACACAAAAGTGATTTAAGTATCCGTATTTCTTGTTAAATCGATCAAAATTGTACACAGCCGGCGTAACTTGTTTACAAAACTTGGAAGTAATGTACGTGCCGGCCGTTCGTAAAATAGCTTATATCTCAGTATGTACTTATGTTATTGAACTCAAACATATTTAGAACCTAGTCAAGTTTACGGGAGCGCTAAATAGCTTTTTAAAAAAGATTGATTTTAAAATAAAACTATTTAATTAATAAAATTATAACTAATGCGTCTAAGCAGAATGACATGCTCGAGAACACTGTGGGCCAGATAACAACACTTCCCACGCATCGCCTCGGAGTTCCGAGACGTTGTTATGCTTAGTAAGGTGTTCTACCGATTTAGCTGGAAATGGTTGTTATCTGACGACCGGGTGGCAGCATAACTACCTATTTTTTATGTATATTTACCTAATCCAACGTTTTTTACTTCTAAACTCATTAATTCGATGCGTCAAATTCAAAATGTATTTACGTAAATCGTGTCGAAGCCGTCAGGCCGCCGTGATTTGTCATATTTGTTATTTAATAGTATAAGTTGAAGTTATAATGCCTAAACAAGATGTTAGTAAAGCTTCCGACGATGATTACATTAAGTTGGTACAGCCACATATTGCAGCCAAAGAAATATGTTTTATGAAATTGCAAGCATTATATGAGGTTTCTAAGAGAGTTAGTGATAAACCAGAATTGATAAACGAATTCAATGCCCGTCTGAGTCTCTCCGCCGACATGGCGGGCTAAATTCGAGCAATGTATCGCAGACATTACGGTCCTAAAACGTAAGTATTACACAGATTATGCTCTCTCGTACAAAGAAATCGAAAGTTTCGACAAAATTTATTATTTCATTATTGGTGTATCAAACAGTTTAAACGTAATCATGAAACAAAATATAGCGGAACACAAACCGGAGGGCAGCTGTGTAAAACCTAGGTTACCTAAATTGGAACTATTTCCGTTTGATAGTAATCTCGAAAACTGGCCTACCTTTCGTGACACGTTTTGTAGTCTTATCCACAATAACATACAGATGGCGGATATTTAGAAGTTTTATTATTTATTATACTTCGTGCTTCGTCCTCGAGATTAGTAACCTGAAATAGAATATCTTTATTCATTGTAGTAACGCCTACGTGACACCACTCTTTGCACTAAGTTGAGAGATTTTTTTTTTTTTTGGTTTGGAGGGTACTTTCTACTCCTTGCTCTTTCCCGTCGCTCATAGCGTCATTCGCTTTTTAGTGCTCCACCACTCAACACTATATTTTAAACTCAGTGCCGGTTTGATTTTTTCGAAGTGTTAACCGCCCCTAGTTAAAAATTACGACAAGGAAACGCGAAATAGAATATGACATCGCGAAAAAGAAAAAATTCAAGGAACTGGAACAGAAGCTAAAAAGTGATGATTATCAAAAACTCGTATCATCGAGTATTCGTCGTCTTCCCATCGCAAGAAGCATCTCCTTCTTCACCAATCTCGCCAGGTAATTAGCATTTTAAGACTCAAGTAATCAGTATTCGTGTAATGTTCCTAGTACCTACCTACTTTGTCTACATAAACCCGGTTTGCGTGTAATATGTATGGGAATTATATCTTACTGGATAGTACGTAGACGCTATTAATGTGACTCGAGCTGTACTTGGGACTGTCTCACCACATGCCATATAATCAGTTTGCGTGTAGTTCTGTGGGCTACATATTACTGATTCAATCGGTACATAAACTAGTTGGTTTGTGTGTAATTCTATGGGAATTTTATCGTACCGGATAGTACGTAGATGCTATTAATGTGACTCGAGCTGTACTTGGGACTGTCTCACCACATGCCATGTAATCAGTTTGCGTGTAGTTCTGTGGGCTACATATTACTGATTCAATCGGTACATAAACTAGTTGGTTTGTGTGTAATTCTATGGGAATTTTATCGTACCGGATAGTACGTAGATGCTATTAATGTGACTCGAACTGTACTTGGAACTGTCTCACCACATACCATATAATCAGTTTGCGTGTACTCCTGTGGGATACATCTTACTGATTCACTTGGTACATAAACTAGTTGGTTTACGTGTAATTCTGTGGGAATTTTATCGTACCGGATAGTACGTAGATGCTATTAATGTGACTCGAGCTGTACTTGGGACTGTCTCACCACATGCCATATAATCAGTTTGCGTGTACTCCTGTGGGATACATCTTACTGATTCACTCGGTACATAAACTTGTTGGTTTGCGTGTAATTCTGTGGGAATTTTATCGTACCGGATAGTACGTAGATGCTATTAATGTGACTCGAGCTGTACTTGGGACTGTCTCACCACATGCCATATAATCAGTTTGCGTGTAGTCCTGTGGGATACATCTTACTGATTCACTCGGTACATAAACTACTTGGTTTGCGCGTAATTCTGTGGGAATGTTGCCTTACCTAATAATATCTTTCGCATTTTATGATGACTATCGGAGGATAACAGTACATGAACCGAACTGTATGCGTAATTTATCAATTTACGCTGTCGAACTTCACATCTACCCTCGAGCTAGTATATCACTAACAAATTTCGACGCCATAAAGGCAGAAATAATCTAAGTGCGCCTACCGAGGAGGAAGCGCCTAGCGGGGATGATTTGGAATTTATGATGTACGTCTTAGACGAAGGCCATTACTACATCAGCGGCTGCCTCAGCAGCGGCATGAGCTGGGAACCCACAAATGTGAGTTCACCATTTGAACGTCGTGCGTATGAGTCCGCGACCGCCACAGCGGTCGACGTCTGCGCCCAGTGCCGGGGTCGCACCCGCTACCGGGAAAATCGTTCAAAAAACTCCAGCGGCGGGGCCGCTAATCAGTAGAACCCAAGTTGGCGAATATTTAAACTAGAAGAACGAGGCCTGGGCGTGCAGGACGCCCGTGCCGGGACCACCCGCGCGCCCGCGGCGCTGCAGAGCCGCGAGCCTGCGCCTCCAGCGCGGTGCGCCGCGAACTACTCGCGGTGCTCGTCTTCTCCGCCAAAACCGACTGGCCGCCGGTAGACACGGTAATGTACGCATAACAATTGTCTGTCTCCCTTTCGTTAACAATGGTCCCTGATATGAAGAATCACTGATTCTACACTGCATTGAAGGTTATAAAATACAATTTACAAACACATTACATTATAATATACCTAATAATAAATCCGAAAAAGAGCAATATGATTCCCTTCACTTCATGGAAGTTTTTAGACCTCACAAGGGTCACCCGTTCTATTATAATAGGTTTGCCAAATGAAAAACGAATTCATGTAGAAAAGAAATAACAATAATATAATGGTTTTCTAAAAAGACTAGCTCCAAAGTCAAGAAACTCGCACAGTTGATACGATTACTCATCATCTGCATGTCCGGCTGTCAAATACGGCAGGTTGTATTACTTCTACTTTAAATGGTGGCTCCGCGACATTATAACTTTTTTACCATTTTCTAAAGAGACAATTTTTTTCAGCTTATTTTATTGAAAGCTTAATTAATATAATAATAATAAAAATAAAAAGACCACATACGAGAACAGTTCATGGAGATTGGTTCTGATTGAACAGGGTTTGAGTTCATTTGTTAATTTATTAGCTAGGAAATACTTTAGATTACCTACCATAATTTTCCTTTGTCAAGAATTCTCGCCGTAACAACGGATGCGCTTGACCTGAGTCATTACCTACATCTAAAGAAGGGAAGTTGAAAATTGAATTGAAAATGTGATTGGTAATATATTTTTTCAGCCCCTAGGTCATCTCTAAAGTACATGCATTACATATTTGTAATATTTTGAATCAACACGTGCCAGTGTTTGTCCCGCCCTCTCGTTCTGTAGACTGCGGGCTTCTGTGGTGTCATCGGCAACTGTTAGGCCGTAATTACTTTTGGCCATAGGATTCGAGACAATAACTACTCCTTTGAAATACTTTCTGACGCCTCAACGACAGGGGGCGGCTGCGTGTGGCGGTCAAACCGCTAGCGGCCCCTGGTCGGAACGAGAGCGCAAACTTCACATTTATCAACTTAAAGTATTAGTAGTTTATTTCTCAATCACATTTTTTACAAAACAGCCAACCTATGAAATTTTACTTCGCGACGACGATGATACTGCCATTTCATATTCCTATCAACCGAATGGCCTGCATTCAATTCTCTCGCCTAACGCGCATCGCTAATAACATTTGGCCATAGTGCGAATCAGAAAGAGTATTTGTATTAGCATCTTGTTATCATCCAAAGAAAACATCGTAGCGGATGCGGAATCTAGAAAATCCCACCCCGATTAAGAATGTGAACAAAGTAGTTCAGCATTTAAGACTATAGTCAGTAGATTCGGACCTCCCACGGTTAATTTATTTGCGCGTATAGTATTATAAAAATGCGATAAAATAATGTCAAAATAGTAAACAATACATCATGATTCAGAGATTTAGAAGCATTTGAAATAAATGCATTCACGATCCTTCGATCAGATAGTTATTATTTCTACGCGTTCCCCCTGCGCCATACTGCTTAAAATCTGATCAAATCTCAATAAAGACAGGTATCATTATTGTTCAATTGTGGCCTCACAAGCTTGGTACCCGATTATTTATTTTTTAATCTTCAATACATAAGCAATTATATTTTCATTTCAACTCCTGGAACATCTAGGCCAATCTGACCCTAGTTACAGGGATATTGTGCGGGGCGCGCTACTCCGACGGGCGGCGCCAGAATATTCGGATATTAGGCTAGCTCTGTTGTCAGCGAAATCATTTAGGCAGTACAGGCCTTAAATTAGAAAATGACACACCTATTGCAAAGATATACAAGACATACAAATTTACGTAAATGAGTTATTGATTTCCTAACGAAAATGTATAACGGTGGTTGTCAATATGGCTTTTTTAACAGTTATAGGGCTGCGCTATCTTAGGACAGTATATGTCAGATGATCATAGAATCCAAAGGTTCTTTGAAAGCCTCATCCGACTAATACCTCCTACACCCGAATGTGATATGACATGGAATCCTGGAAAAGTATTAGACTGCCCAGTGGAACCCAAACAAATGTACTTACCTTTTTAGAACTCGTGTAAAATATATGTATATATATATATTGCTAACCTAATTATTCTTATCACAATAAATAGAGTTCAGACTCTTTATAAAATAAAAATCTACAATATTAACATTTTAACTAAAATTATGAATAAAATTGAAATTTCATCGAAAGTAGGAAACATCTAACATCTACTATAAATCCCGTTTTTTTAAAGAAAAACCACAAGTACGTCATGCTAATCGGCACTACGGCACTAATCTTGTACATAGATAGAACAACACCTTTATGGAAAAGTATCGAATTGTTTGTTAGTTTTATTAAGGCTTATTGTTAAAGCTTATATAGTGAGTGACTACCCATACGATAAGCCGCTGGATCAGGTATCAGCTCTTAGGTATTCTACCTAAAGGTATACAACATTCGCTGCGACGCACGGCTACGTCTCGAGCTCACGCACCGACGGTCAACAGCAACCAGCAGTGCAAGTACAGAACTCGTTTCGCTAAATTTGACGATCGTCAAATTCGTCATATTTTTACGAATTGTACGAGTACAGAACTGAGATCGCAATCGGTTGTCGATCACATCCGGATGACATGATGACATGTCACCTGGACCTCTTCACGTCTCTTTCGATAGTGATATACAAGAGCTATTCCTTTAGAAATTCGGTATACAATCGTAAAACAATTCCGAAAGTCTTAACGTCGTCGTCACCCGCACGCCGCGGTCAAGGTCGGGTGTGTCTTTGTAGTGCTTTAGCGCTCGCTTAGTTGCGTTTAAAAAATGGCGACTACTTTAAAATGTGTCGCTTGCAATATCGTCATTGACGAATTACTAGCTTATGTGCAAAATAAGCTGTCTGTTATGGACGAAGAATCGTTAAAAAGAATTTGTGTATCCGCGTTCAACAGTGATGAAATTACTAAATCGAAAACGTTGTTACTTGAATCGCTCCCGTCTGACCGGCGCAAAATTGTTAGAAAAAGAAAAGGCAAAAAAGTAGAAGGAGACTTAGACGATATCATTTCTGTGCTTAAAAGTGTAGATCCGGACAAAATTCCAATTTTTGTGGCGAGGGACCTTGAAAGGTTACCCCCTATTTTATTCGATCATCTTGATTGCACAAAATTATTAAAAGATTTGTCAAAGCTGAATGCAGAGCTCGAAGAGGTCAAAAATACGTATGCAACATCGAAACAAATAGAAGAGTTGTGGTCCTGTATGCATAATTTAAAACATGCATCGTTGCCGCCTTCGTTATCGCCGGCCGCTTGTGTAAACATGCGACGCGGAGGTGGTAACGTCTGGAATATTGATAGTGGCCCAATTGGCTTGCCTGCCAGCCACAATATTTCGACGGACAACGTCATTTCACATCAGTCGCAAAATTATGTGCGTAGTATTGTTCCCGATGCGCCGGCGGCAACAACATGTCACAACAATGACGTTAAGGTGTGGGCGCCGTTATCACGACCTATAATGAGTATGAGGAATGATTCGGGTATGACGGCCGTTGCGCCGGTCACCTTGCCGCACGCTGCTCCCGAGTCTGTATTGGAGCCAGTAACGGAGGTAGCAAGCAGCTTTGAACGCGGTAACAATCGGGTGCAAGTTTCACCGGTACCTCATGTCACCGGTGGAAGTACGTCGAGCCAGACAACTGCGCCCGCACCAGTACAGGAACAGGGAAGAGATGAAACACTGGATCACATTTCTCGACAGCCACCGAATGCGTTTGCGTTATTACGTTATGAAAATGAAAACAATAACAGCTGGCAAAATGTAAATAAACGCAAGCGAAAACCGCGATATAGGTATTTAGGTGAGCGGGGGAGGGCGGAGGCGTCGTCGGTCTCATCGTTTAAAGCCGCTGATAAAAAGGTGCCAATTTTTATAACAAATGTACATGTTGATACTGTGGAGTCTGATATAGCTGATTATATTGAGGCGAAAACACAGGTGAAGGTGTCATTAGAGAAAATAAACATGAAGAAAGTGTCGGATCATAAAGCCTTCAAATTCCTCGTTCCTGAGACTAAAATGACTTTACTTTTAGACGATACAATTTGGCCAGAGGGAATAATATTTAGACGTTTTGTACATTACAAAAATCGACGAGCTGACACAGCAGGCGGCACTTTGCCCAATAAGTATGGATAGTACAACCTATAAGCTTGTCAGCTTTAATTGTAAGTACATTAAGACCGATTTACCGTGGGGTACCGGCTAAGAATAGTACCCCCCCATCTCTACCCGTGGGTGCCGTAAGAATCGGCTAAGGGATCACGTACCAGAGGGTGGGCAGCAGCGCCTTCTGAGGTTCACACATCATACTGCGCTCGCCAACCCGCCTGCCAAGCGTGGCGAGTATTGGCAAACCCCCCCTTATGATAGTGCAAATAAAGACCAGGCCCCCAGTCCCCGGCAGCTCCGCTAATGCTGGCTCCGGTAGCGGCCAGTGTAACGGTGGAGCAGGGGGTGCTAAGAATCTCCGGCAGATTCCCGGCTACCACTCCCTGAAAAAACGACCTCTGGCCCTGGTAACACACAACATAAGATCTTTGTTGGCAGACGAGAAGATCGTCGAACTGGAAGAAGAAATGAGTAAGTTACACTGGGATATCTTAGGGTTATGTGAAGTCCGTAGAGAGGGTGAGGACACCATAGCCCTCAAATCCGGTAACTTGCTCTACTACCGGGAAGGTGATCAAAAGTCCCAAGGCGGTGTCGGATTTCTCGTTCGCAAGTCCCTCATTAACAACATCATTACCATCGACAGCGTTTCGAGCAGGGTGGCATACCTAATACTCAGAATATCAAGCAGATATTCGTTGAAGGTCATTCAGGTATATGCACCGACCTCGAAACTCGGAACCGATGAGGAGGTAGAGGCTATGTATGAGGACATTAGTAGGGCCATACATACCTCCAAGACCCATTACAATGTTGTTATGGGGGACTTTAACGCAAAGTTGGGCGAAAGATGTGATGGAGAGTTGAGAGTGGGGCAATTTGGTTATGGACAACGGAACCCTAGGGGACAGAGGCTGGCCGACTTCATGGAGAAAGAGGGACTCTTTATGATGAACTCTTTCTTTCAGAAGCCGCCTCAAAGGAAATGGACCTGGTTGAGCCCCAACGGTTCCACAAGAAATGAGATCGATTTCATCATGACCACCAAGAAACAAATATTCAATGATGTCTCTGTGATCAACATGGTCAAAACCGGTAGTGATCACCGCATGGTAAGAGGCACATTGAATATTAATGTTAAACTTGAGAGGTCCCGTTTGATGAAATCCACGCTCCGACCCCAAAATGTCCATATCCAAAACCCCGAAAGCTTTCAACTTGAGTTATCCAATCGCTTTTCTTGCCTTGAGAACTTTGCGTCGGTGGAGGAGATCAACAACAGGTTTGTAGAAACTGTCCACATAGTGGGGTCTAAGCTCTTTAGACCCCGCCGCACAGATAGACCTCAAAAACTCTCCAGCCATACCCTTGACCTCATGGCTGAACGACGCTCATTGCAACTGCAATCATCCGATGATGCTACGTCATATAGGCAGCTCAATAGACGAATATGGAAATCCTTGCGACACGACATCCGTACCTTTAATACAAATCGTGTTAAAGATACGATCGAACGGAGAAAAGGCTCCAAAATGTTTGCAAGAGACAGGTCTATTGGGCAAAGCCAGATGACTAAGCTGAAGAGAGATGATGGCAGTATAGCGTCGACCAAAGCAGAGGTGCTTGGAGAGATCGAGAGGTTCTATGGGCAGCTATACACTTCGGTCACTAAACCTGTTGACAGCTTGGCCAAAGACCCAAGAGCCAAGCTAACCCGGCACTATACCGAAGACATCCCGGACATCAGCCTGTACGAGATTAGGATGGCTCTGAAGCAGCTTAAGAACAACAAGGCACCGGGTGATGACGGAATCACATCAGAGCTTCTGAAAGCGGGTGGCTCACCGATACTGAAAGTCCTACAGAAGCTCTTTAATTCCGTTGTCCTCGAAGGGTCAACGCCGGAAGCATGGAACAGAAGCATTGTGGTATTGTTCTTTAAGAAGGGTGACAACACATTGCTTAAGAACTACAGACCCATTTCGCTTCTGAGCCATGTTTACAAGCTGTTTTCAAGAGTCATCACGAATCGTCTCGAATGTAGGTTTGATGACTTCCAGCCTCCCGAACAAGCCGGTTTCCGAAAAGGCTACAGCACCATAGATCACATCCATACGCTGCGGCAAGTTATACAGAAGACCGAAGAGTATAACTTGCCCTTATGTTTAGCGTTTGTGGACTATGAGAAAGCCTTTGATTCGATCGAGACGTGGGCGGTGCTAGAGTCTCTCCAGCGGTGCCGTATTGACCATCGGTATATCGAAGTGTTGAAGTGTTTGTACAATAACGCCACCATGTCGGTCCGAGTACAAGAGCAAGTTTCGAAGGCGATTCCATTGCAAAGAGGCGTGAGACAGGGAGACGTTATCTCTCCGAAACTGTTCACTGCCGCATTGGAAGACGCCTTCAAGCTCTTGGAATGGCAAGGATTCGGCATCAACATCAACGGCGAGTACATCACTCACCTTCGGTTTGCCGACGATATTGTGGTCATGGCAGAATCGATGGAAGACCTTAGCACGATGCTCGAAGGCCTCAACAGAGTTTCCCAAAGGGTGGGCCTCAAAATGAACATGGACAAGACGAAAATTCTGTCAAATGCCCATGTTGCGCCCGCCCCAGTATCAATCGGAAACTCGATTCTCAAAGTTGTTGACCATTACGTATACCTAGGACATACAGTGCAATTAGGTAAGTCCAACTTTGAGAAAGAGGCCAATCGTCGAATCCAACTCGGCTGGGCAGCGTTCGGGAAGCTCCGAGACGTCTTCTCGTCCAAAATACCACAATGCTTGAAAACGAGGGTCTTCGAACAGTGTGTGTTACCAGTGATGACTTACGGATCTGAAACGTGGTCCCTGACTATGGGCCTTCTGAACAGGCTCAGAGTCGCACAACGAGCTATGGAGAGGGCTATGCTCGGAGTTTCTCTACGCGATCGAATCAGAAATGAGGAGATCCGTAGAAGAACAAAGGTCACCGACATAGCCCAGCGGATTAGCAAGTTGAAGTGGCAGTGGGCAGGTCACATAGCTCGAAGAACCGATGGCCGTTGGGGTCGAAAGGTTCTCGAGTGGAGACCACGGACTGGCAAGCGCAGCATAGGACGGCCACCAACCAGGTGGACAGACGACCTGACTAAGATCGCAGGCAAGGGCTGGATGCGGGCCGCTTCCAACCGGTCCTTGTGGAAATCAATGGGGGAGGCCTTTGTCCAGCAGTGGACGTCCTATGGCTGAGATGATGATGACATTAAGACTGCGATTAGCGACGTACGACGCTTATGTAGTGAATGCGTAATTATAGCGCTTCAGGAAACCTGGCTTCTCCCGGATGACCTAGCGTATCTGAACAGTATCGACAGCAGATTCAGCAGCACAGGGACCTCAGCTGTGGACACGACGGCGGGCATGCTGCGCGGCAGGCCTTATGGTGGTACGGCGCTTCTGTGGAATACCAGTGTGTTTCCTTGTGTCTCGGTCATAAGCTGTGATAACCCGCGAGTGTGTGCTATCCGAGTTGAGACGGCCGCTAGACCGTTTATTGTGGTGTGCGTGTATATGCCAGTAAATAAAGCATTTAACCTGCCGATGTTTACGGACTGCATGGGAACTGTAAGTGCTATTAGTAATGAATATAGTAACGAACCTATTTATATACTAGGGGATTTTAATGCTCATCCGGGTGAAATATTTTATAATGAATTAAGAAATGCATGTGACGAGTTTGATTGGGTACCGACTGATGTAACATTTTTAGGATTAGACTCAGATACATTTACCTACATAGATCCAGTCAGCGGTTCAAAACGGTGGTTGGATCATTGTATTTTATCTAAATCTGCTGTGCTTTCTGTGTGCAATGTTTATGTAAAATATGACGTATTATTGTCGGATCATTTCCCTGTTATATTAGAGTGCAAATTTAAATGTTTAATTCCAATAAAAATGATTGCTACAGAATTTGTTAATAAAGTAGGTTGGGGGGAAAGAACGTCAGAACAAATTTCATTATATGGAGTTGGATGTCATAAGCGTCTCAGATTAATAGATTTTCCGACTGATTTTGTAAACTGTGCGGATCGTTACTGTAATGGCTCTGCACACTGTTCAACTATAGATAAATTGTACTCTGATATCGTGCTTGCTTTATCACAAGCCGCCGCGGAAGGGTGGGGGGGCGAGCGTAGACAGAGAAGGCGCCAGTCTAAACCAATCGTGGGCTGGAATAGGCATGTCAGTGACAGTCACAGGGAGGCCAGGGCGAGCCTTCAGAACTGGGTGTTATGTGGGCGTCCTACCACTGGAGATATATATAAAAGAATGTGTGAGTGTAGAAAGATTTTTAAGTCACGATTGAAGTGGTGTAAAAACCACCAAGACCAGTTAAAAATGGACATATTAGCCTCTCAACATTCCAAAAAAGTCTTCAGTGCGTTTTGGAAAAGTACAAATCGTCTAAAGAGTCGCTCTGGTTTTCCGGTGACTGTAGATGGCGTAAGCGACCTCAAAGAAATTGCTGATAAATTTAAAAATAAATTTGTTGTGAAATCGCCACTAGGGCAATCGATATCGCAGGTTATGGGTGGGGTGAGTGGAGGGTATGTAAATACCAGGATTCAGGCAAGAGATGTAGAGAAGGCAATACAATCTATCTCAAAGGGGAAATCACCAGGTCATGACGGGTTGAGTGTGGAACATTTACAGTATGCCGGGCCTCATATATGTAGGGTTCTGTCTATGTTCTACAACTTGTGCATATCTCACGCTTACCTACCAACCAATATGATGAAAACGATTGTAGTGCCAATAGTAAAAAATAAGACTGGTGATTTATCAGACATATCCAACTACAGACCTATTTCCTTGGCAACTATAATTGCTAAGGTATTTGACAGCATTCTTAACACACAATTGAATCGTTACCTGCAGTTACATGATAGTCAATTTGGGTTTCGGCCGGGACTCTCCACTGAGACTGCGATATTGTGTTTGAAGAGTGCTGTCAAATACTACACATCAAGAAAAACACCTGTTTACGCTTGTTTCCTCGACCTTTCCAAGGCTTTCGACCTGGTGTCTTATGACATCCTGTGGGCGAAGATGAGGCGGTCCCATGTACCGGATGAATTAATAAATATTTTTCAGTATTGCTATGGGAACCAGGTGAACAATGTAAAGTGGGCGGGCACGATGTCAGACTCTTATAGGTTGGAATGTGGGGTGCGGCAGGGGGGGTTGAGCTCGCCCTCCATTTTCAACCTTTACATTAACGAACTGATCGAGGCGCACAGCAAGCGGCATGTCGGTTGTCACATAGACGGCGTTTGTTTCAATAACATTAGCTACGCGGACGACATGGTGCTGCTGAGCGCCTCGGTCTGTGGTCTCAGAAAACTTTTAAGGATTTGCGAGGGCTACGCAGCTGATCATGGCCTGATCTACAATTGTAAAAAAAGTCAGTGCATGGTATTCCAGGGTGGTACTAGGAAGGTGACTGAGATGCCTCCTCTATTACTGAACGGAGCACCGTTGGCCAGAGTAGATGAATTTAAATATCTTGGCCATCTCGTCACATCCACGCTAAAAGATAATGCTGACATCGAGCGGGAGCGGAGGGCGCTTTCGGTCAGAGCGAACATGGTGGTTCGCAGGTTTGCTCGGTGTTCGACGGAGGTGAAATTAACTCTTTTTAGAGCATATTGCACCTCTTTCTATACCTGCAGCCTGTGGTCCGACTATACGCAAAAATCGTACAGCGCCCTGCGTGTCCAGTTCAACAACGCGTTCAGGATGTTGGTGGGGCTCCGCCGCTGTTGCAGTGCGTCGACAATGTTCGCGGAAGCACGTGTAGACTGCTTCTACACAACAATGCGGAAGCGAGCCACGTCACTGGTGCGGCGCGTGCGGCGGAGCGACAACAGCATGCTGGCCGCGCTCGCGGCAAGACTAGATAGCCCCTACATCAATCACTGTTGTAGATTACACATTGTGCACAGTGCCTGAGTCTTATTTTAGGTCTTATTAGAATGACACTGTAATTTTTATTATTAAATCTAATGTAATATTGACATAAAATGTAATATAGTTTAGTAATATTAATTGAGTTTATATAAGTTTAGTGCTTAATTGTGTAATTACTATGAATTTAAAATGTGACTGTTATATTGATAATGTTATGAGTCAGTGTTACTTGATGAATAAATGAATTTAATTTAACCGGTTAATTGCGTACCGTAAACGGCGCCTTTTATCATCAGCGACTGCTGGCTCTCAGTTTGTCTTCCAGGAATAACATGACTAATACGCATTATTTATATCAAGTAGTTTGTTGCTTAAATTTATCGACATTGTTTTTGAAGTAGTGATATCGCAGATCCTAAACACTGCCGGCCGGAGCCCAAGCTCCAGCACGTTTTCCCAGTTTTTTAATAGAACTATTCTCAGCTTTGTCGAAGCAGAGTTAGCAAAAGCGATTATCAATACAGATTGAATAGAATAATTGTCTATTAGGAAATTATTTAAGTCTATAACAATATCACTATGAAATTTAATTGTAACAAATTGTATACACATCAATTGTAATTTATAAATGTGTCGGAAAACAAAACTTGTGTTTTTTCACATGTTTTGTTACATAACAGGCAGCGTTAACGATTTCCTAAACACGTTATCTCTCAAAGTCTACAATGTATGAAGATATTCTATTTCAGGTTACTAATCTCGAGGACGAAGCACGAAGTATAATTAGTGATTAAACGAACTTTCCTGTAAGTGAAGTTCTATCATAATTATACGAGTGCTTCGTCCGAAGAGATTAGTACCTAACACCCGCCCGCCCTATGTAACTATCCATCCCTAAAATGGTTTAGGAAATTATTAACACTGTACCTAATAGACCAGGGTAGAAGCCTTTAAAAATAATGAAAAGAGAAAAAAAATTATAATAGAATGAAACCCATTAGAAAAGGAGGGAAATATGATAAAAATGAAAGGAAAAATAATTTACGGGCGATCTGAGGTTGGGAAGGGGATGGGGGTGAGTTTTTAAGGGTAAAAAACGGCTTTTCTCGATTTCCGGCAAAACTAAAAGTCCTATCGATCGTAGATAATAAAAAGATCTAAAACTTTTGTATTTACACTTTTTTTACATAACCTCAAAATTTATGTGAAAAATTCAAAAAACCAAGTTTTTGGTTTTTTATTTTTCTTTTACAAAATTTTTTTTTTTTAACGAAATTTTGTGAAAACTTACCTTTTTATGTCCCAAATACGCTGTAATTTATTTAATTAAAAATATTTATTTTTTCACCTTATTTTGAATTAATATCGAAAAAACACCCTAATTTTCAATCGAAAATTCACCCGTCAAAATATCAGCTTTTTTCAATAAGTTGGTGTGGTTTCTGTTCGTTGAAATCTCTACTTTCCGATGGTGAAAAAAAATATATATGTTACTATGGTAAATCTTCTCAGAAAACGCAAAAATTCAAAAAAAACTTGAATTCGAAAATTTTTTTTTAATGATTATAAATAATTTTGAGCTATTTATTAAAATTTAGACTTTAATTACTCGAAAAACGTTAGATTACATGTGACGTTGATAACAAAAAAATTGCAAATAAAAATATACTACTATAATTAACAAACAAATAAGTTAATTAAATTAATATTTAATGAGACATCTACAATATTTGGAGAAAGTTGTCTAATTTTCTTTAAATTATATGCGTAGATGCTTATTTATAACTATTTTGAGATAAATTATATATATACCTGAGTACCTGAGTTAATTCGATTTTGTCTTTTCAGATTATCAGTATGGATGAATCTGTTTGTATCATTTGCAATAAGGCAGATGATAAGCAAGTGTATGCAATAAAAAAAGCAGCTTTGAATCGTTTAGTGGCCACTAAAAAAAGAATCGACAATAAATACAAAAATTTGAGACTTTGACATCATCTTTTATTCATCGAAGTTGTCAAAGTCAATATAATGGAGTCTACACACCAAACCCGCCGACACAGCCCGGCGGCTTGGTGTCGGCGACCCAAACCCGCCAACCCGCCAACATGTGTCATGGGGCTGTGTCGGTGAGTTAGTCGGCGGCAAGAAATCAGTACAACTTTTTTAGTTAGTGATTGCAGTGTGTACGAACGTGACGTGTTGTTTTTCTCGAATATTGCAGCCTACAATAAACATGGATACTGATGCTGATCTAATAATAGCAGCATGTGGAATAATTTTAGCTGGGTCCCTGAAGAGAAAACGACAGTGTCGCAAAAAAAACACAAGCACGTCACTATCGCTGGAGTGTCGGCGGGCAACTGAGCGTGCGCGTACGCAAGTCGCCGGCCATGCCGCCGACTTGCACGCGCGGGTACGAGTCGCTGACATGATTCTTGAAACAAAGTCGCCGACACCAAGCCGCCGGGCTGTGTCGGCGGGTCGGCGGGTTTGGTGTGTAGACTCCTTAATGACGAGACCGCAATAGCTACATTTTGTAGTTCAAGACAAAAAAAAGCAAAGGAAGGAAAAGAAGTAATTAAAGATGCTCTTGGATTTAATTTTGAATCTCATTGCTTTATCTGCGGTGGATTTTTCGGTAATAAATCAAAAGAAAAAATTTCATGTGTTCAAAGCAGCGATACAAGAAATAATGTATTACAGTATATTAAAAAACAGAACACATTAAATGATTTTGATAAAAAGATTTCAGCTCGTTTGCAAAATGTGCCTGATTTAGTCGCAGTAAAAGCGCATTATCATACTGCTTGTATGGCTAATTTTTATAACAAAAGAACAGAAAGAAAAAGGGGTCGCTCAGCATGTGAAAACACTAAGAATTTTATTAATTATCTTATTAATTATATCGTTGACAACGAAACAGAATGTCAATTTTCTGTAAATGAAATAAAAGAGGGATTTTCAGGAGATCTTCCAGACTACACAACTATTAAAAATAAATTGAAAGAGCATTTTCAAAACGATATCGAGTGTCATTTAATTAAAAGGGACATGATTATTTTGTACAAAAATGGTACTGCAAGTAAGAAACTCTGCAATGACTGGTACGAAACTTCGATTATCAAGGACCCTGCTAATCATATTGTTTCTCCAGATTCATATGTTCAATTCGTTTTTGACAATGCCGATCATAATACATGCACGATTGATGGCAAAAATACTTTCCATGCAATGGGTGGAATAATGGTTGTTACTCCGGCGTCTAGTGTAACTTCAAAGAAAAGCATCTCTAGATTAAAACAGATTCCATCTTCTGAAGAAATAGGTGAAATTGGATTCGTGAAATTGAAACATTTTGAAAACAAAAACTCTGATGGATTAAAAACAGTTCAGATAGTAGATGTTTTAGATGTTACGGACAACTATGAAATTTTTTCGGCAGATTTTACATGGACTTATTCAAAATTTGCAAACAACAAATCCGATGGTTGGAACGGGTTCATGGAGAAGTTACATACTAATTTGACTTATCATGTTTCAAAAATTATTCCTGTACCATTTATAAAAAATCCACCGAGTGATTATAATACCATTTTTACATCGTTGGTAGAAGCGGCTAAGCAATGCCAAAAACAAGAGCAAAAAATTGTGTTCGTAACGTTTGATCAGCCGCTATACTATAAAGCTCGTGAAATCTTGGCCAATATTGATTTAAATAATGATCCTTACAATTTGTCCTCAATTCAAGTAAGACTTGGGGGATTTCATTTAGTGATGTCGTTCCTCGGATCGATTGGACTCATCATGGATGGTAGTGGACTAAAGGAGGCTTTTTGTGAAATATATGCAGAAAATTCGTCCGACAAAGCTCTCTCCGGGCACGCATATGCACGAGCTATCAGAGGACATTTTCTAGTACAGCTCGCCTTGTCTGAATTAATTTTTTCATCGATGGAGTTGTCAGACACAGAAAAGGCGTTAATGGATAAATTTTTGCAGGATTTAGGAACTGAAAATTTCGAAGACAATTTCCATCAAGAAGATTTTCAGATCATAAAAGAAAAATTTATCGAGCATCTAAAATTAGTACAAAAAAGAGGTCCTACCGCAAAACTTTGGATGCAGTACTGGCAAATGATCTCATTAGTTAAAGATTTTATACGGGCTGAACGTGCTGGTAATTGGGAATTACATTTAAAATGCGTGGAAAAATTGCTTCCTTATTTTCATGCAAGTGGGCACTTTCTATACGCAAAATCTGCTCATCTTTATCTCCAAGATATGCGTAAGCTTAAAGACACAATAAATGATGATTATGAATTTACGCGATTCACCGAAGGATTCTTTACAGTAGTTGTCAGTAGACGTACTGACAAGTTTTGGTCGGGAGTTTGGTCGGATATGACGATCTAGCAAGTTTTGATGAGATCTATGAAAACTCAGGGTGGACTTACACATGGTCGTGGTTTGTCTGAAAGTGTTTTAACAAAATTCGTATTAACAATGATCATACTTGTCGAAGTTTGCAATGCTATGGAAAATTTTTGTAATGTTTCTTTTGCAACAACAGAGCAACACATTGATTCTAGGGAATATCGAATAAAAAGAGATGTAGCTGATTTACAAATATTACAAAAATTTTTTAACAGGTATGATCCTTTTTCAGAGACTGATAACATTATGTCAATATTTTCTGGAATTATTGGCAGTAATTCTGTTAATTGCCATGAAGCGTATGAAGAAGGAAAAAAATCTTTGCAAGCTATTGTTGGAATGAACTTTGGCAGTGTAAAATTTAAAAGGAAAAACAAAGTCTTGTCTCTAAAAACAGTTCAATCTTCCGTTAAAGAGAACGGAGATATTATAGCTATCGATCCATTATTGTTGTTTCAAAGAATATCGTTAACCATTGACAGTAAAAAAGATATGGAAACTTATTTACAATATGAGCTTGCACCTTTTCCATTGTCACTTTTTACAGAAAATGGCCTCAGGAAAAATGTAAAATCTCAACTTTACGATTTATTTGTGAGTGCGAAAGGACCAACGCTTTCTGACGGTGTAGTGCATGTCGTTGACGGTGGATTTTTACTGCACAAAGTAATTTGGCAAAAAAATGATACGGTAGAAGAGATAATGAATAAATATTTGCGCTATGTTGAAAAACATTACGCAGTAAGCAGCTATATTGTCTTTGATGGGTATCCCGAAATTAAAAAATCAGTTAGTGTCACAACAGTACCAGCAGCTACATCAACTAAAAAAGGAGAACGTAGTCGTAGAAAAACCTCAGACAATATTCCAGAGTTCGATTATCAAAATCATACAAAAATACCTTTTTTGCAAGAAAAATTTTTATCTAACGAGAAAAATAAGGATAAAATAATAAAAACTTTAATGAAAAGATTACAGTCACGAGGATTTTCCTGTAACCAAGTAGAAGAAGATGCTGATGCTGACATAATTGAAACCGCGATAAAAGTTGCAATAAGTACTAATAAAACTGTAATTGTTGTGGGCCAAGATATTGATCTTTTGGTCCTTTTAAATCAGTTAAATTCATATAATCATGACATTTATTTTCTCAAATCAGGTTCTGGAAATGTAAAAGACCTATTTTTCACGTCTAATAGTTTCAAACATGAATCCTTAAGAAACATTGTTGCATTTCTGCATTGTTTTTCTGGTTGCGATACAACATCTGGATTTGCCGGAAAAGGAAAGAAAAGTATATATAAGTCAATTCATTATTAGACGCTAAAAATTTGTCAAATTTGGCCAATGTTTTTTATAAGAAAGATGCAAGTAACGAAGAAATAAAAAAAAATGGGTTACAACTAATCAAATCTATTCATAAATGTAAAAATGAAAAAATTACACTGAATCAATTAAGGTTTAAAATCAATTGGCAAAAATTAAATCATCTTTCGTTTTGGCAAACCTCCCACCTACAGAAGGAGCAGCGGAACAACATTGTTACAGGGCATATTATCAGCTTCAAACTTGGTTGGGTAACGAACTAACAGCAACAGATTGGGGCTGGAAGCAATTTCAACGTGGAATTATGCCCAAATTTACACAAAAAGAATTAATTCCGGAAATATTGCTCAAAACAATTTGCTGCAGCTGTGAAACTGGATGTAACAGTTTAAAATGTGGTTGCCGAAAACATGGTTTAAAATGCACAAATTTGTGTTCAAACTGTCATGGTTCTGAGAATTGCTCCAATATTGAAAAAGAAACCTATGAGGAAGTTAATGATTCAGAAGATATTGTGGATGAAGAACCAACGCAGTCTGGAAGTAATGTTGGAGAGGAAGAAGGTGATAATCATGAAGATTTCGAAGATCTACTAGAATCGGAGATGTTTGACGAATCTAACGATGAAGAAATGCCATCAAAAAGACAAAAACTTATGAATAAGTGATTAGAATTGAAGATAAGGTATTTATGAATGATGAGATTAATGTGTTTAAAAATATTGTAATGAATAACGTAATGAGAATAAAGCATCTACATTTAATAGTACGATTTACATTTATATTTATCTATAATTATTATTTATAATTAATAATTATAATAATAATAATTATTTATAATAATTAAAAAAATTTTTCGAATTCAAGTTTTTTTTGCATTTTTGCATTTTCTGAGAAGATTTACCATAGTAACATATATTTTTTTTTTTACCATCGGAAAGTAGAGATTCCAACGAACAGAAACCACACCAACTTTTTGAAAAAAGCTGATATTTTGACGGGTGAATTTTCGATTGAAAATTAGGGTGTTTTTTCGATATTAATTCAAAATAAGGTGAAAAAATAAATATTTTTAATTAAATAAATTACAGCGTATTTGGGACATAAAAAGGTAAGTTTTCACAAAATTTCGTTAAAAAAAAAATTTTTTTAAAAGAAAAATAAAAAACCAAAAACTTGGTTTTTTGAATTTTTCACATAAATTTTGAGGTTATGTGAAAAAAGTGTAAATACAAAAGTTTTAGATCTTTTTATTATCTACAACTTTTCCATTTGACTTTTTTCGATAAGACTTTTAGTTTTGCCGGAAATCGAGAAAAACCGTTTTTTACCCTTAAAAACTCACCCCCATCCCCTTCCCAACCTCAGATCGCCCGTAAATTATTTTTCCTTTCATTTTTATCATATTTCCCTCCTTTTCTAATGGGTTTCATCCTATTATGATTTTTTTTGGTTTTAAAAATTATCGACCCTGGACTATAATAACATAGTGCAGACTCTAAATTAATGACGCTATGAGCGACGGGAAAGAGCAAGGAGTAGAAAGTACCGTCCAAAACAAAAAAAAAAAAAAAAAACAACTTAGTGCAAAGAGTGGTGTCACGTAGGCGTTACTACAATGTATAAAGATATTCTATTTCAGGTTACTAATCTCTTCGGACGAAGCACTCGTATAATTATGATAGAACTTCACTTACAGGTAATTTCGTTTAATCACTAATTATCAGCCGTTAGCGGGCCCGCCCTCACGATTGTCAGGTCTATGCCAGTGACGTCGGTTAACTATCAGATAGTTTGGAACGCTTTGGTGAAACGGTATGAAAATAAGCGTGCATTAGCAACTACGTATCTCGATAAAATATTTGTTCTAAACCTTTGTTAAATGAATCAGTATCGGGTCTTAATGGATTCTTACAAACATTTCAAGAAAACATTAAGGCGCTCGAAATGTTGAAAATCAACGACCTGTCGGGATTTTTGTTATTTTATGTCGCATTGCGTAACCTTGATAATGTTACGAGGCGTGAGCTAGAACTCGAGTTGGAGCATAATAAAATACCTACTTACGAACAATTGATATTATTGGTCGAAAAACATGTGCGCGTTCTTGAGATGTCACAGGGTTCTACAAATTCCACTACTTTTAAGAGTGTAACGTATACCCGGGGTCAGGCAAAGGTTAACCAGCCTCCTGGTTCAAAATCAAATAGTTCAAATCTGCAGCGGCCTACCTTGTCGTCAGCTGTTGTCAATACAGATCCACTTGTGAAATCAAATAAATCCATGGAGTGTCTGTATTGCAAAAAGATGCATTCTATTCATCGATGTATCGACTACACTAACTTGACGCCGACGAAACGTCTCGATAAAGTAAAACAGTTAAAGTTGTGTGAAAACTGCCCTCCAAAAATACGTAATTTTACGTAATACGTATAGGTACGTATTATTAATTTTGTAAAATGTCAAACAGTATTATATCCTAAACAGGGTATATTTTAGAAATTTTGCCGGTAAAAAAGTCCCCAAAGTGGTGTGGCTACAATCATATATTTTTGCACTATTTTGACTTACCTTTAATGTTGTTGTATGCTCCAAGTCTTTTATTGCATTTGTTTGTTATGGTATATCACTATAACTATATAAAACTAACGTTAAGCAATATTAAACTACAATTTTCGATCATGTCCTATAACTTCTTTTGACGTTGAATAAATTGCGGTTATATTAATCAAATAATGCTTCAAGTCCCTCAGCATTTTATTGCGAAATGTTCTATACCCACAACTCATTCCATGTCAATCTTTTATTAAGTAATTTTGATACTAAAACCATTCAATCAGGTTAATATCTTATTGAAAAATAGTCTTTATTAGCCAAAGAAACGATCTGCATCATTAACTCATTTTTCGATATTTTTTTGCTTGGCTCATTATTGTTTATCAACATCCATATACGCTTTCGTAGGTACTATTATTACCAAAATATTTTTACTCACTCAGTCTAAGTTGAAGCGTTGCATACGACGTAAGCTAATAACATTTTTTACTGATAGTAAATCAATAAATATAATTATTATTGTCTTCAGTGTGTTGGTGTCCTTTTTATAAATATAAATGTTTCAATTATTTGTTTTAAATCAATTGAATGATTTTACGAAATATATTTCTTATTTTCTTTACATATGATACAAAGAAGATACAGACATTTCATGTGTAATTTTGATATTTAACACAGTGTTCATCTCAACCTTGTTGAATATTATTTTAAGTTATTCTGCCTTCGAACATATACTAAGGTTGTTTTCATTATTTTCAGAAATCGTAATGGAACGTAATAATGGCATATTATTATTATCGGCTTGTATTTTAAGCCGACGGCGGAGGACTCCTTGGCGGCAGCACATGTTGTCGCCGCCTTTAGTAACTTCGTAAGTTGTATATTTATATTTACCCATTTCGTTGTTAAATTTATATAGCTAAGTGTATATTGTAATATATATTAATTACCAGTCTAAATTAAATAAACATTTAGTGTCATTTCATTTTCGATCACTTGATTACGAGGCTTGCACGTTAGGCGTAATAATATCTTGACTAAATACCTACTCCTATAAATAGGTCTTGTTATCGACTCTGGTGAGATTATTAACTTGAATATCTTTTACTGATGACTTGTTTCATCATCATCATCATCTCAGCCATAGACCTCCCCATTGATTTCCACAAGGACCGGTTAGAAGCAGCCCTTGCCTGCGATCTTATTCAAGTCGTCTGTCCACCTGGTCGGTGGCCGTCTTATGCTACGCTTGCCAATCCGTGGTCTCCATTCGAGAACCTTTCGGCCCCAACGGCTTGTTTATTGTAATGTATATAATATAGTTTAGGTACCTATAATTTATATTTTGTTCGATGATTTCATAAATATTAATTGATACAGATGTCCCGTGAACCTCGAGGGTGGTGGCGTAGTCGCCGAGGGCGGTGGCAAGGTCACCGCTGCCGCGGTCGTGGGAACAACCCGAGCGGTAGCGGCCGCGGTGGGCCTCGTTGAAGAAAACCCCCGCACCAGCACTCGTCGCGCCGGTGCTCATTTTGGCGTCCATCATATGGTGGTGTGGCGCATATTAAAACGTGACGGCCAACACCCCTACCATTTTCGACGCACTCAGAAGTTGGTGCCGGCAGACTTTAGTGCAAGGATGGATTTCTGCAGGTGATTCTCATCAAGAGAAAGGTTGGATCCAAATTTAAATGCAAAAATTCTATGGACTGACGAAGCCACATTTACGAGAAGCGGCCTCTCCAACCTACATAATGAACACGTATGGGCACATGCCAATCCGCATGTTTCTACAGAAAGCAGCTTTCAGCACCAGTGGCGCATCAACGTTTGGGCGGGAATATTAGGGAATCGCATCATCGGGCCAAAGTTCCTGCCTGCAATTTTAAATGCGGAAATTTATTTGAGGCTTTTGACCGAAGAGCTTGAAGAAGAATTGGAGAATCTGCCAGTAGCTGCATATTGTTGTTCCAGCATGACGGGGCGCCAGCACACTACGCACGTCGTGTTCGGGAATACCTAGATTTTCGATTTCCTGCGCAGTGGATTGGCCGAAGGGGTCCAGTGTCTTGGCCTCCGCGGTCCCCGGACTTTACGCCTTTGGACTTTTTTTTGTGGGGTTATGTAAAGAACGCCATGTATGCCGTTGAGTGCAACACCAGGGAGGAGATGGTGATACTGATTGAATCAGCATTCCAGTCCATAACCCCACAGATGCTTTAAAACGTGATGTACTCGACGTCGCGGCGCGTGAGTCTGTGCTTGGAGCAAGGACGAAAGCACTTTGAACCGTTCCTGTAGGGTATCACATCGGCAGAGCAGCTAGCTTCTTAGCCCTTCTTATTCTTATTCTTATTCGGACTGGGGGCGATAAGTCCTGCACTGACGTCCCGCTTGGGGTGTATTGTGCATTTCCCCCGCCAACTACCCTAACCATCCCAGCTCCTTTACATAGCGGAGCATGGCTTTAGGTTGTTGGCACAGCTGTTCCAGTTTTGGGCGAGTAGGTGGTTTTGCCTCCCTGGACTCACTTTCTTCCGAAAGTGATTTATATTTTACATCTTCATGTAATATGGTGCTGCGTCTTATGTCTTCTGTGGCTGTGCATTGCAAAAGAACATGTTCCACAGTTTCATTTTCCTGCATGCAGCCCCTGCACAGAGGGCTATCTGTTCCACCCGTTCTGTGCAGATGGTAGTTTAAGTTGCAGTGACCAGTGATTAAGCCTACGATAAGGCGTAGGTCCTGTCTCGTGAGCTTCATCAGCTTATTTGTTGTAGTTTTGTTCGAAAGTGGACACATGAGCTTTGCCTGCCTGCAGTCTGCTCTTTTGGTCCACAATTTTTGGTGTTCTTTATGCATATGGTGAACTAGTAAGTTTCTAGCTTCCATTGCCGTTGGTTTGCAGAACTCTGTCACATCATTGCTAATGTGTTTCTTGGCTCCCTCTTTTGCAAGGGCGTCTGCTTTTCTGTTGCCAGCGCATATGCCATGACTCTTTGTCCATTTTATTATGATTTTATATTTAGTTGACAGGCTCTGCAGCGCAGTATGGCACTCTGAAATAACCCTAGACCTAGTCGTGGGTTTACTGAGTGCGTTTATAACACCCGCACTGTCTGTGACAAAGGAGAGAAGTTCACCCTTTTGTTTTTCTTTTCGACTACTCGCTGTGTCCATATTTGATATTCTTTTTGCCGCTAGAAGTAATCCTACGGCTTCTGTCTGCAAAACAGTTGAAGTTTTGTTTAAAGCTATGGATTCTGTGATTCCTAACTCTGGAGAATAGATGCCACAGCCTGCTCCTGTCTTGTTTCTTGCACCGTCCGTGTAGATATTGTAGATGTTGTAGTCCCATGGGAGGTCCTCATCGACATCTTTCATAGCCAGTTCATACCCTTTATTGTCTAGGTATGTGCTGGCTATTTTGTCCGTGCCTTGGTGAGCCTCCGGAACTATTTTTGTTGCTTTATCTAGAATCTTGCAGTGATTTGTTATCGGTCCTGTCTTTTTCCACTGTCGTAATGAATTGATTCTTAGTGCTGAAGCCATTGCCTCCTGTTGTATGTGTAGATGTAATGGTATCAGACCCAGAATTATATCGAGTGCCGCAGATGGCGTACTTTTCACACATCCGCTGATTAGTGAACATGCCAGTCTTTGGATGTGTTGTAGCTTATTTATTGTGGTTACCAAGTTTGTTCTCGGCCACCATACTACGCAGCCATATGTTAGGACTGGGCGCACCATGACAGTGTAGAGCCAGAGACAGAGTCTTGGTTTCAGGCCCCAGTCCCTTCCCACGGCCCTAGAACACTGCCATAGTACGTTCGTAGCTTTGGTTATAATGTGTTTAAGGTGTTTTCCCCATAGCAATTTACAGTCTAGCCAAATGCCTAGGTATTTGACTTCCTTGCTAAGAGATAGTCTGGTTCCGAAAAGGGTAGGAAGTTTAAGGTTGACTGTTTTGGTCTTCCTTGTGAAAAGGATCATCTCGGTCTTTTGAGGATTTACAGAGAGGCTGTGATCTCCACACCACTTCTCTACCATCCGAAGCGCCACCTGCATTTTTTCACAGAGTGTCGCCTCGAAAAGACCCGAAATCATGATGGCCAGGTCATCAGCATACCCTATAGTGAATATGCCTTCCTTGTTCAGAAGCTCGAGCAACTCATTTACCACTATGACCCACAGTAGCGGGGATATTACACCTCCCTGTGGGCAACCTCTGGTGACGATGCATCGAGTTGTTTTCGTTGTTTCTATGTTTGCTGCTCTATTAGATAGCATATTTGTGATCCAGTGGTTCACTCTATCATCAACCCCTCTATTTCTCAGCCCCTCTTCGATGCTAGAGAAAGTGGTTTTATCGAAGGCACCTTCTATATCTATGAAGGTTGCTAAGCAAGCCTGCTTGTTCTCCAGTGCTGACTCAACCTTGTGAACCACTTGATGGAGTGCAGTTTCTGTAGATTTGCCTGATTGGTAGGCATGTTGGTTTTTATGCACAGGGTTGTCTATTAATGGTCCACTGCGTATATACTTGTCGCATAGCCTTTCAAGAGTTTTGAGTAAGAACGAAGTGAGGCTAATTGGTCTGAATGATTTTGGATTTGTATAATCAACTTTTCCTGGTTTTGGTAAGAATACCACCTTTACTTCCCTCCATGCCATTTGTATATATTTCCAGGCTAAACAAGCCTTGAAGATATTGGCAAGTAGCGTTTTAATTTTGTTTAGGCTCCATTGTAAGAGACCTGGAAAAATTCCGTCTTGTCCTGGAGCTTTGAAAGGATCGAAGGTGCTTACTGCCCAGGACAGGGCATCTTCTGTGATTATAGAGTTGGCAAAATCCCAATCCTTATTCCCTGGGGCAGCAGAGATTTGTGTTTCCCACTCGTTGCCACTGTCGATTTGACATTCTGGGAAGTGAGTTTTAAGGAGAAGTTCACACTGTTCTTTATCCGTCGAGGTATAGGAGCCGTCCGGTTTTTTTAGGGTGCCTAATTTAACCCGACTGTCGTTTGAGAGCAGTTTTCGTAGTCTTGCTGTCTCACTTTCTGATTGTATTGAGTCACTGTATTTTTTCCAGGATCTATCTCTACTTCTTTCAGCTTCTACTTTAAGCTGGTGTCGTGCTTTCCTGTAATCTTCCCAGTCTTTGTCCAGGTCTGTATTCATAGCTCTGTTGAAGTGGTGTCTCGTTTTCTTTCTCAGTTTACTGAGTTGTCTGGTCCACCATCTATCTTTCTTATGCATTATCTTGCTGTTTTCGGTTTTCAGAGGGCATGATTTTTCATAGCTGCCTAAAAGGCAGGTCGTTAGTGAATTTACCATGTTCTCGATATTTATTGGCGTTAATTCCGTGTCTATGTTCATTTGCATTACTTTTGTTAGTGATGCGTCTAAGTTTTCTCTAAATAACAGCTTATCGGTTTTTTTCGGATTTCTATAGGTTCTTGGTTCAAGTTTCCCAGTCTCTACACTGAATCTTATTCTTCTATGATCCGAGCAAGAAACTTCATTTGTAGCCACTCGCCAATCACTAATTATCTCAGCGATGTCGTTTGTTGCTAATGTAATATCAATTATTGTCCTGGCCCATGACGTTACAAAAGTAGGTTCTGAGCCTTGGTTTAGAATACTTAGGTTATGTCTTAGTGTAAATTCAAGTACATTTTCACCTCTGTCATTTGTGTCAGGGCAGCCCCAAACAGTACAATGAGAGTTTGAGTCACATCCTAACACACAGTCTATGTCATTGTTTGTGCAGAATTTCATCAGTTCTTCCAGTTCTGGCGGGGGTGCTTCTGCTTTACAATCCATGTACACCGACGCTATAAGTATAGTACCGAGCTTACCTTCTAAGCCGGTCTCTTGTTTAACTACTGTGAGGTCATCCGTGCACAGATGCGTCACCAAGGATGCTCTGAAAAGTTTTGGTACATATATGAAAGTCCGTATTTTGTGTTGTACGGGGGGAACAAAGACATTTCCCTGCAAGGAGCTGAAATAACATACCTTGCCATGAGTAAGGTAAGGCTCCTGGACCAGTGCTATTGTGTGTGGTTGTTCCTCCAGGCTTCTTCGAAGAGTAGCAGAGCCTGAGTCGCTATGTTGGAGGTTGGCTTGTATTATGTTAATTTTCCTACCTTCTTAGCCCTGTTCTGGCACTGTTATTTTTATTCTCAGTGATGAGTTTGATATTAGATCATATACATAACTATTCTTTATGTTTAGGAAGTAGGATCTTCTTCTGCATCAGTGATATGTTCGTTGTTAAATTGTGTTAATGTGTTAGTCCGGTTGGAAAGACTGAGTGTGGGTCAGTGTCTTTGTGCAATATGAAATAGCAGCAATATTAAATCGTTGAAAGATGTTGTAAATAAGTGCCGTATTGTGTTGATATTTCCATAAACTGAAACATAAAAAAACGACGTTACGTAAAAATACCTTTTACCTAGGTAGGTACCATAAACGCTTCATTCTTGGATAACAAGAAATACCTATGCTCCGTAAGGTACATGTTCAAATAATGTAAATAGGTAATGTATGTATTAACACAAAACGGATACGTTTACCAATTAGGTGCAACTAGCTAGGTATCTATCTGCGTTACAGTGCCACCAACTTAACTGTTCAGGTGGGCAAAATGGGAACTACGGCCGCGTCAGCCGCCATTTTCTAAACGTCATTCCGCTGTCAGTTGATGTCTAGTGCGAGTACTCACGTGTTATTTTATTGATTTCATTGTGAAAAAAGCAAATAAAATGTTGAAACCTCTCAAAAGTGATGCACGGCTAATTATTTTAAAAGTTTTATCTTATAAGAAAGAAGAGAAACGCCTACAAGCTCCATTAATACCATTTGAAAAATTGAATGAACGCGTTGCTGCCGCGACAGGTCAGTGTAGCCAGATATGGAAATTTTAAATCACTCATTATTAAAAAAAAACATTTTTATAGCTGGCATTTATTTAAAATATATAAAATAAGCTAAACTTTTTCAAATAAAATTGCTGCCTGAGTATATTTTAACCGACTTTAAAAAACAGGATAATAATTACCCTGCTATGTTATTGCTATGTTCGACTGCATGTTTTTTTATGTATGTTCACCGTTCTCGGTCAATTGTGGATAAATTTAAATTTGTTTTTTTTTTTTGTTGACAGGTATACTTTTCAGGTGGTTTACACAGTAATAATTTCGAATTGATTAAAGATGCATTCCGCAAAATAACACAGGCAGAGTGGAAAAACCATTGCGATTCAGATGTGAAAAAAATTGAAAATGAATACAGACAAAAAGATGCGTATTTAGATGAACCTTTTATCATTCAATTACAGAGTGACAGTGAAAGCGATTCGAGTGACTCCGAAGATGAATTGTGGGAATCAGCAGATGGTTCAGGAACATCGACCGGAATTCCTGGAGTGCGGCCGCTTGAGCTCAGAAACCATGACCACAATTATTTTCATTTTCATTTCATTTTCATTTTCATTCGTCCACCTCTTTTGTAAGAGTCTTCATCATTCATAGATACAAAGCGAAACCCTAAAATGCAAATACATTGCTAAAACAAGTTATACTTTGCAACGTTAACGAACTCAATTAAAGCGTTATTTGTTCCACCCACTATTTGATAATGACCATTCACGTCAACCTGTCAGATCAAATTATGCATGACGAGACCATAATCTTTCCACCTCAAGAATCGATCAAATTTAAGTCGGCTATCAAGTGACATATGCAGTAGTAACTATCCCGTGATCCATTAGCAATGTAAGTGACTTCTTTTTCTTTTTTTGTGACATGCATGGAGTAGCCGGTCGTGAGACATCGATCAAATATTGGTCGAAAAAGCTCCTGAACGCAGCCTATAGCTTTGTTCGGGATTGACTTTGACCAAGCCATATATTGCTCTGATAGCGGTTATGCGGCGTTCACGAACTCAATTAAAAAAATATTTGCTCCATCCAATATTTGATCATGACTGTTCACGTCATCTGACCTTTCTACCTCTAGAATCGATCAAATTTTGGTCGACTGTCAAAAGTGACATATGCAGTAGTATCTAGTGATCCAATAACAGTGTAAGTGACTTGTTCTTCTTCTTTTGTAACATGCTATGAAGTATCCGTTCGTGAGTTATCATAAATTAGTCGATCAATATATGGCTGACGAAACTCCTTTATTACCATAGTGATTTTATTAGAGATATACCCACCTTTAATCCGTTATCTGAGCCGAAGATCAGGCGAATATTTCAAATTATTTGGTTGGCTCTAGGTGGCTAAGTGGTATTTTTCAAAGTTTGTAAGGGGTTTCAACATTTTAAGCTAAAGTTTTTCAAAATGGTCTATGTAGTAAAAGTTCAAACTTTAAATAATTATTACATTAGAATAACTCTCAATTATTTTTTTTTACTTTGAAGGGCTGTGTTTTTATTTAAAAATCTGTGAACGCAACACGTTGAGTATACGACCTTCACAATTTGTCAACCATAGACAAAAATAATATTCTGGCGGGAAATGTTCAAAATTTTCATTCTGCCAGAAACATTTATCAGAAGGCCAGAAAAATGGACTTGAGCAAAATAACGAAGCTTGTGCAAATTTCACATTTTAATAATTGCGTCGTATAGTAAGTTTTATACTATATTAATCTTAAACATAGCGTCATTATACATTATTAGTCATATATTGAGTTGAGTTTGAGTAATCTATTGGCTGACAATAGCTAGTGAGTTGCTCAAATGTTTTTGTAGTAGCTGCGTAGTATTGTAATTTGTTATTAGTATTTTATTTCATTATATGCATAGGCCCCTTTACAAAAAAAGTCATATAATAACCATAGTTTATGTCATAACTTTATGTTTGAAAACCTATAAGTATATAATACTCTCAAACTAATTCGTAACTGTTTGCTCAGACGTAGATTTTTAATAAAACAAAATCTAAACATGCCTAGTTAATTTAAACATAACACACTATTTTGATTTTAAAGAAGTATAGTTTATTTATTATATAAAATTTAATTTGTTTTTGTAATTTCTTATATTTATTGAATGATATTAGTATTCTTGTTCTATCTATGTAACTATAAATATTTTATAATTTTAATAATTATTGGTGTGTCATTTTCACATTTTATACGAATGGCTTAGTCACCTTCACTTTTTCTTAACAATATTTGGCCGTTTTTCGTCCAGATAACTTTCCAGTTCATACGTTTCTTTAATGTTACAGCAATGATATTTTACTAAAGATGACGTATATTCAAACTGCGCGATGGTCAGATTTAGTTCCTTTATGACATATACATACTTACCTCTGGCGTATCTACAGCTTACAACAATAAATGAGACAGATGATACGGTACAAATAATATAGAAAATGATGATAGCTATAATCAAAATTACGACAATTGTCTTAATTTTCCCTCCTCAGTTTCTTCGCGCTTGTGCGACATCTACCTCATATAAACCACCAAAATATCATTGTTTTACAGTACTAATGCATACGGCGCAAGAGGAGGCCCCGGCCGGCGTGGCGGTCGCGGTCGTGGTCGCGGTCGTCAAAACGCTGCAGCGCCAGCGCCGGCACCGCCAGCGGTGGCAGCGCCAGCGCCGGCACCGCAAGCAACAGCAATCGAAAGTTTGCTTGACAATAGTCAATTTCAATTTGTAAGAACTTTAATCATACATGGATACATATTAATCTATAATATAAACAATTTATTGTTTTTTAAATTATCTTCTCTGTATATTTACATTATAATGTTCTATCTTAAAAAATATCATTGTACATATTTCGGCATTGCAGTTATGACCATTTATGTCCTACTAATACTATATATGCGAAAGTTTGTGACTTCACACTCAAACGACTGGATTAACACATAGGCTTATTCTCATCATTACGACAAGGATAGAACCGCGGGGCGCAGCTAGTAATGCTAATATGTTACCTCTTAACTGCTGCATAGATCCGAATGAAATTTGAAATAAATGTATGGTATCATATTACCTGTTTTTTCTGGGACACCTATATACTTACTGCAAAAATCTTATGTAATATTTCAAATGTGAAAGTAACCTTTCTCTCTGTAACGCTGTGAGTCCTAATTACAATCGATTTTTTTTAATATAGAAATGACAAATGTGACCTTAAAGAAAGACATTGGCTGCTTTTTATTCTGGAAAAAGTATAGTTCCCTTAGAATAATATCAATAATGTTAAAAGATGACCTGACTAAGATCGCTTATACAAGGGCTGGATGCTTGTCGCTTTCAACCTGTCCTTCCTGTGGAAATCATGGGGGTGGAGGCTATGTTCAGCAGTTATCGTCCTCTATGGCTGAGATTATATTGATGATGATGAATATCAATAAACACATTTCAATATTGCAGTAATAAATTATGAAGCTAATACTTTTACTCCTTTTTTATGTATATATTGGCATTTTTAAAATACTTCCGTTGTATTGTAGGTATCAATTAAATTATTTAATTACATTTTACACTTCTAAAGTCCTCAAACATTTTGTTTAAATTAAATATACAGGGTGTCCCAAAAGTCAACGTCCAACCGAAAACCCAAGCTATGCCTAGTTGTGGGGGCTCTCAAAAAAAAAGAAAAAAAAATCTATCTCATGTAGTTTCGAAATGACAGCCATTTTTCTTAAATTGACACCCTGTGACGAGTTTACGACTACTGGGGCTACAAATGAGCTCTTTTATAATTTTATTTTTGTGTGGAGTAGTCTTAAGTGATGCTCCTACAAATTCCAATTCATCATTTGCACACAACTTCATTGGAATTTCAGAAAATATCCGTTTTATACCGAACCATGACGTGAAAATGACTACATCACTAAACTTTGACAGTCTGTACTGAAAAAAAAATCTACTATGCAATTTCGGCAAGTGCCCTTAAAAGTTGGCGCATTTAATGGGCTTTCCAAAATGGTATAATACTTACTAAATTATTTCTTAGACGACGAGAGAAAAAAAATTAAGAAAGTCGATATTTAGCTTATTATTAGTTAGTCATAAAACTTTCTCAAAATTATTCTAATATCATCTAGGCGTTCTGTAAGGTGTAATTAAAGAAAGAGACGAAGAAAAGTTAGAGCGGGATAGTGACGCTACTAAAAGAAAGAGACGAAGAAATGTTAGAGCGGGACGGAGAGTGACGCTACTTGGTGTCAGTGAATCTTTCTACAATGTGTGAGCGAGACGAAATTGACATTTTGGCTAGTGTGGGTGAAACAGATAGCACGCTAATACAACAGCGTGGTATACGTACAATAATTCAGTACGTTTCGTGCCTTCGTTTACTGCGCATCTTTTTGTATTCGTTTGTATTTATTTCGTGCTTACAACCTTGGCTCTGTTTACTGGACTTGATTGCGTGTGACTTGGATTTGTTTTCGAACCGTTTCTGACGAACTTGGCTTTCTCCTGGACTGTTTTTGTAAGAAAATGCCTTTCTTGTACTCTGCAGAGGAATATGCAAACATGCACCTTATTTATGGGGAATGTAGGTGCAATGCTAGAGCTGCAGCTCGACTCTACCGTGAGAGATATCCGAATGCCGAGCGTCACCCAGATCATCGAGTTTTTGTAAATGTGCACCGTTTATTATCAGAAAATCAACTTCCTACTCGAGCTACTAGAGTGGGAAGAACCGTCGTGCCTTATGAAGAAGATGTCCTAAATGCAATTGCAGAGAACCGGAGTATCTCAGTACGTGGAATCGAGCAAAGTCTGGGGGTACCTAAAAGTACAGCACATCGGATACTGAAGAGAAACGAATTGCATCCGTACCACATGCAACGGGTACAAACTTCGCTACCCCGTGATTATCCTAGCAGGATTTTATTTTGTCAATCAATGCTCGAAAGGCACAGAGCAGATCCAGAATTCTTGCGTAAAATTCTTTGGACTGATGAATCGACCTTCAAAAAAGACGGATACATGAATTTGCATAATTTGCACGAGTGGCACGTCGAAAATCCACATTTGATGCGCGAAGATAGGTCACAGTACCGCTTTAAAATAAACATGTGGACTGGGATCTTAAATGGATCCATTATTGGGCCTTTTGAACTGCCAGAAAACCTCGATGGGGCAGCTTATTTGGACTTTTTACAACATCAGTTACCCAATTTGTTAGAAGACGTGCCACTTAGCATTTATCGAGACATGTGGTTCCAGCAAGATGGCTGTCCGGCACACTATGCGCGCCCAGTGAGAGAATTCCTTAATCAAGAATATCCAAATAGGTGGATTGGTCGATCCGGTCAGATCACGTGGCCCCCCCGTTCCCCGGATTTAAATCCTATTGATTTTTTTTATTGGGGAACGGTCAAAGAAATTGTTTACCAAAAACCAATTGAAAATTTAGAGGAACTGCGTCAGAGAATTCAAGATGCCGCTGATTACATCAATTCCAGACGTTTCGCCCGCCAGATTACACGATCGTTTTTAAGAAGGTGTAGGGCGTGCATACGCGCTGATGGCAAGCAATTTGAACATTTGATATGATTTAAATAAACATTCGATTTTTAATAATTGACTTTTATTTAAACAATCCCAAAAATTCACTGACACCAAGTAGCGTCACTCTCCGTCCCGCTCTAACATTTCTTCGTCTCTTTCTTTTAGTAGCGTCACTATCCCGCTCTAACTTTTCTTCGTCTCTTTCTTTAATTACACCTTACAGAACGCCTAGATGATATTAGAATAATTTTGAGAAAGTTTTATGACTAACTAATAATAAGCTAAATATCGACTTTCTTAATTTTTTTTTTCTCGTCGTCTAAGAAATAATTTAGTAAGTATTATACCATTTTGGAAAGCCCATTAAATGCGCCAACTTTTAAGGGCACTTGCCGAAATTGCATAGTAGATTTTTTTTTCAGTACAGACTGTCAAAGTTTAGTGATGTAGTCATTTTCACGTCATGGTTCGGTATAAAACGGATATTTTCTGAAATTCCAATGAAGTTGTGTGCAAATGATGAATTGGAATTTGTAGGAGCATCACTTAAGACTACTCCACACAAAAATAAAATTATAAAAGAGCTCATTTGTAGCCCCAGTAGTCGTAAACTCGTCACAGGGTGTCAATTTAAGAAAAATGGCTGTCATTTCGAAACTACATAAGATATATTTTTTTTTCTTTTTTTTTTGAGAGCCCCCACAACTAGGCCTAGCTTGGGTTTTCGGTTGGACGTTGACTTTTGGGACACCCTGTATATTATAATTTTTTTGCATTTATTATGTCACGTATTTAATTCCTTTTTTTTATTTTCCAGATACAAGATGAATTAGACGACGATATGACGTGTGATTGAAAAATAAATAATGTCTAACAAATTACACTGTCTTTTATTTAACTGAATTCTTAATCGACGTCAACAATATACAGGTACAATAGTTAATTTGAATTTGTAATTTACAATTTACTTTTTGTGATGCAATTTATTGTTATCTTTTAAATATAATTAATATTCACACCAATGGACCGATAACTATATGCATAAATGCAGATAGCTCGAAACAATATGCACATACCTACCTAGTTATTGTTAAAAAATAATTTACATTTATTCAGTGTATTTTTAATAATCCAACTTCTAATACGGAAGGCAAAATAAACCCGTATGTACCCAGTAATTAACCCTCGTGACTCAGTTATCATAATATAATAAATCACAGCAACTTATAGTTTTATGTGTATGCAGTTGCTCTGCACCAGACTCGGTGAGATTTAATCATAAGTGTTTAATTAGATACCTAGTATATACTTTTTAATGAATTTAAAACGCAACCGCTATGTACCTACGCGCTGTTTTTCAGGCATCTCCAACGGTATGAGACGGCAAAATGCAGTAACGTACACATCATAACCTTTGTCAACAGGTAAAAAATATCGATATTTTGATATATCGATACTTTTTACCCATCCCTACAGAAGCGCCAGCTAGTCGACAAGTAACGTTTCCCAACAGAAAGCTTTATTCCACTGATTAGAAAGCGAAACTTTATTCACCGCGCCGCCCAAACAAGGGGTTATAACTTAATTTATTTAGTTTTTAGACGTAATAAATTAAACTTTATTATAGTATTAATCACAGTGGTAAGTTTTGTATACTTAGTTCTCACGTCACGATAGACGATAGGGAAGTTTTTTTTTTCGCTGTCGCAACTGATAGCTACCACACGTGTTGAAAGTTTTTGAGGAAAAGTACTTGTTAAATAATTGAAATCGCGTTGAATGTATTTGTGCCACCATGCAGAATAAGTATACTGGGTTACTAATCGGTGTTGGATTGGGAAAAGTACGGTAAGTAGTGTGAAATAACATAGCTAGCTCGCGTTACTAATCTATTGGATGGATCCAAAATGGATATCCATTCTGATATCCATTTGGATTATCCTTATCTCCTTCTAAAAGCAGTGTGGTAGTATTTACAAAGAGAAGGGTGGTCCCTGCAGTAATTCTTAAAGTCAACGATGAAATCATCCCACAAGAACGTAAAGTGAAGATTTTGGGAGTCTGGCTGGATGACAGACTATCGGGTACAGCACACTTCGACTATGTAGCCAAGAAATGTGAAAGAAATATAAATATTTTAAGGTCACTGTCAGGGGTCTGGTGGGGAGCACACCCATTCACACAGAAGCTACTATATAACACCCTCATCCGCAGCCATATGGATTATGGCTCCTTTTTGCTGGACCCTTCAAATAAAGCAGGACTACAAAAAGTCGATAAAATTCAGGCTAAATGCTTGCGCATTATACTCGGGGCAATGAAGTCATCACCTATTAATTCTATGCAGTTAGAGTGTGTTGACCCTCCTCCTACATTACGTAGGCAATACCTATCCAACCGTTTCCTCTTTAAGTTAGTTCAAAACCCTAGTCACCCGCTATTACATAAACTACAGCAATTGGCAATTATATTTATGATAGCCATGCTGGTGCTCAAACTGATGAAATCCCCTGTGTACTCCGTAGTTATTTGCAATTGAAACGTTTTCCAAACCCACTATATCAATGTCCTAGGTTACCATTATATACTATTCCATATGAGGCACTTGATTTTCAACCTAATATTATTTTGGACTTTGGTGTAGACAAGAGTACTATAGAAGCCAACACAGTCTTTCATAGTAAAATTGAAGAATATAAAGATTGGGTAACTATATACACTGATGCTTCAAAGATAAACCAATGGTCCAGTAGGAGTTGCAGCGTGGATCCCATTCACTAGAATTATTCTTTCTTACAAATGTCCCCCGGTAACTTCTGTATTTACATGTGAATCAGTTGCTATTCTTGAAGCCATTCTTTTTGTAAAATCTCACAACTTGAAAAACTCCATCATATTTTCTTATAGAGGGTTAAGGGTTATAATTCCCATACCCACCTATAACGGTTCCGGAGCTGCGGTCGTTTTAAATTTGTATGGGAAAACCTCTTATTTGTTCGGGAGGGTAATTTTTTTTCAACTTTCCAAAAGGGTCCCAGGGTTTTAGTCATTTTTAGTTTTGACACCTACCCCCTATCGATTATAGTTTCCGAGATCCCTACACCAGTTCCATCAAGGACACCAAAAATGACACTTTTCGGATTTTTCTGAAGGTCACGGGAACCTCCTCTACACTTTTCATCGACATCACAAATACCCCCCGACGCTCCTTCTAGGAGAACAATTACGTCAATCAGTGAGTGAGTCAGTGAGTGAGTCAGTGAGTGGTAGTCGAGCTTTATATATATACTAGTATTTCGGGTGGTGCGCGGGCTGCGAGCAGCCCGCGTTATCGATGTGCATTTGTATATTTTTTAAAATTTTAGTTGCAGTTGAAAAAAATATTTAAAAATTCTCATACAAGTCGAGAAAGGGACAGTTTCTTCTAGTTCAGTACAAAGTGTGAACAGGGTTACCATGTGCAAGTTGATTTTTTCGATAAAACTTTAGTCGATGTAAAATCGCCCCAAGATTGTATTCGAGTTTTGTTAGGGGACCATACCTCTAAGTGCAGTGGTTAACGTGGGCCGTTGCCTCGGAGACCAGCTCGAGATGTGAAAAAAGCTCCCCATTCGGGACTCGGCCTTCGGCCTCGTTAGTGACTCTCCTAAGGAATATAAACGCGTAACACCCCATTCGTAAGTGACTAACACGGCTCGGCCTACGGCCTCGCGGAGGCCACGCTCGGCCTTCGGCCTCGCAGGTTTGAAGCTCGGCCTGCGGCCTCGCAACCGTGGCGTTGTATCGTCAGCGAAAATCCCCATCCAGTAAATAAAAATATTTAAAAATTCTCATGCAAGTCGAACAACTGACAGATACTTTTAGTTCCCGTGAGCGGTTGCATCAAAGACCAGCTCGAGATGTGGTAAAAACTCCCCATTCTGAACTCGGCCTTCGGCCTCGTTAGTGACTCTCCTAAGGAATGTAAATGCGTAACACCCCATTCGGAACTCGGCCTTCGGCCTCGTAAGTGACTAACACGGCTCGGCCTACGGCCTCGCCCTCGAAGCTCGGCCTTCGGCCTCGCAGGTTTGAAGCTCGGCCTGCGGCCTCGCAAATAAGAAGTGGTTTCGCCATCAAAAATCCCCATCCAGTAAAAAAAAAACAAATGACGTCATCCAAAAATTTTTCATATTTGGAATCAGGGACCCCCACTCTCCCTAAATACCAAATTTCAGCCAGATCGGAGCAACTTGGATTTTGGTATCCGGGTCGAAGGACCAATTTTCAATTTTCGACTAAAACCCCAAATTCTCCTACAAGCCCTCTATAACATTTGTTTAAACCCCCCATACCCTTCTATAACGGTTCGGGAGCTGTGGTCGTTTTAAATTTGTATGGGAGAACCTCTTTTTTGTTCGGGAGGGTAATTTTTTTTCACTTTTCCAAAAAGGTCCCAGGGTTTTAGTCATTTTTAGTTTTGACACCTACCCCCCATCGATTATGGTTTCCGAGATCCATACACCAGTTCCATCAAGGAAACCAAAAATGACACTTATCGGATTTTTCTGGTGGTCATAGGAACCTCCTCTACACTTTTCCCCTACACCACAAACACCCCCTATCGCTCCTTCTGGGAGAACAATGATGTCAATGAGTCAGTGAGTGAGTGAGTGAGTGAGTGGTAATCGAACTTTATATATTATAACTAGTATTTAGGTAGCGCGCGGGCTGCGAGCAGCCCGCGTTATCGATGTGCATTAGTATTATTAACAAAAATGTCGTTGCAGTTGCTAAAAAGATATAAAATTCTCATGCAAATCGAATAACTCACAGTTACATCTATTTCAGTAGAAAGTGTGAGGGAGGTTACCATGTGCAAGTTGATTTTTTTAATAAAATTTTAGTCGCGGTAAAACCGGACCAAGATTGTAAACGACTTTTGCTTAAGGACCCCACCTCTAAGTGCAGTGGTTAACGTGGGCAGTTGCCTCGGAGACCAGCTCGATATGTGAAAATACTCGTTATCCGGAACTCGGCCTTCGGCCTCGTTAGTGACTCCCATAAGGTGTGTTGATGCGTTACACCTTATTCGAGCTCGGCCTTCGGCCTCGCAGATTTGAAGCTCGGCCTTCGGCCTCGCAGGTTTGAAGCTCGGCCTTCGGCCTCGCGGTGGTAAAGACAGCTTCTTCAAGTTCAGTACAAAGTGAGAACAGAGTTACCATATGCAAGTTTATTTTTTTCATAAAAATTTTAGTCGTGGTAAAATCGCACAAAGAATTTAAGCGACTTTTGTTAAGGGACCCTACCTCTAATTGTAGTAAATAACGTGGGCAGTTGCATTGGAGACCAGCTCGAGATGTGGAAAAAAACTCCCCATCCGGGACTCGGCCTTCGGCCTCGTTAGCGACTTTCATAGGATGCGTTAATGAGGTACACCCCGTTCGGAACTCGGCCTTCGGCCTCGTAAGTTACTAACACGGCTCGGCCTACGGCCTCGCGGAGGCCACGCTCGGCCTTCGGCCTCGCGGGCCGAAAGCTCGGCCTCCGGCCTCGCAGGTTTGAAGCTCGGCCTTCGGCCTCGCGGTGTTTAAGGCTCGGCCTGCGGCCTCGCAAGTTACAAAGGGAATGTTTATAAGCTGTTCTCAATGACGGCCAGCTCGGCCTGCGGCCTCGCAGGCCTACAGCTCGGCCTCCGGCCTCGCTAAGGTGGAGCTCGGCCTTCGGCCTCGCCTCCACAGCTCGGCCTGCGGCCTCGCTCGATTGCAGCTCGGCCTACGGCCTCGCAAAGAGAATGTGGTTTCGCCACCAAAAATCCGCATCCAGTAAAAAAAAATTTAATGACGTCATCAAAAAACTTTTTTCATATTTCGAATCAGGGACCCCAAATCTCCCTAAATACTTAATTTTAGCCAGATCGGAGCAACTTGAATTTTGGTATCCGGTTCGAAGGACCAATTTGCAATTTTTGACCAAAACCCCAAATTTCCCTACAAACCCTCTATGACATTTGTTTGAACCCCCCATACCCACCTATAACGGTTCCGGAGCTGCGGTCATTTTAAATTTGTATGGGGAAACCTCTTTTTTAATAGGGAGGGTAATTTTTTTCAAATTTTCAAAAGGTTCCCAGGGTTTTAGTCATTTTTAGTTTTGACACCTACCCCCCATCGCTTATGGTTTTCGAGATCCGTACACCAGTTCCATGATGGAAACCAAAAATGGCACTTTTCGGATTTTTCTGGGGGTGACGTGACCACTCTCTATACAGCCCACACCATAATTTCAACCCAAAAATACTCCTTCTAGGAGAACAATGATGTCAGTGAGTCAATGAGTGGGTCTTCAGCTTTATATATTATAACTAGTATTTCGGGTGGTGCGCGGGCTGCGAGCAGCCCGCGTTATCGATGTGCATTTGTATATTTTTAAAAATTTTAGTTGTAGTTGAAAAAAATATATAAAAATTCTCATACAAGTCGATAAAGGGACAGTTTCTTCTAGTTCACTACAAAGTGTGAGCAGGGTTACCATGTGCAAGTTGATTTTTTTGATAAAATTTTAGTCCCTGTAAAATCGCACCAAGATTGTTAACGACTTTTGTTAAAGGACCATACCTCTAAGTGCAGTGGTTAACGTGGGCAGTTGTCTCGGAGACCAGCTCGAGATGTGGAATAAGCTCCCCATTCGGGACTCGGCCTTCGGCCTCGTTAGTGACTCTCCTAAGGAATGTAAATGCGTAACACCACATTCGGAACTCGGCCTTCGGCCTCGTAAGTGACTAACACGGCTCGGCCTACGGCCTCGCGGAGGCCACGCTCGGCCTTCGGCCTCGCGGGCCGAAAGCTCGGCCTTCGGCCTCGCAGGTTTGAAGCTCGGCCTGCGGCCTCGCAACCGTGGCGTTGTATCGCCAGCGAAAATCCCTATCCAGTAAATAAAAAGATTTAAAAATTCTCATGCAAGTCGAACAACTGACAGATACTTTTAGTTCCCGTGAGCGGTTGCATCAAAGACCAGCTCGAGATGTGGAAAAAAAACTCCCCATTCGGGACTCGGCCTTTGGCCTCGTTAGTGACTCTCCTAAGGAATGTTAATGCGTAACACCCCATTCGGAACTCGGCCTTCGGCCTCGTAAGTGACTAACACGGCTCGGCCTGCGGCCTCGCGGAGGCCACGCTCGGCCTTCGGCCTCGCGGGCCGAAAGCTCGGCTTTCGGCCTCGCCCTTGAAGCTCGGCCTTCGGCCTCGCAGGTTTGAAGCTCGGCCTGCGGCCTCGCAAATAAGAAGTGGTTTCGCCATCAAAAATCCCCATCCAGTAAAAAAAAAACAAATGATGTCATCCAAAAAATTTTTTCATATTTAGTATCAGGGACCCCCAATCTCCCTAAATACTAAATTTCAGCCAGATCGGAGCAACTTGGATTTTGGTATCCGGGTCGAAGGACCAATTTTCAATTTTCGACTAAAACCCCAAATTCCCCTACAAACCCTCTATAACATTTGCTTAAACCCCCCATACCCACCTATAACGGTTCCGGAGTTGCGGTCGTTTTAAATTTGTATGGGAGAACCTCTTTTTTAATAGGGAGGGTAATTTTTTTTCAATTTTCCAAAAAGGTCCCAAGGTTTTAGTCATTTTTAGTTTTAACACCTACCCCCCATCGATTAAGGTTTCCGAGATCCGTACACCAGTTCCATCAAGGAAACCAAAAATGACACTTTTCGGATTTTTCTGGTGGTCATAGGAACCTCCTCTACACTTTTCCCCTACACCACAAACACCCCCCATCGCTCCTTCTGGGAGAACAATGATGTCAATGAGTCAGTGAGTGAGTGAATGAGTGAGTGAGTGGTAATCGAACTTTATATATTATAACTAGTATTTCGGGTGGTGCGCGGGCTGCGAGCAGCCCGCGTTATCGATGTGCATTTGTATTTATTTCAAGATTGTAATTGCAGTTGAAAAAATATGTAAAATTCTCATACAAGTAGAGTAAGTGACAGTTTCTTCTAGTTCAGTACAAAGTGTGGGCAGGGTTACCATGTGCAAATTGATTTTTTTGATAAAATTTTAGTCGCTGTAAAATCGCACCAAGATTGTAAACGACTTTTGTTAAGAGACCATACCTCTAAGTGCAGTGGTTAACGTGGGCCGTTGCCTCGGAGACCAGCTCGAGATGTGGAAAATAAATCCCCATTCGGGACTCGGCCTTCGGCCTCGTTAGTGACTCTCCTAAGGAATGTAAACGCGTAACACCCCATTCGTAAGTGACTAACACGGCTCGGCCTACGGCCTCGCGGAGGCCGCGCTCGGCCTTCGGCCTCGCGGGCCGAAAGCTAGTCCTTCGGCCTCGCAGGTTTGAAGCTCGGCTTGCGGCCTCGCAACCGTGGAGTTGTATCGTCAGCGAAAATCTCCATCCAGTAAATAAAAAGATTTAAAAATTCTCATGAAAGTCGAACAACTGACAGATACTTTTAGTTCCCGTGAGCGGTTGCATCAAAGACCAGCTCGAAATGAGGAAAAAAAACTCCCCATCCGGGACTCGGCCTTCGGCCTCGTTAGCGACTCACCTGAGGGTCGTTAATTCGTTACACCCCATTCGGAACTCGGCCTTCGGCCTCGTAAGTGACTAACACGGCTCGGCCTGCGGCCTCGCGGAGGCCACGCTCGGCCTTCGGCCTCGCGGGCCGAAAGCTCGGCCTTCGGCCTCGCCCTGGAAGCTCGGCCTTCGGCCTCGCAGGTTTGAAGCTCGGCCTGCGGCCTCGCAAATAAGAAGTGGTTTCGCCATCAAAAATCCCCATCCAGTAAAAAAAAAAACAAATGACGTCATCCAAAAATTTTTTTCTTATTTGAAATCAGGGACCCCCAATCTCCCTAAATACCAAATTTCAGCCAGATCGGAGCAACTTGGATTTTGGTATCCGGGTCGAAGGACCAATTTTCAATTTTCGACTAAAACCCCAAATTTTCCTACAAACCCTCTATAACATTTGTTCAAACCCCCCATACCCACCTATAACGGTTCGGGAGCTGCGGTCGTTTTAAATTTGTATGGGAGAACCTCTTTTTTGTTCGGGAGGGTAATTTTTTTTCAACTTTTTAAAAGGATCCCAGGGTTTTAGTCATTTTTAGTTTTGACACCAACCCCCCATCGATTATAGTTTCCGAGATCCCTACACCAGTTCCATGATGGAAACCAAAAATGACACTTTTCGGATTTTTCTGGAGGTCACGGGAACCTCTTCTACACTTTTCCCCTACACCACAAACACCCCCCATAGCTCCTTCTAGGAGAACAATTATATCAATCAGTCAGTGAGTGAGTCAGTCAGTGGTAATCGAGCTTTATATATATAAACTAGTATTTCGGGTGGTGCGCGGGCTGCGAGCAGCCCGCGTTATCGATGTGCATTTGTATTTTTAATTAAGTTTTAGTTGCAGTTTATAAAAATATATAAAATTCTCATACATGTCGAGTAAGTGAAAGTTTCTTCTAGTTCAGTACAAAGTGTGAGCAGGGTTACCATTTGCAAGTTGATTTTTTTGATAAAATTTTAAACGATGTAAAATCGCACCAAGATTGTAAACGACTTTTGTTAAGGGACCATACCTCTAAGTGCAGTGGTTAACGTGGGCAGTTGCATCGGAGACCAGCTCGAGATGTGGAAAAAAAACTCCCCATTCGGGACTCGGCCTTCGGCCTCGTTAGTGACTCTCCTAAGGAATGTAAACGCGTGACACCCCATTCGTAAGTGACTAACACGGCTCGGCCTACGGCGTCGCGGAGGCCACGCTCGGCCTTCGGCCTCGCGGGCCGAAAGCTCGGCCTTCGGCCTCGCAGGTTTGAAACTCGGCCTGCGGCCTCGCAACCGTGGCGTTGTATCGCCATCGAAAATCCCCATCCAGTAAATAAAAAGATTTAAAAATTCTCATGCAAGTCGAACAACTGACAGATACTTTTAGTTCCCGTGAGCGGTTGCATCAAAGACCAGCTCGAGATGTGGAAAAAAAACTCCCCATTCGGGACTCGGCCTTCGGCCTCGTTAGTGACTCTCCTAAGAAATGTAAATGCGTAACACCCCATTCGGAACTCGGCCTTCGGCCTCGTAAGTGACTAACACGGCTCGGCCTACGGCCTCGCGGAGGCCACGCTCGGCCTTCGGCCTCGCGGGCCGAAAGCTCGGCCTTCGGCCTCGCCCTCGAAGCTCGGCCTTCGGCCTCGCAGGTTTGAAGCTCGGCCTGCGGCCTCGCAAATAAAAAGTGGTTTCGCCATCAAAAATCCCCATCCAGTAAAAAAAAAAAAAAAGACGTCATCCAAAAATTTTTTTTATATTTGGAATCAGGGACCCCCAATCTCCCTAAATACCAAATTTCAGCTAGATCGGAGCAACTTGGATTTTGGTATCCGGGTCGAAGGACCAATTTTTAATTTTTGACTAAAACCCCAAATTCTCCTACAAACCCTCTATAACATTTGTTCAAACCCCCCATTGCCACCTATAACGGTTCGGGAGCTGCGGTCGTTTTAAATTTGTATGGGAGAACCTCTTTTTTGCTTGGGAGGGTAATTTTTTTTTAACTTTCCAAAAAGGTCCCAGGGTTTTAGTCATTTTTAGTTTTGACACCTACCCCCCATCGATTATGGTTTCCGAGATCCATACACCAGTTCCATCAAGGAAACCAAAAATGACACTTTTAGGATTTTTCTCGTGGTCACAGAAACCTCCCCTACACTTTTCCCCTACATCACAAACACCCCCCATCGCTCCTTCTGGGAGAACAATGATGTCAATCAGTCAGTCAGTCAGTCAGTCAGTCAGTCAGTGAGTGGTAATCGAACTTTATATATTATAACTAGTATTTGGGTGGTGCGCGGGCTGCGAGCAGCCCGCGTTATCGATGTGCATTTGTATATTTTTTAAAATTTTAGTTGCAGTTGAAAAAAATATATAAAAATTCTCATACAAGTCGAGAAAGGGACAGTTTCTTCTAGTTTAATACAAAGTGTGAGCAGGGTTACCATGTGCAAGTTGATTTTTTTGATAAAATTTTAGTCGCTGTAAAATCGCACCAAGATTGTTAACGACTTTTGTGAAGGGACCATACCTCTAAGTGCAGTGGTTAACGTGGGCAGTTGCCTCGGAGACCAGCTCGAGATGTGAAAAAAAAACTCCCCATTCGGGACTCGGCCTTCGGCCTCGTTAGTGACTCTCCTAAGGAATGTAAACGCGTAACACCCCATTCGTAAGTGACTAACACGGCTCGGCCTACGGCCTCGCGGAGGCCACGCTCGGCCTTCGGCCTCGCGGGCCGAAAGCTCGGCCTTCGGCCTCGCAGGTTTGAAGCTCGGCCTGCGGCCTCGCAACCGTGGCGTTGTATCGCTAGCGAAAATCCCCATCCAGTAAATAAAAAGATTTAAAAATTTCCATGCAAGTCGAACAGCTGACAGATACTTTTAGTTCCCGTGAGCGGTTGCATCAAAGACCAGCTCGAGATGTGGTAAAAACTCCCCATTCTGAACTCGGCCTTCGGCCTCGTTAGTGACTCTCCTAAGGAATGTAAATGCGTAACACCCCATTCGGAACTCGGCCTTCGGCCTCGTAAGTGACTAACACGGCTCGGCCTACGGCCTCGCGGAGGCCACGCTCGGCCTTCGGCCTCGCGGACCGATAGCTCGGCCTTCGGCCTCGCCCTCGAAGCTCGGCCTTCGGCCTCGCAAGTTTGAAGCTCGGCCTGCGGCCTCGCAAATAAGAAGTGGTTTCGCCATCAAAAATCCCCATCCAGTAAAAAAAAAACAAATGAGGTCATCCAAAAAATTTTTTCATATTTGGAATCAGGGACCCCCAATCTCCCTAAATACTAAATTTCAGCCAGATCGGAGCAACTTGGATTTTGGTATCCGGGTCGAAGGACCAATTTTCAATTTTCGACTAAAACCCCAAATTCTCCTACAAACCCTCTATAACATTTGTTCAAACCCCCCATACCCACCTATAACGGTTCGGGAGCTGCGGTCGTTTTAAATTTGTATGGGAGAACCTCTTTTTTGTTCGGGAGGGTAATTTTTTTTCAGATTTTCAAAAAGGTCCCAGGGTTTTAGTCATTTTTAGTTTTAACACCTACCCCCCATCGATTATGGTTTCCGAGATCCGTACACCAGTTCCATCAAGGAAATCAAAAATGACACTTTTCGGATTTTTCTGGTGGTCACAAGAACATCCTCTACACTTTTCCCCTACATTACAAACACCCCCCATCGCTCCTTCTGGGAGAACAATGATGTCAATGAGTGAGTCAGTCAGTGAGTCAGTGGTAATCGAGCTTTATATAATATAACTAGTATTTGGGTGGCGCGCGGGCTGCGAGCAGCCCGCGTTATCGATGTGCATTAGTATTATTAACAAAAATGTCGTTGCAGTTGCTAAAAAGATATAAAATTCTCATGCAACTCGAATAACTCACAGTTACATCTATTTCAGTAGAAAGTGTGAGGGAGGTTACCATGTGCAAGTTGATTTTTTTAATAAAATTTTAGTCGCGGTAAAACCGGACCAAGATTGTAAACGACTTTTGCTTAAGGACCCCACCTCTAAGTGCAGTGGTTAACGTGGGCAGTTGCCTCGGAGACCAGCTCGATATGTGAAAATACTCGTTATCCGGAACTCGGCCTTCGGCCTCGTTAGTGACTCCCATAAGGTGTGTTGATGCGTTACACCTTATTCGAGCTCGGCCTTCGGCCTCGCAGATTTGAAGCTCGGCCTTCGGCCTCGCAGGTTTGAAGCTCGGCCTTCGGCCTCGCGGTGGCAAAGACAGCTTTTTCAAGTTCAGTACAAAGTGAGAACAGAGTTACCATATGCAAGTTTATTTTTTTCATAAAAATTTTAGTCGTGGTAAAATCGCACAAAGAATTTAAGCGACTTTTGTTAAGGGACCCTACCTCTAATTGTAGTAAATAACGTGGGCAGTTGCATTGGAGACCAGCTCGAGATGTGGAAAAAACTCCCCATCCGGGACTCGGCCTTCGGCCTCGTTAGCGACTTCCATAGGATGCGTTAATGAGGTACACCCCGTTCGGAACTCGGCCTTCGGCCTCGTAAGTTACTAACACGGCTCGGCCTACGGCCTCGCGGAGGCCACGCTCGGCCTTCGGCCTCGCGGGCCGAAAGCTCGGCCTCCGGCCTCGCAGGTTTGAAGCTCGGCCTTCGGCCTCGCGGTGTTTAAGGCTCGGCCTGCGGCCTCGCAAGTTACAAAGGGAATGTTTATAAGCTGTTCTCAATGACGGCCAGCTCGGCCTGCGGCCTCGCAGGCCTACAGCTCGGCCTCCGGCCTCGCTAAGGTGAAGCTCGGCCTTCGGCCTCGCCTCCACAGCTCGGCCTGCGGCCTCGCTCGATTGCAGCTCGGCCTACGGCCTCGCAAAGAGAATGTGGTTTCGCCACCAAAAATCCGCATCCAGTAAAAAAAAACTAATGACGTCATCAAAAAACTTTTTTCATATTTCGAATCAGGGACCCCAAATCTCCTTAAATACCCAATTTTAGCCAGATCGGAGCAACTTGGATTTTGGTATCCGGTTCGAAGGACCAATTTCAAGTTTTGGACAAAATCCCCAAATTTCCCTACAAACCCTCTATAACATTTGTTCAAACTCCCCATACCTACCTAAAACGGTTCCGGAGTTGCGATCGTTTTAATTTTGTATGGGAGAACCTCTTTTTTAATAGGTAGGGTAATTTTATTCAACTTTCCAAAAGGGTCCCAGGGTTTTAGTCATTTTTAGTTTTGACACCTACCCCCCATCGGTTATGGTTTCCGAGATCCCTACACCTGTTCCATGAGGGAAACCAAAAATGCCACTTTTCGGATTTTTCTGGTGGTCACGTGACCACTCTCTATACAGTCCACACCATAATCTCAACCTAAAAATACTCCTTCTAGGAGAACAATTCTGTCAGTGAGTCAATCAGTGGTAGTGCAGCTTTATATATTATAATAATATAATAATAATAATAACTAGTATTTCGGGTGGTGCGCGGGCTGCGAGCAGCCCGCGTTATCGATGTGCATTTGTATTGTTATCAAAATTTTAGTTGCAGTTTAAAAAATATATATAAAATTCTCATACAAGTCGAGTAGGTGACAGTTTCTTCTAGTTCAGTACAATGTGTGAGCAGGGTTACCATGTGCAAGTTGATTTTTTTGATCAAATTTTAGTCGCTGTAAAATGGCCCCAAGATTGTAAACGACTTTTGTTAAGGGACCATACCTCTAAGTGCAGTGGTTAACGTGGGCAGTTGCCTCGGAGACCAGCTTCATTTGTGGAAATTATTCCCTATTCAGAACTTTTCTTTCAGTTTCAATTGCATCGTGTAATAAAAAGAGTATAAAATTCTTACTTATGCAAGTCGAGTTAGTGACCGTTTCTTCTAGTTCAGTAGTGTGAATGGAATACCATATGCAAATCTTTTTTTAATAATAAAACATCATCTATAACGACTAAGTATTTTTATAAAATTCAGTTTTGTATATAACTTGGTTATATTCTTATCTATTATTCTTAAATTGTTTACCCGTGCGAAGCCGAAGCGGACCGCTAGTAGGTATTATATCTATGCGAAAATTTGCTTTCACACCCAAACAGCTGGATAGATTTGGTATGGAAATAGCTTTATACTCTAGAGAATTACCTTAGATGCTTATTTTCATCACGCAGGTTAATCGTATTTTAATGAAATTTGGTTTATTCTCATCATCACCGTTTTTCATCACCACACGGCTAAATTTGATAGAATTTAGTATGTACATACTTCAGATCCCGGAATAACAAATGGGCTACTTTTCATCATTACATAGTTATTTAAGTTTGACCATAAAGTGATTACGTACCTACAAATAAGGTGCATTACGAAATTCTTTCTATCACATTTACAGATGAATTAAAATTGAAACATAATGTAGGTATTGTCTTTGATGTGGGTATAATAAAATAACATATTTCATATAAAAACACATGTATTCAAATTGTTTGTAAGTACTTACTTATCTATTAACATCTTATAATTATTAAAATTTATGGTACCTAGTTCTTACTGTCTAGTTGATAATGAAGTATTCTATTGTCTATCAAATAATCTATTACGATGATTTAATAAACATAAGATAAATACTACTTATCCTTTTATCACGCTTATATTATACATGATGAAGTTTGTGAAGATGTATGTTGGAGTGACAAATATACATCCTCAGACTTCCAAGCTAGAACTGACCATATTACATTTTTAATACTGATAGATTAGTCTGGCTTAGCATAAATTATATATACCTATGCTTTTCTATCCTGGAATAACCCTGGGTACCTACTGTTATTGTGATAATTGAGTAGCAAAAAAACTATAGTAGTGCACGCTAATTAAACTTCTTTCCAATATTTAGTATTACATGTATAGGTACATTTTATCAGTGTTCCATCGCCACCGCCATCTACATGACATAAAACGATAAATATATATCTAAAATGACTTATAATTTGAAAGCATAATGAAAATGACGATCTTAATTATTTTTTCTTTTGGTTAAGTATTCGTTTTGTGGGTAGCTTCTGTTCGGTTTTTTTTCGTCGGTGCACCGGTTTTTAAAGTCGGTTAAAAAAATATCCCTATATTTTTTAAAAACATTATGACCTTAAAGAAGGAATTGTAGATATCCACATAAGTTATATATTATGTACCTCCGCAACGACTAAACGTCACCACTCCAAATGATAATTGTATGGCTACTTGAGTGTATATTACCAAATAGCCTATACATAATATTAATTTGTTTAAAAAAACACTGTGATATAATGTTATAATACAAATAAGGATTGTCTAAATGATAAATATCTAAAATAAGGTATAAATTCATGTTCTTACAAATATATTAATAAAGAATTAAGGAAGACGGAGAGGGGGAATGGTAGGGGGTATTTTGAAGTTATTTTAATTATTTGAGTTTATATTTTGTGACTGCTCCCGCGGTGCGCTGGGAAGTGGAGTCTCTCCATCCTTGAGTAACAAAGCACAGCCTCCCCATCACCCCCTAAATTCCTGCGCCCCAATTATAAAGCCAACATATATGCATGCTGGTTTCCAACAAAATGTTGTAGGTCTGTATTGAATAATACATAATCCACCAGTATGTACCAATATTTTATGAAAAAAAAAATACTATTCTATCCTACTATGTTTACGAAAACACTGCCACAGTGTTTTTAACTTTTGTAGATCCAGCGGTAACATTTTTGCAAACAATATTATATACTTACTTACCTACCAGCGATACAAAGTTATAAAACGCATGCCGTTTTTCCTTTTTGACTAAATATAATGATTTTTTAAATTTCTGAATTCTGAGATTTTTCTTCTATAAAATGAGCATTTCATTTCTTTACATATTACCAGAGCAATCAAAGGAAAAATGTATGTGCCCAGTTATTTCTCTATCCTGACAAAGCATTAGCATTAAGCTCTGATTGTCAAGATTGGTATCACACCATTTTTACAAATATGTTGCTTGTTTGTTTAATATCAGCTATCCATAAAATAGTTTGGCAGCACATTTAAATATTAACCATAAAAAAAATGTATGTATGCGATATACTTATAATTAATATTATGTATTTATGACTCACCTGAACTTATGCAACACATTTCTGGCAAGCTCACTGATGAACTCAGGCGTCGTTTTTTCATCCTTGGGTTTTTTAAATCCTACAATTGAAAAAAAATACCAAATTGAAGGCAAAAGAAGTGAAAACATAAATCTATAACTATCTAATAATTTTCTTTTCGTTTTTTCAATTTGTAAAAGTAAAAACATAATATTACAATTTAAAAAAAATCAAGAATTGATTTCATCTAATTGAGTAATTAACTGTTACTCAGTGCTAAGAATGTTTGTCAGATACCCGTCTACCACTCCCTAAACAAAAGATCTGTGATCCTGGTAATGAAAATAAAATAAAATTGAATAGTCGATACTTGAAGAGAAAGTGAGCCAGTTTCCCCGGGGCACCAGAAAGGTGCCCATGAGTACCAATCAATGGTAGCAAATCTCTTCTTCAACTAAACTATTAGCACTGTATTGATGGAACAAATTTTCAATTTTTAGATACATAGAATTAGAAACGGGCTATTTCATTTTAAAGTATTTTAGTCAATTTTACGTAGTTCAAATGATTATCAGAATTATTAGCAATATCACTCTGGACGACATCATCACTAACCAACAAAAGACATAGTGGTGAAACAGAAGATCTAAATGATTGATGACATGAATATTTAACAATATTAATATAACTGTTTACTAAAATATTAATTTATTCAGCTCATTTCAAGTTCATACAGCAGGACATCTTTAATCCGAACTATATAATAATATGAACACCTTTGTAATCCAAACGCCCCACAGGCAAACATATAAAAATGATGGTGAAAGTGTAGAAATATTCCACATTCGAATACCAAGTGTTTCCCATTCAAGCACATTGTCTGCATTAAATTAATGCGTTGGATGGGCTGACCAAGTAGACATTCCTATATCAGAAAATATGCTTTTATGCATATTGCGAGACAAAGCTTTTTATTTGACATTATCTCCACACAAACTAAAATATTGAATTTTTTTAAACAAGTTACCTTTAAAGATGATTACACATTGAAAATATCACAATACTATTTGTATTATTTCATTTTAAAAAATTTATATAGATTCTCTATATTATAATACTGATATTCCATGAATTCGAATAGGGGGTAAATTTTGAATTTGAATTAAAGAGGTCCTGCTGTAGTTATACAAAATTAGCAAAATAAAATCATGTATATTCTTTTAGCAAGTTTACACAATATTCTACCTACTTGCTCTGCCTGTTAAAACTGGATAACTCCTTTACAGATCCAAATCTCTTCAAAGATCTCTCCTCCTCTCAGTCTGCTATGTTGATCTATTCTGAAATTTTAATAGGCAAGATTTGAACGTAAAATGACAAAAATATAATTTTCCTATACACTTGTTTAACATTATTGTTTTTATATATATATTTATTTATGATAACATTTTTATTTCTACCTGGCTTTGTCTGAAAGCCAGCATCAGATGCAGTGTAATGCTGAGATAAACTATTTGCTTAAATAACAAATATATTGAAATAATTACTCAAGTTTGTCATTAGGTACTGGTACTTTTATTTAATACAAAGTTGGTACCAAATATGCATCCAATACTTTTTTTTATACATATCTACCATGTATATCTCACATGATGGTCGGTGATAATGTGGTCAAAGGTGTAATCACACAAAACCTAGATTTTTACTGCCTCCCAAGGATTTCTGCATGAAAACACTATGATTGTTCATTATTTTTTAAACTTGTTTGCACACCAGTTATCAAAAGTATCATAACCCCTACTAATAATTTGATAAAGGTGTTTCCTTAACCCATTCAGAAATGAAGTCGAGTATCGAACCAGCATCTGTCAGTTTTAGAATTAATGTTCTCAACTTTAGACTATCATCGCTTCTTTTTCAATGTTATTGACATACTCTGAGATTTATTATCAATATAGATGATACAATTTTTTTTAATAGCACCTAAAAAACATTAATTTCCACTTAATTCAACACTATTTTTCTACTGAATGCTAAGTATCTTTGCCGAATTGCCAGCTACGACTCTAAAAAAAAAACTCTTGATAATACATGACAAAAATAAGATTTGTAGTTAAAAAGGTGACTGGTGAACTGTAAGAGAAGATTAACCATTTACTCTTGAATATCATTTAGCTGTCTATGAGTACCAATCCATACCACTATTGAACACATTGTCAATAACCAACAAAAGAAAAATAAAGAAAAAAAGAAATTTCCTGAATAATGAACTCTATTCATTTTTCAGCTTTAAGTTAATAGTTACTAAAATGACCAAATTAAATCATGTTTATTTTATATTCTACCTGCTTACTCTGCCTGTCACAACTCCTTCACAAAAACACTTTTTTCTCCTTCTCCTCCAGCCTGCTACTCCAGTCTTCGAATAATTAATTATATGTTCAATAACTGAAATAGACAAGATTTAAACTTAAAGGTACAACCAAAATGTAATTATTTAACTCAACTATTGTCATAAGTATGGTCATTCATGCACTCATTTAACCAAAAACAAGATCTAGACAGGTTTCTGCATATCACATTATAATTAAAATGTAAAAATGTGTAGTAACATTATAGGCAAACATATTGACTCCATCATCACTGATCAAATTAATATAGGTAGACTATCACAACATGTTAGTAATGTATGCAAATTGGTGTTTAATTGCGGCCGACTTATCATCATCATGTCAGACATATGCCTCTCCCATTGATTTCTACAATTGCTGATTAGAAACGCCCACATCCAGCTTTTTTCTCCTATCATAGTTGTTCTCGACTTTCACTTGCCAGTTAGCGGCCTCATTCGAGAACCTTACGACCGCAACAGTCATCTGTTTCAGCTAAGTGCCCTGCCCCCAGCCACTTCAGCTTACTCATGCGCTGGGCTATGTCTGATGAGTAAGTTGAAGTGGCAGGAAGCAGCGCTATCCATAGGTTGTTGTCCACATCCAAATTATCACCGTCTATCTATAAGTTTACATAGATCAATAAGTATAACGATAACCTTTCGTGCGAGGTTTTAAAAAACCTAGTTTCTTCAGTTGAGAACCCAAAATGACGCCGCACCGCACACCGCACAACCGGCCGCGCGCGCGCGGTTCAAATTTGTATCGAAAATATTAGCTTAGCTAACTTATTACGAGTTTACTAATTGCATATAATATCATCAGACATATATACAGGCTTCCTTACCGATTTTCCACAATGGTAGACGTTTGGAATCACTGATTAGAAAGCAAATTATTAAATTACTTTGGAATGGTAGATTTAGCTTCTCTTCTTCTGTGAAATAATTCAATCGAGTGATCACAACTCTAAAACTGAAATAGTGCTAAATAGTTCAACATAATAATAACATATAACACTAAAATTTATATTTTGATAATAATATATGTATCGCTTCCAACCGGTCCTTGTGGAAATCAATGGGGGAGGCCTATGTCCAGCAGTGGACGTCCTATGGCTGAGATGATGATGATGAATATATGTATGTTTGGTATAATTATCATAGTTAATTTATGTAATTTTTTTGTAGGAAAACCACACATACTGACAACATATAGACAATAAGCTTCCTAATTAACATAGCTATTCGTTGCAGTTCCAAATATGTATGTTACTACAAAAGTTAGCCCAACTCATCTCATCAAGATTCTAAAATGGCACAACACTATGATAACACTTGAAAGTGTTTATGTAGTATAAAAGTTCTACGAACTTTCTTATCAAAAACAAAAAAATAATATTTAGCATAGTTTATATAAACTTTAGTAAGTGTTCCAAAAAGGGTTTTAGTTAGTTAACGCTTACAGATATATGTAAGAATCCGTTATTCATACATTCAAAGGTGATAGCGAGATAGATAATAATACGATTGATAAGTTGGAGTGAAACAGGTAGTGAAGCTATGATTTAAGGACCCACCGGCGTTCCTTATTGGATAACTTAACTAAACTATTACAATCTTTGTAAGTCAGTAGCTGCAGTATTGTAATTCGTTAATTCGTTATTAGTGTTTTATTTTAATAAAGCCAACGACACATAAAAAATAATTAAATCACGTTTTCTGTGTTATTTTTATTAGTATGTGAAAAGGTAAAGAATGAAACTTTTAAAAAATGTATATTTCTTATTATGCCTGTAAAATTAGCTTTTCGAATTTAAAAAAAAAACAACCTTCGTGCCAACGTAAGAAAGTTTGTCTTCTTTGACTGCATATCATCAATTTTTCATTGGCAAGCTGTATAAAAACGTTATAATGACACAAAATATAACATGCAAAATCATTCATCTTATTAATAGATATGATAAAAAAGTGCTAATTGTAGCAGTATTCATGCAAAACTTGCAACACTAAAACATGCAGATACAAATTGGCGGCAATTATAACTAAAAAACAAAACATTTTGGTTGTAAAGGCGCTTATTGGTTTAAAGTGTCAGTACCACCAACATTATCGACACAATTGATTCCATTTTAATAACTGTTTCAGGCATTTGATCTATCTACAAGCCATTAAATCGCTTGAATAGGTTTTTAAATGTGTAACATTTTATTGTAGAAGCTTATTGTAATAGGATATTGCAATGAATTATCAGTATATTATTTAATACAGGCTTAAAAAAATACTATTCCCTCATTGGTTGCATTGGATTGGAAAGTTCACTACTACCAACATACAACTATTTTTTAATTATTACAAAAAAATATCTTCTTATAGCGGGAATTTGAGATATAGATATTGTCATATTGTGATTTGTGTAATAATAAACACTGATTCTATGGTATATCCTTCTCATTTATGAGTTATACATTATATATACATTTATTTATCCAAAGAAAAGCGTTAAGTATACATTATAATATTTTATTTTTTATAGACTAACCATGCTAAAAATATTACGATTACCTTATATTATGTCAATATAGCTGTCCTTCTATGTATTTCATTGTAAATATTGTACACCTGTAATTCTGTATTGTTACCAGTAACTTTCATTCGTCCACCTCTTTTGTAAGAGTCTTCATCATACATAGATACAAAGCGAATACAAACCCTAAAATGCAAATACATTGCTAAAACAAGTTATACTTTGCAACGTTAACGAACTCAATTAAAGCGTTATTTGTTCCACCCACTATTTGATCATGACCATTCACGTCAACCTGTCAGATCAAATTATGCACGACGAGACCATAATAATCTTTCCACCTCAAGAATCGATCAAATTTAAGTCGGCTATCAAGTGACATATGCAGTAGTAACTATCCCGTGATCCATTACCAATGTAAGTGACTTCTTTTTCTTTTTTTGTGACATGCATGGAGTGGCCGGTCGTGAGACATCGATCAAATATTGGTCGAAAAAGCTCCTGAACGCAGCCTATGGCTTTGTTCGGGATTGACTTTGACCAAGCCATATATTGCTCTGATAGCGGTTATGCGGCGTTCACGAACTCAATAAAAAAAATATTTGCTCCATCCAATATTTGATCATGACCTTTCACGTCATCTGACCTTTCTACCTCTAGAATCGATCAAATTTTTGTCGACTGTCAAAAGTGACATATGCAGTAGTATCTAGTGATTCAATAACAGTGTAAGTGACTTGTTCTTCTTCTTTTGTAACATGCTATGAAGTATTCGTTCGTGAGTTATCATAAATTAGTCGATCAATATATGGCTGACGAAGCTCCTTTATTACCATAGTGATTTTATTAGAGATATACCCACCTTTAATCCGTTATCTGAGCCGAAGATCAGGCGAATATTTCAAATTATTTGATTGGCTCTAGGTGGCTAAGTGGTATTTTTCAAAGTTTGTAAGGGGTTTCAACATTTTAAGCTAAAGTTTTTCAAAATGGTCTATGTAGTAAAAGTTCAAACTTTAAATAATTATTACATTAGAATAACTCTCAATTATTTTTTTTTACTTTGAAGGGCTGTGTTTTTATTTAAAAATCTGTGAACGCAACACGTTGAGTATACGACCTTCACAATTTGTTAACCATAGACAAAAATAATATTCTGGCGGGAAATGTTAAAAATTTTCATTGTTTGCCCATGCAGAAAAATGGACACGTCGAAAATTAATAAGCTGACGCAAATATATCACAACTGCGTTTTTTAGTAAGTTTTATACTATATTAATATTAAACATAGCGTCATTATACACTATTAGTCATATATTGAGTTGAGTTTTGAGTTATCTATTGGCTGACAATAGCTAGTGAGTTGCTCAAATGTTTTTGTAGTAGCTGCGTATTATTGTAATTTGTTAATAGTATTTTATTTCATTATAGGCATAGGCCCCTTTACAAAAAAAGTCATATAATAACCATAGTTTATGTCATAACTTTATGTTTGAAAACCTATAAGTATATAATACTCTCAAACTAATTCGTAACTGTTTGCTCAGACGTAGATTTTTAATAAAAAAAAAAACTAAACATGCCTAGTTAATTTAAACATAACATACACTATTTTGGTTTTAAAGAAGTATAGTTTATTTATTATATAAAATTTAATTTGTTTTTGTAATTTCTTATATTTATTGAATGATATTAATATTCTTGTTCTATCTATGTAACTATAAATATTTTATAATTTTAATAATTATTGGTGTGTCATTTTCACATTTTATACGAATGGCTTAGTCACCTTCACTTTTTCTTAACAATATTTTGCCGTTTTTTGTCCAGATAAATTTCCAGTTCATACGTTTCTTTAATGTTACAGCAATGATATTTTACTAAAGATGACGTATATTCAAACTGCGCAATGGTCAGATTTAGTTCCTTTATGACATATACATACTTGCCTCTGGCGTATCTACAGCTTACAACAATAAATGAGACAGATGATACGGTACAAATAATATAGAAAATGATAGCTATAATCAAAATTACGACAATTGTCTTCATTTTCCCTCCTTAGTTTCCTCGCGCTTGTGCGACATCTACCTCATATAAACATATAATATCATTGTTTTACAGTGGTAACCCAAACGGCGCCAGAGGAGGCTCCGGCTGGGGTGGCGGTCGTGGTCGCGGCCGCGGTCGTGGTCGCGGTCGCGGTCGTTGGCGCGGTCGCGGTCGGCGTTTTGACGACCGCGCCAGCGCAGAGCCAGCGCCGGCACCGCCAGCGGTGGCAGCGCCAGCGCCCGCACCGCCAGCGCCAGCGCCGGCACCGCCAGCGCCGGCACCGCCAGCGGTGGCAGCGCCAGCGCCGGCACTGCCAGAAGAATTTCTCAATAGTCAATTTCAATTTGTAAGAAATTTAATCATACATGGATAGATACATATTAATCTATAATATAAACAATTTATTGTTTTTTAAGTTATCTTCTCTGTATATTTACATTATAATGTTCTATCTAAAAAAATATCATTGTACATATTTCGGCATTGCAGTTATGACCATTTATGTCCTACTAATACTATATATACGAAAGTTCACTGACTTCACACTCAAACGGCTGGATTAACACATAGGTTTATTCTCATCATTACGACGAGGATAGAACCGCGGGGCGCAGCTAGTATGCTAATATGTTACCTCTTAACTGGTGCATAGATTCGAATGAAATTTGAAATAAATGTATGGTATCATATTACCTGTTTTTTCTGGGACATCTATATACTTACTTCAAAAATCTTATGTAATATTTCAAATTTAAAATTAACCTTTCTCTCTGTAACGCTGTGAGTCCTAATTACAATCGATTTTTTTAAATATAGAAGAGATAAATGTGACCCTAACTAAAGAAACACATTGGCTGCTTTTTATTCTGGAAAAAGTATAGTTCCCTTAGAATAATATCAATAATGTTAAAAGATGACCTGACTAAGATCGCTTATAAAAGGGCTAGATGCTTGTCGCTTTCAACCTGTCCTTCCTGTGGAAATCATGGGGGTGGAGGCTATGTTCAGCAGTAATCGTCCTCTATGACTGAGATTATATTGATGATGATGAATATCAATAAACACATTTCAATATTGCAGTAATAAATTATGAAGCTAATTCTTTTACTCCTTTTTTATGTTTATATTGGCATTTTTAAAATACTTCCGTTGTATTGTAGGTATCAATTAAATTATTTAATTACATTTTACACTTCTAAAGACCTCAAACTTTTTGTTTAAATTAAATATATATTATAACTTTTTTGCATTTATTATGTCATGTATTTAATTCCTTTTTTTTATTTTCCAGATACAAGATGAATTAGAAGACGATGTTGATATGTAAATATTAGTTATTTAAATTTAAAATTTTTTTAAAAATAAATAATGTGTCACACTTCTCACTCGTCTTTTATTTATTCTTATATTAATTATTTATTTATTTATCAGTATAAAACTGAATTCTTAATTGAAACGTCAACAATATATACAATAATTAATTTGAATTTGTAATGTACAATTTACTTTTTGTGATGCAATTTATTGTTATCTTTTAAATATAATTAATATTGACACCAATGGACCCATAGCTCGAAACAATATGCACATACCTACCTAGTTATTGTTAAAAAATAATTTACATTTATTCAGTGTATTTTTAATAATCCAACTTCTAATACGGAAGGCAAAATAAACCCGTATGTACCCAGTAATTAACCCTCGTGACTCAGTTATCATAATATAATAAATTACAGCAACTTATCGTATTATGTGTATGCAGTTCCTCTGCACCAGACTCGGTGAGATTTAATCATAAGTGTTTAATTAGATACCTAGTATATACTTTTTAATGAATTTAAAACGCAACCACTATGTACCTACGCGCTGTTTTTCAGGCATCACCAACGGTATGAGACGGCAAAATGCAGTAACGTACACATCATAACCTTTGTCAACAGGTACTTTACATTTGGAAGTTGGATTTCCAAAAAATATATCCGGGGTAGGTCCCTTAAGTCAATTCTGCACCCCTTCATTTATTATATACACAAAAACTATAATACGTTAATAGCTTCTACCAACCTATTCTAACCTCCTCTCTGGGTCATTTGCCCAATGAGTGCAATCCATATCATTTATTTATGCGCCGGGATGCTATGATGGTTTTTTTTTTCAAATCTGAACCCTCATCACAGCTGTTAATGAAACACCAAAGGATTCGAAATATTTAATAAAATAAACACAATCGCATCGATTATGCAAGTTGTATATTTTGATTAAATTTAAATCGCGGTAAAATCGGACCATGTCTGTATACGACTTTTGTTAAAGGACACCACCTCTAAGTCCAGTGGTTAACGTGGGCAGTTGCCTCGGAGACCATCTCGATATGTGGAAAATACTCGTTATTTGGAACTCGGCTTTCTGCGGCCTTCGCGGTGCTTGAAGTAGTTTCTTCTAGTTCAGTACAAAGTGTGAGCAGGGTTACCATATGCAAGTTGTATATTTTGATAAAATTTAAGTCGCGGTAAAATCGGACCATGTCTGTATACGACTTTTGTTAAAGGACACCACCTCTAAGTCCAGTGGTTAACGTGGGCAGTTGCCTCGGAGACCAGCTCGATATGTGGAAAATACTCGTTATTTGGAACTCGGCTTTCTGCGGCCTTCGCGGTGCTTGAAGTAGTTTCTTCTAGTTCAGTACAAAGTGTGAGCAGAGTTACCATATGCAAGTTGTATATTTTGATAAAATTTAAGTCTCGGTAAAATCGGACCAAGACTGTATACGACTTTTGTTAAAGGACACCACCTCTAAGTCCAGTGGTTAACGTGGGCAGTTGCCTCGGAGACCAGCTCGATATGTGGAAAATACTCCCTATAAAGGACTCGGCCTTTGGCCTCTTTAGCGTTGTAATTACATCTTATAAAGAGATTATGCAATTCAAATAAGTGACAGTTTCTTCAAGTTCAGTACAAAGTGTGAGCAGGGTTACCATATGCAAGTTGTATATTTTTATAAAATTTAAGTCGCGGTAAAATCGCACCAAGACTGTATACGACTTTTGTTAAAGGACACCACCTCTAAGTCCAGTGGTTAACGTGGGCAGTTGCCTCGGAGACCAGCTCGATATGTGAAAAATACTCATTATTTGGAACTCGGCCTTCTGCGTCCTTCGCGGTGCTTGAAGTAGTTTCTTCAAATTCAGTAGAAAATGTAAGCGGAGTTATCATATGCAAGTTGTATATTTTGATTAAATTTAAGTCGCGGCAAAATCGCACTAAGATTGTAAACTAATTTTGTTCAGGGACCATACTTCTAAGTGCAGTGGTTAACGTGGGCCGTTGCCTCGGAGACCAGCTCGAGGTGTGGAAAAAAACTCCCCATTCGAGTCTCGGCCTTCGGCCTCGTTAGTGACTCTCCTAAGGAATGTAAATGCGTAACGCCCCATTCGGAACTCGGCCTTCAGCCTCGTAAGTGACTAACACGGCTCGGCCTGCGGCCTCGCAGAGGCCCGCGAGGCCGACAAAGTGTGAGCAGGGTTACCATGTGCAAGTTGTATATTTTGATAAAATTTAAGTCGCGGTAAAATCGGACTATGTCTGTATACGACTTTTGTTAAAGGACACCACCTCTAAGTCCAGTGGTTAACGTGGGCAGTTGCCTCGGAGACCAGCTCGATATGTGGAAAATACTCGTTATTTGGAACTCGGCTTTCTGCGGCCTTCGCGGTGCTTGAAGTAGTTTCTTCTAGTTCAGTACAAAGTGTGAGCAGAGTTACCATATGCAAGTTGTATATTTTGATAAAATTTAAGTCTCGGTAAAATCGGACCAAGACTGTATACGACTTTTGTTAAAGGACATCACCTCTAAGTCCAGTGGTTAACGTGGGCAGTTGCCTCGGAGACCAGCTCGATATGTGGAAAATACTCCCTATACAGGACTCGGCCTTTGGCCTCTTTAGCGTTGTAATTACATCTTATAAAGAGATTATGCAATTCAAATAAGTGACAGTTTCTTCAAGTTCAGTACAAAGTGTGAGCAGGGTTACCATATGCAAGTTGTATATTTTTATAAAATTTAAGTCGCGGTAAAATCGCACCAAGACTGTATACGACTTTTGTTAAAGGACACCACCTCTAAGTCCAGTGGTTAACGTGGGCAGTTGCCTCGGAGACCAGCTCGATATGTGAAAAATACTCATTATTTGGAACTCGGCCTTCTGCGGCCTTCGCGGTGCTTGAACTAGTTTCTTCAAATTCAGTAGAAAATGTAAGCGGAGTTACCATATGCAAGTTGTATATTTTGATTTAATTTAAGTCGCGGCAAAATCGCACCAAGATTGTAAGCTAATTTTGTTCAGGGACCATACTTCTAAGTGCAGTGGTTAACGTGGGCCGTTGCCTCGGAGACCAGCTCGAGGTGTGGAAAAAAACTCCCCATTCGAGTCTCGGCCTTCGGCCTCGTTAGTGACTCTCCTAAGGAATGTAAATGCGTAACGCCCCATTCGGAACTCGGCCTTCGGCCTCGTAAGTGACTAACACGGCTCGGCCTTCGGCCTCGCGGGCCGAAAGCTCGGCCTTCGGCCTCGCCCTCGAAGCTCAGCCTTCGGCCTCGCGGGTTTGAAGCTCGGCCTGCGGCCTCGCAGCCGTGGCGTTGTATCGCCAGCGAAAATCCCCATCCAGTTAAAAAAAAACAAATGACGTCAGCCAAAAATTTTTTTCAAATTTCGAATCTTGGACCCCCAATCTCCCTAAATACCAAATTTCAGCCAGATCGGACCAACTTGGATTTTGGTATCCGGGTCGAAGGACCAATTTTCAATTTTTGACAGAAACTTCAAATTCCCCTACAAACCCTCTATAACATTTGTTCAAGCCCCCCATACCCACCTACAACGGTTCGGGAGGTGCGGTCGTTTTAAATTTGTATGGGAGAACCTCTTTTTTGTTCGGGAGGGTAATTTATTTTCAATTCCCCAAAAGGGTCCCAGGGTTTTAGTCATTTTTAGTTTTGGCACCTACCCCCCATCGATTATGGTTTCCGAGATCCATACACCAGTTCCATCAAGGAAACCAAAAATCAGATTTTTCTGGTGGTCATAGGAACCTCTTCTATACTTTTTCCCTACATCACAAACACCTCCCATCGCTCCTTCTAGGAGAACAATGATGTCAATGAGTCAGTCAGTCAGTCAGTGAGTGAGTGGTAATCGAACTTTATATATTATAACTAGTATTTGAGTGGCGCGCGGGCTGCGAGCAGCCCGCGTTATCGATGTGCATTAGTATTTATTTCAAGATTGTAATTGCAGTTGCTAAAAAGATAATAAATTCTCATGCAAATCGAATAACTCACAGTTTCATCTATTTCAGTAGAAAAAGTGAGCAGGGTTACCATGTGCAAGTTGATTTTTTTAATCAAATTTTAGTCGCGGTAAAACCGGATCAAGATTGTTAACGACTTTTGTTAAAGGACCCCACCTCTAAGTGCAGTGGTTAACGTGGGCAGTTGCCTTGGAGACCAGCTCGATATGTGAAAATACTCGTTATCCGGAACTCGGCCTTCGGCCTCGTTAGTGACTCCCATAAGGTGTGTTGATGCGTTACACCTCATTCGAGCTCGGCCTTCGGCCTCGCAGATTTGAAGCTCGGCCTTCGGCCTCGCAGGTTTGAAGCTCGGCCTTCGGCCTCGCGGTGGTAAAGACAGCTTCTTCAAATTCAGTACAAAGTGAGAACAGAGTTACCATATGCAAGTTTATATTTTTTATTAAAATTTTAGTCGGGGTAAAATCGCACAAAGAATTTAAACGACTTTTGTTAAGGGACCCTACCTCTAATTGTAGTAAATAACGTGGGCAGTTGCATTGGAGACCAGCTCGAGATGTGGAAAAAACTCCCCATCCGGGACTCGGCCTTCGGCCTCGTTAGCGACTTCCATAGGATGCGTTAATGAGGTACACCCCATTCGGAACTCGGCCTTCGGCCTCGTAAGTTACTAACACGGCTCGGCCTACGGCCTCGCGGAGGCCACGCTCGGCCTTCGGCCTCGCGGGCCGGAAGCTCGGCCTCCGGCCTCGCAGGTTTGAAGCTCGGCCTTCGGCCTCGCGATGTTTAAGGCTCGGCCTGCGGCCTCGCAAGTTACAAAGGGAATGTTTTTAAACTGTTCCCAATGACGGCCAGCTCGGCCTTCGGCCTCGCAGGCCTACAGCTCGGCCTCCGGCCTCGCTCGATTGCAGCTCGGCCTTCGGCCTCGCAAAGGGAATGTGGTTTTGCCACCAAAATTCCGCATCCCGAAAAAAAAAAAACTAATGACGTCATCAAAAAACTTTTTTCATATTTCGAATCAGGGACCCGAAATCTCCCTAAATACTTAATTTTAGCCAGATCGGAGCAACTTGAATTTTGGTATCCGGTTCGAAGGACCAATTTGCAATTTTTGACAAAAACCCCAAATTTCCCTACAAACCCTCTATGACATTTGTTTGAACCCCCCATACCCACCTATAACGGTTCCGGAGCTGCGGTCGTTTTAAATTTGTATGGGGAAACCTCTTTTTTAATAGGGAGGGTAATTTTTTTCATTTTTCCAAAAGTTTCCCAGGGTTTTAGTCATTTTTAGTTTTGACACCTACCCCCCATCTGTTATGGTTTCCGAGATCCCTACACCTGTTCCATGAAGGAAACCAAAAATGCCACTTTTCGGATTTTTCTGGGGGTCACGTGACCACTCTCTATACAGTCCACACCATAATTTTAACCCAAAAATACTCCTTCTAGGAGAACAATGATGTCAGTGAGTCAATGAGTGGCTCTTCAGCTTTATATAATATCAGCTTTATATAACTAGTATTTGGGTGGCGCGCGGGCTGCGAGCAGCCCGCGTTATCGATGTGCATTTGTATTTATTTCAAGATTGTAATTGCAGTTGAAAAAATATATAAAATTATCATACAAGTAGAGTAAGTGACAGTTTCTTCTAGTTCAGTACAAAGTGTGGGCAGGGTTACCATGTGCAAGTAGATTTTTTTGATAAAATTTAAGTCGCTGTAAAATCGCACCAAGCTTGTAAACGACTTTTGTTAAGGGACCATACCTCTAAGTGCAGTGGTTAACGTGGGCAGTTGCCTCGGAGACCAGCTCGGGATGTGGAAAAAAAACTCCCCATTCGAGACTCGGCCTTCGGCCTCGTTAGTGACTCTTCTAAGGAATGTAAGCGCGTAACACCCCATTCGTAAGTGACTAACACGGCTCGGCCTACGGCCTCGCGGAGGCCACGCTCGGCCTTCGGCCTCGCGGGCCGAAAGCTCGGCCTTCGGCCTCGCAGGTTTGAAGCTCGGCCTGCGGCCTCGCAACCGTGGCGTTGTATCGCCAGCGAAAATCCCCATCCAGTAAATAAAAAGATTTAAAAAATCTCATGCAAGTCGAACAACTGACAGATACTTTTAGTTCCCGTGAGCGGTTGCATCAAAGACCAACTCGAGATGTGGAAAAAAAATTCCCCATTCGGGACTCGGCCTTCGGCCTCGTTAGTGACTCTCCTAAGGAATGTAAATGCGTAACACCCCATTCGGGACTCGGCCTTCGGCCTCGTAAGTGACTAACACGGCTCGGCCTGCGGCCTCGCGGAGGCCACGCTCGGCCTTCGGCCTCGCGGGCCGAAAGCTCGGCCTTCGGCCTCGCCCTGGAAGCTCGGCCTTCGGCCTCGCAGGTTTGAAGCTCGGCCTGCGGCCTCGCAGCCGTGGCGTTGTATCGCCAGCGAAAATCCCCATCCAGTAAAAAAAAACAAATGACGTCATCCAAAATTTTTTTTTATATTTGGAATCAGGGACCCCCATTCTCCCTAAATACCAAATTTCAGCCAGATCAGACAAACTTGGATTTTGGTATCCGGGTCGAAGGACCAATTTTTAATTTTTGACAGTAACCTCAAATTCCCCTACAAACCCTCTATAATATTTGTTAGAACCCCCCATACCCACCTACAACGGTTCCGGAGTTGCGATCGTTTTAATTTTGTATGGGAGAACCTCTTTTTTGTTCTGGAGGGTAATTTTTTTTCAACTTTCCAAAAGGGTCCCAGGGTTTTAGTCATTTTTAGTTTTGGCACCTACCACCCATCGATTATGGTTTCCGAGATCCATACACCAGTTCCATCAAGGAAACCAAAAATGACACTTTTCGGATTTTTCTGGTGGTCATAGGAACCTCCTCTACACTTTTTCCCTACACCACAAACACCCCCCATCGCTCCTTCTGGGAGAACAATGATGTCAATGAGTCAGTCAGTCAGTGAGTGAGTGAGTGAGTGGTAATCGAGCTTTATATAATATGGTTAAAATAAAATAACTAGGTGTTGGGTGGTGCGCGGGCTGCGAGCAGCCCGCGTTATCTATGTGCATTTGTATATTTTTTTAAATTTTAGTTGCAGTTGAAAAAAATATTTAAAAATTCTCATACAAGTCGAGAAAGGGACAGTTTCTTCTAGTTCAGTACAAAGTGTGAGCAGGGTTACCATGTGCACGTTGATTTTTTCGATAAAATTTTAGTCGATGTAAAATCGCCCCAAGATTGTAATCGAGTTGTCATCGTCCATTTTTTTATAATAGCATGTTAAATTACTTTCTGCAATTATCGTTCAAATATAATATTTTATCTGTACATCTCTCTCAGAAATTAAATAATTCACGAAGAAAAATCTTCAAATAAACGATTATTAAGCACATTAGAATAGAATAATATTAAAATCTCTGTTACTTACCAAATCCATCAAAACGAAAAGAGCGATTTTTTTTTCAACAAATTAGCTTCGCTCCAGAGCTGATAACTCGTATCTTAAGAAAACGTAGGTCAGGTTCGCAAAATACGTATAATTATACTATTTGCATGTGAAAAGTACGTAGAACTACGTACTTTTTTCTTGACTTCAATAATAATAACATTTTTAGCGCTTTTACAGAAAGGACCGACCGAAGGTAATTAATTCATGAAATTTAAAAGATAATGGTACAAAACAGCAGCTTTCTTACATTTCCATATATATGAATTTTTATAAGTGACACACTAAGACACATCATGATCATGAAGCCGACTAACGATTATAATTATACATAGTTTGTTCTTCAACTTGGTTACATAACTTCAAATTTATTGAAGTCAAGATGAAGTATGAAATTAACACATCGCCACTCATTTACTCGAAATATGTTGGATATTTTAGTATACAACAAACAACTAAACAGTCTTAATTTATGACATTCTTTTGAAAATATTAGCCAATTATAAAATAATGAATGGCGGCCCTCTTAAAAAATGATGTTATCCAAAAATGTTTTCATATTTGAAGCCGCGAGTGGCCCGCTAGTACGATGTGCATTAGTAATTTTGTTTAAAACTTGCAAGCAGGCTATATAAATTTAAATCGTTCTCATTTATATCGTGTAATACACAGGCTTTTTCTAAGTAGAAGGTGTGAGCAAGGTTTATGATTGTAAACACCTTTTATTAAGGACCCTACGTCTAAGTGCGGTCGTTAAAGTCTGCATTTGCCTTGGAGACGAGCTCCATTTGTATAAAAAAACACTCCCTATTCATAACTTGGCTTTTGACCTCATAACGCCTTCCCTAAGATTTGAGATTTTGTCTGATATTCCATCATCGACAAGAAATATTTTGTATAATTTATATTTAATTGTGACATATTGTACCTGCTTATACAATTTATAGCCAGTTTTTCAGTTGATTTAATCCATATATAAAACAATGTGCAGTTATATTTTCTATTTAGCAACGAATGAAGTACCTATCTTAATAAAATAAAATAAATGTTTACTTCCCTACCATATCGAGGTCAAGTGCAAATTAATTAAAAAATAAAAAATATTTAATAGTGATTTCGGATAAGCTCCTTTACAATTTCTAATATATTGTCATCTGGTTTGAACAACGAATATTTAATGAATAAATTAGTTATTTTACACTATATACACAATATGAGCGGAGCCAAAGCAACAGAAAAAAAACTTTTCAAACGCACCAAATAAGCGATGGACTGGCGCCGTCCTGTCGCTATCCCCATCCACCTGCAAAAAAGCCGTTATTGATGGCGCCACCCTGTCTGCAATAAGGTAGTATTACATTCTCTAGGGCAATATGGATGCAGGTAAGCGAAAGGGTGTCAACCAATTTTGAGTAAATCGTGTTTCAAAATTATGTCATTTATTTTAATAGTTAGTTCAAAATTTTGCTGCATAAATTAATGATACTCAATTATTACTAGTTTTCAATATATTTTTAGTGTATTAATTTAACTTCTGAAATCTGTTCCATTTACCTCACAATGCGAAAATTATTATATAACAAAATGCGCATGCAGATATTTTATTTAAATAAATATGGTAAGTTTCATAAAACATTATTGCTTAACTTAAATTGTTGATTTGTATTAAATGTGTTTTCGATCAAATACTTATAACATTTTATTGAGAAATGAATAAGATATGCATTGTTATAGTTAGGTGTAATAAATAAAAAAATTACAATCTATTACAAAAGAGAAACCGTTTATAGTATATAGTCTCCAAAGTGGTTTGGCTACAATCATATATTTTTGCACTATTTTGACTTACCTTTAATGTTGTTGTATGCTCCAAGTCTTTTATTGCATTTGTTCGTTACGATATATAATTATATAAAACTAACGTTAAGCAATATTAAAGTACAATATTCGATCATGTCCCATAACTTCTTTTGACGTTGAACAAATTGCGGTTATATTAATCAAATAATGCTTCAAGTCCCTCAGCATTTTATTGCGAAATGTTCTATACCCACAGCTCATGCCATGTCAATCTTTTATTAAGTAATTTTGATACTAAAACCATTCAATCAGGTTAATATCTTATTGAAAAATAGTCTTTATTAGCCAAAGAAACGATCTGCATCATTAACTCATTTTTCGATATATTTTTTCTTGGCTCATTATTGTTTATCAACATCCATATACGCTTTCGTAGGTACTATTATTACCAAAATATTTTTACTCACTCAGTCTAAGTTGCAGCGTTGCATAAGACGTAAGCTAATAACATTTTTTACTGATATTAAATCAATAAATATAATTATTATTGTCTTCAGTGTGTTGGTGTCCTTTATATAAATATAAATGTTTCAATTATTTGTTTTAAATCAATTGAATGATTTTACGAAATATATTTCTTATTTTCTTTACATATGATACAAAGAAGATACAGACATTTCATGTGTAATTTTGATAAGTTATTCTGCCTACGAACATATACTAAGGTTGTTTTCATTATTTTCAGAAATAATAAACATGAATGGCATATTATGTTTATATTTCAAGCCGACGGCGGAGGACTCCTTGGCGGCAGCACATGCTGTCGCCGCCTTTAGTAATTTCGTAAGTTGTATATTTATATTTACCCATTTCGTTGTTAAATTTATATAGCTAAGTGTATATTGTAATATATATTAATTACCAGTCTAAATTAAATAAATATTTAGTGTCATTTCATTTTCGATCACTTGATTACGAGGCTTACACATTAGGCGTAATAATATCTTGACTAAATACCTACTCCTATAAATAGGTCTTGTTATCAACTCTGGTGAGATTATTAACTTGAATATTTTTTACTGATGACTTGTTTCATCATCATCATCATCTCAGCCATAGAACTCCCCATTGATTTCCACAAGGACCGGTTGGAAGCGACCCGCATCCAGCCCTTGCGTGCGATCTTAGTCAAGTCGTCTGTCCACCTGGTCGGTGGCCGTCTTATGTTACGCTTGCCAATCCGTGGTCTCCATTCGAGAACCTTTCGGTCCCAACGGCTTGTTTATTGTAATGTATATAATATAGTTTAGGTACCTATACTTTATAGTTTATTCGATTATTTCATAAATACTATTTGATACAGATGCCCCGGGAACCTAGAGGGCGGTGGCGTAGTCGCCGAGGGCGGTGGCAAGGTCACCGCGGCCGCGGCCGTGGGAACAGCGGTAACGGCCGCGGTGGGCGTCCCCCGCGTCGGGGTCGGGACTGCGACGCCGCCGCAGCAGCGCCAGTAATTGATGCGGCCGCCGTAGCCACACCGGCCCCAGAGTCGCTGGCCCCACCGATACCGCCGCGGTCGCCGGTCGATTCTGCTACAGCAGCGTCGCCGGCACCGCCACTGCCGCCGCCCATAATTGAAGATGCGTCCGCCGCTACAGCGGCGACGTCGTAAATAAACGGCGCCATGCTTAAATAAATTTTATTATCAATATATTATTTGTTCTTATTTGAAATATTAAAATAAAATAAAGTTGTAGGTATTATCTGAAAGGACAGACAGCCTGAATAGGATTGCAGAAGAGGGTTGATATGAACCGCTTCCCACCGGTCCTTGTAGAGATCTAGAAGGTCAATGTTAATGACTACAATATTATACTGAGAAATAGATAGTTATCTTGTCATTATTTTTCTGATGCAATCTGTGGCGCCTTCTATCCGACATAAATGTTCGTTCACCTAAAACATATACGTATATGCACATATTTAACTATAGATATATATAAATATACATCTATAGTTAGGTGCATATAGGTATACATATACCTACATATCCATATGCATTAAACTTAAGTATCTATTCATTCTAATATGTCTATTATATTCATATTTAGGAACTAATATTATATTATAATCAGTCACAAAAGTTGATATTGAAAATGATTTATTGTAAATATCATAATTAAAATTTATCTCCAAGGTACTCTTTGATAATAACAATGAGCAAATGGCACGCGCAACGCAACAAATGTTACATGACATTACTGGCACGCTTTGATAATGTACAACAAAATAAATACTAAATAGTCATTTTTCCACAGTACATTTTTTTTTTTTTCTGACAATAAAAAGCACTCAGGGTGGATTCTGAGAGCACTCAATCGGAGGAGCATTAGTGCGACTCGATGACTTTTTGGTGCACGAAGCAGCCAAACCATCAAAAGAAGTAAAAAGCCATATTCATTATTTTTAACAGGAAAATAAGTTTGAAAACAACGTGTATCTGCAAATGAAAGCTAATTGTTGTGTTAGGGACAGGGTTGCCAGACCAGACAATAGATATAATCGATCATAAGTTTTAAAATCGATTATTTTTTATTAATATTTCACATCATAGTTGATTTTCGAACTTAATAGACATGTCCAATTATTTAAATAATTTTTAAAGATTTTATGTAATTGACAATCAATTAGTTTTTTGGCTTAATTTAAGTTATTTCGCGGAGCTGCAAAGAAGTTATTGTGTGGAATTCTCAGAACAGAAGAGGACAATATTTCATACGATAATTAAAAGCAGTCAACGTGTCTATTTCAAACACCATGAAGAAGAATTTTATAAAATTTGCGAGTGTCGTATAACGATGATGACAACATGCATCATTATAGCCACTTAAAAAAAAACAATGTACCGACAACAAATATTCCTAAATAATTTACTTAATTTTGAAACTTATAAGCCTACTCTATTCGTTTATGAAAGCTATATATTTTCTAGTGGAAAAACATGTATTTTGTGATTTTAAACACAATATTTAAGACATATAAATAAATATAAAAAATTTCGGGTGGTGCGCGGGCTGCGAGCAGCCCGCGTTATCGATGTGCATTTGTACTTATTTCAAGATTGTAATTGCAGTTGAAAATATATATATAAACTAGTATTTGGGTGGCGCGCGGGCTGCGAGCAGCCCGCGTTATCGATGTGCATTAGTATTATTAACAAAAATGTCGTTGCAGTTGCTAAAAAGATATAAAATTCTCATGCAAATCGAATAACTCACAGTTTCATATATTTCAGTAGAAAGTGTGAGCAGGGTTACCATGTGCAAGTTGATTTTTTAAATTAAATTTAAGCCGCGGTAAAACCGGACCAAGATTGTAAACGACTTTTGTGAAAGGACCCCACCTCTAAGTGCAGTGGTTAACGTGGGCAGTTGCCTCGAAGACCAGCTCGATATGTGAAAATACTCATTATCCGGAACTCGGCCTTCGGCCTCGTTAGTGACTCCTATAAGGTGTGTTGATGCGTTACACCTTATTCGAGCTCGGCCTTCGGCCTCGCAGATTTGAAGCTCGGCCTTCGGCCTCGCAGGTTTGAAGCTCGGCCTTTGGCCTCGCGTTGGTAAAGACGGCTTCTTCAAGTTCAGTACTAAGTGAGAACAGAGTTACCATATTCAAGTTTATTTTTTTCATTAAAATTTTAGTCGGGGTAAAATCGCTCAAAGAATTTAAACGACTTTTGTTCAGGGACCCTACCTCTATCTGTAGTAAATAATGTGGGCAGTTGCATTGGAGACCAGCTCGAGATGTGGAAAAAACTCCCCATCCGGGACTCGGCCTTCGGCTTCGTTAGCGACTTCCATAGGATGCGTTAATGAGGTACACCCCATTCGGAACTCGGCCTTCGGCCTCGTAAGTTACTAACACGGCTCGGCCCACGGCCTCGCGGAAGCCACGCTCGGCCTTCGGCCTCGCAGGTTTGAAGCTCGGCCTTCGGCCTCGCGGTGTGTAAGGCTCGGCCTGCGGCCTCGCAAGTTACAAAGGGAATGTTTTTCAGCTGTTCCCAATGACGGCCAGCTCGGCCTCGCAGGCCTACAGCTCGGCCTCCGGCCTCGCTAGGGTAGAGCTCGGCCTTCGGCCTCGCCTCCACAGCTCGGCCTGCGGCCTCGCTCGATTGCGGGAATGTGGTTTCGCCACCAAAATTCCCCATCCCGTAAAAAAAAAACAAATGACGTCATCAAAAAACTTATTTCATATTTCGAATCAGAGACCCCAAATCTCCCTAAATACCTAATTTCAGCCAGATCGGAGCAACTTGGATTTTGGTATCCGGTTCGAAGGACCAATTTGCAATTTTTTACAAAAACCCCAAATTTCCCTACAAAACCTTTATAACATTTGTTTGATCCCCCCATAGCTACCTATAACGGTTCCGGAGCTGCGGTCGTTTTAAAGTTGTATGAGAGAACCTCTTTTTTGTTCGGGAGGGTAATTTTTTTTCAACTTTCTAAAAGGGTCCCAAGGTTTTAGTCATTTTTAGTTTTGACACCTACCCCCCATCGGTTATGGTTTCTGAGATCCGTACACCTGTTCCATGTAGGAAACCAAAAATGCCACTTTTCGGATTTTTCTGGGGGTCACGTGACCACTCTCTATACAGTCCATACCATAATTTCAACCCAAAAATACTCCTTCTAGGAGAACAATGATGTCAGTCAGTCAATCAGTGGTAGTTCAGCTTTATATATTATCGCGGTGTTTAAGGCTCGGCCTGCGGCCTCGCAAGTTACAAAGGGAATGTTTTTAAGCTGTTCCCATTGACGGCCAGCTCGGCCTTCGGCCTCGCCTCCACAGCTCGGCCTGCGGCCCCGCTCGATTGCAGCTCGGCCTACGGCCTCGCAAAGAGAATGTGGTTTCGCCACCAAAAATCCGCATCCAGTAAAAAAAAAACAAATGACGTCATCGAAAAACTTTTTTCATATTTCAAATCAGGGACCCCAAATCTCCCTAATTACCAAATTTCAGCCGAATCAAAGAAACTTGGATTTTTGTATCCGGTTCGAAGGACCAATTTGCAATTTTTGACAAAATCCCCAAATTTCCCTACAAACCCTCTATGACATTTGTTCAAACCCTCCATACTTATCTATAACGGTTTAGGAGTTGCGATCGTTTTAATTTTGTATGGGAGAACCTCTTTTTTGTTAAGGAGGGTAATTTTTTTTTAATTTTCCAAAAGGGTCCCAGGGTTTCCGTCATTTTTAGTTTTGACACCTACCACCCATCGCTTATGGTTTCCGAGATCCGTACACCAGTTCCATGAAGGAAACCAAAATTGACACTTTTCGGATTTTTCTGGAGGTCACGTGGGCACTCTCTATACAGTCTACACCATAATTTCAACCCAGAAATACTCCTTCTAGGAGAACAATGATGTCAGTGAGTCCATGAGTGGGTCTTCAGCTTTATATATTATAACTAGTATTTGGGTGGTGCGCGGGCTGCGAGCAGCCCGCGTTATCGATGTGCATTTGTATTTATTTCAAGATTGTAATTGCAGTTGAAAAAATATATAAAAATCTCATACAAGTAGAGTAAGTGACAGTTTCTTCTAGTTCAGTACAAGGTGTGGGCAGGGTTACCATGTGCAAGTTGTTTTTTTTGATAAAATTTTAGTCGCTGTAAAATCGCCCCAAGATTGTAATCGAGTTTTGTTAAGGGACCATACCTCTAATTGCAGTGGTTATCGTGGGCAGTTGCCTTGGAGACCAGCTCGAGATGTGAAAAAAACTCCCCATTCGGGACTCGGCCTTCGGCCTCGTTAGTGACTCTTTTAAGGAATGTAAACGCGTAACACCCCATTCGTAAGTGACTAACACGGCTCGGCCTACGGCCTCGCGGAGGCCACGCTCGGCCTTCGGCCTCGCGGGCCGAAAGCTCGGCCTTCGGCCTCGCAGGTTTGAAGCTCGGCCTGCGGCCTCGCAACCGTGGCGTTGTATCGCCAGCGAAAATCCCCATCCAGTAAATAAAAAGATTAAAAATTCTCATGCAAGTCGGACAACTGACAGATACTTTTAGTTCCCGTGAGCGGTTGCATCAAAGACCAGCTCGAGATGTGGAAAAAACTCCCCATCCGGGACTCGGCCTTCGGCCTCGTTAGCGACTTCCATAGGATGCGTTAATGAGGTACACCCCATTCGGAACTCGGCCTTCGGCCTCGTAAGTTACTAAAACGGCTCGGCCTACGGCCTCGCGGAGGCCACGCTCGGCCTTCGGCCTCGCGGGCCGAAAGCTCGGCCTCCGGCCTCGCAGGTTTGAAGCTCGGCCTTCGGCCTCGCGGTGTTTAAGGCTCGGCCTGCGGCCTCGCAAGTTACAAAGGCAATGTTTTTAAGCTGTTCCCAATGACGGCCAGCTCGGCCTTCGGCCTCGCAGGCCTACAGCTCGGCCTCCGGCCTCGCTCGATTGCAGCTCGGCCTACGGCCTCGCAAAGGGAATGTGGTTTCGCCCCCAAAATTCCGCACTCGTAAAAAAAAAACAAATGACGTCATCAAAAAACTTTTTTCATATTTCGAATCAGGGACCCCAGATCTCCCTAAATACCTAATTTAAGCCAGATCGGAGCAACTTGAATTTTGGTATCCGGTTCGAAGGACCAATTTGCAATTTTTGACAAAATCCCCAAATTTCCCTACAAACCCTCTATGACATTTGTTCAAACCCTCCATACCTATCTATAACGGTTTAGGAGTTGCGATCGTTTTAAAGTTGTATGAGAGAACCTCTTTTTTGTTCGGGAGGGTAATTTTTTTTCAACTTTCTAAAAGGGTCCCAAGGTTTTAGTCATTTTTAGTTTTGACACCTACCCCCCATCGCTTACGGTTTTCGAGATCCCTACACCAGTTCTATGATGGAAACCAAAAATGACACTTTTCGGATTTTTCTGGAGGTCACGTGAGCACTCCCTATACAGTCCACTATATAATTTCAACCCAAAAACACTCCTTCTAGGAGAACAATTCTGTCAGTGACTCAATGAGTGGTAGAGCAGCTTTATATATTATAATAACTAGTATGTGGGTGGCGCGCGGGCTGCGAGCAGCCCGCGTTATCGATGTGCATTAGTATTATTAACAAAAATGTCGTTGCAGTTGCTAAAAAGATATAAAATTCTCATGCAAATCGAATAACTCACAGTTTCATCTATTTCAGTAGAAAAAGTGAGCAGGGTTACCATGTGCAAGTTGATTTTTTTAATCAAATTTTAGTCGCGGTAAAACCGGACCAAGATTGTTAACGACTTTTGTTAAAGGACCCCACCTCTAAGTGCAGTGGTTAACGTGGGCAGTTGCCTCGGAGACCAGCTCGATATGTGAAAATACTCGTTATCCGGAACTCGGCCTTCGGCCTCGTTAGTGACTCCCATAAGGTGTGTTGATGCGTTACACCTCATTCGAGGTCGGCCTTCGGCCTCGCAGATTTGAAGCTCGGCCTTCGGCCTCGCAGGTTTGAAGCTCGGCCTTCGGCCTCGCGGTGGTAAAGACAGCTTCTTCAAGCTCAGTACAAAGTGAGAACAGAGTTACCATATGCAAGTTTATATTTTTCATTAAAATTTTAGTCGGGGTAAAATCGCACAAAGAATTTAAACGACTTTTGTTAAGGGACCCTACCTGTAATTGTAGTAAATAACGCGGGCAGTTGCATTGGAGACCAGCTCGAGATGTGGAAAAAACTCCCCATCCGGGACTCGGCCTTCGGCCTCGTTAGCGACTTCCATAGGATGCGTTAATGAGGTACACCCCATTCGGAACTCGGCCTTCGGCCTCGTAAGTTACTAACACGGCTCGGCCTACGGCCTCGCGGAGGCCACGCTCGGCCTTCGGCCTCGCGGGCCAAAAGCTCGGCCTCCGGCCTCGCAGGTTTGAAGCTCGGAAGCTCGCTCGCTTTAAAAAAAAATATATATAATTCTCATACAAGTCGAGTAAGTGACAGTTTATTCTAGTTCAGTACAAAGTGTGAGCAGGGTTACCATGTGCAAGTTGATTTTTTTGATACAATTTAAGTCGCTGTAAAATCGCCCCACGACTTTTGTTCAGGGACCATACCTCTAAGTGCAGTGGTTAACGTGGGCCGTTGCCTCGGAGACCAGCTCGAGATGTGAAAAAAAACTCCCCATTCGGGACTCGGCCTTCGGCCTCGTTAGCGACTCACCTGAGGGACGTTAATTCGTTACACCCCATTCGGAACTCGGCCTTCGGCCTCGTAAGTGACTAACACGGCTCGGCCTACGGCCTCGCGGGCCGAAAGCTCGGCCTTCGGCCTCGCAGGTTTGAAGCTCGGCCTGCGGCCTCGCAACCGTGGCGTTGTATCGTCAGCGAAAATCCCCATCCAGTAAATAAAAAGATTTAAAAATTTCCATGCAAGTCGAACAACTGACAGATACTTTTAGTTCCCGTGAGCGGTTGCATCAAAGACCAGCTTGAGATGTGGTAAAAACTCCCCATGCAGAACTCGGCCTTCGGCCTCGTTAGTGACTCTCCTAAGGAATGTAAATGCGTAACACCCCATTCGGAACTCGGCCTTCGGCCTCGTAAGCGACTAACACGGCTCGGCCTACGGCCTCGCGGAGGCCACGCTCGGCCTGCGGCCTCGCGGGCCGAAAGCTCGGCCTTCGGCCTCGCCCTCGAAGCTCGGCCTTCGGCCTCGCAGGTTTGAAGCTCGGCCTGCGGCCTCGCAAATAAGAAGTGGTTTCGCCATCAAAAATCCCCATCCAGTAAAAAAAAAACAAATGACGTCATCCAAAAAATTTTTTCATATTCGGAATCAGGGACCCCCAATCTCCTTAAACACCAAATTTCAGCCAGATCAGAGCAACTTGGATTTTGGTATCCGGGTCGAAGGACCAATTTTTAATTTTTGACAGAAACCTCAAATTTCCCTACAAACTCTCTATAACATTTGTTTGAACCCCCCATACCCACCTATAACGGTTCCGGAGTTGCGGTCGTTTTAAATTTGTATGGGAGAACCTCTTTTTTGTTTGGGAGGGTAATTTTTTTTCAACTTTCCAAAAGGATCCCAGGGTTTTAGTCATTTTTAGTTTTGGCACCTACCACCCATCGATTATGGTTTCCGAGATCCGTACACCAGTTCCATCAAGGAAACCAAAAATGACACTTTTCGGATTTTTCTGGTGGTCATAGGAACCTCCTCTACACTTTTTCCCTACACCACAAACACCCCCCAACGCTCCTTCTGGGAGAACAATGATGTCAATGAGTGAGTGAGTGAGTCAGTGAATGGTAATCGAACTTTATATAATATAATAACTAGTATTTGGGTGGCGCGCGGGCTGCGAGCAGCCCGCGTTATCGATGTGCATTAGTATTATTAACAAAAATGTTGCAGTTGCTAAAAAGATATAAAATTCTCATGCAAATCGAATAACTCACAGTTACATCTATTTCAGTAGAAAGTGTGAGCAGGGTTACCATGTGCAAGTTGATTTTTTTAATTAAATTTTAGTCGCGGTAAAACCGGACCAAGATTGTAAACGACTTTTGTTAAAGGACTCCACCTCTAAGTGCAGTGGTTAACGTGGGCAGTTGCCTCGGAGACCAGCTCGATATGTGAAAATACTCGTTATCCGGAACTCGGCCTTCGGCCTCGTTAGTGACTCCCATAAGGTGTGTTGATGCGTTACACCTTTTTCGAGCTCGGCCTTCGGCCTCGCAGGTTTGAAGCTCGGCCTTCGGCCTCGCGGTGGTAAAGACAGCTTCTTCAAGTTCAGTACAAAGTCAGAACAGAGTTACCATATGCAAGTTTTATTTTTTTTATTAAAATTTTAGTCGGGGTAAAATCGCACAAAGAATTGAAACGACTTTTGTTAAGGGACCCTACCTCTAATTGTAGTAAATAACGTGGGCAGTTGCATTGGAGACCAGCTCGAGATGTGGAGAAAACTCCCCATCCAGGACTCGGCCTTCGGCCTCGTTAGCGACTTCCATAGGATGCGTTAATGAGGTACACCCCATTCGGAACTCGGCCTTCGGCCTCGTAAGTTACTAACACGGCTCGGCCTACGGCCTCGCGGAGGCCACGCTCGGCCTTCGGCCTCGCGGGCCGAAAGCTCGGCCTCCGGCCTCGCAGGTTTGAAGCTCGGCCTTCGGCCTCGCGGTGTTTAAGGCTCGGCCTGCGGCCTCGCAAGTTACAAAGGGAATGTTTTTAAGCTGTTCCCAATGACGGCCAGCTCGGCCTTCGGCCTCGCAGGCCTACAGCTCGGCCTCCGGCCTCGCTAGGGTGGAGCTCGGCCTTCGGCCTCGCCTCCACAGCTCGGCCTGCGGCCTCGCTCGATTGCAGCTCGACCTACGGCCTCGCAAATGGAATGTGGTTTCGCCACCAAAATTCCGCATCCCGTAAAAAAAAAACAAATGACGTCATCAAAAAACTTTTTTCATATTTCGAATCAGTGACCCTAAATCTCCTTAAATACTTAATTTCAGCCAGATCGGAGCAACTTGGATTTTGGTATCCGGTTCGAAGGACCAATTTCAAGTTTTGGACAATATTCCCAAATTTCCCTACAAACCATCTATAACATTTGTTCAAACTCCCCATACCTACCTAAAACGGTTTCGGAGTTGCGATCGTTTTAATTTTGTATGGGAGAACCTCTTTTTTAATAGGTAGGGTAATTTTTTTCAACTTACCAAAAGGGTCCCAGGGTTTTAGTCATTTTTAGTTTTGACACCTACCCCCCATCGCTTATGGTTTCCGAGATCCGTACACCAGTTCCATGAAGGAAACCAAAAATGCCACTTTTCGGATTTTTCTGGGGGTCACGTGACCACTCTCTATACAGTCCACACCATAATTTCAACCCAAAAACACTCCTTCTGGGAGAACAATGATGTCAGTGAGTCAATGAGTGGGTCTTCAGCTTTATATATTATAACTAGTATTTGGGTGGCGCGCGGGCTGCGAGCAGCCCGCGTTATCGATGTGCATTAGTATTATTAGCAAAAATGTCGTTGCAGTTGCTAAAAAGATATAACATTCTCATGCAAATCGAATGACTCACAGTTTCATCTATTTCAGTAGAAAGTGTGAGCAGGGTTACCATGTGCAAGTTGATTTTTTTAATTAAATTTAAGTCGCGGTAAAACCGGACCAAGATTGTAATCGACTTTTGTTTAAGGACCCCACCTCTAAGTGCAGTGGTTAACGTGGGCAGTTGCCTCGGAGACCAGCTCGATATGTGAAAATAGTCGTTATTCGGAACTCGGCCTTCGGCCTCGTTAGTGACTCCCATATGGTACGTTGAAGCGTTACACCTCATTAGAGCTCGGCCTTCGGCCTCGCAGATTTGAAGCTCGGCCTTCGGCCTCGCAGGTTTGAAGCTCGGCCTTCGGCCTCGCGGTGGTAAAGACAGCTTCTTCAAGTTCAGTACAAAGTGAGAACAGAGTTACCATATGTAAGTTTATACTTTTCATTAAAATTTTAGTCGTGGTAAAATCGCACAAAGAATTTAAACGACTTTTGTTAAGGGACCCTACCTCAAATTGTAGTAAATAACGTGGGCAGTTGCATTGGAGACCAGCTCGAGATGTGGAAAAAACTCCCTATCCGGGACTCGGCCTTCGGCCTCGTTAGCGACTTCCATAGGATGCGTTAATGAGGTACACCCCATTCGGAACTCGGCCTTCGGCCTCGTAAGTTACTAACACGGCTCGGCCTACGGCCTCGCGGAGGCCACGCTCGGCCTTCGGCCTCGCGGGCCGAAAGCTCGGCCTCCGGCCTCGCCTCCACAGCTCGGCCTGCGGCCTCGCTCGATTGCAGCTCGGCCTACGGCCTCGCAAAGGGAATGTGGTTTCGCCACCAAAATTCCGCATCCCGTAAAAAAAAAACTAATGACGTCATCAAAAAACTTTTTTCATATTTCGAATCAGGGACCCCAAATCCCCCTAAATACTTAATTTTAGCCAGATCGGAGCAACTTGAATTTTGGTATCCGGTTCAAAGGACCAATTTGCATATTTTGACAAAAACCCCAAATTTCCCTACAAACCCTCTATGACATTTGTTTGAACCTTCCATACCCACCTATAACGGTTCCGGAGCTGCGGTCATTTTAAATTTGTATGGGGAAACCTCTTTTTGAATAGGGAGGGTAATTTTTTTCATTTTTCCAAAAGGTTCCCAGGGTTTTAGTCATTTTTAGTTTTGACACCTACCCCCCATCGGTTATGGTTTCCGAGATCCCTACACCTGTTCCATGAAGGAAACAAAAAATGCCACTTTTCGGATTTTTCTGGGGGTCACGTGACCACTCTCTATACAGACCACACCATAATTTTAACCCAAAAATACTCCTTCTAGGAGAACAATGATGTCAGTGAGTCAATGAGTGGGTCTTCAGCTTTATATATTATAACTAGTATTTGGGTGGCGCGCGGGCTGCGAGCAGCCCGCGTTATCGATGTGCATTAGTATTATTAACAAAAATGTCGTTGCAGTTGCTAAAAAGATATAAAATTCTCATGCAAATCGAATAACTCACAGTTACATCTATTTCAGTAGAAAGTGTGAGGGAGGTTACCATGTGCAAGTTGATTTTTTTAATAAAATTTTAGTCGCGGTAAAACCGGACCAAGATTGTAAACGACTTTTGCTTAAGGACCCCACCTCTAAGTGCAGTGGTTAACGTGGGCAGTTGCCTCGGAGACCAGCTCGATATGTGAAAATACTCGTTATCCGGAACTCGGCCTTCGGCCTCGTTAGTGACTCCCATAAGGTGTGTTGATGCGTTACACCTTATTCGAGCTCGGCCTTCGGCCTCGCAGATTTGAAGCTCGGCCTTCGGCCTCGCAGGTTTGAAGCTCGGCCTTCGGCCTCGCGGTGGTAAAGACAGCTTTTTCAAGTTCAGTACAAAGTGAGAACAGAGTTACCATATGCAAGTTTATTTTTTTCATAAAAATTTTAGTCGTGGTAAAATCGCACAAAGAATTTAAGCGACTTTTGTTAAGGGACCCTACCTCTAATTGTAGTAAATAACGTGGGCAGTTGCATTGGAGACCAGCTCGAGATGTGGAAAAAACTCCCCATCCGGGACTCGGCCTTCGGCCTCGTTAGCGACTTCCATAGGATGCGTTAATGAGGTACACCCCGTTCGGAACTCGGCCTTCGGCCTCGTAAGTTACTAACACGGCTCGGCCTACGGCCTCGCGGAGGCCACGCTCGGCCTTCGGCCTCGCGGGCCGAAAGCTCGGCCTCCGGCCTCGCAGGTTTGAACCTCGGCCTTCGGCCTCGCGGTGTTTAAGGCTCGGCCTGCGGCCTCGCAAGTTACAAAGGGAATGTTTATAAGCTGTTCTCAATGACGGCCAGCTCGGCCTGCGGCCTCGCAGGCCTACAGCTCGGCCTCCGGCCTCGCTAAGGTGGAGCTCGGCCTTCGGCCTCGCCTCCACAGCTCGGCCTGCGGCCTCGCTCGATTGCAGCTCGGCCTACGGCCTCGCAAAGAGAATGTGGTTTCGCCACCAAAAATCCGCATCCAGTAAAAAAAAAACTAATGACGTCATCAAAAAACTTTTTTCATATTTCGAATCAGGGACCCCAAATCTCCCTAAATACTTAATTTTAGCCAGATCGGAGCAACTTGAATTTTGGTATCCGGTTCGAAGGACCAATTTGCAATTTTTGACCAAAACCCCAAATTTCCCTACAAACCCTCTATGACATTTGTTCGAACCCCCCATACCCACCTATAACGGTTCCGGAGCTGCGGTCGTTTTAAATTTGTATGGGGAAACCTCTTTTTTAATAGGGAGGGTAATTTTTTTCAAATTTTCAAAAGGTTCCCAGGGTTTTAGTCATTTTTAGTTTTGACACCTACCCCCCATCGATTATGGTTTTCGAGATCCCTACACCAGTTCCATGATGGAAACCAAAAATGGCACTTTTCGGATTTTTCTGGGGGTCACGTGACCACTCTTTATACAGTCCACACCATAATTTCAACCCAAAAATACTCCTTCTAGGAGAACAATGATGTCAGTGAGTCAATGAGTGGGTCTTCAGCTTTATATATTATAACTAGTATTTCGGGTGGTGCGCGGGCTGCGAGCAGCCCGCGTTATCGATTTGCATTTGTATTGTTATCAAAATTTTAGTTGCAGTTGAAAAAATATATATAAAATTCTCATACAAGTAGAGTAAGTGACAGTTTCTTCTAGTTCAGTACAAAGTGTGAGCAGGGTTACCATGTGAAAGTTGATTTTTTCGATAAAATTTTAGTCGATGTAAAATCGCCCCAAGATTGTTATCGAGTTTTGTTAAGGGACCATACCTCTAAGTGCAGTGGTTAACGTGGGCCGTTGCCTCGGAGACCAGCTCGAGATGTGGAAAAAGCTCCCCATTCGAGACTCGGCCTTCGGCCTCGTTAGTGACTCTCCTAAGGAATGTAAACGCGTAACACCCCATTCGTAAGTGACTAACACGGCTCGGCCTACGGCCTCGCGGAGGCCACGCTCGGCCTTCGGCCTCGCGGGCCAAAAGCTCGGCCTTCGGCCTCGCAGGTTTGAAGCTCGGCCTGCGGCCTCGCAACCGTGGCGTTGTATCGTCAGCGAAAATCCCCATCCAGTAAATAAAAAGATTTAAAAATTTCCATGCAAGTCGAACAACTGACAGATACTTTTAGTTCCCGTGAGCGGTTGCATCAAAGACCAGCTCGAGATGTGGTAAAAACTCCCTATTCGGAACTCGGCCTTCGGCCTCGTTAGTGACTCTCCTAAGGAATGTAAATGCGTAACACCCCATTCGGAACTCGGCCTTCGGCCTCGTAAGTGACTAACACGGCTCGGCCTACGGCCTCGCGGAGGCCACGCTCGGCCTTCGGCCTCGCGGGCCGAAAGCTCGGCCTTCGGCCTCGCCCTGGAAGCTCGGCCTTCGGCCTCGCAGGTTTGAAGCTCGGCCTGCGGCCTCGCAAATAAGAAGTGGTTTCGCCATCAAAAATCCCCATCCAGTAAAAAAAAAAACAAATGACGTCATCCAAAAATTTTTTTTAAATTTCGAATCATGGACCCCCAATCTCCCTAAATACCAAATTTCAGCCAGATCGGACCAACTTGAATTTTGGTATCCGGATCGAAGGACCAATTTTCAATTTTTGACAGAAACTTCAAATTTTCCTACAAACCCTCTATAACATTTGTTCAAACCCCCCATACCCACCTATAACGATTCGGGAGCTGCGGTCGTTTTAAATTTGTATGGGAGAACCTCTTTTTTGTTCGGGAGGGTAATTTTTTTTCATTTTTCCAAAAAGGTCCCAGGGTTTTAGTCATTTTTAGTTTTGACACCTACCCCCCATCGATTATGGTTTCCGAGATCCGTACACCAGTTCCATCAAGGAAACCAAAAATGACACTTTTCGGATTTTTCTGGTGGTCATGGAAACCTCCTCTACACTTTTCCCCTACATTACAAACACCCCCCATCGCTCCTTCTAGGAGAACAATGATGTCAATGAGTGAGTCAGTGAGTCAGTGAGTGGTAATCGAACTTTATATAATATAACTAGTATTTGGGTGGCGCGCGGGCTGCGAGCAGCCCGCGTTATCGATGTGCATTAGTATTATTAACAGAAATGTCGTTGCAGTTGCTAAAACGATATAAAATTCTCATGAAAATCGAATATCTCACAGTTTTATCTATTTCAGTAGAAAGTGTGAGCAGGGTTACCATGTGCAAGTTGATTTTTTTTAATTAATTTTAGTTGCGGTAAAACCGTACCAAGATTGGTAACGACTTTTGTTAAGGGACCCCACCTCTAAGTGCAGTGGTTAACGTGGGCAGTTGCCTCGGAGACCAGCTCGATATGTGAAAATACATGTTATTCGGAACTCGGCCTTCGGCCTCGTTAGTGACTCCCATAAGGTACGTTGATGCGTTACACCTCATTAGAGCTCGGCCTTCGGCCTCGCAGATTCGAAGCTCGGCCTTCGGCCTCGCAGGTTTAAAGCTCGGCCTTCGGCCTCGCGGTGGTAAAGACAGCTTCTTCAAGTTCAGTATAAAGTGAGAACAGAGTTACCATATGCAAGTTTATATTTTTCATTAAAATTTTAGTCGGGGTAAAATCGCACAAAGAATTTAAACGACTTTTGTTAAGAGACCCTACCTCTAATTGTAGTAAATAACGTGGGCAGTTGCATTGGAGACCAGCTCGAGACGTGGAAAAAACTCCCCATCCGGGACTCGGCCTTCGGCCTCGTTAGCGACTTCCATAGGATGCGTTAATGGGGTACACCCCATTCGGAACTCGGCCTTCGGCCTCGTTAGTTACTAACACGGCTCGGCCTACGGCCTCGCGGAGGCCACGCTCGGCCTTCGGCCTCGCGGGCCGAAAGCTCGGCCTCCGGCCTCGCAGGTTTGAAGCTCGGCCTTCGGCCTCGCGGTGTTTAAGGCTCGGCCTGCGGCCTCGCAAGTTACAAAGAGAATGTTTTTAAGCTGTTCCCAATGACGGCCAGCTCGGCCTTCGGCCTCGCAGGCCTACAGCTCGGCCTCCGGCCTCGCTAGAGTGGAGCTCGGCCTTCGGCCTCGCCTCCACAGCTCGGCCTGCGGCCTCGCTCGATTGCAGCTCGGCCTACGGCCTCGCAAAGAAAATGTGGTTTCGCCACCAAAAATCCGCATCCAGTAAAAAAAAAACGAATGACGTCATCAAAAAACTTTTTTCATATTTCGAATCAGGGACTCCAAATCTCCCTATATACCAAATTTTAGCCAGATCGGAGCAACTTGGATTTTGGTATCCGGTTCGAAGGACCAATTTGCAATTTTTGACAAAAACCCCAAATTTCCCTACAAAACCTCTATGACATTTGTTCAAACCCCCCATACCTATCGATAACGGTTTAGGAGTTGCGATCGTTTTAAATTTGTATGGGAGAACCTCTTTTTTGTTAGGGAGGGTAATTTTTTTTCAATTTTCCAAAAGGGTCCCAGGGTTTTAGTCATTTTTAGTTTTGACACCTACCCCCCATCGATTATGGTTTTCGAGATCCCTACACCAGTTCCATCAAGGAAACCAAAAATGACACTTTTCGGATTTTTCCCTAAGTCACGTGGGCACTCCCTATACAGTCCACTATATAATTTTAACCCAAAAACACTCCTTCTGGGAGAACAATGATGTCAGTGAGTCAGTCAATCAGTGGTAGAGCAGCTTTATATATTATAATAACTAGTATTTGGGTGGCGCGCGGGCTGCGAGCAGCCCGCGTTATCGATGTGCATTAGTATTATTAACAAAAATGTCGTTGCAGTTGCTAAAAAGATATAAAATTCTCATGCAAATCGAATAACTCACAGTTTCATCTATTTCAGTAGAAAGTGTGAGCAGGGTTACCATGTGCAAGTTGATTTTTAAAAAAAAATTTTAGTCGCGGTAAAACCGGACCAAGATTGTAAACGACTTTTGCTAAGGGACCCCACCTCTAAGTGCAGTGGTTAACGTGGGCAGTTGCCTCGGAGACCAGCTCGATATGTGAAAATACTCGTTATCCGGAACTCGGCCTTCGGCCTCGTTAGTGACTCCCATAAGGTACGTTGATGCGTTACACCTCATTCGAGCTCGGCCTTCGGCCTCGCAGATTTGAAGCTCGGCCTTCGGCCTCGCAGGTTTGAAGCTCGGCCTTCGGCCTCGCGGTGGTAAAGACAGCTTCTTCAAGTTCAGTACAAAGTGAGAACAGAGTTACCATATGCAAGTTTATTTTTTTCATTAATATTTTAGTCGGGGTAAAATCGCACAAAGAATTTAAACGACTTTTGTTAAGGGACCCTACCTCTAATTGTAGTAAATAACGCGGGCAGTTGCATTGGAGACCAGCTCGAGATGTGGAAAAAACTCCCCATCCGGGACTCGGCCTTCGGCCTCGTTAGCGACTTCCATAGGATGCGTTAATGAGGTACACCCCATTCGGAACTCGGCCTTCGGCCTCGTAAGTTACTAACACGGCTCGGCCTACGGCCTCGCGGAGGCCACGCTCGGCCTTCAGCCTCGCGGGCCGAAAGCTCGGCCTCCGGCCTCGCAGGTTTGAAGCTCGGCCTTCGGCCTCGCGGTGTTTAAAGCTCGGCCTGCGGCCTCGCAAGTTACAAAGGGAATGATTTTAAGCTGTTCCCAATGACGGCCAGCTCGGCCTTCGGCCTCGCAGGCCTACAGCTCGGCCTCCGGCCTCGCTAGGGTGGAGCTCGGCCTTCGGCCTCGCCTCCACAGCTCGGCCTGCGGCCTCGCTCGATTTCAGCTCGGCCTACGGCCTCGCAAAGAGAATGTGGTTTCGCCACCAAAAATCCGCATCCAGTAAAAAAAAAACTAATGACGTCATCAAAAAACTTTTTTCATATTTCGAATCAGGGACCCCAAATCTTCCTAAATACTTAATTTCAGTCAGATCGGAGCAACTTGAATTTTGGTATCCGGTTCGAAGGACCAATTTCAAGTTTTGGACAAAATCCCCAAATTTCCCTACAAACCCTCTATAACATTTGTTTAAACTCCCCATACCTACCTAAAACGGTTCCGGAGTTGCGATCGTTTTAATTTTGTATGGGAGAACCTCTTTTTTAATAGGTAGGGTAATTTTTTTCAACTTTCCAAAAGGGTCCCAGGGTTTTAGTCATTTTTAGTTTTGACACCTACCCTGCATCGGTTATGGTTTCCGAGATCCGTACACCTGTTCCATGGAGGAAACCAAAAATGCCACTTTTCGGATTTTTCTGGGGGTCACGTGGGCACTCTCTATACAGTCCACTATATAATTTCAACCCAGAAACACTCCTTCTGGGAGAACAATTCTGTCAGTGAGTCAATCAGTGGTAATGCAGCTTTATATATTATTATTATTATTATAATAATATAATAACTAGTATTTCGGGTGGTGCGCGGGCTGAGAGCAGCCCGCGTTATCGATGTGCATTTGTATTGTTATCAAAATTTTAGTTGCAGTTGAAAAAATATATAAAATTCTCATACAAGTCGAGAAAGTGACAGTTTCTTCTAGTTCAGTACAAAAAGTGAGCAGGGTTACCATGTGCAAGTTGATTTTTTTGATAAAATTTTAGTCGCTGTAAAATCGCACCAAGATTGTAAACGACTTTTGTTAAGGGACCATACCTCGAAGTGCAGTGGTTTACGTGGGCAGTTGCCTCGGAGACCAGCTCGAGATGTGGAAAAAAAACTCCCCATTCGGGACTCGGCCTTCGGCCTCGTTAGTGACTCTCCTAAGGAATGTAAACGCATAACACCCCATTCGTAAGTGACTAACACGGCTCGGCCTACGGCCTCGCGGAGGCCACGCTCGGCCTTCGGCCTCGTTATAACTTAATTTTTTTTAGTTTTTAGACGTAATAAATTAAACTTTATTATAGTATTAATCACAGTGGTAAGTTTTGTATACTTAGTTCTCGCGTCACGATAGACGATAGGGAAGTTTTTTTTCGCTGTCGCAACTGATAGCCACCACACGTGTTAGAAAGTTTTTGAGGAAAAGTACTTGTTAAATAATTGAAATCGCGTTGAAATTATTTGTGCCACCATGCAGAATAAGTATACTGGGTTACTAATCGGTGTTGGATTGGGAAAAGTACGGTAAGTAGTGTGAAATAACATAGCTAGCTCGCGTTACTAATCTATTGGATGGATCCAAAATGGATATCCATTCTGATATCCATTTGGATTATCCTTATCTCCTTCTAAAAGCAGTGTGGTAGTATTTACAAAGAGAAGGGTGGTCCCTGCAGTAATTCTTAAAGTCAACGATGAAATCATCCCACAAGAACGTAAAGTGAAGATTTTGGGAGTCTGGCTGGATGACAGACTATCGGGTACAGCACACTTCGACTATGTAGCCAAAAAATGTGAAAGAAATATAAATATTTTAAGGTCACTGTCAGGGGTCTGGTGGGGAGCACACCCATTCACACAGAAGCTACTATATAACACCCTCATCCGCAGCCATATGGATTATGGCTCCTTTTTGCTGGACCCTTCAAATAAAGCAGGACTACAAAAAGTTGATAAAATTCAGGCTAAATGCTTGCGCATTATACTCGGGGCAATGAAGTCATCACCTATTAATTCTATGCAGTTAGAGTGTGTTGACCCTCCTCCTACATTACGTAGGCAATACCTATCCAATCGTTTCCTCTTTAAGTTAGTTCAAAACCCTAGTCACCCGCTATTACATTACAGCCTATGGCTGCGTCCGGGATTGACTTTGACCAAGCCATATATTGCTCTGATAGCGGTTATGCGGCGTTCACGAACTCAATTAAAAAAATATTTGCTCCATCCAATATTTGATCATGACCGTTCACGTCATCTGACCTTTCTACCTCTAGAATCGATCAAATTTTGGTCGACTGTCAAAAGTGACATATGCAGTAGTATCTAGTGATCCAATAACAGTGTAAGTGACTTGTTCTTCTTTTGTAACATGCTATGAAGTATCCGTTCGTGAGTTATCATAAATTAGTCGATCAATATATGGCTGACGAAGCTCCTTTATTACCATAGTGATTTTATTAGAGACCACCTTTAATCCGTTATCTGAGCCGAAGATCAGGCGAATATTTCAAATTATTTGGTTGGCTCTAGGTGGCTAAGTGGTATTTTTCAAAGTTTGTAAGGGGGTTTCAACATTTTAAGCTAAAGTTCTTCAAAATGGTCTATGTAGTAAAAGTTCAAACTTTAAATAATTATTACATTAGAATAACTCTCAATTAATTTTTTTTACTTTGAAGAGCTGTGTTTTTATTTAAAAATCTGTGAACGCAACACGTTGAGTATACGACCTTCACAATTTGTCAACCATAGACAAAAATAATATTCTGGCGGGAAATGTTCAAAATTTTCATTCTGCCAGAAACATTTATCAGAAGGCCAGAAAAATGGACTTGAGCAAAATTACGAAGCTTGTGCAAATTTCACATTTTAATAATTGCGTCGTATAGTAAGTTTTATACTATATTAATCTTAAACATAGCGTCATTATACACTATTAGTCATATATTGAGTTGAGTTTTGAGTTATCTATTGGCTGACAATAGCTAGTGAATTGCTCAAATGTTTTTGTAGTAGCTGCGTAGTATTGTAATTTGTTATTAGTATTTTATTTCATTATAGGCATAGGCCCCTTTACAAAAAAAGTCATAATAACCATAGTTTATGTCATAACTTTATGTTTGAAAACCTATAAGTATATAATACTCTCAAACTAATTCGTAACTGTTTGCTCAGACGTAGATTTTTAATAAAACAAAATCTAAACATGCCTAGTTAATTTAAACATAACATACACTATTTTGGTTTTAAAGAAGTATAGTTTATTTATTATATAAAATTTAATTTGTTTTTGTAATTTCTTATATTTATTGAATGATATTAATATTCTTGTTCTATCTATGTAACTATAAATATTTTATAATTTTAATAATTATTGGTGTGTCATTTTCACATTTTATACGAACGGCTTAGTCACCTTCACTTTTTCTTAACAATATTTTGCCGTTTTTCGTCCAGATAAATTTCCAGTTCATACGTTTCTTTAATGTTACAGCAATGATATTTTACTAAAGATGACGTATATTCAAACTGCGCGATGGTCAGATTTAGTTCCTTTATGACATATACATACTTACCTCTGGCGTATCTACAGCTTACAACAATAAATGAGACAGATAATACGGTACAAATAATATAGAAAATGATAGCTATAATCAAAATTGCGACAATTGTCTTAATTTTCCCTCCTCAGTTTCCTCGCGCTTGTGCGACATCTACCTCATATAAACATATAATATCATTGTTTTACAGTGGTAACCCAAACGGCGCCAGAGGAGGCTCCGGCTGGGGTGGCGGTCGCGGTCGTCAAAACGCTGCCAGCGCAGAGCCAGCGCCGGCACCGCCAGCGGTGGCAGCGCCAGCGCCGGCACTGCCAGCTTCAGAACTTTTTCTGAATAGTGAATTTCAATTTGTAAGAAATTTAATCATACATGGATAGATACATATTAATCTATAATATAAACAATTTATCGTTTTTTAAATTATCTTCTCTGTATATTTACATTATAATGTTTCTATCTTAAAAAATATCATTGTACATATTTCGGCATTGCAGTTATGACCATTTATGTCCTACTAATACTATATATGCGAAAGTTTGTGACTTCACACTCAAACGACTGGATTAACACATAGGCTTATTCTCATCATTACGACAAGGATAGAACCGCGGGGCGCAGCTAGTAATGCTAATATGTTACCTCTTAACTGCTGCATAGATCCGAATGAAATTTGAAATAAATGTATGTAATTTGAAATAATATATACTTACTGCAAAAATCTTATGTAATATTTCAAATGTGAAAGTAACCTTTCTCTCTGTAACGCTGTGAGTCCTAATTACAATCGATTTTTTTTAATATAGAAGAGACAAATGTGACCTTAAAGAAAGACATTGGCTGCTTTTTATTCTGGAAAAAGTATAGTTCCCTTAGAATAATATCAATAATGTTAAAAGATGACCTGACTAAGATGGCATATACAAGGGCTGGATGCTTGTCGCTTTAAACCTGTCCTTCCTGTGGAAATCATAGGGGTGGAGGCTATGTTCAGCAGTAATCGTCATCTATGGCTGAGATTATATTGATGATGATGAATATCAATAAACACAATTCAATATTGCAATAATAAATTATGAAGCTAATACTTTTACTGCATTTATTATGTCATGTATTTAATTCCTTTTTTTATTTTCCAGATACAAGATGAATTAGAAGACGACGACGATGTAGAAATGTAACGATTAATTATTTAAATTTCAAAAATTTTAAGAAATAAATAATGTGTAACAAATAACACTGTCTTTTATTTATTCTTATATTAATTATTTATTTATATATCAATATAAAACTGAATTCTTAATTGAAACGTCAACAATATATATGTTATGGACCAAGTGATTAATGCGAGCATTATTAATAATGCCCGAGCATTATGTATAATGTCTAGCTCTATCGGGCCAAGTGATTAATTATTATCTAAACTTCATTATTTATCACAACGCACGGGCATTATTAAATGGCTATGTGATAAGTGGCCAATTTGATAATTATGCTAAATTTATTTTTGCTGCGGTAAAAATTTTACTGCGGTGCGGGGAGAGAAGAACGCGTGACACGCTTGGACCAATCACATACCGCCGTTCAGTGTGCGGCTCGTGCGACGTACTTCAAACGCCAATTGTTTCTGTTTGTTTAGTTTGGCATTATAAGTGAATACGGACGGTCGCGGAAAGGTTTTAATTATTTTTATTGAAATTAAACGACATAAATCGTCAATTTGACGAAAGATTGAGTAAATTAATGTTGTTAAAAGGACAAAATACTCAGTTTTTAACCAACGAAAGCTATGCTGAGATGATTGAAAAAGTTAAAGCGGCAAAATTGAAGACGTCGAATAAAAAACCTGAAGATTATCAGCGTTTGCGAAGATTCGACGTCATGGCTGTCAGAGAAATAGAGAAATTGATTGTTCCAGTCAAAGATAATTTGATTAGGTACTACGTGAAAAAAGATGAGATATTTCAAATTTTGCATGATACCCACCTGAAGGTAGGGCATGGGGGTAGAAACAGAATGGAGAAGGAACTAAATTTTCGCTATAAAAATATTACGAGGGAAATGATTGTCATTTATTTGAACCTATGTGAGAGCTGCGAAAAAAAACGCAGTGTCCCAAAAAAAGGATTAGTTGTGAAACCAATTCTTAGCGGCGAACTAAATGCAAGATGTCAAGTAGACCTAATTGACATGCAGTCACAAGGAGATGATCAGTATAAATTTATACTTGTGTACCAAGATCATCTCACAAAATTTGTTCAACTTCGTCCACTCAAGACCAAAACTGCTGAAGAAGTAGCATATATCTTACTTGACATTTTTACAATATTCGGTGCACCAAGCATTCTTCAAAGCGATAATGGCAGAGAATTTGCGAATAAAATTGTTCAGGAAGCTTGTTAAATGTGGCCCGAATTAAAAATTGTACATGGCAAACCGAGACACTCTCAAAGCCAAGGGTCAGTTAGTTGAGAGAGCAAACCAGGATATAGAGAATATGTTGAGTACGTGGTTGGCTGATAACAATACTAAGAAATGGTCGGAAGGATTACGTTTTGTACAATTAATGAAAAATAGAGCCCATCACACAGGAATTAACTGTACTCCATATGAAGCTATGTTCGGAACGAAGTTAAAAGTAGGACTTAAAAGTTCTTCTATACCAAATGAGGCTCTGCTTGATATTCATTCAGAAGAAGACTTGAAGAAACTATTATCTACTGAGAGCACAATTACCGACAGTAATCTCGTAGATTGTCAAGAAGAATGCGCTAAAAATGATTAAGTAGAGTCTGCCAAAAGTGAGCAACTAAAGCCCATCAAAACTGACCGTGTGAAGTGTACTCAAAATTATATGGATTTATTTTCAGCTAGCTCAAGTCAATTGTTGCCTACTTTTACCGAAGATGAGCAGTCTGAAAAAACTTCAGATACAGATTCATACCCAATACCCACGAACGAAAACGAAAACCTGGAGCGCAAAAAAGAAAATATTATGACAGAAAACTGGCTTTAAATAATTTGCAGAAACAAGCAAATAAAATGTTAGACGTATCAAACGCTAAATATCCCATGGCTGCAATTGGTGACACTGTAAGAGTCCGAGTTCCCGATGTTGATCGTGCTCGTAGCGACGGAAGAAATATGCTTGCTACCGTTATTGAAGTAACAGCCTCTCACCTTTAGAAACTGGGAACAAAACAAGGTGTTTTAAATCAACTGTACTCAAGGAACCAATTTACAGTCTGCAAGGAAAGATTTATTTCGCCTGAAGATGTTCCAGAGACAGAGATTTCTTTGAGTGTTGTAGAATGTCCTCTAAATGCGGAGGACAGGGTTATAGCAGATGTGGTTGTAAAAGTGGTTGCAAGTCTGATAAATGTAGTTGTCGCAAAGGCAAAAAGTTGTGTACCTCAAAATGCCATCATAGCGGCAGTTGTTCTAATAAGTAAATTATGTTACTTACTTTACTATATATTGTATAACAATTGTTTTCCATTTTACGTTCTATTTTACTTATGTACAAATTAGTTTCATAAGCAAAGTGTTAAAAACCATTAGATACTATTTTGCAAAATTCATTATTTTGCAAAATAGTATCTAATGGTTTTTAACCCTCAGTCTGATTGCTTAAACTTTATTCAATGAAAACTTTTATGGAATACAGATACATTGTGAATTTTTGTTTTAATTTTAATTTTTTTCGGTTAGTATATTTTTGATACAACTTTCCTTAAGTCTTAAATGCAAAATCTAGTGATTTTTAAATGTAGAAGTCCTTGATAATTAATCGAAATAATGAGTCTGATTATTTAAATTGTTTCACATTTAGTTTATTTTAAGTTATACTTCGTGCTTCGTCCTCGAGATTAGTAACCTGAAATAGAATATCTTTATACATTGTAGTAACGCCTACGTGACACCACTCTTTGCACTAAGTTGAGTTTTTTTTTTTTTTTTTTTTGGTTTTGGAGGGTACTTTCTACTCCTTGCTCTTTCCCGTCGCTCATAGCGTCATTCGCTTTTTAGTGCTCCACCAGTCAACACTATATTTTAAACTCAGTGCCGGTTTGATTTTTTCGAAGTGTTAACCGCCCCTAGTTAAAAATTACGACAAGGAAACGCGAAATAGAATATGACATCGCGAAAATAAATAAATAAATAATAATAATAATAATTCAAGGAACTGGAACAGAAGCTAACAAGTGATGATTATCAAAAACTCGTATCATCGAGTATTCGTCGTCTTCCCATCGCAAGAAGCATCTCCTTCTTCACCAATCTCGCCAGGTAATTAGCATTTTAAGACTCAAGTAATCAGTATTCGTGTAATGTTCTTAGTACCTACCTACTTTGTCTACATAAACCCGGTTTGCGTGTAATATGTATGGGAATTATATCTTAAGCCGGGTACACATTGGTGCAATGTAACATGTAATGCAACATGCAATGCAAGAATTTGACGTCCACATTGCTGCAATGTATCATGTAAAGTAACAGAATTCCCATAGTGTAGACGCCTTGCGCGCACGAACCGCGTCTACTACGCGCACGAACAGATTGTTGCAACTCTTGCGCGTAGCGACCCGAAATTTGTCGGTTTTTTCCCCGAACACAAAGAGGCGCGCAGTATGCGCGGAGCGTCAGTGTGGACAGGTTGTGTGGTGTGTACGGCTAGACGCGCGCGAACATGGAACAAGACGACGCTACTGCGGCGGAGGAGGCGGTTACATTTACGTGGAGTGAAGAAAAAGTGCTTCAATTAATTGAAGTGTACAGATCAAAGGAAATTTTGTGGAATCCACAACATGAGGATTTTTATAAAAAACATTTTAAAGAGGATGCATGGATGGAAATTGCTAATTTGATGGAAACAACACAAGAAAAATGTTACAGTAAAATGATTAGTATTTTATCATCCTACCGTCGTGAAAAAGCGAAGGAAAAGAAATCGAAAGGAACAGGAAAAGGTAAATAAATAATAATAATTTACTATTTATTATTTATTCATATACTTTATTCTTAGTACAATCGTAGGTTGGAAACCGCAAAAATGTTTGTGTATTGAAATGTAAATTGGCATAGCCGACTAATATTGAAATTGGCTTTTTTCTCTACAAAATGACAACTTTGACAACAACTACAATATTTTAATGGATTGAAATCACAAATTAATTATTAAATGTTATTAATTATTATTAGTCAAGTTTACTTAAAAACAACTATGTTTAAAACTGACTGAATTATGTTTTTTATTTAATTTTTTTCATGATTATTATTTTATTTTTTCAGGTGCCTCGGAGACATACAAAAGTCGATGGTTTGCCTTTGATTCTTTGAAGTTCTTGGACAACCGTAACAAACCGAGAAAGAGAACGAACACGGTAAGTAAAACTGGATTGATTCTTTTACGAACATCTGTCTTGCCAATGAACCTTCCCTTCTTTCATAAAATAATCGGAGAGCTCATCTCTTAACGCATTCAAATGTGCAGGCGATCGTCGAGGAATATTTCTCATAGGTAGTAGTGATCTCATATCTTCATTATTTTGCCTACGTGTGTCTTCATTCGTAACTTCATCTTCAGTGTCATTCATATATGTATTTCTAGAGTGACGTCTCAAATAATTATGTAAAAGGACAATTGCCATAACCACTAGCTCAGCTTTATCAGGCTGTAAAAGCATTGGTTTTCTGAGAACTCTAAAGACAGACGATATGATACCAAATGCATTTTCAACAGTTCTTCTGGCTCTGCTTAGCCTGTAGTTGAATACTCTCTTTGAAGTGCCTTTTGGATGTACCCCAGCATATGGTTTCATCAGATTTTCACTTAAAGCAAAGGCACTATCACCCACAAAGAAATATGGTATTGGAATATGTCTCCGTGGGAGTGAATCAGGTGATTAAGGTTTATTGTACGATCTTCTATCATTTCACAGAGTTTTGTATCTTTAAAGATGCCACCATCTGAAATCCTTCCTTGGCATCCCACATCTACAAATAGAAAATTATAATCGGCGTCAACCAAAGCAAAAAGAACGATGCTAAAGAAGTTTTTATAGTTGTAGAATTCAGTTCCACTTTTGATAGGTGCCTCAAGCACAACATGTTTTCCGTCCAGTGCCCCTAAACAGTGTGGAAAATTCCACTTCTCTTCGAACTGTTTGCTTATGTTCAACCAAGTTTCTTCTGTCGTTGGAAGCTAAAACAAAAAACTTTTATTTAATTTATGTATATATATATATATACTATCTAGTAGTTTATATCAAGAGATGGGACCTACAGTTATAAATTATTTTTATGTTTTTCAGGAGGCGGTTCAACAACCGATTAATGAAGAAAATCTGCAGAACGAATTTGCTACTCCACGTACACGGTATGAACCTACGCGAGCTAAACAAGCAAAAAAAGATGAAAGCAGCAGTGTACTGACCGATGTAGTGGGCATATTACAAACTACTGCCAATAAGTTGGGAAATTCAGGCGCTCCAGATTTAACTACAACTTTCGCTTCTTATATATCAGCTAAAATGAATACTTATTCCCTTCAAACCAGGAATTCGGTCGAACATGGAATTTTTGAAATTTTGATGAAGGCTGACAGAGGTTATTATGAATCATCATATCGACAGCAGGATAACTACCCCAGTTCATACCAAGAATCCAATTATGCATCACAGAAGAAAGGACAAGATTATGTGGATCTGACCGGATATGTTAATCGTCCTGGAACTTCCGAATTTAATCGTCCCTCGCCTTCCGCGCAAACTCCAGATACAAATCAAGCCGGACGCTATGGCTATACCACGGCAAGGAACGAAGAATATATGAACCAACAGCCATCGTCTGTAACGTCACTAGAATCTAACCAATCCTATGACGACTTTAATGATTTGATGTGATAATACTGTTCTTTAATTGACTTATTAAGAATAAAACTTACCTTGATATAATCTTTTAATTCCTCAATTATGGCGGAGCATACTTCTGTAATAATGCCACTTATGGCTTGTTTTGATACTCTGAAGGTATACTGTAAACTTGTGTAAGAGTCACCACTAGCTAAAAAACGAACTGTTATTGCCAGTCTGTCTTGGATTGAAACTGGAGCCCTTAACTGTGTGCGATTCCGAAAAATTCTTGGTCCGACTAATCTGAGTAGATCTTCAAATGTCGTTGGACTCATCCTTAAGAAATTTTGAAATTGTCCAGTTAATCTCATATCGGCCATTAGTTTTGCACCAGCTCTCTGACTATACAACTCTGTACGCCACCAACGTCGATGTCTTCTGCGTTTTATCACATGATTCACTATTAATAATGAAGCACTGACTATCATCAGAGCCCGCAATTGGTCGTCACGATCCATTCCTTTGCGTGTTCTTTTGCAGACTGAGCGATCCGTTCGCGCGCATCTCGGAAACAGATGTGAGTAGGTACATGCGCGTTTCGTGCGCACGTTGTGCGCGCCCCGCGTCTACACTGATGCAATGCTCGTTTCGTTGCAGCAGTCTGTACCCGCCTTTACAGGATAGTACGTAGACGCTATTAATGTGACTCGAGCTGTACTTGGGACTGTCTCACCACATGCCATATAATCAGTTTGCGTGTAGTTCTGTGGGCTACATATTACTGATTCAATCGGTACATAAACTAGTTGGTTTGCGTGTAATTCTATGGGAATTTTATCGTACCGGATAGTACGTAGATGCTATTAATGTGACTCGAGCTGTACTTGGGACTGTCTCACCACATACCATATAATCAGTTTGCGTGTACTCCTGTGGGATACATCTTACTGATTCACTCGGTACATAAACTAGTTGGTTTGCGTGTAATATGTATGGGAATTATATCGTACCGGATAGTACGTAGATGCTATTAATGTGACTCGAGCTGTACTTGGGACTGTCTCACCACTTGCCATATAATCAGTTTGCGTGTAGTCCTGTGGGATACATCTTACTGATTCACTCGGTACAAACTAAACTACTTGGTTTGCGCGTAATTCTGTGGGAATGTTGCCTTACCTAATAATATCTTTCGCATTTTATGATGACTATCGGAGGATAACAGTACATGAACCGAACTGTATGCGTAATTTATCAATTTACGCTGTCGAACTTCACATCTACCCTCGAGCTAGTATATCACTAACAAATTTCGACGCCATAAAGGCAGAAATAATCTAAGTGCGCCTACCGAGGAGGAAGCGCCTAGCGGGGATGATTTGGAATTTATGATGTACGTCTTAGACGAAGGCCATTACTACATCAGCGGCTGCCTCAGCAGCGGCATGAGCTGGGAACCCACAAATGTGAGTTCACCATTTGAACGTCGTGGGTATGAGTCCGCGACCGCCACAGCGGTCGACGTCTGCGCCCAGTGCCGGGGTCGCTACCGCTACCGAGAAAATCGTTCAAAAAACTCCAGCGGCGGTGCCGCTAGTTAGAACCCAAGCTGGCGAATATTTAAACTAGAAGAACGAGGCCTGGGCGTACAGGACGCCCTTGCCGGGACCACCCGCGCGCCCGCGGCGCTGCAGAGCCGCGAGCCTGCGCCTCCAGCGCGGTGGGCCGCGAAATACTCGCGGTGCTCGTCTTCTCCGCCAAAACCGACTGGCCGCCAGTAGATACGGTAATGTACGCATAACAATTGTCTGTCTCCCTTTCGTTAACAATGGTCCCTGATATGAAGAATCACTGATTCTACACTGCATTGAAGGTTATAAAACAATTTACAAACACATTACATTATAATATACCTAATAATAAATCCGAAAAAGAGCGATATGACTCCCTCCACTTCATGCAAGTTTTTAGACCTCACAAGGGTCACCCGTTCTATTATAATAGGTTTGCCAAATGAAAAACGAATTCATGTAGAAAAGAAATAACAAGAATAGAATGGTTTTCTAAAAAGACTAGCTCCAAAGTCAGGAAACTCGCACAGTTGATACGATTACTCATCATCTGCATGTCCGGCTGTCAAATACGGCAGGTTGTATTACTTCTACTTTAAATGGTGGCTCCGCGCCATTATAACTTTTTTACCATTTTCTAAAAAGACAATTTTTAGTCTTTTCAGCTTATTTTATTGAAAGCTTAATTAATATAATAATAATAAAATTAAAAAGACCACATACGAGAACAGTTCATAAAGATTGGTTCTGATTGAACGGGGTTTGAGTTCATTTGTTAATTTATTAGCTAGGAAATACTTTAGATTACCTACCATAATTTTCCTTTGTCAAGGATTCTCGCCGTAACAACGGATGCGCTTGACCTGAGTCATTACCTACATCTAAAGAAGGGAAGTTGAAAATTGAATTGAAAATGTGATTGGTAATATATTTTTTCAGCCCCTAGGTCATCTCTAAAGTACATGCATTACATATTTGTAATATTTTGAATCAACACGCGCCAGTGTTTGTCCCGCCCTCTCGTTCTGTAGACTGCGAGCTTCTGTGGTGTCATCGGCAACTGTTAGGCCGTAATTACTTTTGGCCATAGGATTCGAGACAATAACTACTCCTTTGAAATACTTTCTGACGCCTCAACGACGGGGGGCGGCTGCGTGTGGCGGTCAAACCGCTAGCGGCTTCTGGTCGGAACGAAAGCGCAAACTTCACATTAATCAACTTAAAGTATTAGTAGTTTATTTCTCAATCACATTTTTTACAAAACAGCCAACCTGTGAAATTTTATTTCGCGACGACGATGCTACTGCCATTTCATATTCCTATAAACCGAATGGCCAGCATTCAATTCTCTCGCCTAACGCGCATCGCTAATAACATTTGGCCATAGTGCGAATCAAAAAGAGTATTTGTATTAGCATCTTGTTATCATCCAAAGAAAACATCGTAGCGGATGCGGAATCTAGAAAATCCCACCCCGATTAAGAATGTGAACAAAGTAGTTCAGCATTTAAGACTATAGTCAGTAGATTCGGACCTCCCACGGTTAATATATTTGCGCGTATAGTATTATAAAAATGCGATAAAATAATGTCAAAATAGTAAACAATACATCATGACAGTACTAGGCGAATCGCGACCGCGTCCGCGAGCGCCCCGTATTCTCCTTGAAAAAGACCACCGAATGTGATTGAAAGTATAGTCGGAACCCTCTGACTTATTACGTGAGTAACTCTCGTGTTTTATACGTTTATAATACATCATGATTCAGAGATCCAGAAGCATTTGAAATAAATGCATTCACGATCCTTCGATCAGATAGTTATTATTTCTAAATTCTAAAATAAATCACAGCAACTTATCGTGTTATGTGTATGCAGTTCCTCTGCACCAGACTCGGTGAGATTTAATCATAAGTGTTTAATTAGATACCTAGTATATACTTTTTAATTAATTTAAAACGCAACCGCTATGTACCTACGCGCTGTTTTTCAGGCATCTCTAACGGTATGAGACGGCAAAATGCAGTAACGTACACATCATAACCTTTGTCAACAGGTACTTTACAGTTGGAAGTTGGATTTCCAAAAAATATATCCGGGGTAGGTTCCTTTAAGTCAATTCTGCACCCCTTCATTTATTATATACACAAAAACTGTAAGGACGTGAATAGCTTCTACCAACCTAGTCTTACCTCCTCTCTGGGTCATTTGCCCAATTAGTGCAAACCATTTCATTTATTTATACGCCGTGATGCTTAAATGTTTTCTTTTTCAAATCTGAACCCTCATCACAGCTGTAAATGAAACACCAAAGGATTCGAAATATTTAATAAATTAAACACAATCGCATCGATTATGCAAGTTGTATATTTTGATTAAATTTAAATCGCGGTAAGATCGGACCATGTCTGTATACGACTTTTGTTAAAGGACACCACCTCTAAGTCCAGTGGTTAACGTGGGCAGTTGCCTCGGAGACCAGCTCGATATGTGGAAAATACTCGTTATTTGGAACTCGCCCTTCTGCGGCCTTCGCGGTGCTTGAAGTAGTTTCTTCAAATTCAGTAGAAAATGTAAGCGGGGTTACCATATGCAAGTTGTATATTTTGATAAAATTTAAGTCGCGGTAAAATCGGACCATGTCTGTATACGACTTTTGTTAAAGGACACCACCTCTAAGTCCAGTGGTTAACGTGGGCAGTTGCCTCGGAGACCAGCTCGATATGTGAAAAATACTCGTTATTTGGAACTCGGCCTTCTGCGGCCTTCGCGGTGCTTGAAGTAGTTTCTTCAAATTCAGTAGAAAATGTATCAGAATCAGAATCAGAATAATTTATTGACAACTGATAAAAATATTACACATTTTTTGCACGATGGTATTGCAAGAGAGTGATATCAGCTTACCCGTATCGGGCATTCAATGTTGCATATTATAACTAATTATTACAATATTAATATGTCAAGATAATCATCTTTAAAAAGTAATTTCACATACAATTTTATATGACATAGGTTGTATTAATTTATTTCAAGATTACAGCATTAATATTTAAATGGATTATGCTAATTATTACATTGCCTTATTGAATCATAATATTCATAACAAAACGTCAGTAGACTTATCTCGAGACATGAATTCTTTTAAGTCATAAAATACATTCTTTATTAGCCACTGTTTCAGTTTTTTCTTAAATATAGTTTTACTAGTTATGCCCGTGATATGACTTGGCAATGTATTGTACACATATATAGCACTGATATATGAGCTTTTCCTATAGATCATGCAGTTTATGACAGGTATGTACAAATAATCAGGCCCTCTTAACTGTGTGCTTCTAGTGCGCATTTCCGATTTCCTTTTAAATAAGTGCATATTATTTCTAACAAACATTGCTAACTCCAAAATGTAGATTCCTGTCAAAGTTAAGAAACCTTGTTCTCTAAATAAATTTCGTAATGTTTCATCGCTATTTTTATTGTATATGATTCTTAAACATCTTTTTTGAAGTATAAATGTTTGATGCACATTAACAGAGTTACCCCAAAAAATGATGCCATATATTAGCAAAGGGTAAATGTTTCCATAATATGCACTTTTTGCGACATCAACAGACGACACATCTATTAACACTGACAAGGCGTAACAATAACTGGATAGCCTTTTGTTAATTTTTTCTACATGTGACTTCCAATTTAAATTTGTGTCCAGAGATACTCCAAGAAAATCTGTTTCCTTAACAACATTGATTTGATTATTATCTATATTTATATTAAGTGGGATCGGTTCAGTCATGTAATTGTGAAATTGCATCAATTTAGTCTTAGATATATTTGTTTGTAGGTTTAGAGTGCTTAGCCATTTCTTGATTTCGTGGAGAGAATTGGTTATATCCATAGAATAATCAGCAGTAGTAATATTTTTAAACTCTTTGACAAATAATATTGTCGCATCATCTGCGTAAAGTACAGTTAAGTGTTTTAATAAGGTCGATAATTCATTTATATAAATCAAGAACAGAAGAGGACCTAGGATACTTCCCTGAGGGACACCCAGAACTACTTTCTGCTTATGTGACTGAATAGTTTCAATTGTCTTTGTACTTCTATTAAAGTTAACCAAAACAGTAGTTTGTGTCCTATCTTGAAAGTAAGAACAGACAAGGTCATACGCTGTAGAGCGTACACCAATTTTATGAAGTTGTTGGAATAAGATAGCGGGCACAACGTAGTCAAATGCTCTCGTCATGTCGAGAAACAGGGATGTACATCTTTTCTTTTTATTAAGTGATTCCCATACTGCATTCAAGAGAGTATACATTGCCATTGTTGTTGACGTTCCTTTACGAAACCCGAATTGATTACAGCTCAGAATTTTACTTTTGTTAAAGAAGTTTTGTAATCTATCCGAAATAACACTTTCGAATATTTTGGAAAATGCTGGGAGTAAAGCTATGGGACGGTAGTTATTCGGATTGTCTTTTGAACCTTTTTTATGTATCGGTTTTATTATTGTGATTTTCAAATTTCTTGGAAAACAGCCATATTCAAGCATGAGATGTACTACATATACTAAAGGTTTTACAATATGATTTGCACATGCCTTAATTACTTGCATTGTAATTCCGTCATGACCGCAGCTTTTCTTATTTTTTAATCTTTTTATTATATTGATTATGTCTTCCGTATCGGTGGGCTTCATGAAAATACTACCACATGCTGATTTGTACGATGCAGACGGCTTATAATTTGTGTTGCTAATACTTTGTGTTGTAAATAGTTTGTTGAAAAAATTTGCAATATCATTTTGATCAGTTATTTTTTTCCCGTTATCTTGTATGCATTCTATTGTCTGTTTGATTTCATTTGTCTGCGTAGTGTGCATTTTTATCAAGCCCCATGTAGCTTTAGCCTTATTAGTACTGTTTTGTATATATTTAATATTTGATTTTCGTTTAGAGATTTGGATAGATGACTTCAATATCCTTACATATCTTTGATAATAATTAACCCCTGTAATGGTTTTCTTTTTTTGAAGTTGAACGTACAAATGTCTTTTTACCCTACTAGATTTAGCCAATCCTTTAGTTTTCCAATTTGGTTTACGTTTGTAACTAACTACTACTCTCTGTAGGGGAAAGCATAAGTCATATATCATTTTAAATATATTGAAAAATGTATTGTACGCATTATCAACATCTCTCTCCTCGTAAACTGCTGCAAAACTAACCTGAGAAATGTATTATATAAAAATATCTAAATTTGTATCTATCCGTCTTTTGTACTCATACCAGAACTTTTCCTTGTAACTGAGGCTACATGGTAAAGTTATTAATTGGCCAGTATGATCTGAAAGGCCAGTTCTAATAACTTGTGATTCGTATGTTTTGGTATTTGTAATGATGTTATCTATGCACGTATTTGAGTGAAAAGTTATACGAGTGGGTTCATTAATAGTACAATGAAGATTATAGGCTTTCAATATGGAAAGAAACTCTGTTGTATATTTATCAATATGTAGTATATCGAGGTTAAAGTCTCCAACAAGGATGATCTTTTTATGTAGTTTGCGCGACTTTCTCATTATTTTGAATAAAATTTTGTCTAATATCTCAATAAATACATTGAAATCACCCTTAGGTGGGCGATATATACAAATTAACGTGAGGTCCAATTGTGGTATAGCTATTCCACAACATTCAATAATTCTTTGGACAGAAGTTTCAACAAGCCAATCCAATTTGCAATATTTTAATGATTGTCGAACAAATATGAAAACTCCACCTTGTCTAACTTCATTTCGGGAGTAATGTGCAACCAGCTCATAGCCTTCTACTTTGATAATTTGTTGGAATTTCGTTTTCATAAAACTTTCTGTGAAGCATAGCACATCCAAATTTTTGTTGAAGGATTTCAGACACATTTCAAGGTCATTAATTTTTGATTTTATGCTCCTAATATTCTGATGAAAAACTCTAAATCCATTAAGTAATTTATCTACCGATTTACTTACGAAAAAACTGTGATTCATCAGTTTGTGTATATTGCGACATCACTGAAGATGTTTTTGTGCAAGGTATTTCATTCTCAATCGCAGGTCGAGAACAGTACTCCAGGTATAGCCGTCTGTAGTCCAGACGTAAAAGCTCCCTTAGAATATCTCTAGACAAGTTCCTTATACGGTGCTTAGGTAAGTTGTGTTCATAAGATGTGTAACCCGCCATTGTCGACCAACAAAATTGATTGATTAGATAAGTGTACATTGAATGTAAAATTTTTGAGTTTAAATGTTTGTTCATATATACTTCAGATACGATTACGTTAGTATTTTTTAATTGTTTGATTGCATAGTATAAATGAGATTGTAAATTTAAGGGATCTTTATCATTAGATCCTGCCACAAGCACTACATAGTCCGCCTTGGTCAATGATAAACAATATCTTAAGTTTGATTCCACTATTTCGTTCAGAGGTGCCCCGGGCTTTATAACAGAAAAAACATCGTAATTTTGTCCTAGAAGACTTCGGAGGGATTTGTTTAAGCCTTTTCCTTCTTCATCGCCAAGAATTACTACTTTTTGCTTTACTAATTCTACGACATGATTCATTTTGATTTTGGTTACAATTTTTCCATGGCTCTTTGATGATTCGTTGCATAAGTCCAGTGTATTTGTAGTAAGTCCTTCAGTGTATTTGTGACGTGTGACGCCATTTTTATCAGTTTGCTGATTTAATACTGGAGGTTCTTCTAGAGTATTTGGTATAAGTTCAGCTTCGTTACCAATGTTTTTTTTAAGAGCTATGGGGAGAGACGAACTTGTGTCTTCTCGAGTATGTATGGCATTTGATGAGTGAGGTTTATGGGCTTCTTTTAACAACACATCGTTGCTGCTGGTTGTAGGTGAACTTTCGCAAGATGCATAAGGTATTTTTTTTCCTAATTTTGTCTTGAAGATTACAGGAGAACTGTGACATGATGCAGACGTTTTAGTAGGCCTATTTTTAGTTGAGGGAGAGTGCGTAACATGTGTTCCATTTGTCTTGTTGTTTTCGATGCAACTTACACATAACTGTTGCAAGGGAGACAAGCTACAGTCAGTGGGTAATTGTGGATTGCCTGTACCTTGTGTTATTTTTTTTTAAAGCTTTATTAGTAATCTTAGTTTGTTCCCATGTAAGCGGGGTTACCATATGCAAGTTGTATATTTTGATAAAATTTTAGTCGCTGTAAAATCGCAACAAGATTGTAATCGAGTTTTGTTCAGGGACCATACTTCTAAGTGCAGTGGTTAACGTGGGCAGTTGCCTCGGAGACTAGCTCGAGATGTGGAAAAAACTCCCTATTCATGATTCGGCCTTTGGCCTCGTTAGTGACTCTCCTAAGGAATGTAAATGCGTAACACGCCATGCGGAATTCGACCTTCGGCCTCGTATGGTCCCTCCCCCAGTGGTTAACGTGGGCAGTTGCCTCGGAGACCAGCTCGATATGTGAAATATACTCGTTATTTGGAACTCGGCCTTCTGCCTCGCGTGCTGTTGACTCTGCCATCAGCCTCGCGGTGTTTGAAATAGTTTCTTCATTTTCAGTAGAAAATGTAAGCGGGATACCAGGTGCAAGTTGTATATTTTGATAAAATATTAGTCGCGGTAAAATCGGACCAAGATTGTATACAACTATTGTTAAGGGACCATACCTCTAAGTGCAGTGGTTAACGTGGGCAGTTGCCTCGGAGACCTGCTCGAGATGTGGAAAAAAAACTCCCCATTCGGGACTCGGCCTTCGGCCTCGATAGTGACTCTCCTAAGGAATGTAAATGCGCAACACCCCATTCGGAACTCGGCCTTCGGCCTCGTAAGTGACTAACACGGCTCGGCCTTCGGCCTCGCGGGCCGAAAGCTCGGCCTTCGGCCTCGCAGCCGTGGCGTTGTATCGCCGGCGAAAATCCCCATCCAGTAAAAAAAAAACAAATGACGTCATCCAAAAATTTTTTTATATTTCGAATCAGGGACCCCCATTCTCCCTAAATATCAAATTTCATCTGCACCCCTTCATCATTTATTACATACACAAAAACTGTAAGGACGTGAATAGGTTCTACCTACCTAGTCTTACCTCCTCTCTGGGTCATTTGCCCTGAGTATAATCCATCATTTATTTATACGCCGGGATGCTAAGGTTTTTTTTTTCAATTCTGAACCCTCATCACAGCTGTAATTGAAACACCAAATGATTCGAAATATTTAATAAAATAAACATAATCGCATTCCATATGTAAGTTATTCAAATTTATTAGTTCTATTTTTTTTTTTTGTTTTTTTAAATTGGTTATGCGCTTTTACAATATTTTCACAAAAAATCTTCTAAAATTAACAAAAATCCAATAAACTTTAGGAAATGTAGCATGACCCTCGGTGCGCAGCGGTGCTTGTCTTGAACGTGACTGTTGAATCTGAAGAAAACAAAAATTCAACACAATTATCCATCAATTCCGCATTATTTGTAAAAATATTGTGGTTCATTGCAATAATTTGTTATTTTGTCTGTTTGGACAATTAAAAATCTAAGATTTATTTAGTACACTAATCTAAAATACATCTTAATCGGACGATTTTCAATCGAACACTTGCCAAATAGCACGAGAATCATTGAATTGACTGAATGAGTAGTTCGAGCGCTTCGACATCTTGCGTGGTGGCAACATCAACTGACCACCGAAATCGTGTGACTTAACACCGTTCGATTACTTTTAGTGGGGCTACGTGAAATCTCTAGTCTATGTAAACAACCCGCAGTCAATTGCTGCCCTAAAAATCAATATAGCTCGCATTTTTGTGAAATGTGTCATTTTTATGCGAAGATGCCGTCCAAAATTGATCCACCAGAATACAACATCTCAATAGGATAATCGAGGCAGCCATTTGGTTGAAATTATTATCCACGCGTTATCGAATCCTTTAAAATATAATAAAAAATGTCATCAACATTATCTCAGACATTGGACGTCCACAGCTGGACATATACTTCCCCCTATCGGTTTCCACTTGAATCGGTTGAAAGCGGACATTTAGGCCATCTGTATATAAAAAAATGTAGTAACATAATTTAAACAGGTTGTTTTATATAGTTCAAAGTGTTTTATATTATTCAATGTTCGAGCTCTAGCGCTCTTAATGATGAACCTTTTCCAAAAAACAATAATAGATATAACTATACCTAACAAATAAATCCATGGTAGCCAATGAACATTTACAGTTCGAAAAGGTATTCATCTGTTAGTTAGCTGTTTTGTAATAAATGTTACATCGAAACCAATTCAATTATTTGATTTAACTTTTTATCGACGCTACTTTTACTGCATAATTTACCTCTTAGCCAAGAGTTTACTCCAGAGTATCACCATGAGCTACAGGCCATCTATGAGCTCTCCACTAAGACTATGGCGCCTTCTTCATCAAAGCTTCCTTCCTTCCCTGTGCTAGGCTTGTTGAAAAAATATAATATATCGATATCTTTGAGCGATATTTAATAGTTCGATATATCGATATAAAATTCTAAGTATCGAAAAGGTATAATAAAATTCGATATTTTTTTCAGACCAATAAACATTTATAAGTTTTAAGATTAAAAAATCCCAAAAAGAAAATACTTTTGTATACTAACATCTTTTAACAAATTATATTTTATGTATTTTTTGTTTTTGGTCGACTTGATCTGCTGTTTTATAATTTGGTTTTTAAGCTGGCAACTCTGTTAGTCAATTTCAACTGCCCGTCCGTGTTATTACCACGACTTATATATTATAACCTCAAAACGCGCGTATTTCTGTACTTGAGTACCCACATAGTAGTCAAACAATCAATCAATAATCATTTGCTAGAAAGAAAATAATTTGAGCATTGCAGTAGATTTCTGTTTTATGTGTCATGTCTAGTGCTGTATGGAACTTTTTCAAAAAAATAGACAAACAAAACGTTTCATGTAATCTGTGTGGAAAAACATATAAAACCAGTGGCAATACGACAAATTTATCTGCACATCTAAAAAATGAGCATCACCATGCGTTTTTGCAACTTAAAAATGCAAACGCAAAGTCAAGTGAAGTGAATATTACACCAAGGGCTTCAGAACCTAAACGAATGTCATCAATGACAACAAGAACCAGTTCACCCATTTCGGCGACTAATTCAACTATTACCATTACTAATGAACCTGCTGAGATAGAAAATAACTTCATGGAGTTGTCTGAATCTGCGATTTACGATGATACTGGTGTAAGTATTTTATTAGTGCAAGACCCAGCATAGCTTTAGAACAGGGATGCACAGACTACGGCCCGCGGGCCGCATGCGGCCCGCCGGTCGAATACTGGTGGCCCGCCGACAGCAAAAATAATACTCTCGTACATTCGAAAATATTGAGTTCTATTCCAGAATAAAACCAATAACAAATGTTCGAAAAGTAATTTGAATCTCGCGCGCGCGCTCTATCAATCTTATCGGTGCGCCGTGCATGCGTCGGTAACAGCGGTCGGTAATGTTCGTGCTGATCTCGGTTAAATTCGAGCGAGCGAGATAGCAATAGTCCCAAATTCCCGATAGCTCGCGTAGGTAGATACACGAAGCTTCCAGAGTCGGTTTCGAGATTTCTCCAGACAGTTTTCGACTCTATGCGCGTGGTATAAAAGCCACGCTAACCGCAGCGACCGACAGTTCGGTTTTAATTTGAGTAAAGTGTCGTTAGTTCTAGTGTAGATTTTAACTCGACTAGCCGGTGTCATAATTATAATATATTTTGATCCACATTCAACGTAGATTTCCCGTCAAGTGCCGTGTATAATTGTGTTGTGAAATCGTAAGTAAAACTGTTATTAATTTTATCTACATATTTTATCAATTATTTTTGGTAATTAATTAGGAACTGTAATTGGTAGACATGGGCGTTTTCGTTATATCACCAAAACCGTTACACCGCTCTTTAGTAAGAAAGAGAAGAAACGAATATCAATCCATTCAGTTGTGTGCACGGTTTTGCGTTTTGGTTATATCGTTTGCAGTTTTCATAACGTAGGTATTCTCGCGCGTGTTTTGATATCGTCTCGATAATATAGATATCATAGTTTTTGTAATATCGGTTATGTGCAACCGTCATATCGATATGATACGATATGAAACTCATATCGGTTATTAGTTACGTTTTGATATATCGAACTCATGCCTAGTAATTGGTTTTAGGTGCTGTGGTAATCCTAGTCAGGATTAAAACGCAACATGGACATGCCAGGAACTAGTAAAAAACGTAAGGTTAAAGATGAAAATCGGCAGTTTCAAGAAATTTGGACTGAGAAATACTTTTTTGTATGGTCGCATAACAAAGTCGTTTGTTTAATTTGCAAGAATTCTGTTGCGATTGCAAAGGAATATAATGTAAAAAGGCACTATGAAACGCAGCATCCTACTTTTACGAAGTTTACAGGCGAATTAAGAAAGCAAAAAGTTTTGTCTTTAAAACGGGAGCTTATTGGTCAACAAGCTATGTTTACAAAACCCATTCAAGATACAGAAACAGCTACAGAAGTTAGTTATGAAATTTCTCGAATGATAGCAAAGCGGAGTCGCCCCTTCAATGATGGGGATTTTGTAAAAGAATGCATAGAAATTGCCGCTAAGAAAATGTGTCCAGAAGCAGCAAAAAAGTTTGAGAAAATTCAACTGAATCGTATGACCATCCAAAGACGAATTATGTCTTTGTCAGATAATATTGCGGAACAATTAAATGAAAAAACTAAGATAATTGATTTTTTTTCATTAGCACTCGACGAATCCACTGATATTAGTTCCACAGCTCAACTTCTTATATTCATACGAGGTGTTACTCAAGATTTTGAAGTCTTCGAAGAGTTATTAGGAATGTGTTCATTGAAAGGTCAAACCAGAGGAGTTGATATACTCAATGTACTTTTGGACGAGTGTTCAAAAACTGATTTGGACTTATCGAAATTATCGGGAGTTTCGACTGACGGTGCTCCTTCGATGATTGGTGTCAATTCTGGGCTAGTTACTTTGTTGAAAAAGCATTTGCAAGAAAAAAACTTAAACGCTGAAGATCTCATGCAGTTTCACTGCATTATACACCAAGAAGCCCTCTGTTCTAAAAAAATTGAATTTGAAAATGTCATGAAAGTGGTAGTTTCGACTGTGAATTTCATAAAATCACGAGGACTCAATCACAGGCAATTCAAACAATTCCTTGATGACATTGAATGCGAACATGGAGATTTACTGTATTATACAGAAGTAAGGTGGCTAAGTCGTGGATTGACACTGGAACGATTTTTAAATTTAATAGAAGAAATTGATATTTTTCTGGCGGAAAAGCAAAGGGACGTCCCGGAACTTAAAAGTCCTGATTGGTTGTGTGATTTGGCTTTTTTAGTTGACATTACAAATCATTTGAATGTCTTGAACACACGGCTTCAAGGCAAAAATCAACTGATATCCCAGCTCTACGCACATGTATCATCCTTTCAATGCAAGCTGACACTTTTCAGATCGCAATTGAATTCTGGAAATTACAATCATTTTCCGAATTATAAGAAAATGGCTGAAAAATTCAAAAAAACTGCTATTAATTTCAGTTATGTAAAAAAGCTAGATATTTTGATTCAATCTTTTCAAGACAGATTTTCGGAGTTTAAAACAGTGAAACCTCTGTTGGACATATTTAGCAATCCTTTCACGATTTCAGTTGAAAATGCGCCAGAGTTAATGCAGTTAGAAATTATCGACATTCAGAACGACCAAGATTTACGCAACAAATTCAACGAAGGAGACTTGCTGAACTTTTACCGCTGCATTGATAAAAATACGTACAAAGAGTTGCGCATAAACGCTCTGAAATGTGCAAGCTTATTTGGTTCTACCTATATATGTGAACAAACCTTTTCAATCCTAAATAATAATAAAACAAAAAATCGAAACCGCCTTGCAAATGAAAGTTTGGAAGCAGTTTTACGTGTTGCTACAAGTAAATTTGAGCCAAATATAAAAAAGATTGTAAGCACTATGCAGTGCCACGCTTCAAATTAATAAATTCTTTTTCAATTTGAATACATTATTATCAATTTTTCATTGTCTTTAATTACCTATACTTCTGGTGGCCCACCATCAGTTCATAATTTGCCCGAGTGGCCCCTAGTCTTAATAAGTCTGTGCATCCATGCTTTAGAATCTAACTATCACTTGTTCATAACATAACTAATAACCAGTTAACTAATAATGTGTAATTAATTACTAAAAATATCGATATCGATAAATTTATATTTGAGTGTTTTTATTTAAACTTAATACTATTTATGACGACAAGTGTAATAAAATATGTACTAAATATTCAATGAATTTTTTTTAGACTGAATCCTCTAAAGATGGTCAGAGTAAAGACTTGAGGAAACAGACTACACTTATAGATATATTTGAAAGTAGTTCAAGTTATGAAGGTATTTTTTACTGATATCAGATTACTGTATTGTTTATATTTTAGTTCTAGGCGTATGTTCTAATTTTATTATTTTCCTCAATTTAGCAGGGGGTCAAAAAACTAGCCAAATAAATCAAGCTTTGATCTACATGATTTGCAAAGACAACATGCCTCAGCATCCCAATCTTTCCTATTACTTATAAAGACCAACCACAATCGTTAGTGATGTTGGACGTGACAGTGTGAAGAGATTGAACAAATTATATTAAACCTGAAATCAAAATGCTCAGTGGGTTGAGATGGAATTTCTACCATGGCGTTAAAAACAATGAAAAATTTTATCACCCCAACTCTTACTAACTTGTTTAATGAATGCTTACAACAAGGAATATTTCCGGATTTTTTAAAGAAATCTTTGGTTATACCAATACATAAAGGAGGAAAAAGAGACTGTATCAGTAATTATATAAGGAGTTTGTTTCAGAGTTGCAGCAGGGAACGAAATGGCGTTCCTGCAAAGATGCATTGAAGCTGGATTCCTTGGTAGTGATCAAAGAGGATAACCTACCCCCCCTGAAGTGGAAGTTAGGTAGAATTGCCGCCGTCCATCCAGGATCAGATGGCATCGTTCGTGTGGCTGACATCCGGACTACTGCTGGAGTAATAAGACGGGCCTTCAACAGGATTTGCCCATTACCCGTCTCTGCTGATGTCACGCACGCGGCGGGCATTTTCACTATGATTTCTTGCATTGGTTGGTCGTAAATCGCTTAATGCTAAAGATGTTACTTCTCGCCATTCTCCAGGTACAATGGACCCTGTGACCCAATCCTCACTTTCCAGTGATCGTTGTTGCACGTAGTCCACTGTAGTTTTTCTGAGCCAATTATGTAATGCACACGTCGTTTTAACAAGTTGTTCAACTTTTTGCACTGACAATGGAATCGCCTTTTCATAGATTCGAAATTTTGATACTAATATTCCAAAAGAGTTTTCGACCACTCGTCGAGCTCTTGACAGCCGATAGTTAAATAGTTTTTGTTTATCGCCAAACTCTCCTCTAGTATTATATGGTTTCAAAACATCCGTCCGCAAAGGAAAGGCATCATCTGCGACGATTACGCCTTCCTTAAATTAAGTTTAAGGAAATTTAGAAGATTCGACAACAAAGCTTCATTCAGTGTTGATTTATTAAAGACGGATGCATCATTAGCCCTTCCGTTTGTCCCAACATCTATATAAATAAAATTATAATTCGCATCTACTACTGCAAATAGATGAATACTAAAATTCTTTTTGTAGTCGAAATATTCAGAGCCTGATCTTCCTGGGCATCTTATATTCACCAATTTCCCATCCATTGCACCACAACAGTTTGGAAAGTTCCATAATCTATAGTAGTCTTCCATTATGTTATTCCATTCATGTTGACTTTCAGGAACCTGTAATAATAAAAGTGTCAACATTTTAATTACAGGATGCACCACAGACTCAAAATGAAGACTCTGCTGAATCTGAGCAGACTCAAGCTGGCAGTGAGGAACAGAAGACGCCAAATTCTGAGATTAGTAGGAATGGAAGTAGTGAACTGATGACTCCTTCATATTCTCGAAAGCCAACAAACAAGAAAAGGAAGATTGATATACCGATTGATAGAGCAATTAAAGAATTAAAAACTATAAGCGAGCAAGCCAAAGTCCAGACTGAAGATGAGTTTGATTTGTTTTGCAAAAGTTTGGCAGTACAACTCAAAAAAATGCCCTTGAACAGGGCTTTGATATGTCAGGAAAAACTTCAATCTGTGATGACTCAGGAACGGTTAACACAGATGTCACAATCATTTCCTGAAGTAATTTACTCGGACTCCAGCACTCCATCCCCATTTACTATCAACCAATCGCCTCTATACCAAAATACAACACCGAAGTTTAATTATAGTAACTACCTTGTCACCGAACAAGTTTATACGCAACCACAACCAGTGCCTGTACCCGTGAGTTCACCACAAGAGACCAATCAAGTCACAATTGTCCAAACATCCACCCAAGAGCAACAGAAGAAACATACTCTCACAAGCTCTAAAAAGTATTATGTAAATGTTGATTGTCTAAATTAAAATGTTTCAAGAAAATAACTTAATATTTTATTAAATTGATATAACTGACCTTAATAAACTTTCCAAGGGCTGTCCAAATGGCTTCACATGCTTCTTGAAAAAGTAGGATATTGTATTTCGAGGTACTCTGTACAAAAACTCTAAACTTCCAAAACTATCACCTGTAGAAAGGTATCTCAGTACAATTTGAAGTTTTATCCGGGTAGGTATGCTATCTCTCATTAAAGTGTTTTCTTTCGTTATTAACGGAGCAACAAGAAGTAGAAGTTCTTCAAATTTACTTTCATCCATTCGAAGATGATTACAATATGAATCAGGATCTTCAACGGCTAGTTCTCTCAACAATGTATTGGAAGCTCTTAATAAATTTCTTCTTGCAATCCATGGTCGCATCCACCACCGTCGACGTTTTCTTTGCTTCTTTTTTGTCAACTCTTTGATTAAATGATCACAAATTAACCTAATTCCAAGACGTACGACTTCATTCGATGACATATTTAAAAGAAAGAACAATGAATGTTCATTTCTGTATCATTTCGTCTAAGCCGTGTGAACATAGAATCAAAAAAAAAAAGGAAGCATTCACTCGAGTGAACAATCATTCGAGTGAACCGTCTGATATCACCATAATGGTTATGTATAAACATAAAGGCAATATATCATATTTCAATGTTGAACATCTTGAAAACAAGCGTTTTTTTTGTAAAACCCCTCTTAAAAACTGTATCAATTCTTGATGATACTGCAACTACTGACTATGTGCCCTTTCATGAAACATAATTATACTCATATTATGGTAGTTTGTCATATAGGTGAAGTGTATGTTTTGATAACGAAAAATGTATTCCTAAATATTTTATACCTATACTGTGGAAACCAGTTTTTTTAAAAGTATTTCACTAGCACTCATATGAGATGCTGAGTTTAGCAACTGGCTGTGTTAGTTTAAGACCTGTCCTTTTATGAAATAGACCCCAGCATGTGGTAATTAAATAAAGAAATATCCCTTCTCATTAAAGAGTATATTTCTCTGTATATTTTTTAGCATTTTCCAAATATTGCTTGATGTTTTACTTGTACTCATTGGCATCATCCGGGATCATCCATCATCAAGGGATCATCCGGGTTCAAGTTTGCCAAGAGTGTCTGTATAGATACAAGTAATGTTTCTAAAGCAATGGTCGGCAGCCAAGCACCTTTGGGTGGCATTTTCAGCAGGTCCATGCATATTCTGCCTCCTTTGTCGATGTTTGGATAGTACACAGGCGTTGTAAACTTGACCAAGGGTAGCTCAAAGGGGTGCGAGGTCAAGCCACCTCCTCGTGGTGCACCCCGGGCAACAGTGGACAGTGGGTCGCTGGCGAAGTGCTTGACGTGGGGGACGTCTTTCCACTTCTGCCCTATAGTGTTGATAGGTTGAAGTGGAGGAGGCAAGATGGCGCGGTTGGTGAGGAGCGTCATAGGGAGGATGCCAGGAGTTCGGCAAAGGACTCAGCGGACCTTCGGGTCGAAGGATGGCCGGCCTGCAAGGCCGGCGGCGTGGCAGGGAGGGTCAACCCGGTCACCCTGTCGGGCAAAACTTGGACGGCGGCAATACGCCGCAGCGGACCTTCGGGTCGGTGGATGGCTGGTCTTCAAGACCGGCGGCGCGGTAGGGAGGGTCAACTCGGCCAACCTGTCGGGCCCCATGCGTCTCCGAATCCTACGGAACCGGAACCCGGCCTCTAGGGCACCAAAGAGTCCCCACCCTTTAAAGGGAATAAACCATGATTTCACAGGCGATTGTTAAAAATCCCCAGGTGGGTAAAGCCCACCCTTCGCGAGAAGGCAGCCCCATCGTATCTGGGGGGGGCAGCAACCGCCTCGTGGGCTCCAGCCGGAGCTCACGTACCGACGACTCAAGCAAGGCTAAGAAGAACGGATCTGCTAACAACGATGACCACGGCATGAACAAGTATTAGAATCAGTCCGACGTATCGGAGGAATGCATGCATCATATAATGGAGCAAGCTGACGCCATGTTAGATGCAGAAATTGCTCGAAGAAGACTCGAGGAGAGGCTGCTGCCGGCCAAAACTATTAGGCCCCACGTCGCTGCGGTTCGGCGTAGGGAGGCTGAGTCGCGCCCGGCGGTGGCCACAAGCAGTGTCACCGCGCCCGCCCGCTCTCCAGCGAGCCAACGCTCACCTACCGACGACCCAAGCAAGGCAAAGAAGAACGGATCTGTTAAAAACGATGACCATGGCATAAACAAGGACTTGAGTAAGGGGAGGATCCCGCTTGTTGCACTATCTCGGTGTCACGCTCCACTTGGCGTCGCAAAGGCAACTGCGGTGCATTCTCCTTACTATCGGATTCCGACTCTGAATCCATCGGAGGAGTCGGAATCAGATATGAGTTGGGAGTCGGTGTCGTCTCGGAGCATCGTGAGACGGCAGCGTAAGCGTCAGAGAGGCGCAGAGGAAGAGAAAGAGGACCAAGGTGACTCCTCACCGTCACCCAAGGTCCCGACTGCGCAACGCGGCCGCGGGCCGGCCAAGACTGTCAGGCCCCCCCTCGCCGCGGAACGGCGCAGGGCACCAGCCAACGTGACGAGTGGCACGCGGAGTGCCCCCACACCAGCGCCGCGATATATCCCCGCCCCTGTTCCAGCTCCACCATCCGAGCCGTGGAACGTGGTGGCGAGAAGGGGTAGGGAGAAGGAAAAGCATGCTCCTCCGGTGCAAGCACCTCCTCCTCCACCCAACTCCAAGAAGAAGAATAAGCGGAAGAAGAAGAAGAAGCCCGCTCAGGCGCCGCAAACTACCGGCGTGCGCGAGGTCAAGCTCCGCGCCCCGAAAACTGCAGCCGTGGTGTTAACGCTGCAATCAGGGGCGGCGGAGAAAGGAGTAACTTTCGCCAAGGTCCTCGAGCGGGCCAAGGCGGATATTGACCTTAAGGAGTTGGGGGTGCCGCCGTTGAAGATCCGAACGGCGGCCACTGGAGCCCGAATTCTGGAGATTGCCGGTCCAGACAATGCCACTAAGGCAGACGTTCTGGCTGGAAAGCTCCAGGAAGTTTTCGGGAGTGAGGAGACGATCCGAGTGTCAAGGCCGGTTGCCACTACTGACCTGAGGGTCAGCGGCTTGGATGACTCGGTGTCGTCGGAGGAGCTAGGAGGGGTGCTCGCGAAAGCGGGTGAGTGCCCCATCCAATCAGTCTCCATAGGCACATTTCGCCGTGGAGCTGGAGGAATGGGGACTGCCTTTGTGCGTTGCCCCATTGTGGCCGCCAAAAGGATCGTGGCCAATGGGGGGCGAGTCCTGGTGGGCTGGGTAGCGGCCCGGGTAGTCGTTTTAGACGCTCGACCCCGCCGCTGCTTCCACTGCCTTACGCTGGGCCATGTTGCTGCCCAGTGTAAGTCTGAGGTTGACCGCAGTGACGAATGCTACCGCTGCGGTCAAAAGGCCCACAAGGCCCGAGACTGCTCCGCCACTCCCCACTGCACCATCTGCGAGGCAGCTGGGAAGTCGGCGGACCACCTCTCCGGGGGAAAGGCTTGCGCCAAGCCCCCGGCCAAGGCAAGAGGCAGGAAAAAGGCTACGGCTGAGTCCAGGGCCAGGCAGCGTCCGCCTCCCCACGACAAAGGGTCGGGGACTCGAATGGAGGTGGGTTAACATGGCCCTACCTACCTCCAGGTGAACCTTGGCCGCTCCCTGGTGGAGTGGCTTATCAACGGACACCGGGTCCGGGCTTTATCTTCGGATGGAGCCCGCACCCCGTCTCCGCTGAGTGCCGGGGGTGTTGGATTTCGGGGGATCTGACACCTTCACTAAAAAGGCACTCCGAGGTGGCGATGCCCTCGATGTGTTCCCGTGGGCATCGTGCACGAGGGGTGAGGGAGGACGATGGCTCCCTCCCCGAGGTGGGCCCGTCGCAAGGCGGGCAGCGGCGTCGACGGGAGCTGCGGATAGTGCGAAAGCGGAACCGTGCCCCCCGTCACTAGTCGACGTCGGAGGAACACCCCGGGGTTTTAGTGGGTACACCCGCCACTCTGGCGGGGACTCCCACATAACCACCGTGCCTCCCCGGCTGGTGGTATCCATAAAGGATTTCCCCCGGGTCAAAAAAAAAAAAAAGGGTGGCTCAAATGGATCTTTGTGGGATTGTAACAATCAGTTTAAATGTGCCGTTCTCATACGGGGAGCCTTTTGGTTCATGCAAAATAACCGTCAACACGTCTAACGTATCTACTTTTCCTGGGTGGCATGTTATGCCGCATGGTGGCATAGTTTGGAAGTATTTCAGTTCGCGGGTTAACCGAACAGTTCTGGCACTTGAATTCGAGGTGTTCCACATTTTCTTACGATTAGATAGATAAAAAAGTTTTGCATCGTGCTTCATGCATTTTATGGACAATTTTTTTCCGGGAGTACTGGGTTAGCTGGGTATTTTCATATTTTGATTTCTGAAAGTAAATAATCACTTGGAAACTTGATCAATGCAAGGATTTTTATCACGTTGCCGTAGCGGTAGCCAGCCCTCGTAGTAGCTAGCCCATAAAAAGTATGTCCATTTCTAACTGCTAGCGCCCTGTATTTTAAGACAAAACTCACATGTCACAACTTTACGGTGTATGACTTAAAGACACACCATTGTTCTTGTTTTTGGTTCAATGAAACTGATGCCGATTTAACCTCAAGTACATTTGCCTCTTGCCTTAAAGATTATTTAGAAAGACATTGCCTGCACAGAAAGCTCTCCATTGTCATCTTCTCGGATGGATCAAAATAGGAACGTAATATTAAGCAATGCTTTACTGAATTTCAGCAACAACCACAATGTTATTATCATTCAAAAATTTTTGGAACCAGGTCATACACAGATGGAGTGTGACTGTGCACAGCACCATTGAACGCAAATTAAAAAACAAGGAAATTGATCTATCCAGCGACTACATAAAACTGACAAAAGAGGCACGACATGCAAATCCATACGAAACGATATCAGTTGATTACACTTTTATTAAAAATTACGCCGATACTGACACCTTTGTGTACAAAAGTATAAGACCCGGTAGAAAAACTGGTGATCCTCAGGTTGTCGATATAAGAAAAATTATGTACAAGCCCGACTCCACAATTCAAATTTCATTAGGTTTTGATTCTGACTGGGTAGACCTGCCACAAAGACCACGGGCGGTATCAAACATCGTTTACAGCCAACTTCATTCAAGCAAAATTCCTATAAAGAAAACTAAGTATAATGATCTCCAACGGTTAAAGACAGTTTTGCCCCAAGACTGCCATCGTTTTTATGACTCTTTACCCTACATAGATTAAAAATTTCTTTTTTGTGTCGTAGTTTGTAATAGTTATGTTGCAATTTAGGATTCTGATTTTAGAACATGTATATTTTAGTTTAATTAAATAATAAAAATAAAAAACAATATTTAATTACTATTTGCTGACGTCAATATTTGACGTTAAATAAACGTTTTTCTTTGATTTATACTAATATTTTTTTATTTCAACACCTGCTTATTACAATATTATTATTTAGATTATACCCTAATACAAAGCAATAACTACTATCTACTAAAAAAACGGTTACGGTTAATTTTTAACCAAATATATTGTCGGCATAGGTAACGTAAGCCATTTTATAACACAATAACACTTTCATTGTTAATATATCTAAAATATAAAATAAATAAAACGTTTTTATGCTCTCCTGTAAAGTTGACGTTTTGTAAATAGCAGGGTTTGGTACTTAATCGTCGATATCCTAATATATATATTAAGATATAGAAATTTAGTTAACTATATTGCGCCACCGACTACTACTCACTATGTTACTGTCCATCCAAAGGTTGTCTGGTAGAAATCGCTATACGCGATAAGACCGCCCATTGTGCGTGCCTTAGTTTATGAGTGTATGTAAATTAATTCTTAAGTTTATTATAATGGTAAGTGCAATAAAGAATTATTCTATTGTGGTCAAAGAAATGTTTCCGGAAAAGCTGATTTCCAGACGAGGCGACATCCCATGGCCACCCAGAAGCCCAGATCTGTCCTCAACAGACTTCTTTTTATGGGGGTATTTAAAAAGTCGTGTCTACATTCATAAATCAAATACACTACGTGAACTTAAAGAAAGAATCAGCGAAGAAATGTCGGCAATCTCGAGGACTCTTTGTCGTCGAGTATTCGAAAATTTCGGTATTCGCTTAAAAGAGTGTAAAAGTCGGAACGGTGGCCATTTAGATGATATTATTTTAAAAAAATACAGGGTGGGCCATCTGTTGGTACGTTTTTGAATTTCTTCGTATGACAACGGCAATCGAGCTACAGACCCGAAATTTGTACAGTTCATTAGCCATACCGTCCGCGGCACGAAACAACATGTTTTCTCTTGAAGAGCGTTTTGAAATTTTAAAAACTTATTTTCAAAGTCAAAGTGCTGTAAAGTGCTGTGTCGCCAAAACTGTGCGAATTTTGAAAAGATATATGGGTCGTGATAAAGCACCCACCGAAAGCGCTATACGCAAATTGGTGAAGAAAGTTCGTGAGAAAGGGATGTTAGTGGATGACAGAAGTGGTCCCAGAGCTCGGACAGTGCGCACACCAGAGGAATATTGAGGCTGTGGCCAAAAGTGTGAGACAGAATCCGACGAACTCAACTCGACGCCGATCGCAGCAACTGAGCATTAGTCGCACCAGCCTGAGGAGAATACTGCACAAAGACCTCGGATTATTTGCCTACAAGATCCAGATGACTCAAGAGTTAAAAGCAAATGACCATCCCCGCTTCGATATCAGTTCGCTGTGTGGGCCATAGACCAGCTCAATAATTACGTCGATTTTGGTCGAAAAATCATCTTTTCGGATGAAGCGCATATCCATCTCGGCGGATATGTGAAAAAGCAAAACTGCCGGCTTTGGGGTTCGGAACAGCCACACGCAATCTCGTAGAGACACCAATGCATCCTCTAAGAGTCACAGTTTTTTGGTGTGGATTTTGGAGTGGTGGCATAATTGACCCATTTTTCTTCGAAAATGATGCTGGTAACGCCGTTACCGTCAATGGCGAACGCTACAGAGCCATGTTGACCAACTTTTTATGGCAAGAACAAACTATTAACGAAGCTTTACAATTACATCAAACTGAAAATAATTTAGGCGTACAAATAAGTGAACCGGTGAAAGACAAAGTTAGTGGCGACCTATTCATCGGTAAAACTGTTTTAATCCGATATTATGAAAAAAAATTTTGGAAATACTATATTATTATAATACTATAAAAAAATGTCGTTTTTGACATTTAATTCCTTGAGACTAAAAGAGATCAAGATGAATAACAATCGTGAAAATTCGACTTCACGTGGCAGAGGCCATTCCGGCGGTAACCGCCGAGCAGCCCGCGACGCGCGAAGGGCGTATTGATCACTTCAACAATCAACGCTTTGCAGAAGATTGGAACTACGAGCCCCAATCCTACGATCAAAGTCGGGAGGTAGTGACTCGCCGACCTAATAAACGGACCGAAAACTGGAAGAATCGAAACGCCAAACCCAAGGAGGAGCGAAAGATTCAGGAAGTAAAACCCAGTGTTGTGGAGGATGCCCCACGTGACGAACCGATGTACGACATCGGACCTCATTCGTCAATGGTCCCTGACCAAGATTGCTTTAGCCAGAACTTTGAGTTTTTTGGATTTATACCACTAGTGAACCAGACGTTCGAGAAGATGAGAGGTATTGACCCTAGACTACACGACCGTCTACCCTTGTCGATGTTCACACATGCTATGACAACACATTTGAATTTGGACATTCTTGAAGTAGCACGGAGTTCCGGCCAGAATGTTCTAAATTTAAGGACAGATGCCAGGGAGATACTCCCTGATTACCAAGTAATTCCGCAACCAATAGCGGATTATATATCACATGTCACGAGTGTGATTACTCAGGATGGGAGAGAAATTCGACCGAACCTCCCCCCCGTGGCTATCCCGCAAGGACCAATTATGCAGGATAACGTCCAAATAGCACCAAGTGGCAGCTTCGGTGCAGTGAATGCCGCTAATCATAATGTATATGAGTGCTACATATCACCATTAATTACGGCTAATCGAGTTACTGCATCATTACAACAGCAAGCCCAGTACCAACCTCTATCACCGGAGTTAATTCCTGGAAATTTAATTCCGAACCGTAATATGCTTGGGTTCGATGCTATCGATGTGCAGAATGCTGGTGCAGCTGCACGACTGGCGGGAATAGTATTCCCTAACGATGATACTCTTGAGGGGAGATATCTCTACTCTTCTCTCTTACATACTAGAGTGTATACAGCGTTAGCCGAAATGAAAGATCGGTTTAAAATGGTAGAGTTACGAAGAGAGTTGAATCCTGAAGGATTGAATATCTTGCAGAAGATAAAGAAGAAGGTAACCCAGGTAAATTTAACCTTCGTTGAAACCGTTGGCTTAGTCAATGATGCGCAAGTTCCATTGTACTCTCGCCACGTTAACGTCCAAGGTTCCGGCGCTCAGGGATCCTCAGTTACGAACCAGTCTAGTATTGAGTGCTTCCATCGCCGACGTTTCGTGCATGGACCAAATCACGCACGAGGATTTTGTTGTACCACTGAAGCAGGCAATGCCCCAGGCGGATGGGTTGCAACCGCCAATGCCAACTTTAATGGAAGGGCCATTCATACCAGTGATACATCCGGACTACCCACATCTGCGAGGACTAGGCTTCGCGTCGCATGGACCAGCAGGATCAAGGGACAATACGCTCGTGAACTTTATTGAGCGTAACTATGTTACAACGAAGTACAACAACGAAGTAAAACACGTCGATTCTAGTACAAACATGTACACAATATTTTTTTATAAAACTGTCGGCAAAAGAAAATTTGGAATTTACTATACCGAAACGTACAGATAGACATTGTTCCATATGTTTCAATTGTTACAGAAATACAGCTTCAACCACACGAAAAATTCAACGAATTTAAATTATTGAATATGGAAGATTACACATATGTTGATTAAGACAGTAAAAGTATGTGACAATAACTGTGTTTTTATTTTATTTTTTTGCTGCATCCCGCCCCGGTTGCTCGTATAGGTGGAATTTAATTACGATGTTATTTTTCATACAATCTTTGTCCTACTAATAACGAGCACAAAAAAAAGAACCAAAACGACTAAGCCGTTTATATATAGATAGATAGTCTGATTCCGATTAAAATGCACAGTGTAAATGTAGCTTAATAAATACATTTTTGTTACGTACAATTTATTTAAGAATTACTCATATAGCATTACGATTCGGCACTTCTGATAAAAAATCCTTCACATAACATATTAGACTATGCGCGGATAAATAAAAAGAGACACTGACTAGAGACTAAGAGAGTACTGGCTACAAAACTCTGTTTAATAAAATTGCGGAAAGAATGCATTACCTTCAGAGACTTAAATAATCCACTAATACCATCTCCATAAGAAAAAAAGATTAATTTAAGTGCGGGATGGAAGCCGACTAGATCATCAGAAGAAACTGCAGAGACGTAGTAAAGGATAGGATTAGGATTAAAAGGAGTAGGATTGGTTACCTGGAATTCAACACTCAGGTAAAAATTAGTTGTATTTGAATTATTATTTTGCCCTTGCACTAATTATTGTTCTTTTGTCTCTTTCTACATTGGAATACTGCGATCAATAGATTTGTCAATTGTTATTTACAAAGATTTAATTCTTGGTTCCAGGTTTAGTAGAAGGCGGTAATGAGCGACGCATGCAGTTCTGTCGATTTTTACTGCATACCGACATTGAAGATGGGTGTTTTCTAAAGAGTATTCTATGGACGGACGATTCAAAATTTACAAGAGAAGGAATTTTTAACCCGCATAATTTACACCATTGGGCTCCAAAAGGTCTAAATCCACATGTGACGAGAGAAGCCTCGCACCAAACGCGATTTTCAGTGAATGTTTGGGCGGGAGTGGTCGAACTTCATCGGACCTCACTATTTGCCAGACAACCTTAAAATTCACAGTGTAAATGTAGCTTAATAAATACATTTTCGTTACTTTTTTACATATTTGTTACAACAACTTCGATACAACATTTTCGTTAAGAACAATTTATTTGAGAATTACTCATATAGCATTACGATTCGACACTTCTGATTATCCTTCAGATAACATATTTGACTATCCGTAGATAAACAAAAACTACTTAGAATTTTCAGAAAATGATCTCCCGGATTTGTTGAGTGATGTGCCGATATGCGAAGAAGATCGAGCCATCATCTACAAAACGACGGGTGTCCGGCACACTCGATAGTGTGAGAGAGTTCCTGAATATAGCCTTTCCCAATGCGTGGATTGGACGAAATGGTTCCATTTAATGGCCCCCAAGGTCTCCGGACTTGACGCCCCTTGATTATTTTGTTTGGGGGCGTGTGGCCGTGGACGTCCTATGGCTGCGATAAATGAATATTCATACAAAATTTTATCCAACTTCAAAAGTAATTTGAAGTAAAAAGTAAATATTCAATTTGACTGTATTTGTGTGAACCAATGTTGAACCGATTTTGATAATTCTTTTATTTGATAACAGAAGATATAAATAACTACTCTTACATATTTTTGTGAGTAGCTGGAATATGGACAATCGGGCACTCAAGGTGTCACAGCCACATACTTTAACTTGTACCACTGATAAGACACCAGTTACCAGTGGTTCCTGGGTAATTTCTGAATATAAAGTTAAACGAAAATATAAACATTACGTGGGCCAAGTCAGTGATGCAAAGCAAACACAATTTATTGTCACATTCTTGAGACTTGTCTTCTCTTTTCTTGATATGTCTTTTACATGGCCAATAGAACCTGATATTGATACTATTCGATCTCGGCTCAATTAAAGTTTCTAGCAGAACCCACAATGAATCAACAGGCTCAATCAATATTTGAAAACATCAACTATAATTACAATTTAGAATAGGTTCATAGAATACATTTATTATAGTTTTAAGAAGATTGTTGCGATTGATCTCAAATATCGAAGTCGGTTTTTGACAAGATGTTTATTATTTAATTATGTTATTTTGTGCATAATTAGTATGATACTGTTTTTTATTTTTGCCACTTTTTGCAAATCATCGTATTGCAATAGAAGCTATGTAAAATACCATTTATATTCTTTTAAAAGAAAACCTCTTGCACTCAAAGAATCTCTAGCAAAAGATGTGCAGTCTCTGGTCCTTAAAGAGATTGACAGGAGAAGGTGTGTTATAGTAAGTGAATCCTCTTGGTGCAACTATGATATTTGATTAGAGATAGACTCCGAAGAAAATCTACCTACTATTATTTTAGAAGTCCAATCAGTTAAATTTATTTCCTCTTTCTGCATTCCATCTTGAATTTGAGACATAAAAGCTTTGAAAGGAACCGTCTTGATTATTGAAATCAGAAAAATTTTACAAAATCTGCCAAATTTATTGGCATGCAAACCAAAATCCAAATGAACGAAACTTAAAAATAAAACTCCAACACATGAAATATCATTTTGATTTCAAGATGAAGCTATTTATAAATCAGCTTGAGTATTTAAAAGTGGTCTGTATCATTTGAAATGGTACATAGGAAATGTTCGATCAGAACACTACCTTATACCTGTATAGTAATGGAACCTTTCAGCAATAATCTAATGAGAAACATAACTATCTTAAGAGTTTTGTAGAAGCTAAACTTGTATATGAATTTTCTAGCAAATAACACATGATTCAGAGCTAGTTCTTAGATGACATGTCTAATTGTAACATGAGAAAAACATATTTTAAATATTGGTATAAAGAAGTGCTTGTTTCATAACATAAAGATCTTGACACCTAACAACACTAAAAAGAGAATACAAATGTAATTTCTGCAGATGCAAATTCACTGTATCAAAAATAATACTTTTTAACTTAACTCAATACCTAAATGCAACTAAAATGTGTTTTGACAAACCAACAAGCAATTTCAAGTAGCAAGGAGTAACAAAAAATTGAACAACTGTAGGACGAAATGGGTATTGGCACAAACTCAATGATGAGTGTATCTTTAATTTTAGATTCAAATTTGATAGGTAATAATGCTATTCACACCATTTTATGAGACAAGCTCACACAGGTAATTTGTGTGCAATATATTATCTATAATTAAAATCAGTAGTGGTACTTTTAAGGATGTAGTAGTGTATAGTGCGAAATGTTACAATAATGCATGTTGTTAGTGCAAGCTGATGCAATACAGACGGAAAAACTTGCAGAAGTTACAGATTAATGAACTTTCTGCTGTGAGAACAATAGATTGGAGCTAGTTTTTTCAGCTTCAATCAAACTTTATAAGCCCAACCATTCATTTTAAACCTTTGGTTATGCTCCCATAATAACGACACACAAGTCCGAAAATACCACTTCAAGGTTAAACAATTTTGTCAACAGGTCAGCCATTTCGATCTGTTTGAGCAACAGCGGCTGAAGCTAACACAAGTTTCTAGGATATTCATCGATCAAGTTTCTAGGATATTCATCGATGTACTTTTACAAATATATTTAAAATCACGCAGGAATAAATTCGACTGTAGAAATAATTAGATATGCTGCTTTTTGTACAAAAACATTCTAGAATCAACGAAGATGGCGCGAATATCAGCCAGACAGATGAGACAGACCAAAGCTATCTAATTTGTGGACACAACGCGGCACGTTTTTTCAAAATGATCAATTCGAGAAACGCTCAACCCACACCACGGATTCTCAAATTTTCAATACATCATGGCGTTCAACAATGTTGCCAACCTCAGAAAAGCAAAAAGCAGCAAATAAAACTTAAAAAAACAGTAGAAAACGGTACAATAGTACATTTACAAAAATCAAATTGCAACATATATATACATAATAGTACAACTATTTATCAATTCTGCTACTGCTACATTTATCGCAAATTAAGAATTTTTAGTAAATATTGTGTTTTACAGAACTTTTATGATACAGCAACTGATTAATCCCACATTTGCTGTCACAATTACAAGCGGAACAAAAAAATAAATAGGGATTACCATTTCATCCACTTTTAATCTGTCATCGTTTAAACACGAATCTATAAATTTTGGTTCATAATATGGAACTTTTTTCCTAGGAAGGGTTTTAACAAAATCTGTATCACTGCCGATTGCCTTAAATCGCTTTTCCAAATAATAAGCGAAATAATAGACAAACTTTGACCGTTTGCTTTGCTTGTTTGCAGAAAGAAAGAAAGAAAGAAAAAGGAAAGAAAAAAGAAAGAATGAAAATACATTTATTCCCATTAAAGCAATACATTTGTTTAAATTATACATTAATATATTTTTTAATATATTAATGTATAATTTTAGAATTTAGATAGAAGATATATTTGTAAATATGTAATTTGTAATTTTGCATACTTAAGTGGTAAGAGCATAGCGATCTAAAAACTACCTTGAATACGAGCATTATGTGTACCTATGTTTCTGCAAAATAAATAAATTTGAATTTGAATTTGACATTTAAATTATCAAAAAACAAAAACACAATAAGTAATGTTGCCCGATGTCAGGAATGAAATCGACTCAGCATACTAGGGCCAATCTCATTTCTGACATCACGAACGCACAAATGACTACCCACTCCTCAATTCAGCAAAATATAAGACAAAATAAACGAGACCAACTAGTGAACGAGTTAATGATACCAATTGTAAAAAGGCGCATTACTGACACGCACAAAAACTATCTTTATTGCTTTTTATATAATGTTATTTTGGACATGTTGGTTTTGACCTTTGCGAGTATTTTTTTACGTAATTCGAATGAATGCCAAACACAGTAGAAATACAAACTAAAACAGGGATGAAATGGCGAAAACAGTTAATCTACTGTTAAAACAGTAGGGTTGGCATCACTGGTGTTGAATCTATAGCAAATGGGTTATCTGCCTATTCTCTATTTGGCAACACTAAAACATAACTTGAGGACATAGAACTAATATGTACTATGTACAACATTAGTTCTATGCTTGAGGATACCTACTTCCGGCTACCACACCGCCATGTCTAGGGCTATAGTTTTATACTCTGTGGTGTGTTGATTTGTTTCGGACAGGGGTGTCCACTTTGAAAAAACATGGTTGTTTTTTTTATTCGATATATCAGAACTGTACATCGATGTTATTCGATGTATCGAGTGAAAACAGCGATATTTTGTACGCATCGAGTACTTTTTTAGGGTTTCGTAGACAAAGGGTGAAAACGGAACCCTATGTCACTAAAATTTCGTCGTCCGTCTGTCACCAGGCTGTATCTCATGAACCATGTTATTTAAACAATTTCACAGATTATGTATTTCTGTTGCCGCTATAACAATAAACACAAAGGAATATAATTTACAGGATGCTATTGCTGTTATACGGCATTGTCTATGGCATCGAACTAAACTACTTCAACACAACTTTTCATGCAAACCATCACTAAATACTTTCCCGGACAGGTCAAACATTTGTGTGTATGAACATGTCTGTTTGACCTGTGTCTGGGTGTGTATGTGTATATTTATATAAGTATATATATACCTATATATCAGTCATCAAGTTACCATAGCACAGGTTCTGCCTAGTTTGGGACCTGAAGACCTAGTGTAAATGTTAACAAAATAAACAACATTTCAAATACAAATATGTTTAATTCCAAAAGATTATTACAGTGTGGTACACATGTTTACAGATAGTCTTATTATTATTATATTATATATATATAAACCTCGATTACCACTGACTGATTGACTGACTCACTGACTCACTGATTGACAGAATTGTTCTCCTAGAAGGAGCGATGGGGGGTATATGTGGTGTAGGGGAAAAGTGTAGAGCAGGTTCCCGTGACCTCCAGAAAAATCCGAAAAGTGTCATTTTTGGTTTCCTTGATGGAACTGGTGTAGGGATCTCGGAAACTATAATCGATAAGGGGTAGGTGTCAGAACTAAAAATGACTAAAACCCTGAGACCCTTTTGGAAATTAAAAAAAAATTTACCCTCCCAAACAAAAAAGAGGTTTTCCCATACAAATTTAAAACGACCGCAGCTCCGGAACCGTTATGGGTGGGTATGGGGGGTTTAAACAAATATTATAGAGGGTTTGCAGGGGAATTTGAAGTTTCTGTCAAAAATTGAAAATTGGTCCTTCGAACCGGATACCAAAATCCAAGTTGCTCCGATCTGGCTGAAATTTGGTATTTAGGGAGAATGGGGGTCCCTGATTCTAAATATAAAAAAAAATTTTGGATGACGTCATTTGTTTTTTTTTTTACTGGATGGGGATTTTCTTTGGCGATACAACACCACGGCTGCGAGGCCGCAGGCCGAGCTTCAAACCTGCGAGGCCGAAGGCCGAGCTTTGAGGGCGAGGCCGAAGGCCGAGCTTTCGGCCCGCGAGGCCGAAGGCCGAGCGTGGCCTCCGCGAGGCCGTAGGCCGAGCCGTGTTAGTCACTAACGAGGCCGAAGGCCGAGTTCCGATTGGGGTGTAACGAATTAACGTCCCTCAGGTGAGTCGCTAACGAGGCCGAAGGCCGAGTCCCGAATGGGGGGTTTTTTCCACATCTCGAGCTGGTCTTCGAGGCAACTGCCCACGTTAACCATTGCACTTAGAGGTGGGGTCCCTTAACAAAAGTCGTTTACGATCTTGGGGCGCTTTTACAGCAACTTTAATTTTATCAAATAAATCAACTTGCACATGGTAACCCTGCCCAAACCTTGTACTGAACTAGAAGAAACTGTCACTTACTCGACTTGTATGAGAAATTTATATATTTTTTCAACTGCAATTACCAGTTTGATAAAAGTTACTAATGCACATCGATAACGCGGGCTGCTCGCAGCCCGCGCACCACCCAACACCTAGTATATATATAAACCTCGATTACCACTGACTGATTGACTGACTCACTGACTCACTGATTGACAGAATTGTTCTCCTAGAAGGAGCGATGGGGGGTGTTTGTGGTGTAAGGGAAAAGTGTAGAGGAGGTTCCCGTGACCTCCAGAAAAATCCGAAAAGTGTCATTTTTGGTTTCCATCATGGACCTGGTGTAGGGATCTCGGAAACCATAATCGATGGGGGGTAGTTGTCAAAACTAAAAATGACTAAAACCCTGGGATCCTTTTAAAAAATTGAAAAAAAATTACCCTCCCGAACAAAAAAGAGGTTCTCCCATACAAAATTAAAACGATCGCAACTCCGGAACCGTTATAGGTAGGTATGGGGGGTTCGAACAAATATTATAGAGGGTTTGTAGGGAAATTTGAGGTTTCTGTCAAAAATTGCAAATTGGTCCTTCGACCCGGATACTAAAATCCAAGTTGCTCCGATCTCGCTGAAATTTGGTATTTAGGGAGATTGAGGGTCCCTGATTCCAAATATAAAAAAAAAAATTTGGATGACGTCATTTGTTTTTTTTTTACTGGATGGGGATTTTCGCTGGCGATACAACGCCACGGCTGCGAGGCCGCAGGCCGAGCTTCAAGCCTGCGAGGCCGAAGGCCGAGCTTCGAGGGCGAGGCCGAAGGCCGAGCTTTCGGCCCGCGAGGCCGAAGGCCGAGCGTGGCCTCCGCGAGGCCGCAGGCCGAGCCGTGTTGGTCACTTACGAGGCCGAAGGCCGAGTTCTAAATGGGGTGTTACGCATTAACATTCCTTAGGAGAGTCACTAACGAGGCCGAAGGCCGAGTTCCGAATGGGAAGTTTTTTTTCCATATCTCGAGCTGGTCTTTAATGCAACCGCTCACGGGAACTAAAAGTATCTATCAGTTGTTCGACTTGCATGAGAATTTTTAAATCTTAATATTTACTGGATGGGGATTTGCGCTGGCGATAAAACGCCACGGTTGCGAGGCCGCAGGCCGAGCTTCAAACCTGCGAGGCCGAAGGCCGAGCTTTCGGCCCGCGAGGCCGAAGGCCGAGCGTGGCCTCCGCGAGGCCGTAGGCCGAGCCGTGTTAGTCACTTACGAGGCCGAAGGCCGAGTTCCGAATGGGGTGTAACGAATTAACGTCCCTCAGGTGAGTCGCTAACGAGGCCGAAGGTCGAGTCCCGAATGGGGGGTATTTTCCACATCTCGAGCTGGTCTCCGAGGCAACGGCCCACGTCAACCACTGCACTTAGAGGTATGGTTCCTTAACAAAAGTCGTTAACAATCTTGGTGCGATCTTACAGCGACTAAAATTTTATCAAAAAAATCAACTTGCACATGGTAACCCTGCCGACACCTTGTACTGAACTAGAAGAAACTGTCACTTACTCGACTTGAATGAGAATTTTATATATTTTTATGAACTGCAACTACAAATCTTGATAAATATTACTAATGCACATCGATAACGCGGGCTGCTCGCAGCCCGCGCACCACCCAACACCTAGTTATATATATAAAGCTCGATTACCACTGATTCACTCACTCACTCACTCACTCACTGATTGACAGAATTGTTCTCCTAGAAGGAGCTATGGGGGGTGTTTGTGGTGTAGGGGAAAAGTGTAGAGGAAGTTCCCGTGACCTTCAGAAAAATCCGAAAAGTGCCATTTTTGGTTTCCTTGATGGAACTGGTGTAGGGATCTCGGAAACTATAATCGATAGGGGGTATGTGTCAGAACTAAAAATGACTAAAACCCTGGGACCCTTTTGGAAAGTTGAAAAAAAATTACCCTCCCTAACAAAAAAGAGGTTCTCCCATACAAATTTAAAACGACCGCAGCTCCGGAACCGTTATAGGTGGGTATGGGGGGTTCAAAAAAATATTATAGAGAGTTTGTAGGAGAATTTGAAGTTTTAGTCAAAAATTGCAAATTGGTCCTTCGACCCGGATACCAAAATCCAAGTTTGTCTGATCTGGCTGAAATTTGGTATTTAGGGAGATTGGGGGTCCCTGATTCTAAATATAAAAAAAATTTTTGGATGACGTCATTTTTTTTTTTTTTACTGGATGGGGATTTTCGCTGGCGATACAACGCCACGGCTGCGAGGCCGCAGGCCGAGCTTCAAACCTGCGAGGCCGAAGGCCGAGCTTCCAGGGCGAGGCCGAAGGCCGAGCTTTCGGCCCGCGAGGCCGAAGGCCGAGCGTGGCCTCCGCGAGGCCGTAGGCCGAGCCGTGTTAGTCACTTACGAGGCCGAAGGCCGAGTTCCGAATGGGGTGTAACGAATTAACGTCCCTCAGGTGAGTCGCTAACGAGGCCGAAGGCCGAGTCCCGAATGGGGGGTTTTTTCCACATCTCGAGCTGGTCTCCGAGGCAACGGCCCACGTCAACCACTGCACTTAGAGGTATGGTTCCTTAACAAAGGTCGTTTACAATCTTGGTGCGATCTTACAGCGACTAAAATTTTATCAAAAAAATCAACATGCACATGGTAACCCTGCCCACACTTTGTACTGAACTAGAAAAAACTCTCACTTACTCTACTTGTATGAGAATTGTATATATTTTTTCAACTGCAATTACAATCTTGAAATAAATACAAATGCACATCGATAACGCGGGCTGCTCGCAGCCCGCGCGCCACCCAACACCTAGTTATATATATAAAGCTCGATTACCACTGATTCACTCACTCACTCACTCACTCACTGATTGACAGAATTGTTCTCCTAGAAGGAGCTATGGGGGGTGTTTGTAGTGTAGGGGAAAAGTGTAGAGGAAGTTCCCGTGACCTCCAGAAAAATCCGAAAATTGCCATTTTTGGTTTCCTTGATGGAAATGGTGTAGGGATCTCGGAAACTATAATCGATAGGGGGTATGTGTCAGAACTAAAAATGACTAAAACCCTGGGACCCTTTTGGAAAGTTGAAAAAAAATTACCCTCCCTAACAAAAAAGAGGTTCTCCCATACAAATTTAAAACGACCGCAGCTCCGGAACCGTTATAGGTGGGTATGGGGGGTTCAAACAAATATTATAGAGAGTTTGTAGGAGAATTTGAAGTTTTAGTCAAAAATTGCAAATTGGTCCTTCGACCCGGATACCAAAATCCAAGTTTGTCTGATCTGGCTGAAATTTGGTATTTAGGGAGATTGGGGGTCCCTGATTCTAAATATAAAAAAAATTTTTGGATGACGTCATTTTTTTTTTTTTTTACTGGATGGGGATTTTCGCTGGCGATACAACGCCACGGCTGCGAGGCCGCAGGCCGAGCTTCAAACCTGCGAGGCCGAAGGCCGAGCTTCCAGGGCGAGGCCGAAGGCCGAGCTTTCGGCCCGCGAGGCCGAAGGCCGAGCGTGGCCTCCGCGAGGCCGTAGGCCGAGCCGTGTTAGTCACTTACGAGGCCGAAGGCCGAGTTCCGAATGGGGTGTAATGAATTAACGTCCCTCAGGTGAGTCGCTAACGAGGCCGAAGGCCGAGTCCCGAATGGGGGGTTTTTTCCACATCTCGAGCTGGTCTCCGAGGCAACGGCCCACGTCAACCACTGCACTTAGAGGTATGGTTCCTTAACAAAGGTCGTTTACAATCTTGGTGCGATCTTACAGCGACTAAAATTTTATCAATAAAATCAACTTGCACATGGTAACCCTGCCGACACTTTGTACTGAACTAGAAGAAACTGTCACTTACTCGACTTGTATGAGAATTTTATATATTTTTATAAACTGCAACTAAGAATCTTGATAAATATTACTAATGCACATCGATAACGCGGGCTGCTCGCAGCCCGCGCACCACCCAACACCTAGTTATATATATAAAGCTCGATTACCACTGATTCACTCACTCACTCACTCACTCACTGATTGACAGAATTGTTCTCCTAGAAGGAGCTATGGGGGATGTTTGTGGTGTAGGGGAAAAGTGTAGAGGAAGTTCCCGTGACCTCCAGAAAAATCCGAAAATTGCCATTTTTGGTTTCCTTGATGGAACTGGTGTAGGGATCTCGGAAACTATAATCGATAGGGGGTATGTGTCAGAACTAAAAATGACTAAAACCCTGGGACCCTTTTGGAAAGTTGAAAAAAAATTACCCTCCCTAACAAAAAAGAGGTTCTCCCATACAAATTTAAAACGACCGCAGCTCCGGAACCGTTATAGGTGGGTATGGGGGGTTCAAACAAATATTATAGAGAGTTTGTAGGAGAATTTGAAGTTTTAGTCAAAAATTGCAAATTGGTCCTTCGACCCGGATACCAAAATCCAAGTTTGTCTGATCTGGCTGAAATTTGGTATTTAGGGAGATTGGGGGTCCCTGATTCTAAATATAAAAAAAATTTTTGGATGACGTCATTTTTTTTTTTTTTACTGGATGGGGATTTTCGCTGGCGATACAACGCCACGGCTGCGAGGCCGCAGGCCGAGCTTCAAACCTGCGAGGCCGAAGGCCGAGCTTCCAGGGCGAGGCCGAAGGCCGAGCTTTCGGCCCGCGAGGCCGAAGGCCGAGCGTGGCCTCCGCGAGGCCGTAGGCCGAGCCGTGTTAGTCACTTACGAGGCCGAAGGCCGAGTTCCGAATGGGGTGTTACGCATTTACATTCCTTAGGAGAGTCACTAACGAGGCCGAAGGCCGAGTTCAGAATGGGGAGTTTTTTTTTACTTCTCGAGCTGGTCTCCGAGGCAACTGCCCACGTTAACCACTGCACTCAGAGGTATGGTCCCTTAACAAAACTCGATTACAATCTTGGGGCGATTTTACAGCGACTAAAATTTTATCAAAAAAATCAACTTGCACATGGTAACACTGCCCACACTTTGTACTGAACTAGAAGAAACTGTCACTTACTCGACTTGTATGACAGTTTTATATAATTTATAAACTGCAACTAAAACTTCAATTAAAAATACAAATGCACATCGATAACGCGGGCTGCTCGCAGCCCGCGCACCACCCAACACCTAGTTATAATATATAAAGTTCGATTACCACTCACTGACTGACTCACTGACAGAATTGTTCTCCTAGAAGGAGCGATGGGGGGTGTTTATGGTGTAGGGGAAAAGTGTAGAGGAGGTTTTTGTGACTTCCAGAAAAATCCGAAAAGTGTCATTTTTGGTTTCCTTGATGGAACTGGTGTACGGATCTCGAGAACCATAATCGATGGGGGGTAGGTGCCAAAACTAAAAATGACTAAAACCCTGGGACCTTTTTGGAAAGTTGAAAAAAAATTACCCTCCCGAACAAAAAAGAGGTTCTCCCATACAAATTTAAAACGACCGCAGCTCCCGAACCGTTATAGGTGGGTATGGGGGGTTTGAACAAATGTTATAGAGAGTTTGTAGGAGAATTTGGGGTTTTAGTCGAAAATTGAAAATTGGTCCTTCGACCCGGATACCAAAATCCAAGTTGCTCCGATCTGGCTGAAATTTGGTATTTAGGGAGATTGGGGGTCCCTGATTCCAAATATGAAAAAATTTTTTGGATGACGTCATTTGTTTTTTTTTTTACTGGATGGGGATTTTCGCTGGCGATACAACGCCACGGCTGCGAGGCCGCAGGCCGAGCTTCAAACCTGCGAGGCCGAAGGCCGAGCTTCGAGGGCGAGGCCGAAGGCCGAGCTTTCGGCCCGCGAGGCCGAAGGCCGAGCGTGGCCTCCGCGAGGCCGTAGGCCGAGCCGTGTTAGTCACTTACGAGGCCGAAGGCCGAGTTCCGAATGGGGTGTTACGCATTTACATTTCTTAGGAGAGTCACTAACGAGGCCGAAGGCCGAGTCCCGAATGGGGAGTTTTTTTTCCACATCTCGAGCTGGTCTTTGATGCAACCGCTCACGGGAACTAAAAGTATCTGTCAGTTGTTCGACTTGCATGAGAATTTTTAAATCTTTTTATTTACTGGATGGGGATTTTCGCTGGCGATACAACGCCACAGTTGCGAGGCCGCAGGCCGAGCTTCAAACCGGCGAGGCCGAAGGCCGAGCTTTCGGCCCGCGAGGCCGAAGGCCGAGCGTGGCCTCCGCGAGGCCGTAGGCCGAGCCGTGTTAGTCACTTACGAATGGGGTGTTACGCGTTTACATTCCTTAGGAGAGATACTAACGAGGCCGAAGGCCGAGTCCCGAATGGGGAGTTTATTCCACATCTCGAGCTGGTCTCCGAGGCAACTGCCCACGTTAACCACTGCACTTAGAGGTATGGTCCCTTAACAAAAGTCGTTCACAATCTTGGTGCGATTTTACAGCGACTAAAATGTTATTAAAAAAACCAACTTGCACATGGTAACCCTGCTCACACTTTGTACTGAACTAGAAGAAACTGTCCCTTTCTCGACTTGTATGAGAATTTTTATATATTTTTTCAACTGCAATTACAATCTTGAAATAAATACAAATGCACATCGATAACGCGGGCTGCTCGCAGCCCGCGCACCACCCGAAATACTAGTTATATTATATAAAGTTCGATTACCACTGACTCACTGACTCACTCATTGACATCATTGTTCTCCCAGAAGGAGCGTTGGGGGGTGTTTGTAATGTAGGGGAAAAGTGTAAAGGAGGTTCCTATGACCACCAGAAAAATCCGAAAAGTGCCATTTTTGGTTTCCATCATGGAACTGGTGTATGGATCTCGGAAACCATAATCGATGGGGGGTAGGTGCCAAAACTAAAAATGACTAAAACCCTGGGACCCTTTTGAAAAGATGAAAAAAAATTACCCTCCCAAACAAAAAAGAGGTTCTCCCATACAAAATTAAAACGATCGCAACTCCGGAACCGTTTTAGGTAGGTATGGGGAGTTTAAACAAATGTTATAGAGGGTTTGTAGGAAAATTTGGGGTTGTAGTCGAAAATTGAAAATTGGTCCTTCGACCCGGATACCAAAATCCAAGTTGCTCGGATCTGGCTGAAATTTGGTATTTAGGGAGATTGGGGGTCCCTGATTCCAAATATGAAAAAATTTTTTGGATGACGTCATTTGTTTTTTTTTTACTGGATGGGGATTTTTGATGGCGAAACCACTTTTTATTTGCGAGGCCGCAGGCCGAGCTTCAAACCTGCGAGGCCGAAGGCCGAGCTTCGAGGGCGAGGCCGAAGGCCGAGCTTTCGGCCCGCGAGGCCGAAGGCCGAGCGTGGCCTCCGCGAGGCCGTAGGCCGAGCCGTGTTAGTCACTTACGAGGCCGAAGGCCGAGTTCCGAATGGGGTGTTACGCATTTACATTTCTTAGGAGAGTCACTAACGAGGCCGAAGGCCGAGTCCCGAATGGGGAGTTTTTTTCCACATCTCGAGCTGGTCTTTGATGCAACCGCTCACGGGAACTAAAAGTATCTGTCAGTTGTTCGACTTGCATGAGAATTTTTAAATCTTTTTATTTACTGGATGGGGATTTTCGCTGGCGATACAACGCCACGGTTGCGAGGCCGCAGGCCGAGCTTCAAACCTGCGAGGCCGAAGGCCGAGCTTTCGGCCCGCGAGGCCGAAGGCCGAGCGTGGCCTCCGCGAGGCCGTAGGCCGAGCCATGTTAGTCACTTACGAATGGGGTGTTACGCGTTTACATTCCTTAGGAGAGTCACTAACGAGGCCGAAGGCCGAGTCCCGAATGGGGAGCTTTTTCCACATCTCGAGCTGGTCTCCGAGGCAACGGCCCACGTTAACCACTGCACTTAGAGGTATTGTCCCTTAACAAAACTCGATTACAATCCTGGTGCGATTTTACAGCGACTAAAATTTTATTTAAAAAAATCAACTTGCACATGGTAACCCTGCTCACACTCTGTACTGAACTAGAAGAAACTGTCACTTACTCTACTTGTATGAGAATTTTATATATTTTTTCAACTGCAATTACAATCTTGAAATAAATACAAATGCACATCGATAACGCGGGCTGCTCGCAGCCCGCGCACCACCCAAATACTAGTTATATTATATAAAGCTCGATTACCACTGACTCACTGACTGACTGACTCATTGACATCATTGTTCTCCCAGAAGGAGCGATGGGGGGTGTTTGTGATGTAGGGGAAAAGTGTAGAGGAGGTTCCTATGACCACCAGAAAAATCCGAAAAGTGTCATTTTTGGTTTCCTTGATGGAACTGGTGTACGGATCTCGGAAACCATTATCGATGGGGGGTAGGTGTCAAAACTAAAAATGACTAAAACCCTGGGACTTTTTTGGAAAGTTGAAAAAAAATTACCCTCCCGAACAAAAAAGAGGTTCTCCCATACAAATTTAAAACGACCGCAGCTCCCGAACCGTTATAGGTGGGTATGGGGGGTTTGAACAAATGTCATAGAGGGTTTGTAGGAGAATTTGGGGTTTTAGTCGAAAATTGAAAATTGGTCCTTCGACCCGGATACCAAAATCCAAGTTGCTCCGATCTGGCTGAAATTTGGTATTTAGGGAGATTGGGGGTCCCTGATTCCGAATATAAAAAAAATTTTTGGATGACGTCATTTGTTTTTTTTTTACTGGATGGGGATTTTTGATGGTGAAACCACTTCTTATTTGCGAGGCCGCAGGCCGAGCTTCAAACCCGCGAGGCCGAAGGCCGAGCTTCGAGGGCGAGGCCGAAGGCCGAGCTTTCGGCCCGCGAGGCCGAAGGCCGAGCGTGGCCTCCGCGAGGCCGCAGGCCGAGCCGTGTTAGTCACTTACGAGGCCGAAGGCCGAGTTCCGAATGGGGTGTTACGCATTTACATTCCTTAGGAGAGTCACTAACGAGGCCGAAGGCCGAGTCCCGAATGGGGAGTTTTTTTCCACATCTCGAGCTGGTCTTTGATGCAACCGCACACGGGAACTAAAAGTATCTGTCAGTTGTTCGACTTGCATGAGAATTTTTAAATCTTTTTACTTACTGGATGGGGATTTTCGCTGGCGATACATCGCCACGGTTGCGAGGCCGCAGGCCGAGCTTCAAACCTGCGAGGCCGTAGGCCGAGCTTTCGGCCCGCGAGGCCGAAGGCCGAGCGTGGCCTCCGCGAGGCCGTAGGCCGAGCCGTGTTAGTCACTTACTAATGGGGTGTTACGCGTTTACATTCCTTAGGAGAGTCACTAACGAGGCCGAAGGCCGAGTCCCGAATGGGGAGTTTTTTTCCCACATCTCGAGCTGGTCTCCGAGGCAACGGCCCACGTTAACCACCGCACTTAGAGGTATGGTCCCTTAACAAAACTCGATTACAATCTTGGGGCGATTTTACATCGACTAAAATTTTATCGAAAAAATCAACTTTCACATGGTAACCCTGCTCACACTTTGTACTGAACTAGAAGAAACTGTCACTTACTCGACTTGTATGAGAATTTTATATATTTTTTCAACTGCAGTTACAATCTTGAAATAAATACAAATGCACATCGATAACGCGGGCTGCTCGCAGCCCGCGCACCACCCAAATACTAGTTATATTATATAAAGTTCGATTACCACTGACTCACTCACTCACTGACTCATTGACATCATTGTTCTCCCAGAAGGGGCGATGGGGGGTGTTTGTGATGTAGGAAAAAAGTGTAGAGGAGGTTCCTATGACCACCAGAAAAATCCGAAAAGTGTCATTTTTGGTTTCCTTGATGGAACTGGTGTACGGATCTCGGAAACCATAATCGATGGGGGGTAGGTGCCAAAACTAAAAATGACTAAAACCCTGGGATTCTTTTGGAAAGTTGAAAAAAAATTACCCTCCCAAACAAAAAAGAGGTTCTCCCATACAAATTTAAAACGACCGCAACTCCGGAACCGTTATAGGTGGGTATGGGGGGTTCAAACAAATGTTATAGAGGGTTTGTAGGAGAATTTGAGGTTTCTGTCAAAAATTAAAAATTGGTCCTTCGACCCGGATACCAAAATTCAAGTTATTCCGATTTCGCTGAAATTTGGTATCTAGGGAGATTGAGGGTCCCTGATTCCAAATATGAAAAAATTTTTTGGATGACGTCATTTGTTTTTTTTTTTACTGGATGGGGATTTTTGATGGCGAAACCACTTCTTATTTGCGAGGCCGCAGGCCGAGCTTCAAGCCTGCGAGGCCGAAGGCCGAGCTTCCAGGGCGAGGCCGAAGGCCGAGCTTTCGGCCCGCGAGGCCGAAGGCCGAGCGTGGCCTCCGCGAGGCCGTAGGCCGAGCCGTGTTAGTCACTTACGAGGCCGAAGGCCGAGTTCCGAATGGGGTGTTACGCATTTATATTTCTTAGGAGAGTCACTAACGAGGCCGAAGGCCGAGTCCCGAATGGGGAGTTTTTTTCCCACATCTCGAGCTGGTCTTTGATGCAACCGCTCACGGGAACTAAAAGTATCTGTCAGTTGTTCGACTTGCATGAGAATTTTTAAATCTTTTTATTTACTGGATGGGGATTTTCGCTGGCGATACAACGCCACGGTTGCGAGGCCGCAGGCCGAGCTTCAAACCTGCGAGGCCGAAGGCCGAGCTTTCGGCCCGCGAGGCCGAAGGCCGAGCGTGGCCTCCGCGAGGCCGTAGGCCGAGCCATGTTAGTCACTTACGAATGGGGTGTTACGCGTTTACATTCCTTAGGAGAGTCACTAACGAGGCCGAAGGCCGAGTCCCGAATGGGGAGCTTTTTCCACATCTCGAGCTGGTCTCCGAGGCAACGGCCCACGTTAACCACTGCACTTAGAGGTATGGTCCCTTAACAAAACTCGATTACAATCTTGGGGCGATTTTACATCGACTAAAATTTTATCGAAAAAATCAATTTTCACATGGTAACCCTGCTCACACTTTGTACTGAACTAGAAGAAACTGTCACTTACTCGACTTGTATGAGAATTTTATATAATTTTTTGACTGCAACTACAAATCTTGATAAATATTACTAATGCACATCGATAACGCGGGCTGCTCGCAGCCCGCGCACCACCCGAAATACTAGTTATAATATATAAAGCTCGATTACCACTGACTCACTCACTGACTCATTGACATCATTGTTCTCCCAGAAGGAGCGATGGGGGGTGTTTATGGTGTAGGGGAAAAGTCTAGAGGAGGTTCCTATGACCACCAGAAAAATCCGAAAAGTGTCATTTTTGGTTTCCTTGATGGAACTGCTGTACGGATCTCGAAAACCATAAGCGATGGAGGGTAGGTGTCAAAACTAAAAATGACTAAAACCTTGGGAACCTTTTGGAAAAATGAAAAAAATTACCCTCCCTATTAAAAAAGAGGTTTCCCCATACAAACTTAAAACGACCGCAGCTCCGGAACCGTTATAGGTGGGTATGGGGGGTTCAAACAAATGTCATAGAGGGTTTGTAGGGAAATTTGGGGTTTTTGTCAAAAATTGCAAATTGGTCCTTCGAACCGGATACCAAAATTCAAGTTGCTCCGATCTGGCTTAAATTAAGTATTTAGGGAGATTTCGGGTCCCTGATTCGAAATATGAAAAAAGTTTTTTGATGACGTCATTAGTTTTTTTTTTACGGGATGCGGAATTTTGGTGGCGAAACCACATTCCCTTTGCGAGGCCGTAGGCCGAGCTGCAATCGAGCGAGGCCGCAGGCCGAGCTGTGGAGGCGAGGCCGAAGGCCGAGCTCCACCCTAGCGAGGCCGGAGGCCGAGCTGTAGGCCTGCGAGGCCGAAGGCCGAGCTGGCCGTCATTGGGAACAGTTTAAAAACATTCCCTTTGTAACTTACGAGGCCGCAGGCCGAGCCTTAAACATCGCGAGGCCGAAGGCCGAGCTTCAAACCTGCGAGGCCGGAGGCCGAGCTTTCGGCCCGCGAGGCCGAAGGCCGAGTGTGGCCCCCGCGAGGCCGCAGGCCGAGCCGTGTTAGTAACTTACGAGGCCGAAGGCCGAGTTCCGAATGGGGTGTACCTCATTAACGCATCCTATGGAAGTCGCTAACGAGGCCGAAGGCCGAGTCCCGGATGGGGAGTTTTTTCCACATCTTGAGCTGGTCTCCAATGCAACTGCCCACGTTATTTACTACAATTAGAGGTAGGGTCCCTTAACAAAAGTCGTTTAAATTCTTTGTGCGATTTTACCCCGACTAAAATTTTAATGAAAAATATAAACTTGCATATGGTAACTCTGTTCTCACTTTGTACTGAACTTGAAGAAGCTGTCTTTACCACCGCGAGGCCAAAGGCCGAGCTTCAAACCTGCGAGGCCGAAGGCCGAGCTTCAAATCTGCGAGGCCGAAGGCCGAGCTCGAATGAGGTGTAACGCATCAACACACCTTATGGGAGTCACTAACGAGGCCGAAGGCCGAGTTCCGGATAACGAGTATTTTCACATATCGAGCTGGTCTCCGAGGCAACTGCCCACGTTAACCACTGCACTTAGAGGTGGGGTCCTTTAACAAAAGTCGTTAACAATCTTGGTCCGGTTTTACCGCGACTAAAATTTGATTAAAAAAATCAACTTGCACATTGTAACCCTGCTCACTTTTTCTACTGAAATAGATGAAACTGTAAGTTATTCGATTTGCATGAGAATTTTATATCTTTTTAGCAACTGCAACGACATTTTCGTTAATAATACTAATGCACATCGATAACGCGGGCTGCTCGCAGCCCGCGCGCCACCCAAATACTAGTTATATTATATAAAGTTCGATTACCACTGACTCACTCACTCATTGACATCATTGTTCTCCTAGAAGGAGCGATGGGGGGTGTTTGTAATGTAGAGGAAAAGTGTAGAGGATGTTCCTATGACCACCAGAAAAATCCGAAAAGTGTCATTTTTGGTTTCCTTGATGGAACTGGTGTTCGGATCTCGGAAACCATAATCGATGGGGGGTAGGTGTCAAAACTAAAAATGACTAAAACCCTGGGACCTTTTTGGAAAGTTGAAAAAAAATTACCCTCCCGAACAAAAAAGAGGTTCTCCCATACAAATTTAAAACGACCGCTGCTCCCGAACCGTTATAGGTGGGTATGGGGGGTTTGAACAAATGTTATAGAGGGTTTGTAGGAGAATTTGGGGTTTTAGTCGAAAATTGAAAATTGGTCCTTCGACCCGGATACCAAAATCCAAGTTGCTCCGATCTGGCTCAAATTTGGTATTTAGCGAGATTGGGGGTCCCTGATTCCAAATATAAAAAATTTTTTGGATGACGTCATTTGTTTTTTTTTTACTGGATGGGGATTTTTGATGGCGAAACCGCTTCTTATTTGCGAGGCCGCAGGCCGAGCTTCAAACCTGCGAGGCCGAAGGCCGAGCTTCCAGGGCGAGGCCGAAGGCCGAGCTTTCGGCCCGCGAGGCCGAAGGCCGAGCGTGGCCTCCGCGAGGCCGTAGGCCGAGCCGTGTTAGTCACTTACGAGGCCGAAGGCCGAGTTCCGAATGGGGTGTTACGCATTTACATTCCTTAGGAGAGTCACTAACGAGGCCGAAGGCCGAGTTCCGAATGGGGAGTTTTTACCACATCTCGAGCTGGTCTTTGATGCAACCGCTCACGGGAACTAAAAGTATCTGTCAGTTGTTCGACTTGTATGAGAATTTTTTAATCTTTTTATTTACTGGATGGGGATTTTCGCTGGCGATACAACGCCACGGTTGCGAGGCCGCAGGCCGAGCTTCAAACCTGCGAGGCCGAAGGCCGAGCTTTCGGCCCGCGAGGCCGAAGGCCGAGCGTGGCCTCCGCGAGGCCGTAGGCCGAGCTGTGTTAGTCACTTACGAAAGGGGTGTTACGCGTTTACATTCCTTAGGAGAGTCACTAACGAGGCCGAAGGCCGAGTCTCGAATGGGGAGCTTTTTAAACATCTCGAGCTGGTCTCCGAGGCAACTGCCCACGTTAACCACTGCACTTAGAGGTATGGTCCCTTAACAAAAGTCGTTTACAATCTTGGTGCGATTTTACAGCGACTAAATTTTTATCAAAAAAAACAACTTGCACATGGTAACCCTGCTCACACTTTGTACTGAACTAGAAGAAACTGTCACCTACTCGACTTGTATGAGAATTTTAAATATTTTTTAACTGCAACTACAAATCTTGATAAATATTACTAATGCACATCGATAACGCGGGCTGCTCGCAGCCCGCGCACCACCCGAAATACTAGTTATAATATATAAAGCTGAAGACCCACTCATTGACTCACTGACATCATTGTTCTCCTAGAAGGAGTATTTTTGGGTTAAAATTATGGTGTGGACTGTATAGAGAGTGGTCACGTGACCCCCAGAAAAATCCGAAAAGTGGCATTTTTGGTTTCCTTCATGGAACAGGTGTAGGGATCTCGGAAACCATAACAGATGGGGGGTAGGTGTCAAAACTAAAAATGACTAAAACCTTGGGAACCTTTTGGAAAAATGAAAAAAATTACCCTCCCTATTAAAAAAGAGGTTCCCCCATACAAATTTAAAACGACCGCAGCTCCGGAACCGTTATAGGTGGGTATGGGGGGTTCAAACAAATGTCATAGAGGGTTTGTAGGGAAGTTTGGGGTTTTTGTTAAAAATTGCAAATTGGTCCTTCGAACCGGATACCAAAATTCAAGTTGCTCCGATCTGGCTAAAATTAAGTATTTAGGGAGATTTCGGGTCCCTGATTCGAAATATGAAAAAAGTTTTTTGATGACGTCATTAGTTTTTTTTTTACGGGATGCGGAATTTTGGTGGCAAAACCACATTCCCTTTGCGAGGCCGTAGGCCGAGCTGCAATCGAGCGAGGCCGCAGGCCGAGCTGTGGAGGCGAGGCCGAAGGCCGAGCTCCACCCTAGCGAGGCCGGAGGCCGAGCTGTAGGCCTGCGAGGCCGAAGGCCGAGCTGGCCGTCATTGGGAACAGTTTAAAAACATTCCCTTTGTAACTTGCGAGGCCGCAGGCCGAGCCTTAAACATCGCGAGGCCGAAGGCCGAGCTTCAAACCTGCGAGGCCGGAGGCCGAGCTTTCGGCCCGCGAGGCCGAAGGCCGAGCGTGGCCTCCGCGAGGCCGTAGGCCGAGCCGTGTTAGTAACTTACGAGGCCGAAGGCCGAGTTCCGAATGGGGTGTACCTCATTAACGCATCCTATGGAAGTCGCTAACGAGGCCGAAGGCCGAGTCCCGGATGGGGAGTTTTTTCCACATCTCGAGCTGGTCTCCAATGCAACTGCCCACGTTATTTACTACAATTAGAGGTAGGGTCCCTTAACAAAAGTCGTTTAAATTCTTTGTGCGATTTTACCCCGACTAAAATTTTAATGAAAAATATAAACTTGCATATGGTAACTCTGTTCTCACTTTGTACTGAACTTGAAGAAGCTGTCTTTACCACCGCGAGGCCGAAGGCCGAGCTTCAAACCTGCGAGGCCGAAGGCCGAGCTTCAAATCTGCGAGGCCGAAGGCCGAGCTCGAATGAGGAGTAACGCATCAACACACCTTATGGGAGTCACTAACGAGGCCGAAGGCCGAGTTCCGGATAACGAGTATTTTCACATATCGAGCTGGTCTCCGAGGCAACTGCCCACGTTAACCACTGCACTTAGAGGTGGGGTCCTTTAACAAAAGTCGTTAACAATCTTGGTCCGGTTTTACCGCGACTAAAATTTGATTAAAAAAATCAACTTGCACATGGTAACCCTGCTCACACTTTGTACTGAACTAGAAGAAACTGTCACTTACTCGACTTGTATGACAGTTTTATATAATTTATAAACTGCAACTAAAACTTCAATTAAAAATACAAATGCACATCGATAACGCGGGCTGCTCGCAGCCCGCGCACCACCCAACACCTAGTTATAATATATAAAGCTGAAGACCCACTCATTGACTCACTGACATCATTGTTCTCCTAGAAGGAGTATTTTTGGGTTGAAATTATGGTGTGGACTGTATAGAGAGTGCCCACGTGACCCCCAGAAAAATCCGAAAAGTGGCATTTTTGGTTTTCTTCATGGAACAGGTGTACGGATCTCGGAAACCATAACCGATGGAGGGTAGGTGTCAAAACTAAAAATGACTAAAACCCTGGGACCCTTTTGGAAAGTTGAAAAAAATTACCCTACCTATTAAAAAAGAGGTTCTCCCATACAAAATTAAAACGATCGCAACTCCGGAACCGTTTTAGGTAGGTATGGGGAGTTTGAACAAATGTTATAGAGGGTTTGTAGGGAAATTTGGGGATTTTGTCCAAAACTTGAAATTGGTCCTTCGAACCGGATACCAAAATTCAAGTTGCTCCGATCTGACTGAAATTAAGTATTTAGGGAGATTTGGGGTCCCTGATTCGAAATATGAAAAAAGTTTTTTGATGACGTCATTAGTTTTTTTTTTACTGGATGCGGATTTTTGGTGGCGAAACCACATTCTCTTTGCGAGGCCGTAGGCCGAGCTGAAATCGAGCGAGGCCGCAGGCCGAGCTGTGGAGGCGAGGCCGAAGGCCGAGCTCCACCCTAGCGAGGCCGGAGGCCGAGCTGTAGGCCTGCGAGGCCGAAGGCCGAGCTGGCCGTCATTGGGAACAGCTTAAAATCATTCCCTTTGTAACTTGCGAGGCCGCAGGCCGAGCTTTAAACACCGCGAGGCCGAAGGCCGAGCTTCAAACCTGCGAGGCCGGAGGCCGAGCTTTCGGCCCGCGAGGCCGAAGGCCGAGCGTGGCCTCCGCGAGGCCGTAGGCCGAGCCGTGTTAGTAACTTACGAGGCCGAAGGCCGAGTTCCGAATGGGGTGTACCTCATTAACGCATCCTATGGAAGTCGCTAACGAGGCCGAAGGCCGAGTCCCGGATGGGGAGTTTTTTCCACATCTCGAGCTGGTCTCCAATGCAACTGCCCGCGTTATTTACTACAATTAGAGGTAGGGTCCCTTAACAAAAGTCGTTTAAATTCTTTGTGCGATTTTACCCCGACTAAAATATTAATGAAAAAAATAAACTTGCATATGGTAACTCTGTTCTCACTTTGTACTGAACTTGAAGAAGCTGTCTTTACCACCGCGAGGCCGAAGGCCGAGCTTCAAACCTGCGAGGCCGAAGGCCGAGCTTCAAATCTGCGAGGCCGAAGGCCGAGCTCGAATGAGGTGTAACGCATCAACGTACCTTATGGGAGTCACTAACGAGGCCGAAGGCCGAGTTCCGGATAACGAGTATTTTCACATATCGAGCTGGTCTCCGAGGCAACTGCCCACGTTAACCACTGCACTTAGAGGTGGGGTCCCTTAACAAAAGTCGTTTACAATCTTGGTCCGGTTTTACCGCGACTAAAATTTTTTTTTAAAAATCAACTTGCACATGGTAACCCTGCTCACACTTTCTACTGAAATAGATGAAACTGTGAGTTATTCGATTTGCATGAGAATTTTATATCTTTTTAGCAAATGCAACGACATTTTTGTTAATAATACTAATGCACATCGATAACGCGGGCTGCTCGCAGCCCGCGCGCCACCCAAATACTAGTTATATATCTAAGCCTTGTTTACGTCGAGACCTAAACCAAGCCAAACTTGTGTCTTGGATCTCAGAAATGCGAATTTTTAGATGGTATAATTTGTGTTTTTTTTTAAAATCCTCCTTCACTGTTGTACCCCCGACGTAGTCGGGCACCTTGTTTGGGTGAATATAGATATACCAAACTTACTTTATTATGTGTGCATGTATGTGTGTATTTTTACATATGGTCAGATGTATAAGATATCGTAATTTCCGAATGATGACAACAATCAATTTTAAGAATAAGTAGATGATATACCTTATTAAAGGTAGGTCGTATACTATTATGTTACTTTATGCAACTAACATTTAAAAACTACTTAATTTGTTTTAGAACCATGAACCTAGAAAAAGCAACGGACGGAGTGCTGTCACTGTACAGATTGAAGCACCGTAATGGCTTACTATGGCTTGTATGTGTGGGTGTTTCCGTGTAAAAAACGTTATCGAGCTTACTATGGCTACGTTTGAATTTGGACTCACAGTGCACACGGTCGTACGTAAGGATTTGTCAGTTCCGAGATGAATTTAGTACTGACAGTGCTGACGCTCGTAAGCAAATCGGAACGGCTTTTTGTGTGTGAATGCGCGCGAGTTCTTTAAATGTCATTTCCCAATAAATTCATATTCATTCTCTTCCGTACTTTATGGGCACTGAATGGGTCATTTTTTCTGATATATAAAATTACGTTTTTGATTTTTTGTTGACGAACTACCAATTTTTCGACAGTTTTTCATAATGAGTCAGATGTTTGACCCTCAGTGCATAGTTATTTATCTATATGTTTGACAGCGCTCACACTGCTCTACGTCGTACTCGTGAGCGTTCTAAGCACAGGATGATGACGTCATGGATGACGTCACATACATTTTGTATGCAGCTGTCAGTGTATTTTGGAATGACTTTAAGCACGCTCTCTGTGCTCAAAGCTCAATTTGAAACACACCCTATGGGTGCTTCTATCTGTACAGTGACAGCACTCCGTCCGTTGTTTTTTCTAGGTTCATGGTTAAAACATATATGAAGTTTTGTGATTTACCGCCATTGTCCAAATTGTAAATTGAGTTGACCGTGTCATGTGTGGTATCGTGCGAAAGGGCTTCATTGGCACAAGCTTGAACAGATTTCAAATTATTTTTATGATGTATGATTTTCGATTTATGATGATGAAAACCTAAAAAAAAAAAGACGTGTGGCACTCGGGGACTGCCGCGGTAAAGCTATTGCATAACATTTTTTATATGCAATGAACATAATATAACTTATGCAGTAACGCCGATACAACCAATGCTACCTAGAGGCGAGTTGCTGAACTAAACAGACAAGCGTAATATTTCAAAAAAGTCATTAAAAGTTCTGCTATTCATCGATAGATGGCAAAACTAAAAAGTATCACCGCTGTGCCGGTCGGAGGATTCTGGATTCGGTCTCCACGCTCAAGGCCCGCGATAGAAGCTATGCAATAGCTTAAAAACCTTTTTATTTAAGTAAATAAAAATCGATTTTTGTTAATAATAATATGAAGGGACTTACTTACATTTTTTTAATACATGTGCCTACAATTTTATAAATACGGAGCCCTCGGTGGGCGACTCACTCTTGTCGCACTTTTCCGAATTCTTTATTAGTACTAATAAAGAAATCGGAAAAGTGCGACAAGAGTCTCTTCAGAGACAAGACTCACTCTTGTCGCACTTTTCCAATGTCTTTATTAGTACTAATAAAGAAATCGGAAAAGTGCGACAAGAGCACAAACTAATAAGATGCTAGCGCAAGACAAGAGTGAGTCGCCCACCGAGGGCTCCGTATTTAAAAATTTGTAGGTACATATTATAAAAAAAATGTAAGTAAGTACTCACACCACGACGTACGTGGCGCGAAGTTGAAATAGGTCCGGGGTGACATTAAACGCACCCTTATATTCAACAGAATCCTAGAACCTATAAATAGGTATTTCATAAAATCACAAATCGTAGTACACTTACAAAATATGTTTGTCATACACTGTGAATTTACATAAACAAAGTATTGTTCGTATGTGACTGACATTTATTGATATAATACGAAGTTGTTTCCACGACACCACTTCACGAGTGAATAGGTGCTTTCCAGGGTTGCTACATCATAGACCTCATCACTTAACATCGGGAGAGACGTTAAAAATAAGATAAACTTTGACAAGGATATAAAAGAAAACAAATATACATTAATTAAACTTGTATAATTTATTCAGTAAATAATTTTTAAAATAAAAACCTAAAATAGGACCAGTGCTGGACGGATATAATAATAATACGATTTAAACTTAATACTCTAAAGTAACTACTTAAGAAAAGGTATAGATAACTTTATAACATAAAAAATGAGATATTTGACGTATTTTAATATGATTAAGTTGAAAGCAATCACAACAATAAAAGATATAATCGTTTAGACACACTAGACATGGTAAGGCTAACAGGTTAAGGCACAATTATTTTGGTTTTGGAAAAGGCACTATTACATATTATGAATACAATGGATGTGCCCATTTGGAATGTTAGTTACTGGAAATTTCCAATTTACCATCTCCATTTCTCTTTCAAGTAAACATATTATATCGGCTACATTTATTGACACATATTTTGTAAAGAAGCTCTTAAATAAAATATGTGTAGGCATAATATATGATCTGCAAATTACTTTCAATAATTGGATATTGGTTGTGATCCAGTTATTCACTCAAAGTGGCTTCTTCAAAATCAAGAAGTTTTTATTCTTTTTACGCTGCATTTAAAATTCCCACAACTCTTATCATTACACTTGTTTTATTCCATTAATTGCGGTTAGTTTTAGCCGGAATTTTAATATTTTCGTTCACAAGGCATAGTAAATTGGACTTGATTACGATAAAGTCGAATTTACTATGACTAACAACTATTTTATTTTGCAGAATTTTACTTAATTTAATTGAACAACAGAATCACTACCTCTAACATCCTCTCCTCCTACCCAACACTTCCCCTAAAACAATAATTAAAATGGCTCGAAAGCATTTATTGAGTCCATTTAATCGAAGGGGATATGATGAAAAGGATAAATCTTCATGGCAACACCAACAAGTTTTTTTAGGATCATACTATGCACGGATGCGACCTCAGTTTGCCCTTGGGCGCTGGCACGAGTAAGTCCTTAGCATGTAAAATACCAGCATTCTCTGTATTTAAATTTAGAAAGGCACCAAAAACAGGCATGCATGCATTTACAGGCATTAATTAGTTAAATTACTATCTTTAAAAAATGTAATATACTATGCAGTATTACAAATAGTTTTTATGCTATGTGAAATGAAGGGAAGCGTAGCCTTATTTAGATTGTGAGCTCTAGTGTGACCAGTGTTCGCTAATATCACTAAGGACCAGAACACACAACACATATCATATTCGTGAAACTGCAACAAAAATTACACTATTTAAGATATAAAACATATATTCATGATAAGAAACGCGCTCCAATAACTTTACGCGAATTTCAAACACGGACAGTTCATTTTCTCAACGTAGGGATGTACGAATGTCTTTTCTAATCCTACTTTGTCGCAGATACATAATAATATAATTACTTACACTATATAGATAAATATAAAACACACAAAATGAGTGCTTTCAGAGACAAATTGAGTAGTTGTGATGAAATTGAATAAGTTACATCACTAGAGTGGATCACTGCTACAATCAAATTTCAACGTGAAGTAAGGAATAGATTTTGTTGCAGTTTTGTTTTATCGTGTGTTCAGTGCCTTACTATTTTTAGAAGATTGCGGTTTGGCGTTAAACCACATCTGTGTGTAACGTAGACCCAGTCGCGATCAAAACACCTTAAATAATTATGCAAATGCAATAAAAAGTTGAGTTGTGTGCTGTTTCTGTTGAAAAACCTACAATCTAAATACCATGTAACCCATCTAAAAACTTGGTTGTCTATGTCATTATCTGTAAACAATTTTAAATAATTAAATAAAATAAATTAAATGTATCATGTTTTACTTTCTATTAAACCCAAATAATTAATATCCAATTAGTAAGCATATGGCGTTTGAAGTTGATTATCATACAAAAATTGCAATAGTTTCATACTATTGTCAAGAATTGTTGTACGTAAAGATGATAAAAGTCAAAATAATTATACTCTTATAAATACCTATCTAAAGTGATGGTTTTTAAAAGCATGGTGGGTTGTTTTGAATACAAATACCTACACAATCTTAATTCTCGCACACGAATTTGCATACATTTTATGAAATATAACATCCATCCGCAAATAGAACAGAGGAATCTATGAATTAATATTTTAAATATATTCCAAATGATTCAATGACGAAGTACATCATATATTATGTGACCTATGGCCGATCAGATTGACATTATCTTTGTTAGTTCAATAGGCATAATTAAACAATAATTTATTTAAAAATATTTTGTTTTAGTTGGCCTACAGGTTAACGAAATGATTACAAATCATGCTCGAGAATTCTCATAAATACTTAAACACTACATTGAATCTACAATAGACTTTATCTCACATTGATAATACCAAAATATAAAATTCGCAAGAAAATTATACAACAGAGTGATTTAAAACAACAAAACACGTCATAATATTTTCACAACACTTTGTGCTGAACCTATATATATAAAGTGTATAATGTTTATACAAAAAAGAACTTTGTTCAAACTAAATATACATAAAAAAAGATTGCAATGTAAATTTTCCCCATAATTTGCTAACTTAGTCGCAATAAAATATATTTCTTTTTTATATTTGTCAGATATGTAAATTTTCTTAGTTAAGTGCTTGGACATATTATTTTCTACTTAAACTTAGGTCAACTACGAGATTATTTTCTGTACAGTCTACTAAAACCTTTAAAATTATGATTATTTTAAGTGACGGCTTATATATAGACACATTTTAAGTTACACATTGATTTGTAACAGCAGGCTCATTCGCAATACTCACACACGTTGTTTTTTTTAAAATTATCTAGCTCTAGTTTAACTGACCATCACCACTGACCATCAACTATCTCACATGATGGTCAGTGACGTTGTGATCGAGGCTATAATCTAATACACTAGACCTAGAATATTTACTGGCTTTTAAGGGCTGCTGCCTGAACACATTATGGGTTGTATGACAGTTTTTCCAACTCAAGGGTGGTTTGAAAATACCCTACAACCACCGCTTTCAGTGGAAGCTCGAGCCATGTTGGTGGAGGATAGAAACGGTGTCCATTAAGTTTGACTGTCTTTGTCAAGTTCTACGAACATATTATGTAAGTCATCATAGTCCGGCCAAAACAGACAGATGCTATCTCAAATTTCATTCCAATGTTACCATAAGATCGGGCAGGTTTGGGTTTCAATTCAGTGACCCTCTGGTCCGCACTACAGTGAGTGACAACCATCGCTTCGATAAATAAAGCTTACATGTGCTTAACACACATTTATATATGTAGTACAATTCGTCATTAAGGTCATCAAAGTCGTTTTTACAAATGTTGATATACAGAAAGAATGTGTTTACACATTACCTTCAATGTTACATTATTATTATTCCCTGATTCATGGTTTAATCAAAGACTTTGTTTCAAGAGTGTCAAGTTTTTCCAGTGCATTAGTTACAAATCAATCTGCAAATAGTAATATGGTTATTAAATTAACATGCCTTCACTATATTAACTCCGTAAACCTAAATTATAACAACAATAATTATACGCCATACCAAAAGGTATATTTATTTACATGAAAATAAAGCAAATATGCTCTTCTTAATCCTTTTTGTTACACCAAGCAGTTATTTAACTACTGGATGTACTCAGGTGTTCTAATAGATCAAGGTATAAGGTACCCAGTTCCAAGAATACTATATTTTTCTGGGTCGCCAGATAATTAAATAAATTATTACTTTTAATAGTATTATAAATATATATATAGCTAGTCAGAGGTCATTTGAATAATAAAGGCAGCATTTTTATTCTTAATTGTTGGCAACATGCATAACAACGACTTATCAATTTGCAGGGCAATTATGCAGCTCAAACCAGGTCAAATCATAGGACAAGAAACCTTAGATTATTAACTTAAATAGATAAACGTCTGCATATTTATAAAAAAATCTAGTGATACAATTTCCTTTGTAAGTCTGAGTGTGGTACTCTTGAAGCATCGGCTTACTTTACAAGTTCCTGTTGATTTTTATAGTTGATAAATTTAAAAGATTACATTGAAGGTATTATCAAATTAAAGAAAAAGAAGGCTACTAATGTGATACGTCCTTCAAAATATAACTTCCGCCTAGCATCTATCAATCTGAACCAATAGACTTTACTTTTCTTATTATGTAAGTAGTAAAAAATGTAAAAAGTCCCTATTGTTTTACACCATGCATCTCTTAAGTAGTCTCCAGAACGCTGACGTCACACAGTGGTGACACGATAACAATTAAATAAATTGTTGTAATATAACCGTTTCTATGTTACCTGGAGTATACACAGTAGCAAAACAACACTGCCATGGCCGCTGGGAGTGTAACAACGTCGCTTCAACGCTTCTATTAAGTTTTCAGCTATAAATATGGGATGAGATCCACCATTACCCAGCAGTAGGTGTGATACATATCAGACTTCAGTGCTATGGGTCTGTATGCGTACTTTCTTCTGGCTGCCGTTCCGATTGAGCGGCGGCGAGTGACCCGAATAGCCCGGGTTCTGTATGCCGAGGCTGGGGTCGCCTTCCCGCCGCGGCTTCTTCAGCGAAGACCGGAGAGGAGAACGGGTTATTGTGCTCGCGTCTGATGACACCCCTGAAATTCAATATAAAGCGTTGATCAATTTAAGACGATGGCTGTTATGGTTGACTGCCGAAGCAGACACCGCTGAGCTATCATCGCTTCAATATGAATGGTATTATCGTCAAAAATATGTGTTGCCAGTTGTGTATTAATCCTAAGTTCTTTGGCTTAATATCAGTATAAGTTATATATGTTTGTGTACTGCAACCATTCCATATATTTTAACAAGGTGGATTGTTGCCAAGGAAAGAATTCAATGTGCCTGGGTTAGTGGGAGGTTTGAGGTTGACTGTCTTGAGAATGTGTGAAATCACCCAAAAACTCCAGAAGGCAACAATACCTGGTAATATGTTTTTAAACTGTCACAGTCACTAACATAAAAGTTGTCTTTAAAAATAGGGTAGTGTATTTTTTATATAACTGGTAGTGTTGTACGAGTAGTAGTCGATAGTGTCTGGTAGGACTATGTGAATGGAATAGTTCAAAATTATTAAACCGCACTACTAGTCATGCTTCTTATTTCTACAAAAAGTAGTGGCTTTAAAGCCAGTAACAAATCTTTGCGCTACCAACTTCACATTCCCGAGTTCGTGTCTTTCGTTATGTACTAGCCTAGCTCTATCTCGTGCACTGTTATATATCTCTCTTTTAATAATATTATTATCCATTACCCATTTTTTGGAGCTGTTAATGAACGCTTAATGATTGTTTAGCTTTAAAGAAAAATAATTACCAGTTAGGGTGGTTGCTGTAGTATTCATAGAAGCAACACTGCCATGCCCGTTGGTGCTGTAAGGCTTGCCCGAGGCATCAGTCATTGATATGCCTGAAAAGTAAAAATTGTTCAATAGAGATGGATATGTGTGTTACCAAAAGTGGGAGCATGGGGCGTGCCCACGCAAAAAGAATGGAACACAATTTTTTTTTAAAAAAACGAATAAAAAAAAAAACCTCAACGCGTGGAATTATGATATGGGCTACCCACCTAATCGGTTCTATGACTATACAGGATGTCCCATTTAGATGGGTCAGTATGGCCGAGTCAAAAACTAGTAATTTATCAAAGGCATATAAAAACCGCCGCTACCGCATCCGCTTCCATCAGGTCCTTGTGGATATCAATTGGGGAGGCATATGTCCAGCAGTGGACGTCCTATGGCTGAGATGATGATATAAACATTTTATTCATACAAACTTTCGAAGGAAAAAACTCGTTGAAACGGCAGACTCAGCTACTTCTTTGATACTATATAGGTGTATTATCGTGTTGTTACGTAATATGACTAACCTCGCCCCTCCTTGAAGCCGGGGTTGTTGATAGTGGTAGCGGGCGCGTCGCCGTCGCCGGTCTCGTTGGTCGGGTCGCCGCCCTCTCGCCGCGAGAACAGCGCGTCGTACACAGACATTATGAACAACCCGGAGTTTAACACTATGCACACTATCTGGAATTCATAACATATTTACCTGATATTATAACACTATTATTAACCTATTAAACCTTACCTAGAAAGTAGGCTTTTTTATTTTTCAGAACATAGTGTTTTAGCTTAGTACACATAAAAGTACATTGATTGACAAGGGGTTAAAATGACCCATTATATACGAGGTTTACTTTCGAGCTTTAGCGGGTCAGGAAATAGAAGGAAGGGAGAATAGAAACAGAGTTATAATGGGTTTTAGCGCCGTGTGGTACTTTTTCTAATACACTACACTTTCTTTTCACTACGATTGCGAGAACATAAAATAAACCAATACAATATTAAGACGCGAATAATTGATAAATTGTTTTGTTTACAGACATAATAATATAGAAATAAAATTAACTTGCAAATAAACAAAATGAAACATGAGAAAAAGTTATTTATTTGTCTACTAGAGAATGTAGTGAGACATCGAGTAACTTTGGTTGCATTAATAGTCATATAATATAAAAAAATATATATAAATAGTCAATAGTCGAGAGATCGTTTTACAAGCAGATGGGCCAAATTGAATATTTCTGTGCGTGTGCACATCGAATAAAGAAAGGATAAAACAGTTTTTTAATACTGTATAGGACTAGCGTTTGACCACTATCCCACTTGATGGTCAATGACGATGTGGTCAAAGATGGTATCAAGCTAGACCTAGAATGCCCCGTGATAAAACAAAGGACTGGCAAGCTGACTGCAAGCCGCGTCTAATCTGTGGTAATCTGGTCACCGTATGGCTGAAATGATAATGATGGAAATATTATTATAAATGATGAAATGAATTTATATCATGTTATCGTATGATATAACAAATAAAATATATGACTGGCCGGTTGGCGCAGTTGGTAGCACTCTGCCTTCTGAGCCGCTGGTCCCGGGCTCGATTCCCGGACAGGTCATACATTTGTGTGTATGAAGATGTCTGTTTGATCTGTGTCTGGGTGTGTATATGTATATAAGTATATATATCAGTCATCAGGTTACCATAGCACAGGCTCTGCCTAGTTTGGGACCTGAAGACCTTGTGTGAAAGTTAATAAATAAATAAAAAAAAAGACAAGAAGGCAAAAGCGAAGACCGTTCCCAAGTTGAATTGTATGACATAAAAGCCAACGAAGGTGCGACTTGTAATAGTATTGCTTATTGCATGCGGGGACTGCATCACTGCGATTTGTGAGGGACTGAGTATGCAGGAGTTAGTCTAGTCAGGTACACGGTGCAGGCGCGTAGGGACCCCCGATGAAAGAGAATAATCATACCCGAAGCAGATTTTCTCCCAATTCGAATAAGGATAATATGGTTGTGCTGACAAAGACAATGATATTAATATTAGGTTTTGCGCTCGCATTGAACATAACTATAATTATTATACCTGGACATAAAACGCTTCGCCTCTCGTCAGGTAGAATCCTCTGTCATCGCCTTGCACAGCGAACAGACCTGCTGCAGCTATGGACAGCAATGCTGGAAATATGATAATTACCAAATATAATACATTAAAAAAATATTGTGTTTACCAACGGAAAAATAGTATTTGCAACTAAACTCCAAGGTAACCCATATCTTTTTGTTAACTCAGAGAACGTACTAAATATTACAATTATGATAATTAACTGGCTAGTAGGATAGTCTTGCATAGCGTCTTAGCCGCGCTAAGGCAGCAGGTTTTTTTTATAAGGCAGACGCTTGTTAGCCACCTATAGGGGCCGCATGATGGTAAACGATCACAGTCGCCTATCGGTAACACTGGGGGAATTACGATACTTTGCCAATCCTTTTAAGACTTTGTTAACTCTCCTTTTGAAGAATCCCATATTGTCGCTACTCGGGAATACCCAAGGGCTCGTTCCACATTTTGCAGGTGTATGGCAAAAACGATCGGATGTATCATACAGTGTCAATTATATATGGATGATCTTTTGAGAGATTTCGGCTAGTACGATGGTCAAACCTTGATGCTGCAATACGGTGGAAGAGTTCAATTATTATTAAGGTTAAAATATTGGAACTTTATATGCGGTGATTTATTGGATGGGTTACCCCTGGCATATTTCTACGAGCGATACCGTGCACCGATTGTCTAGAAACTCTACTAGACTAAAGAGCCATCGATCCATCCGCAATAAGCCTGAAGCCGGCAGGAGTCTTTTGAGTAAACGAGATGGGCTGACTTGAGACTAAATCGCGCCGCGTAATGAATTCTGTACATGACCAGCATGCAGGGTATGAGGGTGAGTACTGTAGGAGTCAGTTCATGTTAGTCAAATATCGAATTCACCACACGGCGCGATTCTTTATCTCTCAGGGCAATAATGTCAACTACTCACTAGATAAGAGGGCCAGCGCTAGCTTCATCATCACGAGGTGTGTGTACTTGAAGCCGACGCGCTCCTTCGAGGATATCATGGCGAGTTGAAGGATGGACAGCACACAGAACACGCCCAGTACTGATACACCGATTGCTCCCACCACGCCGGCGAAGTACACCGCACCTGTAATAGTAAATAGAATGAAGGAAATGAAGAACTTCAGTGATATTGATCAGTCTATGAGTACGACAGTTTTTGGAAAAGTAAAACACACTTAAAATTTGCCACGGATGGATTTATCGTTTAAATTAAGTCAAGAGATAGACATCACTATAGTGTCGTCGGTCAGCCAGACATCAATAGCTGACCTGATGAGTCATACCAATTACATCACTTTCCTTTTATATTATTAATTTACAATACAAGATGACTGACGCGCTAACTATCTACAATTAAGAACATTTGTATTAAATGTTTGAAATAATTAAGGATTAGCACTAATCTGACTCGCTGTAATAGGCACTCATTTTATTAATTGTATCCAGTATCTGTAACAAGTAAAGCAGTAAGTTGAGGTATATAGCATTACTCAGCGGTCGCCAAGGCCTCAAGTATGAGAAACTGCACAAAAAGTGTGTTCAGACAACTGTCTTTGTCTCAGTCAAAATTCTAAACCTAGCGCGATTCCAACTTCATACACATGGTCACTGCTATGAAATTAAAAAATAAGTCCTCACCTTAAATCGCTTTGAGCTAGCAAACATTCACAGTTGAGTCATAAATAGAGGTTAAACCAACGCGTAACATTGCCAGGAACACTACATTACTGCTAGCTTGCAAATAATCGCTTTAGCAGTTTTGAAGCTAAGATGCCACGTGTTTTAAAAACTATCTATATATAACGTCTATACAGGTTTTAAAATCATCATCATCATCTCAGCAATAGGACGTCCACTGCTGGACATATGCCTCCCCCGTTGATTTCCACAAGGACCTGTTGGAAGCGGCCCGCATCCAGCCCTTGCCTGCGATCTTAGTCAGGTCGTCTGTCCACCTGGTCGGTGGCCGTCCTATGCTGCGCTTGCCAGTCCGTGGTCTCCATTCTAGAACTTTTCGGCCCCAACGGCTATCAGTTCTTCGAGCTATGTGTCCTGCCCATTGCCACTTCAACGAGCTAATCCGCTGGGCTGGTTTTAAAATGTAACTTATTAATTTAGGTTGCGTTCTGAAACAGCTTACTCTTTGCCGAGAAATGAGTGTTCAGTAAATTTTAGTTTTGGAACGAGGCAGAGTAACGATTCATCATCATCATCAACATCTCTACTGCTGGACATAGGCCTCCCCCATTGATTTCCACAAGGACCGATTGGAAGCGGCCCGCATCCAGCCCTTGCCTGCGATCTTAGGTCGCCTGTCCAATTATCCGTTTTGAAACGTAGTCTTAAAATCACGTGGTTGTCACGATGCCAAATGAGCGTTCGTGCTTAGAGCGACAACGAGGCAAACCGCAGTTGCTCATACTCCTACAAGGATGTGTCAGGTCCAGGTTTGTAATAGTTGATTAGAAGGTATTCACTGTCGAGAGGAGCATGGGAATGCAAGTTCCTTATGTATACTCTGCTTCCTTTAGGCTAAAGGAAGCAGAGTATAGATAAAGCTGGCAGTAATTCCCGTGTTTATATATTCATAATGTTGATACATTATGAATATATAAACACGGGAATTACTCGAACACATTCGGTGGGTTTTTTTTCAAGGAGAGTACGGAGCGCTCGCGGTTTGCCTAATACTCAAGTACAAGGACCCCTTTGACTTGGTTACTGCATGAGTAACTTCCATGGTTATATAATATATTCATAATGGTTATAGTATTTATGTTGATGGAATATTATTTTGTGCCATTCCAGGCATTGTAGTAACTCAATGTCACTAGAATTCTTTACAAACTCTCGCACGTATAATATTACAGTGACAACCTTACTGGGGTACCTTTTAAGCCATAATCTTAAAATATGCGTAGGAGTAGGTATGCATTTATTCAAGTTTTAAAATCCGGTATTATGTCTGCGGCAGTTCCTGCGCATGCGCATGTGAGAAAAATAAATCACACATAAGAGGTATTTTATATATGTCCACATTCGGAAACGGCTCTTAAGATTTGAAAAAAAAATTATACATTGATAATGCTGTTTATACTAAAACTGACAAATTGATGGCTATAGTTGAAAGAATGAAGTCACCGTATAGTCGTTGTGACCCAGTTATACAGACTCATCAGAGATTTAGTGCAGGGAACAGAGTCAACTGGGTACTTTAACCTAAGATGATATCAAATATTTGTATATTAAAATGTTGCAAATAATACATACACTGTTATTTTATGACCAAAATGAATAAAAGGAAAATTTTATGAAGTGATACTTAATAAGCATATCTTCTTGGCAATCTCCAAGTGAAGCACGGTAGCCAGTAACTAGTTTACTATATTGGAATGCGATATCTTACATAACTAAAAAAAAAAACATGAACAAAGCGTTCCATACCCGTCTACAGTCATAAACAAGGTGCTACTACAAGATATAAGATAATTAAGCCTAACAGAGTGGGCGGAGTAGCGAGTAATTAGGATAATATGGCGCGTATGGTCTATGTATTTCATATTTAGGTCGGGTCCAAGGTTGGACCCGTGACGTGCGTCACTTGTCATTTCGCCCTAACGCATATCTAGTTAGCTAATGTTATGTTAAATTTAAGGTGTGTCAGAGCGTTATTAAGCTTAGTAGGTAATTTTATTCGCTAATTGCTATGAGTTCTGCACATATTGCAATTTAAATAATGGTTTTCCGACTTTTGTTTCTGATTGTGAAGGGATATAAAAAAATTTTTATTATACATGATAAAATTTGTTTTATATCCCTTCACAATTCGGTGATATAAAAGTCAAAAAATGAAAATCATTGCGTCGAATCAGAATTATAATAACTCGTGAACGAATATTAGACCCCACCAAAAACATTTATGCAAAATTATGTTTTATGTGTGTGCGCGTGGTTTACCGATTTTCTTCTGTGACGAACGGAATACAAGCATATACGGCCCGCCATTTATATATTTACAATTTGTCAACAAGCACTATCAATGCGCGTGGATACGCATATTTTTATATAGCATTATGATACTGTAAGTTTATTGTATATCAGTCTTAAGTTAATTTTTTTAATCCTTTGGGTTTCGAAGGCTAAGTAAGTTCAGACAACTGTTTGCCAATAAAAAGTCTGATGGGCATCATTTGCGACGCGACTAATATACCAAGACATCCACCTGCAGAACATCCTCAAAGGGGAATGTAATCAAGCACGCGGCTAGACATAAGAAGCAAAGCCAAATTTGAACAACAAGAAGAGAATAACGAAATTGCATCACATAGCTGGAATAAAAGTATAGGATGATTATAATTACATATAACACATATAATAATACTTAAAAGCAAATGAAGAAACTAACAAAAAGCATTGTTCTCAATTTGTGACCGAACTTTCTAGACTCGTTCAGAATTCCCAAAGTTTATAAGTCGTTTCACACTCTGCTTTCTCACACGTATCATTGCGTCATGGAATGTACGCAGTCGAGCGCACATACCGCGCATATGACATGGGTTTACAACATCTCGGATATTCTGTGCATAAAGAGAAATGTAACTCCAGTATCTAACGTGAATGCCGCAGTATCTCACCGGCTACCGAATCTACTGTTATCTACAATTCGATTAACGGGGTTTCTACCGATCGTGAGTATAATCAGTAATTATAATCAAGATGATATATACAGGGGGAAATGAATGAACGCCTCTGAGGAGGTACCATAAATATTGTAATGAGTTTACTACACGTTACAAGAAAAACTATCAATATAAAGAGTTTCCTGAAAAATGGTTACTGAATTGGTTAGCTGTGTCAACCGCCGCATTAAGGAAACTATTATTTTATTATTGAAATAAAATAAAAATAACTACATTGTTTAGCAAATCCATACGTGTCACATAAATGTGAAGTAATAGTGCAATGCGAAGTAATAAGTGAAATAATTTTCTATATTTTTTATTTTTATGACCGATTCAAAAGGTAAAGATCAGATTCGAATAAACAGTAACATACTTATATGTCTTAATAAAATGAATAAATAAAATGAATTTTATATTCACAGCGCAAACACAGCATTTCTATCACACGGTGAAATACAAAATTCTTTCGAATCAGCGATTTTCACACTAAACTAATCAATCATACACTAAAATATTGCCAGCAAAATGTTTGTTTGTCAAGGATTGTGCAAAATTTGCAATAAGTATTCATGTTTCGGGCACATTCATGTTCACTTCATCCTGTATACTCAGTTGTCTGTAGAGTAGGATAACGGTAAAATGATATTGATTGTACCGCGGTGTGCACAGGCATCTTTTATGATGCGGTACTTTAATTCTAAAATTGACCGGATATTTGAACAATATGGCTGCCCAATGCATTAAATGAAATGCGTATATCATATGCCAGTATAATGTTATCACAAATCATCTTTTTACAATCCTTCTCGAGTTAATATGGCCTACATATCAGAAGATGTAATAGGTCCTATGAGCAGAAACAAGAAAGTAAAAGACTGGTCAAGTCACTAGATTTATTTGACCGTTCCTCGTGTACGATAATGAATACTAAAAACTTCTCGAATTGACTACATTCCACAGTGATAGCCTAGTACGGGTTAGGATAGGCTATACATGGGCGGGCGGGTCTGGGTTTATCCATTAAATAGTTGCTATGCCTATGCTTGCAGCGTTTACGTTGCTTGTTTTGGATAAGTCCAGGCCTTCTTTACTCATCCCGTGATGGGTAGGGAGGTTACGGTCTTGGGGGAAGCGCAGGTCGTGATGATCCTCAAGGCAAGTCTGGCGATTACCTTCTCGCGGTGCTGCCTGTTCTTGGTCTAATTCCTCTGAATTAGACGTAACTAGACATCGTCCGGCGCCTCGCGTGTCTCATATCTATGTAAGTTTATTTATATCCATGTATTTATGTATGTTTATAGTATTTTGGCCGGGACTGCTCCCGATAGGCTTTGCTCGCCAAGCCGACGAGGAGCGGTCCACTTGACGGTAGGTTGCGGTGCTGCTGCAAGGCACTGCAACTGAGGGGGGCAGCGGCGCCGTGTTGGACGGTGCTGCAGCTGAGGAGGCGCTGCGGCGGGAGTGATTCAGTTCGTCTCCTGCTGTGGCGCCGATATGGCCGCCGTCGGAGGGTGGCGGCCGAAGCGGCTGGCGATGGGGCTGCTCCATCTGGCCCATCGCAGGGGACCACGAGCGTCGGATGTGGGAAGGCTGGCGTTCCTTGCACTATGTGGTCCCCGGGGTGGTGCGGCCGTGCTCTTGGTCCCGGCACGGTCGCGAGGGGGAGGGTCATCCTCCCCCCCTGGAGGGGTCCGGAAACGGACGGCCGTGGTAGGGGCGCGGTATGCAAATGTACCCCGCGCTCCCTCCGTTCTAGCGGCAGGATGGACACCGTGGGTTTTAGTCGGTAGTGGACCCTGGCTGCTGTGGGTGCAGTTAGGGTTGGGGGCCATGAGGCCCCCCAGGGAGCGGTGATGCTCGAGCGAGCCCGACAGACCCCGCCTACTTTCCCGGTAGGCGGAAGAGCGTAAATGCATTTTCCCCACGTAAAAAAAAACAAAAAAAAAAAAAAAGGCTATACATGGGCGGGTCTGGGTTTATCCATTAAATAGTTGCTATGCCTATGCTTGCGGCGTTCACGCTGCTTGTTTTGGTTAAGTCCAGGCCTTCTTTACTCATCCCGTGATGGGTAGGGAGGATACGGTCTTGGGGGAAGCGCAGGTCGTGATGATCCTCAAGGCAAGTCTGGAGATTACCTTCTCGCGGTGCTGCCTGTTCTTGGTCTAATTCCTCTGAATTAGACGTAACTAGACATCGTCCGGCGCCTCGCGTGTCTCATACCTATGTATGTTTATTTATATCCATTTATTTATGTATGTTTATTATATTCAGGCCGGGACTGCTCCCGATAGGCTTTGCTCGCCAAGCCGACGAGGAGCGGTCCACTTGACGGTAGGTTGCAGTGCTGCTGCAAGGCACTGCAACTGAGGGGGGCAGCGGCGCCGTGTTGGACGGTGCTGCAGCTGAGGAGGCGCTGCGGCGGGAGTGATTCAGTTCGTCTCCTGCTGTGGCGCCGATATGGCCGCCGTCGGAGGGTGGCGGCCGAAGCGGCTGGCGATGGGGCTGCTCCATCTGGCCCATCGCAGGGGACCACGAGCGTCGGATGTGGGAAGTCTGGCGTTCCTTGCACTGTGTGGTCCCCGGGGTGGTGCGGCCGTGCTCTTGGTCCCGGCACGGTCGCGAGGGGGAGGGTCATCCTCCCCCCCTGGAGGGGTCCGGAAACGGACGGCCGTGGTGGGGGCGCGGTATGCAAATGTACCCCGCGCTCCCTCCGTTCTAGCGGCAGGATGGACACCGTGGGTTTTAGTCGGTAGTGGACCCTGGCTGCTGTGGGTGCAGTTAGGGTTGGGGGCCATGAGGCCCCCCAGGGAGCGGTGATGCTCGAGCGAGCCCGACACACCCCGCCTACTTTCCCGGTAGGCGGAAGTGGGTAAATGCATTTTCCCCACGTAAAAAAAAAAAAAAAAAAAAGGATAGGCTATACATTTCGAATGATGGTATTCTCTAAGTTAATTAACGGAACCGACAGCTACCATAATAAATCATGTGGCCTCCGTATCACGGAAGAACGCAGGTAACAATAGCCACTACCGGTTATCATCGAGTTACTTATTGTTTGACAACTGACAATTGTTAATCGTTTAAGATCGAACAGGCAAACTGCGCTACGAAATGGAAAGCTTCTATTTTCCACAAGGGCAAAGTTTAAATATAATAATGAATGTGGCTTATTTCACAGACATTTACGCCGTACGGAATAAGAGTATAATAGGTACAGCCTCTTACTACGCTGAATTGGCTGACAATTACGATTTCAAATTGCCTGGAAACAATCATTACTCGGCATTGCAATGCATATAATATAATAAAACTGTAACTGACTAACGTCTGTAATATATATTCAATTCGCCTTGTCGTTGTTTTCTAGTATACCTTGATAAAATATACTTTTTTATGGTATAAGTCCGTCCTAGTTTGGGGCCCGTTGTATTAGAATTAAATTCATTAGTTTATTATATAATAAAATGTAATTTGTAATATGTATTTACACGGATAGCGCCGAAACTAGATGGATTCTGATGAATGATGCAGTAATGTCACCTAGTTTAGATTATTGATTGACATTTTAGATGCTTTGTACATACGAAATGTTTCAATAAGAAAGTGTTTCAATAAGTAAGGATCACCACGAATACTTCAAAAGTGATGTAATTAAAAATCAAGTTTGACTTTGTGTTCAGGAGGTATAACGCGGAATTATATCGCGGGTGAAACCGCAGGGTGTGCGCTAGTAGAAAACATAATAAACAGTAGGTACGTCAAGGCGCCATGAAAAAAAAACTCAAGATCATCGCGTGACAATAGCGCGTCATTGACAATGCGCATCCACTTGTAAATGATTGTCTACTTGACTTGCAAAGATGCAATCACAGACAGGAAAATTATATAAAATGGAGGTTATAAATGGTTACATTGATTTGAGTCATATAATAGACATAACTATCCGGTCCGCGTTGTATATTTAATATGTCATATACATATATAATATGTATGTACGTAGGTACATTGTGTTATTTTTTAAAATTTGTTGGGTTTCATGAATAAGGGTAAGTATTTAAGCGACCGATCCATGTACAAACTTTTATCCAGATCACGGGAACAATGCCCGAAATAGTTTCAATATATATTATTATGTATATAACAATCGTTTAAGATACCCAAAATAATCTTATGTTTTAGACCATAAGATCCTAACTCGGCTGAAAATTTTGAGTAGGCTCATAACATAGTAGAGATATAAACTCACCGAAGAGTCAAGAGGCTTGACTGGACTCTCAACATACACTGCCTACACATAGATCGAGAAATCTTCAAAGGTAATTAAATCGATGTCAATATTTGAGATTGAGACAAAAAATGGCTTACACGTACAGATTTTGGATTATTCTGACAACCGACGAAAATTGGACCAAATAAAAACATAACCAAACTTTGGTCTATTTGATCCTAATTTGAGCGGAGTGGTGAACACAATAAAATTTTAGATGATACAATTTATAGTGACAGACCGCCTGATCACGGTCAAATAGAAAATAGATGGACTAACCGATGCGTCGTTAGGAGATACGTCTGGATGGTTTATTTTAGGTTTACTATCTCAATCACAGAAGACCGAATCGAAGGAGACCGCTAAGGTGTATTTTTGTGTTTTATTATTCCGTAAATCAAAGTATTGTATGTTGTATGTATTGCTTCCAGGCTGTTTGGCCGTGGTCTAAGTGAAACTTGTGTTCCAGACGTTTCGTCGATCACTGCGGTCGACATCTTCAGTGGTTCAGGTCCGAGCGACGACAAGAGCGTAGAACTCTCCTTCGCGGCGTCTTCTCTGATCTTGTCGCCATGCAAATAATACGCCAATACATACAACATGCAACGCCGGCCGTGAAAGCCTTAGAGTTTACATTCAAAGTATTATAGTAAAACTGTGATCTTAAAGTGTTGGCCAACGTGTGCGAATCGCCGAATCAAAATAATAATTATGATGGTATTGAGCGTTGTTCACCAAATTATCACTCCGGAGGACATAATTAAAAAGGTGGTTTGATCTCAGAGAAAACCTACCTTCAATTCAATTCAAATTGAAGACAATACAAATACCTATTGTATAATTACACAACAGACTGGACTGGAACCTACTGGGTAAGCGCAGCGTGACGGTGATCATCATGAGATCGACCTACAGTCTATAAAGGCATGCTACAACAAAAACGAATACTACTACTACTAGCTGACCCGCTTGCGGGTTAGCTCGCGCGGACTACAGATACAATCACTACCATGCTGATTCTTGAATCACATGTTTATTCTAACTTATACTTTCTCATTAATTTAATAAACACCATTAATAATAAACCAATAAACCCCAGAAAAGCCATTACCTATAATGTGTCGATCGACATGCACAGGAATCGTGAGTTTTGTCGTTTTAGAGTTTTTTCGTGACCACCTATATGAAAATCGGGAAACACGCAAATCATTTGGTCAGTTTCTTCTATAGTTTTTCTTTTACTACAAGCGTGCAATAAAACGCGGCTCTCATTGCACTTGACTATACTATACTAGCTCAAATGATTGCTATCTTCATCACAGCCATAAGACGTCCACTGCTGGACATATGCCTCCCCACAGGGGGGGATTTACCAATACTAGCCACGCTTAGCAGGCGGATTGGCGAGCGCAGTATGGTTTCCTATCCGCAGAAGGCGCTGCTGCCCACCTCCTGGTACGTGATCCCTTAGCCGACTCTTACAGCACCTACGGGAAGCGATGGGGAAGTACTATTCTAGGCCGGTACTACCACGGCACGGTTATCTTATAAACATTAAAAAATACCACTTGTGAGAACATGTCATGAAGGTTACAAAATTTGATTTCATTTGGCAATTCATGAGTAGTAGCATTTCGAGCGACCATAATATTACTCCTTAATCAAATATTCTCAATGACAAATGTTTTAAACCAGGAGAAGAAAACTCAAACGTATAAAAAACTTCATTTGAATATTTTTTCAGCCGTACGAGTTAATCATCTGTAAAGTCCACTTTTGTAATATTTGAAATCAACATGCACGAGGATTTGTCTCGCCCCTACTGTAAGATAGTTACAGAACTATCTTTAACTCCTTAAAACACCCGCGAGCCTCTGTAATGCCATCGGTACCTCTTACACCCTTAATTTATATTATACTTACATTTTTTTAATAGACAATATTTTTTTATTACCAGAAAAATAATAGTTATAATATAACAGTATCACTTATTACATTTTGGCAATCATTATTAAATTAATAATTGAATGGGCCCCAAAACTAGGCAAAGCCTGTATTTTTTCCTCTTTTTAATATTATGTGAAATACTATCGTATCGTTAATATATTTATTTAACAAAACAAAATCCACAGCTCTTAGGTGTAACAATACATGTAAAATATATATTATGCTTATAGCCAATAACGGATTAAAAAAAAAATTAAAAGAAATCACGATCTTCTAATATTATACTTGTAACATTGAGGGTGTGTGTGTGTGTGTTGAAAATACGTACATTGTATTACATTTTTTACCAACCGAGCAATAATGGGGCATTCTAATCGTCCGCGCACATAAAACAGATAACAATTGATACTATTGTTAACGTTCAATTTATAACCTTACGAAATAAGTGCATGACGTCACGAGCAAACCAGCACCATCAAAGCCCATGAACCGGTTTCATGGCATTAAACTCTCATGACACAAACAACTTGCAGGTCAGACGCGGATTCGGAATATAAAATGCCTTATTACGTCATCTCGCACAGCTAAATTGCAGTAAACTATTCAATAATTTGTAAATATATTTTTATATTGTCGTGGCAAAGGTGGTGCTTACCAATAATTGGTTGTAACACTGCCACTAACATAAGGTTTGATATTAGAAGCGTTTGCAAAAGTGCCAAAATCATTAAAAATACACGGTGAATAGCCCGATTTAATTGACAACTTAATATTACCTCTTTTATTTATAATTGACTAGCTGCACCCCGCGGTTTCGCCTGCGACTATTTTTTTGTACCTTATATATATACACTTAATATGTAATAGTTTATAGATCCAGCTTTGACCACTATCTCAGTTGATGGTTAGTGACGATATGGTCGAAGATATATTCACGCTAGACCTAGAATGTTTATTGGCTTTCAAGGATCGCTGCCTGAACACACTTGTGTTTGCTCACTAAGTTTTTCAACTTAAGGTTGGTAGCTAGGCAGGCAGGTACTCGAAAGTACCTTATCACCATGCTGGGAATTTGATGACGGAGTTGCCTTCACTGAAAGCTCAGACCACTGCTGGGGATCGAACCAGCGTCCGTCAGTTTGCCTCCCATCGCTTTAAGTTCTTACTATGATTTGCCCGTTATTCTTCTAGAACTCACAAGACACATCTATTTTTAGTTACGACTTGGGTTACATTCTTAATTTTCGTAGGGATTCTGTTACAATTTATAAAAAGGATCCCTATGTATGAAAATGATGAAAGAAATTTGGGAATCTGTCCTGTAATATTAGACTAGTCATCTACATACAGAGGAAAGATTTGAATGTTTGTAACGGATAAACAAAAAACTACTGGACCGATTACAAAAATTATTTCACCATTATCCCTAAGTAACATAGGCTATATTTTTGATTTCGGCAAGAAAAAAATATGGATCTTTACTAAAAGTTAAATCATGTAACCGTGCGAAGCCGGGACGGTCTGCTTTTTTATTTATAACATTATTAATAACAGTAGAAAAGTAGTTTAATTTCTTTCAAGAGTTATGTTTTACTTTAATAGTACATAAACTGTCAGAAGCCGTATTTATAAATTGTGTTGGTAATGATGTGATTTTTATGAGTTACTTCACAGCGGCAATATTTCAAAAACTCACATCTATTGTCATAAAAGTGAAATTGTGGATTGCGAAATGAATGTTGCGAGTATTGTTCGCGTATTCGGGATTGGTTTTCCAAACTTTCGTGTTAACTTTATACCTTTTGTCTGTTTGTACAGTTGAAAATACAACAATGACCTAGTTGGATCAATTAAATAGGTTGATAATTTATAAACAGCTGATTTTAATAGATTTTTTGTTTAGTTTACTTTTTAAATTCGTGGAGCCGCACGTTTTCCTTTAAGGAAATTTAGACGTTTTTTTGCGAGAATCATTTTATTTGCGGCGGCAGAAGGGTATAAGGATTTATACCTGTGACACACATAACCGTTACTAATCAATTGAATTCATGTTGTAAACGGACAAAGAAAGGCACAATATTCATGATTTAATGCCCATATTCGCAATAACGTAAGGAAAATGTGAACATTCAGGTTGTGTTTTTTGTTCAGGCACAACTTCTGTCGGATCATGTAGTTGAAAATGAAAAAGTGACACTTTAGACTGCATGAAGTAATGAACTAATACGAAAGGAATAAATTCGGTGGCTAGTAGAGTGCTACTATAGCTTAGATGGCAAAGGGGCATGTCGGTATTCTGTAGTCATGGTTTCAAATCCCACTATTAGCAGAATGTATTCCTTTAAAAATTTGAAAGTAAGTTCCACCTAGCAAAATGTTAATGCAATGAACCATAAAACTATTATGAACAAATGATTCAACTGATAAGAAGAAGAAAGATCGTGAATATTTTCTGCATCATTGCCTTTGATTTGCTTTTCAAAACTATTGCGAGTTTCGTCAATCGTCATTATTATCCAAGGTTTACCTTGGATAATAATGACGATTGACGAAACTACCGACAAGGACCCATTAACCCCTTTGATTCTCCAAACGTTTTTATGTACAGCTGCCATTCAAATTTCAAGTGACAATCTGCATTTTGCCACTAAAGTGTCAAATGCATCAACGTAGAAAATGAGCAACGAGCGGACGGCATGTTTGCACGTCTCCGTACGATCGTGAGTCAAGATCAGTCACGATCATTTAAGCATAAACGTCAACAGAAAAATGAATGCAATTATCTTATTAATCGACTGGTCGGTTGGCGCAGTTGGTAGCACTCTGCCTTCTGAGCTGCTGGTCCCGGGTTCGATTCCCGGATAGGTCAAACATTTGTGTGTATGAACATGTTTGACCTGTGTCTGGGTGTGTATATGTATATAAGTATATATATAAGTATGTATATAAGTATACATCAGTCATCAGGTTACCATAGTACAGGCTCTGCCTAGTTTAGGACCTAGGAAGACCTTGTGTGAATGTTGTCCCATATTATTATATTATTACTTAGCGATCATTCTTTTGAAGAAGCCCCGTGAGTGTTATTTTACTTTGTTTTTAAAATGTCACGGCCACTGACATAAACGTTAACTTTAGAAACGAGATACCTCAATCGAATATACGCTATTCGATGTTTTTAATTTTCGACAGTACGGTATCGAATCGTGGTTTCAAAAATTAACTCTGCTATTTTTTTATTGTTTTATGTATTTAAAGGTATTGACGGTCGTCGCGACACTGAATTGGAACCGCGACCCCGCGTTCTAATCCCAGCTGGGGCGAACATTTCTGCGATGAGTATAGATGTTTGCTTGGATGTTTGATATATATGATAGCAAGCCATTTTTTTTTATTTAGGCATTATTCTCAACAGACTCCAGGGTCCGTGTCACCATTAGGTGGTGTATTTTAAAGTGAGTACCCAAATAGGTCAATCGGGTTGGTACTGTAAAATACCACCATTCTGTGGATAGTGCTTTCAAAAACATTTTATTGCTTTATCGAAAAATTATGTGCACATTTTACTAATTAAAACCATCGACCTGACTGCACGGCGATTGAGACACGTCTTGTAATTCAACCTCTCCGCTGCAAACATTTGAATTCATGGAACTACCTTTATCTAAAATGGCCCATGGGCATTCTTGCATTTGAGTCGCCGAATTGTCCAATCCACCAATCTGCGACGCTGCGGACTGACGCATGTTTTAATATGATGAGGTAGATGAATAGAATCACATTGTTAATAATGTGATGAGGACTCACGCAAATTGTCATGTGACAAACTGACGCAAGTTGTTCATGATTTGTTTGGTACGTGAAGCTGATGTTAATTGTGAATGTGTAATAACTGTAAATAACGGATTGGGATAAACCCACTAACATCCTATTATGACGACGCAGCCATACGATGACACCGTCCATGGAGTCAAAATTAGGAATTAATACATACACCTACATGTGACTGCTGAACAAATTTATTCTTATTCTTCTACTTCAAATAGTGGAGGGATAACAGGAAATTCATAGACCGCACGGGGAAACCGAGTAGGTACATTCAATAATACATATTAGTAATTAGTCGATCTTATCTTAATACTTTTCATTCCGTAAGTTTGGATCGAACGATGTTTGTGACTAAATTACGTGAGAACGGCTACGGATCTTTATGAAATTTGGCACAGAGGTAGATTATAGTCTGGAATAGCTCATGGACTACTTTTTATCCCGAAAATTGTGCGGATTGATCCACGGAGGATTAACTGAGGTATTAGGAATTCTTAGTCCTCGCGGGTGAAATGGTCGCGAGCAGCTAGTAGTTTTAATACAGGTAAGCGTTAGACCACGATCTCACTTGACATTTACTTCGAGGTACGCCAAGCACCAGTTTATGGGTGTGCGTTCCATTTCGATCTTATAGATGATAGACGTCACTGAGATAAGTCTATAACTGGCAGAGTCAGCACGACTGCCTATTTAATGGAGGCACTGAACGTTTACCTTCCAACGCTAAGCATAAAACTTACAGGAATATTTTTTTTCTAGTTGACATTACATTTTTTTTATATATAGAAAGAAAGAAAGAAATCATTACTCAAGACTCTTACGCTACGTTGTCAATCTCTTTAAGACTAAATTACAGGAACCTCGAAAGGTGACGATTTTGAAGAATTCCATATTGTTGCTATTCGGAAATTCCAGAGGAATAGGGAAGTTCATTCTACATTTATCAGGCAAAAACAATCGAATGGCACAGTATGTGACTCCCATGAATCACTTTTTATATGTGCATGAGTATTCAAGCGATAGCGGCTAGTACGATGTTAAAACCGTATAAGTGTATATATAGTAGAGTACGGTATCTTTTTAATTGTTATAATCCCACGAATATTAAAAATGTGTAGGTTTGGGTGGATGGGTGGATAGATGGATATATGTTTGTTACTCAATCACGCTCAAACGGCTGGAAGCATTTGGATGAAATTTGGTATGTAGATACTTCAGGTCCCGGAATAACACATAGGCTACTTTATATCATCATCATCAATCATCACAACGCGGATTAAACCACGGGGCGCACCTAGTTATTCTCTATATATATTAAGAAACCACGATCAGAAGTTATCAAGTCAAATGAACATAAATTATTTACCTTTTAGTTCCAGAACAACTCTCCCACAGAAAAATAGTGTAAATAATAATAACCGATCCGAGTCAGTAGGTAGCAATAATATCGAACGTATTAAACCGATTAATGGATAGCCTGATCGAATTGAAACGCATTAACGTGTTACCGACTTCGTGTCGGATCACGTAGGTACATAATCTCTATCGTCATGGACTGCGCGCCGAATCATAATTCCTTTAATTTTAATAGCTTACCTGATACAAAACAAACTCCGCTATCTATCTCACCGCTGGGACTCCGAGCAAACTCAACACGAGTTGATACGTATGCCTTTATTATCATGTATTACAGATTCATGGTGATGTTTATTATAACTTTTATATCCTGGTTATGATGAAAGAGCTGGATGCGGGCCGCTTTCAACCGGTCGTTATGGAAATCAATGGGGGAGGAAGAAGAAGAGAAGAAGAAGAAGAATGGAGCCTGTGTCCAGCAGTGGACGTCCTATGCTTGACATGATTGTGATGATACGGGTTGTTTCAGAGGTCGTGTTTTCTGTACACTCAAGACTGTCGACACTATCTTACGTAACGCCGTTATAAAAAAATCAAGTATTATTGTAGTACCTACTAGTATTTCGGTGGGCACTTACTCAAATACATTTACATATTTACAAGTGTGTCATCATTTCTGTTACATATTTTAATCTATTAGCATTTAAAGAGTCTGGTAAGGTAAGAGAATAAGTCATACACACCGATTAAATTTGTTTTCATACTCATATCTCTTATCATATATATGTGCATATTCTATTATTTTTTATTATCATCATCATCATCTCAGCCATAGTATGTCAGTTCCACAAGGACCGATTGGAAGCGGCCTGCATCCAGTCCTTTCCTGCGATCTTAGTAAGGTCGTCTGTTCACTTTATCGATGGCCGTTCTATGTTGCGCTGTCAGTCTGTGGTGTCAATTTGTGAACTTTTTAATTTTAATATCATTAAATGTATATTATAGGTATATATATATACACGTTGAAATGGACCCAACTAAGTACTCACGTCTTCTCACTTTGTGTACTGTACTCGTATATATATACAGACAAAAGTGGGGGCACGTGAGGCACCATACATAAACTTGACATACCTTGATTACAAACATTCAATGCAATACCTATGATACTGAGTACGTATTGTATGCAGTCGTGATATGCATCTGATTAGCAATGACTCAGTAGGTCGCATTGCCGGTTTGTCATCCCGATGCTAGTATTTGTAGGTAACCAGTGAGGTCACACAGCTCACAGATCTGATTATTATAGTAGTTTTAACGTTTGCGAATTTTTAGATAAACACAACATTATTGCATGTTTTTATTCGTTACAGGTACAAAACCCGTTGCCAATTTTTACGTCATAGCTGATGACTGAGATAATTTTTCTCTTATTACCTGCTAGCTGCGCCCCGCGGTTTTTACCCGCGTGATTATGAAAAACGGTGATGATGGTGATAATGAAAATAAGCCTATGTGTTAATCCAGGGTCCGTCCCGCTCTAACATTTCTTCGTCTCTTTCTTTTAGTAGCGTCACTATCCCGCTCTAACTTTTCTTCGTCTCTTTCTTTAATTACACCTTACAGAACGCCTAGATGATATTAGAATAATTTTGAGAAAGTTTTATGACTAACTAATAATAAGCTAAATATCGACTTTCTTAATTTTTTTTTTCTCGTCGTCTAAGAAATAATTTAGTAAGTATTATACCATTTTGGAAAGCCCATTAAATGCGCCAACTTTTAAGGGCACTTGCCGAAATTGCATAGTAGATTTTTTTTTCAGTACAGACTGTCAAAGTTTAGTGATGTAGTCATTTTCACGTCATGGTTCGGTATAAAACGGATATTTTCTGAAATTCCAATGAAGTTGTGTGCAAATGATGAATTGGAATTTGTAGGAGCATCACTTAAGACTACTCCACACAAAAATAAAATTATAAAAGAGCTCATTTGTAGCCCCAGTAGTCGTAAACTCGTCACAGGGTGTCAATTTAAGAAAAATGGCTGTCATTTCGAAACTACATGAGATAGATTTTTTTTTCTTTTTTTTTGAGAGCCCCCACAACTAGGCCTAGCTTGGGTTTTCGGTTGGACGTTGACTTTTGGGACACCCTGTATATAGTAGTAGTCAACGTACTCTACACTCTAAGTGATTTAGCCTTGTAATTTACCGCAGCGTATTCTTTACTTACAATTAATTTTTAATGAATCTCGACTACTATAGCACGGCGTCACCCCGGTGTATTTACGCCTTATCACGTTAGTATAACCGCATTCCGCTAACATGACTGATAATGATAACATAACAATATTGTCTTCAGGCAATCCAATGAACAAGCTTATTAATAATATTGTAAGAGGCTCTCGATAGACGGTTGGATCAGATGCAGAAGGCAGTACTTCTTGACACGAAGCGTATTGTCGGGAAGGTCCTCACGCTGCAGCCCTAATCACCGGCAGCTTGAGCCTTGCCTCGCTGCCGGCGGCATTTTAGGTTTAGGTTTTATATAATGTCATTATTCATTTTTGTTTTATATGAAAAATAAAAAGTAAGACCTATTCATTCTTACAATATATATAGTTATCAATATATTGTAAAAATGACTAGGTCTAAGACTGACTAGAAAAAAGGAAATAAAGAGACATGATGATAAGGATTTGACTACATGGTTTTTTATTAAATTTTCGTTGCCGGAATGCCGAAATTTTTGAGTTTTTTTATACAATATACGGATGGGCGCTGCTACAAATAGCTAAATTGTCTTAAGGAAGAAAGCCTGGAACGATGGAGTTGAATGAAACTTTCTTGTTTAATCCGTACGATCCGGCGATTTAATTAATATTAATTTTACTTGTCCTGTTCCTGAAGCAGGAATAATTACACACATTTAACGCATCGCACTCGTATATAAACAATTGAATAACGCACTTACTGTCCATAAAAAAACTATAGATTCTCTGTGTCACAGTTGTGCTAGATAAATGACAGTTAGTGCTGAGTTCAATTATTTCATACTGCGATAGTGATTCGTGCTTCGCCGACAGTAGTGAATTGTAGTGACGTACAAGTAGTGACTGTCGACTAAAACGTTAACAGGAATCAACACTACACGAACAATAGCTGCAACTTCCGATCCCAATTCCAAACAGGAAAACGTAATGTATCAATAATTTATTTTCTTTTTACCTGTGGTTTAACACATAATTATGTTTTATGCAGTGAGTGGGAGTACACTGATATACGCATTATTCTTTAAAATATGATGCCAATATTTGGGAAGCTATTTATAACTTGGCAGCAGCCAGTTTGCATTTATACCAATGAAGGGCCCCTAGGCGATAGCTCCAGTGACTATGAATTAGTGGCTATGAATTCCAACCGACGACACCTGGCACCTGTGCAAGCATTGTTTCAGTACAGTCATATGCAGAAAGATTAGAAAGACCATTAATTTCACTTAGTTATAAATATACATACATGTAATGTGGTTGGAATACAAACTATCTATTAGAGTCAGCAAAACACAATTCTGGAACAGTAATAACTGGAAATGGGGTCGTCTAATTGGGCTGTAAATATAACCATTACTAACCAACGGCCATTAAAAATACACAGCGAATTAGATAACTTTAGTAAGTTACTACTCTTAGATATGCAGACCAGTTTACTATATAAAATAAATTGGATTACCAAAAACGAGCACTAATTATAGCATAAAGCTCTGTATAATATTTTATCTTATTACCACATTGGTAATTACCACAAAATGCCTTTATTAAAATAAAACACTAATAACTAATTACAATACTGCAGCTACTACAATAACATTTGAGCAATCCACTAGCTATTGGTAGTCTATAGATAACTCAAATGTTCTAAACCGCTACCGGCTGGCAGCGGGTACCACACAATTTAAAAAAATGTATGGATATGTGAAAAGCCGAGACGCTGAAGACCGCAACAAGTGGAGACGCATCGCAAGGGCGTTGTCTAGTTAAAGGGCATAGTCTTCAACCACGACCACTCTGTCAAGAGTGAACAACTGAGGAAGAGATGTGAAAAGATTAAACTATACCTAGAGTAACAGAAGCAGGCATCAAACAGAAAGCTCAGGAATTAGACATTGCACGTTTCAGCAAAATCTCCCCATTTCTGAATAAAATCTTGCTGAAACTTGACTCTAGAATAACGAGACGACTCAAGACAAATTTTATTGGTAACTTTTATTACCTACACGTCATTTAACTATAAAATCGTATACACGAGTACTAAGTTCAAAATTTAAGTTTAACAATACAAACACATACAAAAGCACATTTCGAAGTATTACAAAAAAAATAGCATATATGAAATCTTCTGTGAGTACCTAACATTGTTAATGTCATATATTTTTACCTTGAAAAATTCGTCAAAAGTGTAAAAATATTGCTAGATAAGCCCTCGCTTCGACTTGAATTTATCGAATCGCAGACTAAGATAATATGAGTATTTAATATGATTTTCTATTGTAGCAGACTGTACTTTGGAATTGTTCACTCAATATGGTGTTGTATAACTTAGTTTGTATTCGAAGCCTCTTCGTATTGTTCCTTATTCGTGTCAGGCGTATTTACTTTGACATTGTGAAACTGAAAGTAGCTCGCTTTCAGAGTAGTCCTATTGAGAATAAGTGAGAGGTAGAAACATGTTGTACGGTAATATTAACAGCTTAGTACAAAACTATTCTAAGATTAACATAGTATTGTACTATGGTATTAGGTATACGAAATAATGCAACTTTAAACTGCGTGAACTGCTGCCGTCCCATTTTATAACCTTGGCAATCTGTAAAAATGAATATTTCGCGGGAACATAATTATTGAATTTGGTTTATATTTGGAGGAAACCTCGACATAGGAGTGTCCTTTATCCTGAAAAATTCCTTACCCTACTGCTAACAACATCTATAATGTATCCATGTGCAAGCGGGCAATATCTAAATAGTCTTCTTTATAGTTTAGTTCTAATACATACGAGGAAAAAATTACACTAGTTTCAATGAATATCTGTATGCAATTTGGTTAAAAGATTTTCCATTCCACTAATGACACAATCTATTACGACTACTGATAAAATACAAACAACACTTAGAGGTGTTAGCATTCAATAACCCTATTTTGTAAATCTATATTAAATCTCAAAGTATCGTTGCCCAAGTGTTAGTGCGACACACTAAAATAGCGGCGTTAAAATATTATCTTTGGGCTTCAAAGTACAAAAATTAATAATAAACAATCCCTAAATGGTAATTGAACTAAATAAGAGCAAGCCGGCGTATTTTTTAAGGTTTAAAATCCTACGACTTTTTTCATGTAATAGGTATGTCACAAGCAGACGGGCCGGCAGATGGTAAGCGATCACCGTCACGCATAGATATCTGTTATCCTAGGGCATTTGGGTTGTGTGCAAATGATGAATTGGAATTTGTAGGAGCATCACTTAAGACTACTCCACACAAAAATAAAATTATAAAAGAGCTCATTTGTAGCCCCAGTAGTCGTAAACTCGTCACAGGGTGTCAATTTAAGAAAAATGGCTGTCATTTCGAAACTACATGAGATAGATTTTTTTTTCTTTTTTTTTGAGAGCCCCCACAACTAGGCCTAGCTTGGGTTTTCGGTTGGACGTTGACTTTTGGGACACCCTGTATATAGTAGTAGTCAACGTACTCTACACTCTAAGTGATTTAGCCTTGTAATTTACCGCAGCGTATTCTTTACTTACAATTAATTTTTAATGAATCTCGACTACTATAGCACGGCGTCACCCCGGTGTATTTACGCCTTATCACGTTAGTATAACCGCATTCCGCTAACATGACTGATAATGATAACATAACAATATTGTCTTCAGGCAATCCAATGAACAAGCTTATTAATAATATTGTAAGAGGCTCTCGATAGACGGTTGGATCAGATGCAGAAGGCAGTACTTCTTGACACGAAGCGTATTGTCGGGAAGGTCCTCACGCTGCAGCCCTAATCACCGGCAGCTTGAGCCTTGCCTCGCTGCCGGCGGCATTTTAGGTTTAGGTTTTATATAATGTCATTATTCATTTTTGTTTTATATGAAAAATAAAAAGTAAGACCTATTCATTCTTACAATATATATAGTTATCAATATATTGTAAAAATGACTAGGTCTAAGACTGACTAGAAAAAAGGAAATAAAGAGACATGATGATAAGGATTTGACTACATGGTTTTTTATTAAATTTTCGTTGCCGGAATGCCGAAATTTTTGAGTTTTTTTATACAATATACGGATGGGCGCTGCTACAAATAGCTAAATTGTCTTAAGGAAGAAAGCCTGGAACGATGGAGTTGAATGAAACTTTCTTGTTTAATCCGTACGATCCGGCGATTTAATTAATATTAATTTTACTTGTCCTGTTCCTGAAGCAGGAATAATTACACACATTTAACGCATCGCACTCGTATATAAACAATTGAATAACGCACTTACTGTCCATAAAAAAACTATAGATTCTCTGTGTCACAGTTGTGCTAGATAAATGACAGTTAGTGCTGAGTTCAATTATTTCATACTGCGATAGTGATTCGTGCTTCGCCGACAGTAGTGAATTGTAGTGACGTACAAGTAGTGACTGTCGACTAAAACGTTAACAGGAATCAACACTACACGAACAATAGCTGCAACTTCCGATCCCAATTCCAAACAGGAAAACGTAATGTATCAATAATTTATTTTCTTTTTACCTGTGGTTTAACACATAATTATGTTTTATGCAGTGAGTGGGAGTACACTGATATACGCATTATTCTTTAAAATATGATGCCAATATTTGGGAAGCTATTTATAACTTGGCAGCAGCCAGTTTGCATTTATACCAATGAAGGGCCCCTAGGCGATAGCTCCAGTGACTATGAATTAGTGGCTATGAATTCCAACCGACGACACCTGGCACCTGTGCAAGCATTGTTTCAGTACAGTCATATGCAGAAAGATTAGAAAGACCATTAATTTCACTTAGTTATAAATATACATACATGTAATGTGGTTGGAATACAAACTATCTATTAGAGTCAGCAAAACACAATTCTGGAACAGTAATAACTGGAAATGGGGTCGTCTAATTGGGCTGTAAATATAACCATTACTAACCAACGGCCATTAAAAATACACAGCGAATTAGATAACTTTAGTAAGTTACTACTCTTAGATATGCAGACCAGTTTACTATATAAAATAAATTGGATTACCAAAAACGAGCACTAATTATAGCATAAAGCTCTGTATAATATTTTATCTTATTACCACATTGGTAATTACCACAAAATGCCTTTATTAAAATAAAACACTAATAACTAATTACAATACTGCAGCTACTACAATAACATTTGAGCAATCCACTAGCTATTGGTAGTCTATAGATAACTCAAATGTTCTAAACCGCTACCGGCTGGCAGCGGGTACCACACAATTTAAAAAAATGTATGGATATGTGAAAAGCCGAGACGCTGAAGACCGCAACAAGTGGAGACGCATCGCAAGGGCGTTGTCTAGTTAAAGGGCATAGTCTTCAACCACGACCACTCTGTCAAGAGTGAACAACTGAGGAAGAGATGTGAAAAGATTAAACTATACCTAGAGTAACAGAAGCAGGCATCAAACAGAAAGCTCAGGAATTAGACATTGCACGTTTCAGCAAAATCTCCCCATTTCTGAATAAAATCTTGCTGAAACTTGACTCTAGAATAACGAGACGACTCAAGACAAATTTTATTGGTAACTTTTATTACCTACACGTCATTTAACTATAAAATCGTATACACGAGTACTAAGTTCAAAATTTAAGTTTAACAATACAAACACATACAAAAGCACATTTCGAAGTATTACAAAAAAAATAGCATATATGAAATCTTCTGTGAGTACCTAACATTGTTAATGTCATATATTTTTACCTTGAAAAATTCGTCAAAAGTGTAAAAATATTGCTAGATAAGCCCTCGCTTCGACTTGAATTTATCGAATCGCAGACTAAGATAATATGAGTATTTAATATGATTTTCTATTGTAGCAGACTGTACTTTGGAATTGTTCACTCAATATGGTGTTGTATAACTTAGTTTGTATTCGAAGCCTCTTCGTATTGTTCCTTATTCGTGTCAGGCGTATTTACTTTGACATTGTGAAACTGAAAGTAGCTCGCTTTCAGAGTAGTCCTATTGAGAATAAGTGAGAGGTAGAAACATGTTGTACGGTAATATTAACAGCTTAGTACAAAACTATTCTAAGATTAACATAGTATTGTACTATGGTATTAGGTATACGAAATAATGCAACTTTAAACTGCGTGAACTGCTGCCGTCCCATTTTATAACCTTGGCAATCTGTAAAAATGAATATTTCGCGGGAACATAATTATTGAATTTGGTTTATATTTGGAGGAAACCTCGACATAGGAGTGTCCTTTATCCTGAAAAATTCCTTACCCTACTGCTAACAACATCTATAATGTATCCATGTGCAAGCGGGCAATATCTAAATAGTCTTCTTTATAGTTTAGTTCTAATACATACGAGGAAAAAATTACACTAGTTTCAATGAATATCTGTATGCAATTTGGTTAAAAGATTTTCCATTCCACTAATGACACAATCTATTACGACTACTGATAAAATACAAACAACACTTAGAGGTGTTAGCATTCAATAACCCTATTTTGTAAATCTATATTAAATCTCAAAGTATCGTTGCCCAAGTGTTAGTGCGACACACTAAAATAGCGGCGTTAAAATATTATCTTTGGGCTTCAAAGTACAAAAATTAATAATAAACAATCCCTAAATGGTAATTGAACTAAATAAGAGCAAGCCGGCGTATTTTTTAAGGTTTAAAATCCTACGACTTTTTTCATGTAATAGGTATGTCACAAGCAGACGGGCCGGCAGATGGTAAGCGATCACCGTCACGCATAGATATCTGTTATCCTAGGGCATTTGGGTACGTTGCCAATCCTTTTTAAGACTCTAACTCTGTTTTTGAAGAGCCTCATATTGTAACTACTCGGGAACACCGAGGTTAGCTTATAATCTTTTTTTCTTACAATTGCATTTATATTTAAAGATAAATATCTGTTTACGAGATCAACGTATACATGTCAGTAGGTACCTATATAAATTACTAGTTCAATAATTTACATTTATTTTCTTATGTAAATGTTTCCGGTAGAGGTAAGCAGATACTATATCTATCCCTTCTAACCATTCGATAAGAGTTTTACTTAATGCACTGCACATTTTAACACGCTTCTGAGTTTAAGGTCCATATTAGAACCTAATCTCGACGGGGTCTCTCGAAAATAGTTATCAATGTTATCTCCTATATATTAAAAAAAAATGATAGGACTTTATATTGAACAGGAATAGTTTTGCCGCCGTCACCGCCCTCTAACAGTCTCTTGTTCTGTCAAACTCGATTTAAAAAAAAATCTAAAACAGTTCTTAAAGTTCTATCTACATATATGTATAGCCTTTTTAAAGTTACGTCTTCACATATTGATATATTTCACACTGTGTGTATTATATACTCTACTCACACTTTCAATTCTAGAATGATTTCTCACGGGAAATTTCCCTGGATAGACGAATATTATAAAATTCATAAACTTCCACACAACCTTTCATCTACCATTCTAAATCCTTTACTGGAGGAAGTTTTACAAATTCTGTCCCTTGGAACATCTGTATAAAGCATAGTATAGGATGTGCATTGTCACCGTTATGCTTCAATCAGCCAGACTAATGCTACGTTTTCGCGCTTGCCAAGGATTTTTATTGATAAATGACAGTTATAAAAGTAGATGGAACTCATAAGTAAACTTGTTGTCCTATATATGCAGCACTTGGACGAGTTATGATGATTTTCGAGATCCACTTGATATGAGAGCTGGCTTGGAACACTTTCTACAAATACATGGGTCAGTAACGATAATGACTCGGTAGTAATCACTTTTACTATTTACTTAACCCGCCTCTAATGGTGGGTGAACGAACGTACTAAGAAAACTGACCGACTCACTGATAAGTTGATAAGGCATAAGGTCCATTGACCGTGTGTATTGGAAGAAGCATAAAGAAAATTATGGAGACGCAATTATGAGGATTTTCTTAAAATTTTGCTATTTTTAAATTGTGTCTGATTTCATCTTTCAACGAACGAGCGTTAAGAAAGTTGTCTTTGAGTCGCTGTTTTAGGTTAATTTAATATAATAATTACAAAAATCCACTCTGTACCGAATAAATATGATGCTCGATTGATTGAGCGAGTTTTAATTGCATCCATGATAATAAACGAATTAGCGTTGATGATTTTCTAAAATAATTATAACAGAATAACAACGAAGAACTAAATTGTATGAGAATAAACATAATATTTTTATTTTATACAATAACATAAATAAATGAAAATATATTTATATTAAGAAGAGATGAGTGTACTTTAAGTAGGTACATAAAAATAAAGCTAAGTATCAATGTACCAATGGAGTCGAGACGACTCAAACAAGTAAATCTGCTGGTAATTTTATTTTCAAATCAATCAAATCAAATCATTACTGACGTATGTTTTAAATTACATTATAAAATAATGTTAAAGAAGTTTTAGGTATTCCTAATAAGGTCTCTGAAAAATGCCAGAGATTAGTCGACAACGAATCGATTTTTATTGCATTATAATTATACCTTGTATAAAAGAAGTAATAAAGCTTTTTACTATTTATTAGACTTTATGAAAAGAAAAATATTTTATAGCTAGTGATCACAATATTCAGACTTGGTAAGTTACTAGCTAAATCTCAATTAGTATCCCTAGTAAAAAACAAACCAAGAATTGGTGACAGTTAATGGAATATATCCAGGCGAGGTGACGAAAGTCCCGAGAAGATGGTCAGCGTTGGAAACGCCTTATAGTATAATTGTCATAATAGATATGATGATCACTACATAGTATAAAACAAAGTCGCTTTCTCTGTCCCTATATCCCTATGTATGTTTAAATCTTTGAAACTACACAACGGATTTTGATGCGTTTTTTTAATAGATATAGTGATTGCAGAGGAAGGTGTATATGTATAGTAACATCTATTAATGACATAGGCTATGTATTTTATACCCGTACGAAGCCGGAGCGGGCCGCTAGTTCTACAATAAGGCCGACAACTAGAAAGACTACGTACTTAAAAAATAAACGATCGTTTATACTGTTTCTACGGGTATAACACGTGGCACTTACGTCCCGAGACGGGGAAACAATTCTCGATCGTGGTATCGACTAAGTGTGACGTTATACCCGTAGAAACAGATAAACGATCGTGTCTAAGGTTTATGGTATACATAATCTTTTACTCGAGACAGTGGAGATCTTATATTTATTCTTCGCAACCCCTGAAACCAATGCACGTTGCACTGGTGTAAAGATTTAATATTTAAAAGTGAGTGGGTTTTTTAATGGTTATAAGCTTACGTTTGATCGCTGTCTCATCTGATGTTAAGTGACGACGCGGTCTAAGGTGTAGCGCGCAAACTTAGAAGGTACCTATTCACTCGCGACTTGAAGACTCACACACAGAAATTTCACGCGAAATATCAGCATAAAGACGTGTATTAGTTTAAAAAAAAAAAATTGTTGTATATCACTGAGTAAGCTAAAATATATAGTTATGAAACCTTCTAAGTAAATAAAATAAATCATCAAGTTTTAACTTGATTTATGTTTTAATGCATAAACAGATTTTATGTTGAAGGCTTAACAGGTGCCGATAACATTACAGAGGCTCGCTGTTTACGGGTCTTTACAGGCAGAGGGCGGGACAAATCCTGATGCATGTAATATGTAATTCACAGATGAACTATGGGCTCAAAAATGTGCCTTTCAAATTTTTTATTTTATAACATATAAATAATATCCTTTGGTGTAAGATAGTACAAGCGCAAATTTTAATAAAAAATTTAAATGAAAAATATGCTCATGCGATAATATATTATCGCTCATAAATAAACAAATGAACAAAGAACAAATGATGAAATTTTGTGCAATCAGATATTTTTTTATTTGTTTCACACTCAGACCCCCGCACTAGGATTCCCTGTATCGCGGGAGGCATGGACACATACAATTACAGCACACAAACACCCAAGACCCGGGACAAACATCGCACGAATGTTTGCCCTTGCCGGGATTCGAACCCGACGATACAGAAGTCAGTCACTGACTACTGCGCCACGGCGACCGTCAATTAACCTTCATGCACTGTTCTTCTATGAGATATTTGTTTGCTTAGTAGACATGTTAGACTCAATAAAATAAGTTGAAAGGCCTCAAAATTGTCTATTCATTATTATTTGTAAATTGTCAAATGGCAAAGCCGAAATAGAATGGGAAAGTAAATAAACTGTTACACTCACTTGTCAAGTTTTGTCCAAGTAGTACTAGTACAATTACTAGGCCAATTTGATGTAATTTGTATTAAGTTTAACAGATATAAAGCACCAATGTAGACGATGTGTCACGTTATACTGATTCTGGAAGAACAGGGAAGTGTAACTTGGATAGATAACGCAGATAAGATCGAGAACTGTTTACAGAGGACTGTTTAAATGTAGGTGCCTGGTATTTTTATAAAAAAATATTTGAACTTTGCTATCTCCATAATTTTAGAACATATGGTAAAAAGTAACACTACGTTGAAACTTTCGCAAATGCACGGAAATATATATATATACGTATATTATATATAGAAGATGTTATTGGGTGAACGAGTAAAACCTTATTTATATTTCAAATAGATTCACAGTAAATGGACATGCATTTCTCAGAAATATATTAATAAATTAAGAATCCTAGTGTGATAAAAAAAAGTCTTTATAATAAGAATTATAAGTCATCGAATTAACGAATGAATTATTTTCTATCTGCATCAACATCATGCTAGGTGGAACTTACGTTCAAATATTTCAAGTCGAAGCCGTTCTGTCTTCCTTAATTATCAGGAAACCACGACTAAGTTCAAACAAAGAGAGACAACTGAAAACGGCCGAACATAGTGAAACCCTTAAATCATATTACATATAAGTACCATAAAGACACTGCAGTAGAATAACTCAATACATGACAACTATTTTTACAAAAGTCTGCCAGGGACGCTGGAAATAAACAGAACAAGAATAGGCAGGCGTTGAACCATTATCTCACATGATATTAAGTTATGATGCGGTCTATGATGGATCACGCCTACATAGAAGATACCAGATGGGTCCACGATCACTTAAAGGTCATGATTCCGTATACCATTCAATCTTGCTAAAAATTGTGATATTACACGAGATTTTGTTCAATTTTGGGTTGGCGTTTTGTTACTCGACAAAAAAAACACCATTCTTTGATTGAACAGAATCATCTGAAACTTAGTGTGTTTGTATGTAAACTGTACATAGAATTTCATATATGTAAAAAAAAAAGGAAAAAAATAATTAATAAAGCTCCAAAAAGCCTACATGCCTACGTCTACACTAATATTATAAAAAAGAAATATGTGTATGTTTGTAACGGACAAACTCAAAAACTACTGGACCAATTTCAAAAATTCTTCTACCATTAGAATTCTACATATTTTTCTTGGGCAAAAATAAAATAGGTATCCTTCCTAAAACTTCAATCATGTAACCGTGCGAAGCTGGAATGGACCACTAGTAAAAAATAAACATGAAAATGTTGTGATGAAAACGTTATTAAAATAGACGCAGATAAAAAAACCTAGAAGAATATGAATATTTTAAGTCAACGCGGATCACAAACCTTATTAACATAAAATATAGACATCAGCGAGCTGACATTACAACGTGATAGTGGTTTTATATTGCACGCATTTTGGAGGGGAATCGGAAAGTTTGGCGCCAACTCTACCTATTAACGCGTCGTCGCCGCCGCCGTTGCCTTCAAAAATAGGTCACGTCAAATGAGGGGGATTAATATCCTTGGATCATGAACCGAAACAAAGGAAACGAACTGTGTTATTTTTGTTTTATCGAAAAATAACGCCTTAGTGATGCGGCCGAAGCTGTTGTGAGCATTAGTACCTAGTAGGTATAAATTTTGTATTTACTACGCAACGAGTGATCTAACCCAAAGATGTGCAATAAGATTTTTGTTTGTAACTAATACGTTTCGCCATTATATAAAGTGCTTTAACTAGGCAAAACTAAACATAACGTACTTAGTCAATACTGATTTAAATACTCTTTCTTTGAACCTCTGATTGGTCGGTTCTAACAGGTGATAATACCATTATTTTAGTAAAATAAATTTCCATTGTAGTTTTATATTGCGTGCTGTTTTGCAATAGATATTAATACGTTGTTGATAAAAACAGATGCCGCGTTGAAGTCTTTAGAATGGGATCAAGGCTATGGAAAATTTATTTCTAGTTTATACGTCCATCAAGTGATGAATTATGAAACAAACTGACGATCGATATCGATTTCGCGGCTCCCATCAAAATATATTTCAAATAAAATAACACTCACGAAGCAGCCCGAGATTATACTAGTTTAGTCCAGTATTGCAACATGTAAATATATCTTGTTTGTTTCATCTTCCTGTAACTGGAATGGAAAATTTTCTAATGGTTATACATATATGTTTGTCCGAACAGCATATCGTCTTCTTGTGATGTCGGTTTGGTTCTCTCAATAAAGTTACTCACCAAGTAAGCATAGCGTTCAGTAAGCTTGGTCCGGGAATACAACTATTGGTTTATGCAATATATAAACCTGTTCTACGTACATAGTCAAAAGTAACTTACTGGACGGTCGAAATTTGGAGACATCGGTGCCGCATTTCTCCCTGTTGTACAGCAGTCTCTTGCACACACGCCATGGCCCGAAGTAACCCTGGTCGAAGTTTGGATTATCCACTGCAGACAAAGAAACAAAGCGTTTTGAAACGTTTTATGCGATGTGATGATGAAATCACAGAATAAATAATAGTATAATTTTCCAAGATTATATCAGAGACGGACACAATCGTCATGCATAACGGGAAATAAACCAGGCAGCCCAGTATACGAACACTAATAGTATATTGTTCCACAAGGGAGCAAATAATATTTATACGGCAAGAGCGCTTTTTTTAAAATCCAGGGTGGAGCGAAGGATTCTATAGTAAGATTCTTAAGCTCAGCGATGAATTCTACAGTAGAATCTTAAGCGCAGCGATTGCTTCAATGTAGTTCGCCCCAGGAAACAATAATTTTGCGACCGTGTGATACACTCTATGGCAAAAAAAAATTAGAGATAATTTGCTTTAGGAATAATCTGTCAACTTTTATTTCGCTGCCTTGAACAGGCACGGCCTGTGATGTGACCAACTATGAGAAAACTATATATCTAACCTTTACGTAGTATAAACAGTCTCGTTACGCATGTGTCTGTATTTTTTAGCTCCTAACAACGCAACGGGTTTTGATGTAGATATCGACATCAGTTAGATGATTTATCACGGAGATTTATACATATAACAGCAAGCGAAGCGAAGCGAGGGCGCAGGTGGAAAGAATCGTCTAAATTAAATAAATTTGTTATTATGACAGGATACACTGGATCAAATTTTAATTTTAGGCAAACGTCTAAAACCAATTACTTACTCACTACTTAATTGGGTCACCAAGATACAGACTATGCTTAGTTTGGGCCGTTGGGAATTTTACCAAGTAGTTGCATGGTGTTGTGTAATGAATATTTTTGATGTTTTTTTTGGGTTTCATATAGTGTAAACTAAACTACACGTTAGCGGTTAGTTTAGTTATAGAATTAAAAGCTTTCCGATTTTACACAATTTTAGATACGATTTTTTTTTCTTTAATTTTATTAGATTGCTGAAGAACAAAATATCTGCATCAATAGCATTTGAACAGGAGTGCTAGATTTAACATTTTTAACTTTCTATGCAAATAAATTAAATTGGTAACTAAACTTTTACTAATATTAGTTATTTATCAGCACCCGATAGAAAAAAAAGATGGGAAAGTGGCTATAACCTTGACTAGAAAACTAGTTAGCTGGAAGGTAATATATGTAGTTTCTTAGCTATACAGTTTCCTTTCGACCGGACTCGTCGACGAAGCGAACACTTACCTAAACTCGTTGTCGTCTAGAATATAGAAACTTTTTTTATATATGTTCAAGTATATTTATGCATGGTTGCACAAAATATACTATGGGTCGAATGGTATACCTACATATTTATATCAATAACACCTATAGATCAGAAACATAATAATTTGTTATTACTTTTAACCATATTTTGTAACCGTAAGTATGAATCAAACCTCAGGCATTAGTCATTAACCTAAGAACGAGAACGTGCCATATGAATATCGTAAAATATACATTTTGTGGTGACGTTGCCCGACGTTTAACATATCGAAAGAGACCTTGTACCACATCAGTAGATACGTATCTACCGTCTACAATCGTACGTGGTATTTAAATATTTGTCAACAACACTAAATCAAGAGTGAGTAATAATGTATATGTAAGTTTTTTAACTGGCGTGGTCACTAAAACAAGAATTAATATTATCATCGCTATATTTACCATGTATTTTATTTGTTTTATTCGCTCGATGTTTCGGCACAGTTTCATGCGCCATGTTTAGGAGTAAACTCGTAAGCAGCAAATAAAACATATAAAATACATGGTAAATATCCTGATGATAATATTGATTCTAATAATGTATATATATGTATATTAGGTACCTTAGCCGGCTAATACTATACTAATTTTGTTCATTGGAATTTTCGGAGTGATTTCATGTCACGAAGATTTGCAAAATCAGCGATCGTTAAAGACTAAATCAAACTGTGTTTACTAAATATAGTAGTAGAGTTTCACAACGTTGTCATTTCATACACAACATTCAAAGATATTCAAAGATATTCAAACAATTCAAAACATGACTTCATCCATAAATCAACAGCGAACAGATTACTGGCAAGGCCGGTGAATAATAACAAACTCTAGAGTGCAGGAAATAGATACGAATTATGTACATACAAAACTGTCTGAAATCGAACATGAACGAAAAAATACGTACCGTGTGACCAACGTGTCAATGTTTTGTAAACTTTAAACTATACAATGATGAGGTACGTGGAAGCGGCACGGCACTATCGCGCAACACAGATAGATAGAAACAAAAAGTTCCTGAAGACCTCGGACTAGCAAACGCAGCGTAAAGACCCATCTAACAATGGAAGAGATGCATGGGAATATTAACCTTGTTGTTGAAAAAAGTCAAATGATCTTCAACCGTAGAGTGGTAGACGATATATTTGTCTAATTATATGTCGAGCAGTCTTACGGCTGAAATGATAATGATTATGCGTTGCAGTTGCTTTTGGGGAGAAGCTATTACAATTAGATCAATAGCTTCTCGTGAAATTGACGCCCATAGTCAGAGATCATGTTTCAGTTCCGTAAGTCATTATGAAACTGAAACGTGATCTCTGACTGGGCCTTATGAGAAGGCTCAGAGTCACACCACGAGCTATGGAGAGGGTGTAATTATGTGTGTTATATGCTTGGGGTTTGTCTATGCGATCGCATCAGAAATGAGGAGATCCGTAGAAGAACGAAGTCACCAACATAGCCCCGCGGATTAGCAAGTTGAAGTGTCAGTGAGCAGGGCACATAGCTCGAAGAACTGATGGCCGTTGCGGTCGAAAAGTTCTCGAATGGAGACCACGGACTGGCAAGCGCAATATAGAAAGCCCACCGACAAGGTGGACAAACGACCTGACTAAGATCGCAGGTGAGGGCTGGATGCGGGCCGCTTCCATCTGGTCCTTATGGAAATAAATGGATGAAGCATATGTCCAGCAGAGGACGTCCTATGGCTGAGATCATGATGATATGGTAATAAACGAAGAGTTGTTTAGGGATAAGATAAAAACTGCCCGCAATCCCCGAATGGGAGTTTGCTTTTATGGAATCACACAGCAGGCTTTCTAACACAAAACACAGTGTCTAAGTGATACTCGTACAATAGGATGTATAAGTGATGATTATACAAAAATGTACAGTTTTGGAGAAATCTAAAGTCAGGAGACAAAAGTGTTGTATAGTCTGAAAGTTTCAAAGTCTATAGAAGACGAACAGACTCAGTTCAAGGGAACAACAGACGCTCTCGTCACGATTTCCTGGGAGTTATGTGTGCACTAATTGAATTCGTACTATGTTGCAAATTGAGCTAATGCGTGACAAGGTTCAGCTCTCGCTTCGTCTCCGCAATGCTACCGATGTTGATTTTTGAAACGTATTCATAAAATATTATTTTTAAATTGTGTAAGCGACATCTATATTGATGTGGCTTTATGACTTACAAAAGATTCATTACAACATTTTGAAGTAGGTAGTCATCGGCGATTGTGGCCAGTCATAGTAAATTATTGTATTTTGTGAAAAATCCTTTCAAAACTACTTCTTCCTAAGTTTACGAAGGCCATATTCAGTAAGTTTGCAACTGACGAATACCTTTTTGGCCTTAAATCATTTGAGAAACTGCATATAACAATAGCTCGTAAAGTGACGATAAGTTTAATGGTTAAGTCCTGGTAAAGCGATAGCCTAGATTTAAACTGGGTAGGTTAAGTACTTTACAACAGCGTCATAGACAACATAGTAGGTAAATGAATATTAGATCTACATAAATAGGAAATTAGTGTTTTGTATAGAAAAATAACTTTTTTTTAATGAAATTATTTTAATCAATCAGAGAATGTACCATTGTTATATATGCACTTTCGCTTTCGCTGAATACATTGTGGGACCGAGAATCAATGATATCTTTGAAGGCTGTTTTGACAGCCTCATCGGAATTGAATTTTTTCCTTGCAAGAAGTTGTCTAAATTCCGGAAAAAATGATAATCCGTTGGAGCAAGGTCCGTTGGGTGTCGGAGACATTCCAATCGCCACTTCTCTAATTTAGCGACCGTCTGTTGTGCAATGTGTGTTCTAGCGTTGTTCTGAAGCAGCAGTTTGGCTAGAACAATTGAACAGTCTCGTTTGTTTAACGGCTAGCTTTTCCATCATGGTTTGCAAGTGTTGTGGACACTTGACACACAGATATGCCGTAATCATCTGGCCAGACCTTAGGAAGCTGTAGTGGATGACACCAGCACTGATCGACCACACTTACCAGTACCTTTTTCTGTCAACTATCGCTTAGGGCAGGATTTGGCCGGTTGGGGTGCGAGGTCAAGCCACCTCCTCGTGGTGCACCCCGGGCAACAGTGGACAGTGGGTCGCTGGCGAAGAGCTTGACGTGGGGGACGTCTCTCCACTTCTGCCCTATAGAGTAGATAGGTTGAAGTGGACGAGGCAAGATGGCGTTCGAGTGGTGGGACCGCCATAGGGGGGGAAAGCCAGGAGTCCGGCGAGGGGCTCAGCGGACCTTCGGGTCGGAGGATGGCCGGCCTGCAAGGCCGGCGGCGCGGCAGGGAGGGTCAACTCGGCCACCCTGTCGGGCAACACAGAAACAGAAGATTGGCTGCATTAACTGCAGCTGGCGGACATTATGTCGTGGGATGGTGGGCCTGCAAGGCCCGCGGCACGGCAGGGATCAGTCTTCGGGCTACCCAGTCGAGCAAACTAAGCACACTGGGGGGACCTGACCCCCCTTCACAAAAAAGGACCCCAACAAAAATGGAAAGAGCAGATTCAAAGAGAACTACCCCAGGAGGGTACCGGGAACCCGGAGAATCCCTCAGTGACGCTTCTGAAGTGCTTGCGAGCACTGCACAAGCGTCATTCTGCCCCTCGTATTCTGGGGGGGGCAAGAACTGCCCTGATATGATTAAAAACCAAACTGATGACCCATGCAATAAAAAGGACACCGATTCTCAAGCAAAGAAGACCGCACTAGTGGTGCTCACCCGCTGTGATACTCCCCCATCAAGTACAGCTGATGAAAGCGAGCACCCTCGGGAAGTCTCGGGCGAACGGCCCGTTTCGGAGTGTCGAATTCCGACTCAAAACCCGTCGGAAGACTCTGACAATATGAGCTGGGAGACAAATTCGTCTCGTGGCTCAACAAGAATGCTGCGTAAGCGCAGAGCAGCGAGAGAGGAAGATGACCAGGGTGTCGCCGTGTCGGCACCCAAGGTCCCAACTGGACAACGCGGACGAGGGCGTCTCTCTACCGCTGGACGCCAGGTCAACCGGACAGGTCCCGAAGAGTTCAAGGAACCTCGTGTGCCTGTAGGAGACTACGATGGAAACAAGAACAGAAGAAGGGAATTCCTTGCGCAAAAGCGCGAGCTAAATCGAGCGCAAGCTGAAGTAAATGTGGAAGAGTTGGCACGCCTTGCCAATGCGAGCAGAATTGCTCTTGGACTCGATGGGCATGACACAGGTGATGAACGACCTGCAGAAGCCATAACAAATCAAGTTCTCGACGACATTGCCATAATAAGAAATGTCTCAGCGAGATCAGGTCGTCTGAAAGGCACCTTTCAGCGTGCCCTCAATGATGCAGCGGCTTCCATCAAAAAGGCAGTGATGGTGTTGCAAAGCCGAACAAGCTCAGAGGAGAACGCCAAACTCATTGCGGACAACGCTCGCTTGCACAGTGAGATAGCCGCCCTCCGAAAAGAAATGGCGGAAATACGCAAAGAGGTGGGAAAAACCCGGGTAAGCCAGACTGCTCAGCCGTCCCAGCGTCCCTCGCCTCAGAGGAGGGAGCGTCAAGACGCTGCAAGCGCGAACTCAGTCGAAGATTTGATGCGTTCCATAATGCTCCAGGTCGGAGGTATGATGAATGCACGTTTTGAGGCATTGGAAGAGCGACTTCTTCCAGAAAAGCGTGTTCGTCCAGCACTTGCAGGTGACCGAAATAACGAGATGCCCCAGCCTGTACTTTCTAAGGAAAAAGCAGCAGTTGGCTCCAAACCTCAGACAGGGAAAGTTACGGCGGCGGCACCTAAAAAGTCTGGAAATAAGACAGGCTCTCACCGAGCCATCAAAGGAGCTACGAAACCGGCAAATGCAAGTGCATCTCTGAGAGGAAATAGTGATAGGAATGCAGATCCTCTCCCGTCAACATCAAAGTCCTTGGATGACAGTTGGACAACGGTTGTGAAGCGTGGCAGGAAAAGAGAGGCAGCACCTCGACGTCCTCCCACCTCACAACTTGTGAACATTGAGATGGCAAAGACTAAATGGTCCAAACCAAAAATGAGGGCTCCTCGGTCAGCAGCAGTCGTAATCACTTTGCTACCAGGAGCTGAAGAGAAAGGCATTACCTATGCCAAAGTTCTAGCAGAGGCACGGCAAAAGGTAGACCTCTCCAACTGCGGCATCGCGGGCGTGCGATATCGCCAAGCAGCCACTGGTGCTCGAATGCTGGAAGTACCGGGTGCCTCTAGCGGAGAGAAGGCTGACTCTCTTGCCCAGAAACTCAAGGAGACCTTAGACATGGAAGTTGTCAAAGTCTCAAGACCCGTAAGATGCGCAGAAATGCGAGTTTCTGGTCTTGACGATTCAGTGTCTTCGGAAGAAGTAGCCACAGCAGTGGCCAATCGTGGTGGCTGTTCAACGGAAAACGTCAAGGTTGGAGAAATTCGACGTGAATCTCGAGGCATAGGAGCAGTATGGGTTCGCTGCCCAGTAACTGCTGCAAAGAAACTGGCGGAAGGAGGCCGTTTGATGGTAGGCTGGGTGGCAGCTCAGGTTAAACTGCTTCCAAAAAGAACGCTGCAGTGTTACAGATGTCTCCATCGGGGACACGTGCAAGCCAACTGCACAGAGGAAATCGACCGCAGTAACGAATGTTATCGTTGTGGTCGACCTGGTCACAAGGCGATAAATTGCTCCGAAAAACCCCGGTGTTCGCTGTGTGCAGCAGCGAACAGGCCGGCGGAGCACAGGGTGGGGAGCAAAGCGTGCTATCCTCCCAAAACTAAGAAGAGGGTTTCAGCGTCAGCTAACGCCCCAGCAGCCACCAGCTGTCCTCCGTCACAAGCGGGGGAGGAGGAGGCGATGGTCTGTAATTAGTATTAGTTATGGACTATCGCTTCCTCCAAGCGAATATAAATCATTCCGCTCGCTCGCAAGACTTACTCATGCAAAGCATAGCGGAATGGTCCATTGACGTGACAGTGGTTGCCGAGCCTTACTTTGTTCCTCCTTCCCGGGATGACTGGGTAGGGGACCTAGACAACCTGGTAGCAGTCGTATCCTCGGCGAAGACTGGAGCTCTGCCTCTGGTAGCTAAAGGTAGAGGATACGCAGCAGTAAGATGGAAAGGGGTGGTACTGATAGGAGTATATTTTTCCTGCAATAGAACTCTCGCCGAGTTCGAACGGTTCCTGGACGGAGTGGGTGCTCTCATTAGGCATAACTCGCCCCATCCGGTACTAGTTCTGGGGGACCTCAATGCTAAATCTTCGGCGTGGGGGTCTCCTGTGACTGACGTGAAAGGCGAGGTGTTAGAAGAATGGGCCATTACAACCGGTCTAGTAGTGCTCAATCAGGGCTCTGTCAATACGTGCGTGCGATGGAATGGAGGTTCCATTGTAGACGTCACACTAGCCTCCCCTTCCATTGCACGCATCGTCCAAGGATGGAGGGTAATGGATGGAGTGGAGACTTTATCCGACCATCTCTACATCCGTTTCGACATTTCGGCGTCTTCGAATACTCCGAACATCCGTAGTCGAATAATGCAATCTCTGTCGTCAACTAGATGGGTATTAAAAACATTGAACAGGGAGGCTCTGGTTGAAGCTGCTATAGTACAGGCTTGGCAACGATCCACTGTTGACCTTGTGGATATTGAGGGAGAAGTGGAATGGTTCCGGGACGCCATGAGCAAAGTATGTGATGCGGGAATGGCCCGAGCCAAACCACGGCCCCCTAAACAAGCAGTGTATTGGTGGTCACAGGAAATAGCTGAACTCCGAGTCAGATGCACGGGTGCAAGGCGGGAGTACACGAGATCCCGACGCCGACGACAACGTGACGAAGAAATGGAAAGGCAACTGTACGAGGTATACCGTGAGTTGGCGAGAGCCCTACAAACTGCAATTAGTGACGCTAAAGATCGATCCAAGGCAGAGATGCTAGAGAGTCTCAATCGTAATCCGTGGGGACGCCCCTATAAGATGGTGCGAGAAAAATTGAAACCCTGGGCGCCTCCTCTTACTGAAACTCTTGAGCCACAATTACTGGAGGTTGTTGTCTCTACTTTGTTTCCCAGTAGGGTGAGCTATGCGCCTTTACAGATAGAGTCACGGCAACCTAGACAAGTGGAAGGAAATGAGGATGTGCCACCTGTCTCGCAGGGTGAGTTGAGTGCCGCCATTTTAAGGATGCGAGCTAAGAACAGGGCACCAGGCCCTGATGGCATACCTGGGCGAGCACTAGCCATTGCTCTCGATGCGTTTGAGGACCATTTTCGTAACCTGCTTGACGCGTGCCTGTTATCGGGCACGTTCCCAAAGATATGGAAAGATGGCCGACTCGTACTTTTAAAGAAAGACGGTAAGCCAGCTGATTCTCCTTCTGCCTATCGACCTATAGTGATGTTGGATGAGGCGGATAAGTTGTTTGAGAGGGTAGTGGCTCTCCGCCTCATTCGTCATCTCGATGGGGCAGGACGGAATCTGTCAGACAGCCAATTTGGCTTTCGTATCGGCCGATCTACTATAGATGCAATAAAACGCGTAAGGGCCTACGCGGATGAGGTGGTGGATCAGGGTGGGGTAATGTTGGCGGTGTCTCTTGATATCGCCAATGCCTTCAATACACTACCCTGGGCTTATATAATAGAGGCACTGAAGTTCCACGAGGTGCCGCCCTACCTTACCCGAATTGTGGAGGCGTACCTGTCTGACAGATATGTGTCATATCCAGGGCATGGGGGGAGAATCTTGCAGTGGCAAATGTCGTGCGGTGTCCCACAGGGGTCGGTCCTCGGACCGCTCTTGCGGAACGTTGGTTTCGACTGGGTGCTGAGAGGTGCTCTCAATCCGGGCGCCAGCCTCGTTTGCTATGCAGACGACACGCTTGTGACTGCCCGGGGCGAGACCTACCTTGATGCCACCCGACTCGCCACTGTAACGGTGAATGATGTGGTCGGAAGAATGGAGAGATTGGGTCTTCGGGTTGCGCTCCATAAGTCAGGAGCCATCTGCTTCCATGGACCCAGACGAGCGCCTCCTGAGGGCTCTTTTATCTCAATCAGGGATGTACGGATCGGCGTCGAGCCCCAGATAAAGTATCTTGGGCTTTATATCGACAGCAGATGGAACTTCCAGGCACACTTTCTGCGGATGGTGCCCCGATTAATGAGCGCTGCTGCAGCGCTGAGACGACTAATGCCTAATCTCGGTGGGCCTAAACCGGGCACTCGTCGCTTGTACCTGGGAGTCGTGAAGTCGATGGCACTGTATGGAGCGCCAGTGTGGGCAGATTCGTTAACAAATAAAACGATCGCTCTCCTAAGAAAGCCGCAGAGGGCGATAACAATCGCAGCAATAAGAGGGTACCGAACCATCTCGTATGAGGCGGCATGTATACTGGCGGCAACAGGCCCGACAGCACATGATAGAGAGATGGAGGTCGCGATTGTCTGACCCCACGGCCGGAATAAAAACTATTGAGGCTATTCGTCCTGCTCTCAATGAATGGCTAGACAGGGAGCGTGGACCGCTTACCTTCCGGCTGGTGCAGGTGCTCTCCGGGCACGGGTGCTTCGGAAAGTACCTGTGCCGTATAGCTGGGAGGGAGCCATCGACAGCGTGTCATCACTGCGACTGCGGCGAGGACACGGCGCAACACACTCTAGAAGAGTGCCAGGCGTGGGTGAACGAACGTCGTGTTCTCGCCGCAGCAGTGGGAAATGAGATGACACTCCCAGCAATTGTAACAGCAATGCTGGGAGATAACCGGAAATGGAAGGCAATGCTTACCTTCTGCGAAGAAGTAATGAGTCAGAAGGAAGCGGCGGAGAGGGAGCGTGAACTATCTTCAGATCTTCTAATCCGCAAGAAAAGAACGGGGCGACGGAGGTTAATCTTTCATGCCCTCCTCCGTCCGCCGTGAACTGGGTCTGTGGTGGAGACGCGGGGGTGTCTCCACCTGTACAGATTAGACCCAGAGGTGGCGCGCGTGTGTTCCACGTGCCTCCTAAAAGGTGAAAGGGCTGGGAAGAGCCCACCAGGAAGGAATCAACATGATCTCGCTGCCAGGGCCGCGGCAGAATACGAAAGTGCACCCGTAGTTCTGGTACAACAGCGCTTGGAAGAACACCGTGGCAGGTTTTAGTCGGTAGGGGACCCTGGCTACTGTGAGTCAGGGTTGGGGGCCTTCTCTAGCCCCCCTCGAGCATCACCATGGTCGTGATGCTCGAGCAGAGTCCGACACACCCCGCCAACCCTCCCCCCTGGGTTGGCGGAAGTGCGTAAAGGCATTTCCTCCACGATAAAAAAAAAAAAAAAAAAAAAAAAAGGATTTGGCCGGTTCTCCTGGGTTCAACCATTATGATGAGCGTTTCCGACTTTCGTACAGGATCCATTTTTCATCACAAATAACGATAAGATTCAAAATCCTGTCGTTATTGTGACAGTTATGTAAGCAGCACTCAACTCGTGTTTGTTGGTTTGCTTCACTCAATTTATGCGGTACTCATTTTTCGAGCTTTTTCACTTTTCCAATTTTTTCATGTGAATTGGAATTGTTTTATCAATCACACCAAATCCTACCGCTGAAGTTGACGTGGTTTACGATGGATCCGGTTCCACGATCACTTTTAATTTTTCATTGTCATCTAGGGTCTCCGGCCGTCCACAGGGTTTGACCTGTATAGGTCAAAATTTCCAGGACGAAAACGTTGAAACGAAAAATGTGCTGTTTTATTTTACAGTGGCTTCCCCATACACAGCATTAATCCTTCGAGTTATTAATGCGGGGCTGGTGCCGCGGCGGAACCCGCGTATTCGTAAATAAACCGATATTTTAATTTTTCCATATTGTCAACAGAACGATGTCAAAGAAATATTAAATGGCGCGAAAACAAATGAATCACTAAATTCGAAAAACAAGTACACAAGCCTAAATTTGAAATTGGAACCAATCTAGCCTGACTGCCTGAACTAGAGATCTTTGAGATCAAAGTGGTCAGTTCGACAAAACGAAAATTTCATATGTAATATAAGGTTTAATCATTAATCATTTCATCACTTTGCAAATTATGCTATAGTAAACTCCAAGGACGATATTTTATTTTCTCCTCCGATTTTCATATGGTGGTGGATGTAGTGAAAACTACATTATTATAAACAATCAGTCTAATGAGAACTGATTCCATGGCTGACAGTGTTGCCGGTTCAGAGATGTCAAATATTTCCGGTGTTGCATTTTTAGCGGTCGACACACTTGGGGCTTCTGCACCGCAATATGGTCTCTCGCGTGGCGAAGTTAAAGTATGACGCGCCCGCTGCAAGGGGGAAACAAGTGACTTGAATGACTTCTGAAAATGAACATCAACAACGCCAGCATGATGATCTGATACCTAGCTATATAGCTATCAGATGTTGGCCGGCTTAGCTGTAAGCTTACATTATCGTTGAGAGTAGGTACATATAAAATAACGTTTAGTTATTGCTACACCTTAATTTATATGTACTTTCCAAAGCTTATGAGAGCGCTCAATCGATGCGATGCGTGAACAAAATGCTGGCACATATTTGGCTCAACAGATCTTCATTGAGCAATACTGCTAGCATTCTGTGTACGCTGCTCAAATTTTATTATAATAGCTGTAGTATTGTTATTAGTTAAAATTTGAGATTGAGAAGAGGTTTTATTTTCATAATAGATAGTTACTTTTATATACACATAGGTTACACACACTACGTTACTACATACTATTACAAAACTTGATGAGGCGGAGTGTTTATTCTTATAAACAACAATAACGAGAAGCTACTTTTTTTTTGTATTCTCAAAGCTGTAGTTAACCGCAGTAGCTTGAAATGTATGCATCGAATAGCTATTTTGAGTGAGCGAAAGACGCGGGCAAAATCAAGTCTATAAAAAAAGACCTGTTTCTTGCCATGCGTATAGTTCACAACATAGCGTAACCCAATTCTGATCTTCGTTGCACAAATATCTATATTTATTTGTTTAAAAAAACATTAAGTATTTTATTCGTTTTTTTCTTTCATAATAATGGTTTACTTTCGGCTCCTGAGTTAACTTGCCTCAGTGCACTATGGTAGGCAGTCATGCAAGGTAGTAAGATTCATAAGCGCAGGGCGCAAGCCACATGCGACTTGCGCGGACGCAGACATAAAAACGACCGAAATGGGTAAACTTTCGCTGCTGCTAACCGGTTTCATGAACGTCATTAATAGATCGTATTGTGCAACTAATATTATTGTACATCTTCATTGAATGTGTTCGGCGATACACACGGAAATCCATCGACAGACGTATAATAAGATTTTTTTTAATTTATTTGTTTATTATGAATTATGTTTGTGGTAAGTCTTATTTTTAATCAAATCAAAGAGCAACTAAACTTTGTTACATCTGTGTGGGACAGCATTTTTGAGGCCAAACCAGACGAGAAATGTTCAGTTAGTAAGAAATACTAGGTCATCCATAAGCGCGATGCGCCTGTGACCCGCGCGGCCCATCTCCACTTTTGTCACAAAGGTACACGGTGGGTCGATGACCCGTTTGGCGGGAGTGCCGCATTTTTTAATGCAGCATAGGTATACATTATGTTGCCGTGTAAACATGTCACGCAGCCTTTTTATAAATTCGGCATTTGTGCGTTCTATAACTTAGACAAGAGAGGTTAGGGACCTATTTAGAATATAATTTTAAGAAACTAACTGACCGGCAATGCTTCTTTCGGATTACCTACAAGATATCGGCTTCCTTTGTGTATTCTATCGATTGTACAATGGATGACAAACTTTTTGAACTTTTCGACCTAGAACGTATTAACACCATCGTATGGTTCGACCACACCGTCTCAATGTGCACCTTCACTTTTACAATCTTTCAACTGTTTTTTTTTGCTGCACACAATCAAAGTATGGAAGTTGGTCTTCTGTCTATCCTCAAAATTACAACATGGCTTCAAAAGGAGAATAAAAAATACCTTAGGAACAGCAACGCATCAAAAGCACCTATGGTATTGCGACGTGACCGCGTACCATCAGGTGGGCATCTTTACTTAAAAAGACTATGATGGAAGAAATTTAAAAATAACTATTTTGCGATGACTCTTCTGTAATAAAGTCGTGAAGTCTCTTTGTCTATACTAGAATAGTATAGTAGTAAGCAGACGTCATCCGTAGTTCCGTATTCTGATTGTCCTACTTTTAAAAGTTACGTATCTTCTGAACCGTACAATTTAGCAGCGTAAAAGTTCATTGAATTGAACAAAAACGCGAAGCAAACGACCTTAATACAAAAAACAGCTTTAGATAAATAAACTATTAGGTACATAACTACACATAGCCGTTGCGTTGTGTTGGTATCCTTTAATGTGCGTTGGCTTACCCTTTTCATAAATGTTTAAGTTATCCGAATTATTTATAATAAGCTATAAGAAATTTCTTACATTCGTATGAATAAAATGAAAAATAACTTTAATTTATAGAGACGAAAAAACTTCATGAGCATCGTTAATTCCAACGAAGAATTTTAGTTTTCATTGAACACATCCCTGAGACTAATAAAATTAACTTTCTCTGCCAGGATAAACCTGATAATATTGTATGAATTACCTCAAGTGATCGTAGTAGCTCACACGACACGTGTTACTGTCATAGTAAGTTATTTTTTCTTGGTTTGACCCCTTCTAACAAATCACCGTTTAAAAAAAAACAGAAACAAATCATACTCCAATCTAATAATAAGCAGAGACATCGTTTCAAAAAAACGAATACTTACGTCTTGTGCTTTTTATTATATCATTTTTATACATTTACTTAAAGAAAGCGCTGCAATAACAAACCCAGATCTTTGTGGATAGAAAAAGTAATATAGAAACAAACAAGATTGCGATAGTGTTTTAAATAATAGTAACGGTACATTATAACGTAAAGAGTAGTTGAGTCGATTCCATCACGAGGCGCTACGAATACCGTGCAGAGCCAATTGTATCAAAGGTAACAGTATACCCTCAAAGGTACATAGCTCGGTTTGGCCCACATCGTAGGCGCGTCGCGTCGTGCACAGAGCATAACAGCGCAAAATCTGTTTTATTTTGTTTACTTACAAGCTGAATTAGTCTGTATTTAATTGGAATTTTGTACGGTAACTTTTTAGTGTGAACACACCGGCTACAATCTCTACCTTCACAGGTACATTACCCCGGTTTGGCCCACTTCACAGGCGCGTCGCGTCTTACAAGAGCATGAATATGATCAAAATTGCTTTATTTTATATACTTACAAGATAAATTAGTCTGTATTTAATTAAGTTTTGTACGATATCTTTCTGATATGAATGCACCGGCTTCAATCTCTCACAGATAAAATCTCTAATTATAAATAGGTAAAGATCTATATACCTATTAAAAAACAAAAATGATACACAGTCGGTCAAATATGTCGTCTACCACCCTATGGTTGAAGATCATTTGACATTGTAAATCATTTTAACAACAACGTTGATTATCCCGAGCAATTTGACAATTAGATATATGTTCAACCATATCGCTAATTTTTCTGTCAGTTGTAACACCCATAAATAGCAGTGTATTCATAATCATCATCATCTCAGCCATAGGACGTCCACTGCTGGACATATGCCTCCCCCATTGATTTCCACAAGGACCTGTTCGAAGCGGCCCGCATCCAGCCCTTGCCTGCGATCTTAGTCGGGTCGTCTGTCCACCTGGCCGGTGGCCGTCCTATGCTGCGCTTGCCAGTCCACGGTCTCCATTCGAGAACTTTTCGGCCCCAACGACCATCAGTTCTTCGAGTTATGTGCCCTGCCCACTGCCACTTCAACTTGCTAATCCGCTGGGCTATATCGTTGACTAGCGTTCTTCTATGGATCTCCTCACCTCTCTCTCACGTAGAGAAACCCCGAGCATAGCCCTCTCCATAGCTCGTTGTGCGACTCTGAGACTGCTCAGAAGTCCCATAGTCAGATACTTTAGATAACCTTAGAGAAATTTAGATAAAGCTTTTACTAGAAATATTTCGATTTTGGTAATCATAAGGTTCAGTATCAAATAATAAAAATCATTATTGATTTGTCACTGGAAATATTTCATTTCTTGGAAAGACATTAAGTTTCTAAAATGTACAATGTGCACTATTGCGTGTATCCCAGCTAAACTAGGCATGAACTAACAGTAAGATGAGATAAATATTACCCACTTACTGGACCTATGATTTGACAAATTTCAAATACACAAATAAGTTTACATCACTTCCCAGATCCAGAGAATACCAAAGAGTCTATTTACTCACACCATCACCAAATATCTAATTATCTTAAGGAGACCAAAATAATATATACAAAGTGAATACTTACATGAGATATAGGACTGCGGGAAGAGGTGAATGTCAGAATCATCTGAAAGAATTAGTATTACTATTGACACAGGTGCATATGAAACATAAGTGGTTTTAATATGTTTAGTAGGTACTCTATGTTGCCATGTACTAGTTGAAACTAAGAATGAAGGAGGTTACTGTTATTGCAAACTAAAGGCAATATATAATTGACTTTTACCCTTTTTTAAAATTATAGTTAAGCGCATATTCTTGCTCATTAAAAAAAATCACCTAAAAATTATATTCAAGTTTTTTTTTCCATTTTAAAATCATGCACTAATTCGAATTTTACTATGACTTCAAAAGGTACCGACCATCCTGCTGTTTGCCACTCTGTAACATTCGTTTTTCTGTGTGATCTGACAGTACCCCCAACAAAATATGAGGTTGAACTTTCTTGTTTACACAACTTTAGTTAGTTTGATCAAATAATAGTAATCTTACGAATGTTTCATGCATGTTTGATAGTACACTTTATCTACAGATGAATACATATTGTTAATAAATAGATCAGGACGTGATCATGTAAAAAACCTTTCGTAATTTTGATTATTATATCGTGACCACGACCAATTTGCATTGGTAGTGGTCACAAGTCTATATACTCGTATATATACAGCATGCAAAATAAATTAACAATCAAGTTAGAAGCACCACCAATAATTAGGTTCATTTATGTACAGAAGTTAATTATTAATTTATTTAAAACAAATTAAATCCTGAATAAATGAATATTTTTATAAAATAGTTTAAAATTACATATTACATATAAAAAATGGTTCCTGGGTAGAATAGAAAATTTTCTCTAATCTTATGCTAGAAAGTGAAAATATAAAATAAATCATAAACCATTACTATCCTATCAACTAGGTGAAACAAAATATTCCCAACTTATCATTCAGATATCACCTCAGTGCTGGCAGTGTTTTAGGACATTATCAGCAAGCAGTGCTTTTGGTAATTATATGGGTCAAGAATGGTGTTAGCACTAAAACACTAGCCACTAGCCTAAAATTATTTAGTACAGGGCATTCAAGTATGTTTGCAAGCCACTAACTGTCAGTTTTTAAATAAGTTAAATTTTGAAATTCTCAGAATTAAAAAAAATTGAAAATGTCACCTTCCTTAAAAGCAATAACTTCAATACTGTCTAAGACTACTGGTTACAAGTTTGTTCTTCTTGATTGAAGTCACACTAAAACTAGATAATTTTAACGTGATAGGGTATCACTCACTCAATTATATAGCATATGAATATACTTGGGTAAGGGTAATGTGGTATGTGCTCGCTCAGTATTCATATGCAAACATTAAATTTATAATTACCTACAATATACTGTAACATTGTCATTCTTTGCTTATAACTCAGGTCAGTAATACAGGAAGAATGTGATGGAACTGTAAACTTCCTAGTTTTGGAAAGGTTTTCTATTAAAGTGCTATGAAAACAAAACACAACAAACACTACCTCATGTACAAAGAGCATGAATTTATTATACTCACAACTGTAGAAGTATCCCCAAGTGGGTAAACCAACAGCAATGGCACCAACAACAAAACACACAAATCCAAGGATGACCACTGCTATTGAATACAGAGCCTTGCTGCTGGCCATGGCTGCATGTTTCAGCCAAGCTCTTGAAACATCCCAGACATCAAGATCTGGATGCTGTTGTCCGATGGGCCTGGTGTAAATGTGGCAACATCTGGGAAATGATAAAAATAAATTGAGATGGAGCCAAAACAAGAGCAAAATAGGTAATCTCTTAAAAGTATAATAAAATACTTTTTGCTTAAAGGAATTGATTGAGTGAAAATTAGATAAATATTTTAAGTAATTTTATAGCACCTAATAAAATAGTCATATTAAATGTTGCTATTATAATATTGATATTATATGTAGCAAATGCGGTGCCGTGGTGGTACTGGGTGCTGTGGTGGTAAGGGCCTATAGAATATATATAGAATAGTACTCCCCATCTCTACCCATGGGTGCCGTAAGAGTCGGGTAAGAGATCACATACCAGAAGGTAGGCAGCAGCGCCTTCTGAGGATCAGAAATCATACTGCGCTCGCCAACCCACCTGCCAAGCGTGGCGAGAATTGGCAAATCCCCCCTATATGGGGGTGGCATATGTCCAGCAGTGGATGTCCGATTGCTGAGAAGAAAATGTAGCAAATCCTTTATCTATTATGTTTATGGTGTTGACATATGCAACAAAGTTTAATTTTACTGCAGGTTAACGGTGTGTAACTCCAGAGTGATTAACTCAAAAGATATAAACATGCGAAGAGTGATTAGATCCGTATATCAACTAGCATTGCGTTCAAATTGTGTCTTTAAAATGAGATAAAGACACTCGATAACTAGATCCAACTGAGAAGAAACCAAAAGGAAAAGAATGAATAGCTTGTGCACTGCCCATTTGTAGTAAGTGGAAGAGAAGATTGAATATGCGAGCCTAAATGGAAGCCATAATAAAACGTACTGCCATAGTTGTATGGTGTAATTTTGTTTGAATGTAAGTGAATATAATAATATATTTTTACATGTTTTTTGTTTATATTTCTTTCATATAAGTTTTGTTTTAGCAAAGCAATTTGTTGCTCCGTAATAATTCATTATTGTTTTCCTTATTTTTTGAATTTGTATTCAGGTTAAGATATTAGTTCAATTTGTGTATAAAACCTTAATTTGTGTGTAAAACTTTCAATTGTACACTGAGATTTTCAAACAAATAACAATTTCAACATATACGAACAAGGACTATAAATAAGGAGGAATAAAGAATTATGGACTAAATAATTTTTAATATAAAATATTATATTTATCATAATAAGCCAAAAGCCATATTATAGGTAGCATATAAGTTAGTTATATAACAGACAATATTTTACGTTGCCGCAGCAATGTGTGGTTTGGTAAGAGGCTCTGATAGTATCTCTATAATTACTAATCCACCTTTGTCTGGCAGGTTGGCGAGCGCAGTATATTTTGTGACCCTCAGAAGGCTCTGCTACTCACCTTCTGGTAGTGATCCAGTTTGCCGACTCTAACGGCACCCATGGGAAGAGATGGGGGGTACAATTGTAGGCCGGTACCACCACAGCATGTCAGTCACATATTAAATCCATAATTATGTATTTCATATCCACATTATTCTTTAAATGAAAAAAATCCCGCTCCAATTCTATTTTGTCAGAAATTTTCGACCCAGAGGCGGCTTGCATAACCCTATGGATTTTTGTATGGTCTCAGAATTGCCGATATTGACCCATTTAAATGGCCCACCATTAATATGTCAATTAAAATATTTCACATTATTATTAGGTAAGCACATTATTAAACATAGGTACTATTTCTTATATGCATCTAACAGGTTTATAACCAGTTAATTTAGCAATAGTATTTTGGCTGTCATTTGTACATGGTGCAATTATGTCTGCAAACCTGTTTTGGAGGAGTGGGCATCACAAGAATGCAGATAGGTATGTACACACTGAGCATGTAATCACTCTGTTTTGTGTACATACACAACAATTGTTCATAAATTGTTAAGCTTATCTAATATTCTTTCGGATCCTCTGTCAATTCATTTAAAATAAATGTGACAGGAGATTCCAATAAGAATTTGAAAAACTACATTAAAAACTATAACCATAGGGATTTGATGACCATGTTAGTTCGTAAAGAAATAAAAAATAAAGTGTAACTAAACTGACTAGAATAGCGAAATATAAACGGATATTTAGTTACTTTTACTTACGTTCATGCTTGACACGCGAACTTGTCTTGTGATAGTCACACCGTGTTCACTCAACTATGCAATACAACACAATTGATTACAACGGCACACAGAAGCATAGATTTGGGATGACCACTTGTTATTTTAGCACTTTCCTTTTGTTTTTAAATATCACTAGAGTTCATAGATCCGACAACGTACCGTTTTCACAACTTTTTAGTTTCCTTACTTGGTGGATTGTTAAAGTAAAAAAAAAAAAACAAGTACACATACGCCGATTTAAAAACCGTACAGTGAAAATAAATTATAAAACGATGCGATTTTACCTACAAGCTACACGTAATAATTAACGGACACAAGACGCAGGCTCTAAAACCTAGGCGACAAGCGACCCGTCGCGTCGCGATTCATAAAAATAAAATGAATTAATCTTGTTTTGTCTGCGACAGTGTGACCAGGTTTAAATAGAATATTATGCCAACTGCATACTCCTAAATACTGCTAGTCTGCAATCTATATTATATTAGAATAATTAAATCCATTCGCATAATTATTATGACATAATTATGCGAATGGATTTAATTATTTTTTATGTGTGATTATATAAAAATAAGGTGCAAAATAAGCAAAAGATTTTTAAAATTATTGACCAAACTTTAGAAACTTTTGAAGTTATGCAGCCAAAAATATGATTACTTGAATAATTAAATATAAGATAGGGTGTGATATTAATTCAACACAAAACTTGTACAAATAAAACAAGCTATTATCTAGCCTTAAAATGTTCTAAGCACGAACTTATATCTTTTACAAACAAGTATAAATCAGAGTTCACGGTATCACTGTTTGTCTGTGATTCCTTGTCAAAGATAATCAAAATTAGCAAGAGCACAGAAACGAAAAACAAAACATTAAGGGCGTGCGTTCGGCAGCTCTATCGGCCAAGGCATATCTGGCTCTGACAGTGAATGTACGGCGTTTAAGTTCACCCGTTCACGTCAACCGGTCAGACCAAATGAAGCTCAACGAGACCTTATACCCTCTGGCAGAGAAGTGCTACATGGCGTTTAAAAGCCATAAATTGAAAAAGAAGAAGAGACATTAATCTTCCTACCATAACTCTAGATTGGATCAAATCTTGGCTGGCTGTTAATAGTGAAATACGGAAAAGTAGCTATCGCATGATCCAATGCAAGTGACTTCTTCTTTTTTTCCAAAATTGACGGAGTTGCCGTTCGTGAGACACCTTTGTTGGTGGTTGACCAATATTTACTCGATGAAGCTGCCGAGCACAGCCCCGGAGGTTTGCGCCCAGAAAACTTATTTAAAGAAAATTTACTCTAGTCTGTGAAAGTACACGAGTTAGAGTAGGAATGCGAAAAAAAAAATGGGGTGTGGTTGTTTCATGGTCAGGCTTAATTACGTTTACTTACGTTGCCATCACTGCTTGCCTCGGTCATATTATGATGTTTTAATCGGTACCATCCGATTGCTCTTAAGAAGCTTTTTCCCACCGGAAAATATATAATAATCTAATACTTGGATTTGGCTTTGTATATAAACATATGAACTTGAAAGTTGAACGAACGTCGTAGCTTTTGCGAGTCAAAAGTTGTACTAAATGGAAATACCGAAACGCAACAAAATGATCATAATATGGCGGCGCTTTCCTCTCCGCCGCGTACGCCGTGTCACAGCACAGTCCTTTCCGTAATAAATTATTTAACCTTTAGCTAGCCAGTGGTGTACTTAATTGAATTTTGGATGGAGATGGTGGATGGAACATCAAACTGTACCACCCCCTGATTTTGTTATCTTTAGTTTAAAAAAATAATAATTTAGCAATTTTTAAGACGTATTCATGTCAATGGTGCAAATGGCAAATATTATTCTTTCTTTTTCTTCGCAATTTCTAAGTAAAGTTCCAGTAAAGTGCCACTACTTTGAAATGGAAAGATACTTTCCGACTAAGATTATATTTAGCTAATACTTGAATCTTGATATAACTAAACATGAAGAATATACTAGACATAAAATGCGAAGCCAAAAAGAAGAACAAATATCTACTAAGGTACTGGGCGGGAAATTATGATTGGGTACAATTCAAATTTTTCGACGCACTATAAATTTAATTTATCGTAATGAATGTTTTTTGTAGTTGAAATGTGTAATGTTTCATAAACTTTTGAATGCCGGTGCCTTTCGAGCTCGCCAAAAGCTAGTAAAATTATATTAAACGATGGTTACTAAAAAATGTACAAATACTTAGTAACGTACATGCACTAGAACTATAATAGATAGCTGTTTATGATATTATAATAGTAATAATGAACTTTTTTTTTTGTTTTAAGTAAAACAAAAAAGTAATTTTAAAGCATTAATACAAAAAAAATCACCATAACGCGTTCTGTTGCCACTACCTACGCTTGCACGAACACTGCGGTGAAATCGGACCCGATTTCGCTACACACGCACTGACAGCGCTCTCTAGACGATAAATCGGCCCTATAATTTTGATTTAAAAGTTTATTTGACTGGACTATACATCGTAAGCTCGCCGGAACCAATAACTGAGTTAGAGGTAATAATAGGTAATATGATTACGATTTGCCTATACACGAGGCGATCTAGGGAGCGGTCTAGAGTGCTCCCCACCATTTTCTCGATTGATGAATGATGATGAATCGAATGATTTAAGGGCATGTGTAGTCGCTCTAAGGATGTACCGTAAAGATGCCTAGACTATAACACCGTTTGTAAACAGTTAATTTCATTTATATATTCTGTTATAAAACGTTACTCCTGTCACTGAGACTGCTTTCCTGCTGCATAGTAACAACATGCTAAGCTCTGACTCTTGTTCTGATTATAGATGTTGTAGGTACATTAGGAAGTTAAAGTACCTCTAAGCTCTGATCTTTTTCGCTACATAGTTGTGAGTTGCAGGTACAGTTGCAGAGAGTTAGTTATCCAACCTATGAACCAGTATAGCCTTCAATCAAGAATACAACTGATCGAAGAGTATAGCACAAGTCCCTTGCGTTCAACTGCCAAATTCATAAGGCATGCTCTTGTTTTTCAAAAGAGTATCAGCTGTCTCCTAGCCCTACTCCGACATGTACCTACTTTAAATTTAAGCACCTATACATATCAAAGTCTTAAATAGGTTCCAAAAAGTAAGCAATATTTGAGTTTAGCAATCGCCTCTCATGGGTCTTTACCTATTTATAGAAAATAGTAATCATATATTTTAAAATTTAAAGACATTAGTTTATAAAGGTGGCTTGTATGTTGCACATGTCATAAAACGATTTAGTAATAATAATGTATACAAGGTGTAGAAGCTTAGGATCTTTAAATTTTGAATCGATGATAGCCTCGTGGTGTAATTGTCTGCTATCAACCTGATGGTCGCTGGTTTGATCCTTACACTCTGCTTTCGCTTCCGATATTGGCAGCAAGGGTATAAAATTCGGTAGGATATTTTCTACTATTTGGCTGCTAGCTACCACTCTAAAGTTTACAAACCGGTTACCAAACACTAAGCGTGTTTAATAGCTGACCTTGCGATTTAGTTAACATTCTAGGTCTAGCGTGATTCCACCTTAGACCACATCGTCACTGACCCTCTATTGAGTTAGGGTCAAATATCTGTAAAGTATATAAAAAAAATATTTAAGTATTGACCTGACTAAGATCGCAGGCAAGGGCTGGATGCGGGCCGCTTCCAACCGGTCCTTGTGGAAATCAATGGGGTAGGCCTATGCCCAGCAGTGGACGTCCTATGGCTGAGATGATGATAATGATGATGACCTAAAAAGTTCAGAATTTGACTCGAACATAGTGAAAACTAGATCTTTAATCTATACTAGCTGCGCCCCGCGGTTTCACCCGCGTGCACTACGTTTTTCCCGCTGACTCAGTTATCCCACGGGAACCCGGACAAAAAGTAGCCTATGTCCTTCTCCAAAGTCCCATGTATCTTTATACCAAATTTTATCTAAATCGGTCAAGCCGTTTTCATGTTATGTCGTGACAACGGAAAACGGGTTTCATTTTTATATATATAGATTATTCCAAACAATTAAATGATTTATCTCTATATTATTGCAAATATTAATATGTACATTGCATAAGCCGCAGTTATCTTTATGAGCCGAACCAGTAGCATACACATAACGACACACCTATCCAAATTGGAAGCCTCTAAAACTTAGTGACATTATCAAGAATAACTATAAGGATTATTATATCGGGAATAAAATACAATCCGCATAAAAAAAAAACACCTTATCGTCGATAAACATTTATTAATATAATTCATTTTCCATATTCCAATATTATATTAGTACATTATCATATTCCAGTTTGAGGAACAATATATAGATAAGAAGCTACATATATAAGAAACTACTTGCTGCATACCTCAAACCCCCTGTCCGGGAGACGTGATACGAGACCATTTATAATAAATCCATTTTATTATACGAACAATATATATTGACACATTAAATGTAGATTTTAAAATTCTAAGATGCCAATCGCAAATACAAATGGCGTAGTTATATAAAGGCTTATTATAGCGTCTTTCACCAAGTTTTCTTTTACCGATACTCTCTTCTTATCTAAAACATTTATTTAAGTTACATATTTTTACTATTTTGTCTACTTTCTATTGACATAAGTTTACCACCAATTTTAGCTACTTTTTAATTTTTCTACTGTTAGTTTACTTAACTCTACATACATACATTTTAAGAGAAAAGCTGTCGTTGAGGCGACTAGTCCTATGGCGTAAAAAAAAGTGAACTGAAAATGACGCACCAAGAACTGGTCGCCTGCGACAGTGACAGGGTCTGACTGGGACAAGCTTTTGTCTGGCGTACTGATTGGGCAATAAGGCTGGGTGATTGCCCAACCAAGTAAGCGGACACCTGACCCATTCAGACGGTAGAGAAATCCAACATAACCAGATGTAAACGATCCAAAAATATTTCCAAAATAAATCTAGGTCCCTGTTTTGGCGAATCTCTCTAAAGAAGGAAATGAAGAATGAAAACGGGTCCGTTTGTGTTTGCTGTGGTTGTCGCGGGCGATGAAGCGGCGGTCAAGTCGGCTGGCATGAGCTGGTCGACGCTTCACCGGCGCGTTTCATCCAGAGGGAGTGTTCTACCCCCATTTCTGGAAGAGGCCCATGCGCTGGCATCGACAGTTGGAGCCCCAGAGGTTGCAGCGGCATGAGGACGAGTGGCAACAATCTCCAGGGCGATGGTCGCAGTTGCCACCGCGACGGATGCACGCACGCCTGAAAACGTAGATCAGCGACGATCGTCTGAAACCACATCATCGAAGTCTAGCCTAAGTTTTGTGCAGGGTAGCAAGACAGGTGTTGTTTGAAAAAAGCTATTGATTTAAATCTCTCCAGTGATGTAGATGCATTATATTTCTTTATGTGGGATCTTCTAATGGTATTCCTGCTTGATATTGGTGTATTGGTGCAACTCAATTAAAATATATATTTCTCATAGAGAGCATGCTCTAAGATCAGATGAGAAGAATATTATAAACTTTTAACGGATATAGGTAATCATGTAGAATTGTGAGCGAATTTAACGGTATAAATCATAGTCATCATCTTTTGGAATATTTGAATAACTGTGTATGGTATAAAATTCGACGTAAGATTGATTTAACAATGTGGGCTCTCTGAATGTCTTCTATTGCACTGGATGTTTGGTATTCGGTGAAGCCTTCAAATTTTCGATGTTATGCGGCTCACACTATTAGACCTGATTTACGGAAACGAGGGGAGCTACAGGTCGGGTGTGTCGTGGCGCCTAACGGTGCATTGGACGTTTTTAACCGACTTCTATAAAAGGAGAAGGTTCCCAATTCGCCGGAAGCTTTTTATTATGTTATCATCATCCACTGCTGGAAATAGGTCTCACCCATGTCTTTTTTAGAGTGTGCCAGTCCTCGCCACGCTTGGGAGGCGGGTTGGGAGCGTAATATGTTGATTATATTCGCAGAAGGCGCTGCCACCCACTTTCTGGAACGTGATTCCTCAGGCGACTCTTACGGCACCTACGGGTATAGATGAGGGGTACAATTCTAGGTCGGTACCCCACGCCGCCTAACGCAACGCGCGACGTGACGTATAAATGAGGCATTGGTGCAATAGTGGATTGGTGCAACTAAATGAAATTCAATACGATTCCGACATAGGCAACATGCTTTTAAATACATTTAAATAAAAATTAAGAGTGAGTAGTATTCTATAACCCCTTTATCAAGACAATAATGTTTTGACAAAACACAGGGTATGTGATGTGGGTATATGAAAAAAAGTACAGTCGAATTGAGAATCCCCTCGTTTTTTGAAGTCAGTTAAAAAGGAAGAGTAAACTATTCTTCCTTTTTCATATTTTATTATTATATGTTTTATACACAAAATATATACAAAATAAATGCAGTGGATATAAAGCTAAGACAACTTCTAATGAATAATGGTGTATTTTCATTAACTCAACATTACTACAGTCTTCGCATCCACATTCTGTCTTTTAAAACAATACCGCACATATTAATCAAACGATAGCTTATCGAACGAAAGCTGCAATGAATTTGAAAGGTTGAGACTCCCGATGATACTTTTTTTAACTTAACAACTCATTAGCTATTGCCCCTAAAAGTAACAATAGGCGTATAGTTATATGTATGTATAATTATATGAAATTAATAAATGTGGTCTGTTTCTTTCTTTCTTCTCCAAATTCTATTTGTGAGTACATAAAAATATCGTTATTTTAAAGGTAGTAGAACTCACTTTCCAACATCCTGCAACAACTGCAAGTCGGCCGGGTCATCGCCATAATCGGAAAGGTTTACATCCACGTCATCATCCCCTGGAATCACAAATTTTTGGCACTAAGTATTTGGCAAGCTTCAATACACACATAAAGAATCAGCCTATTCAATACTCACTACTGTAAAATCGTCTTTTCACTCAGAAAGACAAGAGCTGTCTTGTACTATTAATCTATCCCGGTATAGGACGCGGATTGATAAATCGCAAGAAATATAGAAATATTTTACTGTTTATTTCATTAATTTTTAGCCTTTGCTTATTTTCCCATAATTTTGACAATATCAAACGTTTGGCAGTTTGATCATACTAGCAGCGCCCCGCGGCATTACTCTCTTGAATTACGGTTTTCGCATTCCCTCTCAAAAGACCTAGTTGTTTCACAGGAATCTTCAGTTTCTGAGCATAAACGTATTCTAATAATAATATATCTTCATACTAAATTTCATACAAATTCGATAAGCTTTTTTTGCGCGAATGGTAACAAACATACTAACAGACACGCACACATACTTTTTATTTCATTATTGAGATATTAACAATAGATTATTGAGATACCTACACACTTAAGTTTGAAAATCCGTCAAACAAACATGTGGTGTGTTTAGGCAGCTGTCCTTGAGAATCAGTCAATATTAGATATTATGTATAATGATTCCTTTGACCTTTGATCGCGTCGTTACTAACAAGCAAGTGTGATTGTAGTCAAACGATAGACAGAATAATATGTAGTAGCCAAATTATGAATATTTTACCCCATACATAATATAGCCGATTCTTTGAGTCATACCATACAGCAAACTTCTTTTTTCCATTTAATTTCATGTTCAATCCTGATCCCCTGGTATTTTTTGTACCTGTAACTGGTCGGTTGGCGCAGTTGGTAGCACTCTGCCTCCTGAGCCGCTGATCCCGGGTTCGATTCCCGGACAGGTCAAACATTTGTGTGTATGAACATTTCTGTTTGACCTGTGTCTGGGTGTGTATATGTATATAAGTATATATATCAGTCATCAGGTTACCATAGTACAGGCTCTGCCTAGTTCAGGACCTAAAGACCTTGTGTGAATGTTGTAAAAAAAAAACAAAAAAAAAACTACTTGTTTTTTCTTAGTTTTGATATTTTCTTGCTGGATTTTTGGGTAAATTAAATACAAAATACTATATTACCCCTGCTTACACGTGGGTATTTAAACCTATTTACAAACTTGCGCTCACGTGCGTAAACTTTGTTATCAACAAAGTTTTATCACAAACGGAACGGATGTAAGGGTGAATATAAAACAGAAAAAACGTACTGTTAGACATAATATATAGTTTTGTCGACCTAGAAATGCAAATCTCAACCTAATATATTGAGCACATTAAACTCACTTCCAAAAACGAAGGAGGCTATCTGATTATAGGCCTGTATGCCTACTATAGGACTACTATAGGATGTTTAATTTTTTTATCGGTTATAGCTTCGTCATCTCTAACCGGTATGAAAAAAATCTTTTCTCATTCGATATTTCCTATATTCGTTCCGTACAAATTTCATCAATATCGGTTCAGTATTTTTTTTTATTCGAGAAAATTAGGATATGTTCTACACTAAGGAACGTCTATGGACGTTATACGGTATATAGGAATTGTCTATTCTATTATTGGATATTGTAATTAATTATGATTTATTTGGTGGCTATAAGAGCTGGTAAATAAAATCAGAATTCCACTGTACAAGTCTATTCGTTCCATTATTTTTACTTTCTTCTTTCAGCTATGTGCGTCCACTGGTGGACATATGCCTCCACCATATAGTGCGGATTTGCCAATACTCGCCGCGCTTGACAAGCGGGTTGGCGAGCGCAGTATGAGTTCCAATCCTCAGAAGGCGCTGCTGCCCACCTCCTGGTACGTGGTCCCTTAGCCGACTCTTACGGCACCCACGGGAAGAGATGGGGGAGTACTATTCTAGGCCGGTACCACCACAGCGAGGCGTTTTTACTTTATGACGTCATAATATGTTATTATGCCGTAAGAGTCGGCTAAGAGATCACGTACCAGATGGTGGGCAGCTGCGCCTTCTGAGGATTGGAAATCATACTGCGCTCGCCAACCCGCCTGCCAAACGTGGTGAGTATTGGCAAATCTCCCTATATGGGGGAGGCATATGTCCAGCAGTGGACGCACATCAATGAGATAAGAAAAAGAAGAATATGTTATTCCAATATATATACCGTGTAGGGATAGTGGCAAGTCTGGAAATGCTTTGAAGCCAGAATGCGCGAATGTCCCCGACCCCGCCATTGGCCCCAACAGTCATCTCTCCACTTTCGTTAATTGAACACGCATAGTTGTACCATATTCTGACGTCATAAAGTAATAACAGTGAAACGAATAGAGTTGTACAGTGGAATTGTTATATAGCTTTTAGATTATGATTGTAATCTTGTACTATAAATACTGTAACTCACTTTCTTTTGTCTTGGGTCTGTGTGTTCTCATTAGCTCTTAAAGTCGTCTTGCTGCCATTTCAAATAGTAACAAATGAAGTTCAGGAATTCTATTTTTTTTGAGGAAATCTATATAAATAAATGAACGTGTGTGTAGGTATGTGTGTGGGTGTGTGTGTGTCATAAGTTGTATTTTTAAAGCAAATTCGATAGGGCCCGGCAACCTAGTTAGTCGCAGCTGCAATTACTAACCGACTTATTTCCTACAAACGACTTATTGTTTCTAACTGTATCCACGGGCACGCATGCAACTCGCCTAATAAAGCAATAAAGACCTTAACCGGCTAACTAGGGTAAGCTACGTACGCTCTGGTTATACCTTGTATATGTACTGTCGTCAAAGAAAATTGTCTACCAGTTTTGACAAAGTTTCTGTGCGTCACAGCGATAAGGCATAAGAAACTATCAATATTATTACGGGAAAATCAACCCTGTTAATTTATAATGTGATATGGATTTGGATGGATATTGAAGTGGAGGAAGGTCGAAGAAGGTATCCATAGCTTTGGACATCTTCATGAACTGTGTTAAGAATAATATGTTTATGAAAGGTGTGAGCACTGAGATGACTATAGATAAAAGAGAATGAAAAAGAAAATATATTGTGCCAACCGCACCTAAGATGCGATGAGGACAAGAAGAAGAAGAAGTTGTTTTATGATGATGGTGTCATGTGATTTTCAACCTTAAGGTGGTAGATCATTTGGACTGGCCGATTGGCGCAGTTGGTAGCACACCTTCTGAGCCGCTGGTCCCGGGTTCGATTCCCGGATAGGTCAAACATATGTGTGCATGAACATGTCTGTTTGACCTGTGTCTCGGTGTGTATAGCATACAAGTACCTATATATATCATTCATCAGGTTACCATAGCACAGGCTCTGCCTAGTTTGGGACCTGAAGACCTTGTGTGAATGCTAATAAATAAATAAAAAAAAATTATTTGACCGAAGTATGATGAAGTGGACAATACATATAAAAGTGGCATTTTCAACTGACCACTTTCACGCCTTCGTGGGATTCGTATGGGCACTTTAAGTCATCGGTCCTGGTTATTGTCCTATGACAACAGCCGTTACCCCACGTAATAAGTGTTCGAGCGTTCTAAAAATACAGCAAAAATATTGGGCTGTCACCAAGCACCACTAACCCGCATGGCCACCGCAGTGAATTATTGCCAAACTTCCCTCTCTGAGGGGCGCCCATTCTCTTGCAGTGACGACGTAATAGGCATTATGCTAAGTCACTTTTTTTCTCTCTGTTTTCCCCTCGTTCCTTGTGTTATCAGAGAAAGTATAATTTTATCATACAGAAAGTGCTCCCTATAAAATTATTCATAACAAACTATCTTCATCATAATAATGTTAGTGCTCCTATAAATATTTATTAGACCAATAATACACTGTGAAAAGTTGTTGCATATTACACAATTGTATGCATCCGATGTTTTCTTTACTTTGTTCCGATGCGATTTGTTTCGGATGCTACTGGAATTAGTTTGAACTTAATTTTTGATAGGACTAACGTTTGACAACTCTCTTAATTCGTGATCAGTGACGCTGTGGTTGAAGGTGGAATCATGTATAATATTGTGCCAGTCAATACAGTTGTACAGTAGTAGTAGTAGTAGTAGTAGTAGTAGTAGTAGTAGTTGTACAGTCATACAATCAAGGACAGATGCCCGAGCATACCTACTTTAAGATTTTCTATTTGGAAGGTGGTACCTCATCAGGCGGGTTTTAGAAAGTATCCTACCACCATATGGATTCTGAGCGCTTGATGACGACACTATCTGCACCGAAGGCACAAGCACACAAGCCTGAGGTGAGGGTCTATCCAGCGACTGTATTAGTAGTGGCCGTTACACTCAAAATTAAAAGTTCTTTTCTTTCTTTTTTCTTTTTTTTATTAACATTCACACAAGGTCTTCAGGTCCCAAACTAGGCCGAGCCTGTGCTATGGTAACCTGATGACTGATATATATACTTATATACATAACACACCCAGACACAGATCAAACAGACATGTTCATGCACACAAATGTTTGACCTGTCCGGGAATCGAACCCGGGACCAGCGGCTCAGAAGGCAGAGTGCTACCAACTGCGCCAACCGGCTAGTCGAAAGTTACCAGAGTATCAGATACAAATAAGTTGTCGTGATGTCGAGAAGGCTTAGAGTAACTAATTAAAACAAAATGAAAAAAATAAAAATAAACAGTTGTCAAACGCAAACTTATTAAGTAAAAAAAAAGTAATGGTGACAGTATACCTGGATCGATATAAGAGGCGTGCGCATACTCAGCGGCGAGGAGAGCGGCCGCTACTGCCAGCAAAATGGCGCCGGCGCGCGGCATGCTGCCTCGCAACAACCGCAGCTTGCCTGAAATTTGATAAAAAAAGAAATGTTATATAAAAGAAAACACAGTTTTAATGTTTATTTAAGCTTTAAACTAGTGTTTACTATTTAACAAATATATAATGTGGTGTGATGTTGCTCGTAGTTTTCTGTGAAACGTTATATAAATATTTTTTAAAAAAACAACGAAAACGTATCCAAACACACATGACACAAACTGAAATTTATATACAACTAGCTGACCCAGCCACGCGTTGCTGTGGCCATGTGGCGCCATCTATTGATTACTTACTCTACTCAGTCGAAAGGTATCGACATCTGTTAGAATCATTTGGAGTTAACAGATAATTGTGACTGTCAAATAATAACAGACAACTTACCATAGCAGCGCCATCTATTGATTACTTACTCAACCCAGTCGAAAGGTATCGACATCTGTTAGAATCATTTGGAGTTAACAGATAATTGTGACTGTCAAATAATAACAGACAAATAATTAGCAATTAATTAAAATTGCGACTATAATTTGAGATTTAAACTATCCTATCTCTCAAGTTGGATCGAACTGCACATGGTGTGCGAATTTTATTATAATCGGTTAAGTGGTTTAGGAGTCCATTGAGGACAAACATTGTGACACGAGATTTATATATATTAGATAATAAAACATGTAATGGTCAAAAAGTCTATACGTAGAACGTGTCAAGCTTGAGGGTGGTAGCTAGCCGGGCGTGTACTCAAAAGTACCCTATTACTACTGTTAGGGATCGAACCAGTGTCCGTCAGCTTGAAAGCCGACGCTCCACCTCCATCCTCTACATCTGTGTAAACGCTGCCGTGATGTATATTATACTAATTTTTAAGTTATATGTATACACAGAAAAGTCTTGGTGATTTTCACCAAGACTTTTCTGTGTATACAGATAAAATATCTCTCTTTTTCTGTCTATCTGTTGCTACTTCCTAACTCAACTTCTACATACTTATATCAGACACTCCGGGAGCCGAGTTAAATCCCTAACAGTAGTAATAGGGTACTTTTGAGTACACGCCCGGCTAGCTACCACCCTCAAGCTTGAAAAACTGTCACCAACATAATGTGTTCAAACAACAGTCCTTGAGAACCAGTAAGCATTCTAGGTCTAGCGTGATAACATCTTCGACCACATCGTCACTAACCATCAAGTGAGATAGTAGTCAATCTATTCAGTATTAAAAAAGCTAACCTTGGAAATGAAATATTTACTTTGTTATTTTTTCTTACCGAGGCTTATATTACATGCAAAGGAACAAAGTTGTGTGGAATCTAAAATACCAAAATTCTCCTTAGCAACGAAGTGACGACGTGACGATGTAATATTATGAGTCACTGGAATAATGAACAAACATTTTCTTTCAAATCCATTCATTAACTTTTTATGACAGGCGTAAAACCAACAAGAGGAAAACCGTGATCGATCAAATTTTGATCTCGCCAAATATTACCCCGCCGAGATCAAGCCACATTTTGTCAGCAAAATAGCTTTTAGCGTGTCCTTTCTTTGGTAAAGGCTTAAGTAAAATCCCTGCTCATATTCTATATATATTATACTCAGACATGTCCAACGCTTGCTACAATTTGGAAATAAGTTACAAATAATTTGGTACCAAATTCTTTTCTTGATGTTAAATATCCACTGTACAGATATTTTTCATCAGTCCTTTTAAAAATAGAGACTGTGTACCAAAAAACCAAGAGCAAAAACCTTAACACTGCTATCTATAGTTATATAAATATTCGTAAGCCACAGTGATCGGTTACCATCATGCGGCCCGTCTGTTTGTATGCCACCATTAAAAAAAAATGTTACCTTGAAATGGCGAAAAATTTGGTAAACCGAATAGTCAAGCTTTTATTATCAAAGCCATATCCTTAAAAAGCATATGTATGTTCTTACCACATCCTTACTTATCCTTAATACCGTTTTTATGCAGGGCGTCCACTCGGAAAACGCTTAAATCCGTAGTTTCGTAGCCCGTCTACGGCGGTCACGTAGCAGTGCTACGCCGAACACTGCAACGCTTTTAGTTTACCAACGGTTACACTATTGTTCCTACAATTTATTGTCACTACGTTTGACCTCATTATAGTTCAATATATATTACACAAGACTCGAAAAAATAGAAAGGTTTACAATTCGTCTAATCTTAACAATATAATATAATATAATACCAGTTATATCTTAATATAACTGGTAGACCGAAATTGGCTAAAATACGTCTTTCCCAGAGCAGCATAGATATTCGAATCATCCGGAATCATGACAATCCTATTAGTCATAAAGTGTAAAGAAAAGCACACATATAGACAATAATATCTCAATGGTAGTTCACACCGTCACCTGTATCAGTTGGCTACCGCAGTCACATATTTGTTACAGAGAGCACACGGAATCAGTGACCCTGACCACCTAAACAAGGAGCTTTACTAAAGTAATATCTACGACAGTGGTGCTTAATTTATTTCATCTGTAGCGTTAGTAGTTAACGTGTAGTATACATTTTATGTAAGCCCATTTTTATATGATGTAGACACGTGTCGGTTACTCAAGTTGAGTAATTGGCGTTGATAGTTTGAACTTAGTTTTGTATTTGAAATACGTCAAGCAGGTCGTGGATAAGTCAAAGTAGAAAACTCTATTTTTTAAAATTTACTTTACTTATACGATCTCAGCCGATCAAGATAAATGCAGTTTATTAATATTCTGAAAGATATCCAGAGTTTTTAAACTGGCATGGTCACTAATACAAGAATTAATTATTACCAGGATATTGAAGTATAATTATAATATTACGAGTAAACTGTGTCAGTTTACTCGTGAACATGGCGCATGAAACTGTGCCGAAATATCGAGCAAAGAAATAAAATAAAATAGATGGTAAATATCCCGATAATAATATTAATTCTTATATCTGAAGAGCACTATGATTATGAAGAAACTATTAGACTAAAATGCATCATACTAATATTATAAGTGTGAAAGTTTGTGTGTAAGTGTGTATGTTTGTTACTTCTTCACGCTCAAACGGCTACAGCGATTTCTATGAAATTTGGTATGGAAATAGCTTAAACCCTGGATTACGGCTTAGGCTACTTTTATCCCATATAGGTATCTTCTTGGCAGGCGTGCTCCATTGTAGACCGTATTATCGCTTAACATCAGGTGATATGTGGTCAAACTGCTGCCTATTTTCAATAAAAAAAAAATCCCGGAAAAGTAAGTAAGTCGTTCTCGTGAGATAATTGAGGTAGCGGGAAAACGGTAATGCACGCGGGTGAAACCGCGGAGGAACTAGTATCAAATAAAAGTAACGTGACTATTCCGCTATTTAGTAAAATATTTTTCTCACAAATCGAATAAAAGTACAATATCGAGTTAGTAATTCAACGTACAAGCCAAACACTTCGATAAAATCGATTACATTGTTCACTTTGTCACGAAGCAAAGTAACATAAAATGTGGAAAATGGTTTGTTTTCCTTGTCATCCGTACTCCAATCTCGTTCCCTGTGCAATTTGGAACAAAGGAGGTATACAAGAACAATTCAACAGATAACCATCGTCATCGAGATCTCAAGAGGGTTTATTCCTTTTGAAAAAGGAAAAGGAATAAAATACAAATGAAATAGGAAGTTGCCAGGTGTAAAATGGAATAACCTCATCCTAATATGTATTTATTTGTTACGATAAGTAAGGCCATAACGCTCTAAAATTTAGTTAATATATGAAATATATAATGACAATCAATAATAGGTAAGCATTTGACTAAAACTCAATAACATACATGGCAGAAACAAATGTGATAAAAATCAAATCAAAACACTACTTGTATATAATGGCACATAAGAATAAAAAAATGAATGTCAATTACATTATAGTTTTTTAAAGATTATAAGCTTATGTTTGACCGCTATCTCACCTGATGTTACGTGACGACTCAGTCTAAGGTGGAACACTTACAGAAAAAGTACTTACTTGCATATTATTATAATATTACGAAATCGTATAAATAAACTGAAAAATAAAGAGAAAATCAATCAGCATAATATTGAATGTATAAGCGTGACGATGTTTGCAATCAAATTAAAGACGCTGAGGTACTGACGGGGGAAACCATACGAATCTGTACAGCACCCTGGTCCAATCAGTCACAACTCACAAATCTTTAGTGGGCCGCCTACCGTGAAATTGCTTGTCTTGCTTAAACACACCACCGGATTGCGATTGCGATCCCGATGATTAAAGTTCGCTCGTTTCGCTCGGTTCAACACGTTTACTTGGGAAGGAAATTGCTTTGAATGCTCATGTATCGTTCGGCGCTACTTGTTACTGCGAAAAGGTATGTCGACAATTTACCACCTTAAAATGTGAGTGTCAGCACTGGATATTCAATAGAATGCTTTCCGCGTTACCTACCATTTTCTGATATATAAAAATCTCTGACGTTTCAATCTTTGGTAGGTATTATAATAGGTCGTAAGTATTTTATTCACTCTCCTAACGAAATGGATTGATGCGAGGATCACCAGCATTAAAAGCATAATCCCTTGAACTTTTACTATTGTGATGATGAAGTATAGGTGGATGATTTGCATAGTTTTTGTATCAAATGATCACTCTTATTTTTTTCTCCGATTAATTAACTGTTCCTTGCCGCGAGCAGCTTAAAGATAATGAGTATTTTTAACTGACTTCATAATAATTACCAAATTTATAAACAACTAACACCGTCTCTAAGTAGTGAAAACCAGTTTTTATTATTATGATTTATTAAATTTGCTTAAACTTTCAGATAGACTATAGGAATACTATAAACACCGGTTAAGTACTTTTATGCATATTCTAGGAAATATTTAAAATGTTGTGCATACGGCCACATGTAGCAGGATTTAATTCTTATAGTTTTTAAACTACGTAATTATTATTACCTCGTCTATTTTTTCATAATCTATACTAATTTTATAAAGAGGTAAAGTTTGTGAGTTAGTGAGGTTGTTGGGGGTAATGTATGGATATACTAAACTGATTTTTAAAATTCTGTTACCAATAAATAGCCACGTTACGTGGGTATCCTAGGCACTATCATTACCACCGTTTTTCATCACCACGCGGGTGTAACCGAGAGCTTCACTAGCCAAAAAAAAAGTTCTATGTCTATGCAACGAGAATCTGTGCATAAAGTCTTTACACATTAAGTTTATACACGGAATATATATTACGTTATATCGTCTATGCATCAAATATAAAAAGTGATGGTACCTATAAATAAACTAACTTTTAGGTATTAAAGCAATAAGCGTCTGTCCGCTTTCGTTCGGAAATAAATTTAACATTTTCCCAAAGCAATTTGTTTGTCAGTGGACTCAATTAGAACTCCACACTTTATAAAAAAACACCCTAAAAGTAGGTCAGCCTCGGGCGAAGACGTGACGTGAAGTTACGTGCCGCTTTCCGTTTTTATTCTCTTTATCTATGTTTGAGTTCTAACGAATACATAGATAGCACTTTGTTTATACAAGATGGGAGTGAAAATATCTTATGAATCACCTATAAACAAAAAAGTGGAGCGAGTGGAGACCATCGACTGGCAAGAGCAGCGTAGGACGTCCACCGAACAAGTGGACAGACGACTTGACTTAAATCGTAGGAAGAAGCTGGATGCGGTACGCCTCCAACCGGCCACTGTGGAGATCAGTGAGGCATATGTCCAGCTGTGGACGTCGTATGACTGAGATGCATTTTTAAATAATTACAAAGTTTTTTTTTAACATATTATAAGTTTGCGTTTGACAACTGTCTCACCTGATGTTAAGTGATTACGTTGTCTAGGATTTAGCACGCAAACCTAGAAGGTACCTATTTACTCGCGACTTGAAGACTCCAGGATTGTACATATCATAGTAATTACATATATTTGACGGTCGCCGTGGCGCAGTGGTCAGTGTCAGTAACTTGACTTCTGCGTCTCCGGGACCCTGGGTTCGAATCCCGGCAGGGGCAAACATTTGTACGATGAGTATAGGTGTTTGTCCCGGGTCTTGGGTGTTTGTGTGTAGTGATTGTGTGTGTCCATGCCTCCCGCGACACAGGGAATCCTAGTGCGGGGGTCTGAGTGTGATATAAATATATATATATATATATATATATATATATATATATATATATATATATATATATATAATGTAATTACTTACCGCGGTTTTACCCGCGTGAAGTACGATTTTTGGCTCGTCAATGTATGTCTAAAGCCCAAGGAACTCTTCTCTATGTTTACACCAAGACAACATAAAATGTACTATAATATACTTAGTAACAGCTGAGTGACTACGTAAATTAAACTTTTGTATGGCGAGGAATGAGGAACATCATGAGACGGTGGTGTAATAATAAATTATATAGTATGAACATATTTAAACATTTAGGTACTGAAAATAGTGAAACACTGGCAAGGTATAATAAGTTAATAGTAAAATGTATGTAATGTATAAAAGTACCTAGGTTCGCATATATTTGCCGTTTCAATCGCTCCTTCGACTTAGCCTAGCTCTTAATTTAAATATTTTTTGCAAAAGTAAACACCGTGCTATGTTTCCCTCACCACAACTTTCGGTTTCGCATTTACAGCCATTGCATCATTTTATGCCAAGATCTCAAACGCTCAGCCATAGAAAGTCCACTGCTGGACATATACCTCCCCCATATAGGGGGGATTTGCCAATACTCGCCACGCTTGGCAGGCGGGTTGGCGAGCGCAGTATGGTTTCTCATCCTCAGAAGGCGCTGCTGCCCACCTTCTGGTACGTGATCCCTTAGCCGACTCTTACGGCACCCGCGGGAAGAGATGGGGGAGTACTATTCTAGGCCGGTACCACCACGGCATTGCTCTCACGGCATTGCTCTCACGGATCTCAAACGCAAACGATCTTAAATTGAAAACATCAGAGAGCACTTAGCAACTCGTTTACTTTTCAGTTTTAAAGCCTAAAGGCACACTTGAATGCTTTTAAAATTGTATTCAGAAAATTAAAATACTCGTTTTAGAAAATAATTATGCATTAATGTAACCACGGACTAGCAAGCGCACCGTTGGACATCCACCGACAAGGTGAACAGATTACTATATTTTATTTATATAGTAGTTTTATTTATATTTCTTATTATTATATATTATACCAAATGAAGAGTCTTTTTTGTGATTCCATTATTCTACTTAAGAAGTCTCTTTCCAATAAACAATATTTTATAAAGACCTATTCAGTCTTTTTTTATCTAACCTCCACTGAAACTGGAGCATACATAATAAATGGCAACTCGCCAGAACGAATTCAGTTGTCTGAATTAAAAATAGATTCGTGCTAAAAATAAAACCGCTTCCGAGGGCAGAAACGATTTTGAGGGTAGTTTTGTAAATGTCATCAGTCCCATCTGGATGCTTCCGCTTTTGGCACAACCAACTCGACGAAGTCAGTTCGGAGATAGCTGAATTAAAATGTATGTATATTTAGATGGGTATATTTCAAATTAGTTTGATGGAGAATTTGTTATAGATACTCAAAGTAGTAATTAAGAGATTTAGTGGAAATCCTTTATGCAGTTACTACTTGAAGACACGTAAAAAGTTTGTTTCGGTTATATCCTTAGATCAACCGTTGATAGGCAACAACAAAAAAGCGCTTTCGATATTCTATTGTCATTGGAACTTAAGATAGTGAAATGTAATGCAATCTATTATACAGTCTGTGTTTTATTATAAACGTATATATATAATACAATGCTTTGTTAATATAAACAACGTTAACTAAATACTATTTTATTCTCTATCACAAATGGGTTGCTTGAAAGAAATCATTCTGCGCGGTAAAGCAGCCCATTCTTCGCTGACCATTCAAGAATATTTACTTATTTAATTTACTTAGAATAAATAACATATAAAAATATAAAAAAAGAAGCCTTTAATTTTTTATTCAAAATCTGTACACACCCCCTCTCCTCTGTATCAGGTAGGCTCATATTATGTCCCAGCAGGGGAAATGTATTGGGCTGATTATGCATTACACTAAAAACAACCCGAATGAAATAATGAAAAACATGCGTTTCCAATTTTAGAGTGATTTCACTTACAATAAATATAATAGCCGGACTCCGGGATTTCATCTGTATGAGCGATTTAAGAAGCTTCCTTTTACCTCTCATGAAAGTCATTATTCCACAGGAATCGTATACTCATTTGGAATAAAATGTGTTCTACGTGTCCTTCCGGGGTCTAAGGAGTTTTAGTAATAAATTGCATACAAATCTGTTTATCCGTTTAAACGCTGAGTGCCAATAAATATGAATATAACTTCCGCATTTATATTTTTACCAACTACGCCCAGCGGGGTGCCTCACGTGTATTCGTATGTGTACACACACACACACACACATACACACACACGCACACACACACACACACACACACACGCACACACACAGGATTAAAACGTCAGTCACTTTGACAGCCGACGCACCCACCGCTGCGAAATCATCGCTCCAAATGCTCAGGTGTAGCTTAGTGGAATAAAGTAAGTCACATATGCACACTCTTTTTGCCAGTCGTGTTAAAGATGAACTGAGTACGTTTTCGTATATTGTATAGCAATAATATTGTTATATTGCACATTAAACGTATCTGTGTTACATTAAGGCAATTTATCGTTATTTTACGATCTACTCGAGCTACGGCTGATCACTCACCTGGGCGTTACTACCTTACCTTAATGTAAGGTTATTTTATGTTGTAGTTACGGCTAGCTCAATGTTGCTGCTTAATAAAATTAACCATAAACAACCATACGTTGGTGATAGATACATAGCGCCATTTGAGCGTGAAGGAGTAAAGAGGGTTTTGAAATATTTGCTTATCCCACAGGAACAGCTACTATTTTCAGGATTAAGATTAGCCTATGTGCTATTCCAGACTATAATCTATCACTGTGCCATATTTCATCCAAATCCGTTCAGTAGTTTTTGCGTGAAAGTGTAACAAACATCCATCCATCCGTCCATCCATCCATCCAAACTTTCACATTTATAATATTTGTGTGATTGGTAAAACTTACTACAGTGACTGTTTAATACACAAGATTAAATGAAAAATCGTTGGTGTTTACTTCTAGAGACAACATTAAATTTATAATGCAGCTCTGGATCATTATTTGGTTACATTATCTAATTTAATAAAAAAAAATTTATGTTGACATCGTTATTATTTAATCGTACTTAATTTTATTTTTTACGAACATTGTATCGGGTAGGGGGTAGTGGGAAAACTGTAGTGCATGCGGGTGAAACCGCGAGGCACAGCTAGTGTGCCATAAAACACTTAAACTAGTAGCTGAATTATTCTTAGGCGCATATTATGGACTACCGTGTATAATATTGTCATTGTAACTCACATAAGCCAACCAACCATCATTTATTAACAATATTGGGCTGATGCCTTTATTTACTTAACTTATTACAGTACTAGTAATTATGAACAAAACGTACGAAGCACGCATGAGAATTCGGAGCTATGTAAAATACTAATAACTTATTACAGTACTATTAATTATGAACATAACGTACGAAGCACGCATAAGAATTCGGAGCAAACCAGTGTCCGCGAGCAGCACCCGTTCACGAGTTGGCGTGTGCACCAGCCATCGCCTTCCTTAACCCTAATTGGGGGAAGATGGCGACCCGATACACAACGCCGCAGCACGCCAACACCCTTCCGTGAGCATGACTGCTTCGGATGCTCATGCAAGCTTTAGCAGAACAGTTTCGTTGGGAAATGAGACAAAACATTTGTCAAATAGCTGAGAAAGTTACTTGCTACGGGGATATTAGTTTGAGAAACATTACTGTGGGAGCTGATTTTTTACTGACATATTTGTGTTCGGGCCCAAATTTATGATTATTATATTTTCATTACAAAAAAAAACAACAAACTATAACAACATTTGAGCAATCCAATAGCTTTAAGCAGCCTATAGATAACTCAAATGTAATTATGTAAATACAACCATATTGTAACACTACAAATACATATATATATATATATACATATATACAAATACAATACTCACAAATACATTTTTGAGTAACAAAAGCATTTTTACGATTACACTAATAATTGAAGGCGAAAGTTTGTCTCTAGTTCGTCGTTTGTATGTTTGTAATGTATTAAACCGACTAGGACTCACGTGGTAAACACTGGAAAATTACTCTCCGACCAGTTGCGAACTTATTTGTAGTTCTTCATCAGTTTGTATGTTTGTTCTCGCTGAAACGGCTCAACAGATCTGCATGATGTTCGGAATGAAGATAGATTACCCTGGAATAGCACATAGGCTACTTTTATCCCGGACAAGTATGGGATAATTGAGGGTGGGAAAACCGTAGTCCACGCGAGAGAAAACGAGGAACGCAGCTAGTTATTAATATATTATATAATTGTATTGTATAAAACAGACTGGCCGGTTGGCGCAGTTGATAGCACTTTGCCTTCTGAGCCGCTGGTCCCGGGTTCGATTCCCGGACAGGTCAAATATTTGTGTGTATGAACATGTCTGTTTGACCTGTGTCTGGGTGTGTATATGTATAAAAAAAAAGTATATATATAAGTATGTATTTAAGTATATATATCAGTCATCAGGTTACCATAGTACAGGCTCTGCCTAGTTTGGGACCTGAAGATCTTGTGTGAATGTTGTCCCGTATTATTATTATTATTAATACCGTGTAAATAGAGTTTTCTATCCACCGATCCATCTTCCTGGATAACTTCGACGCCACCTAGTCGACATATCAACAACATTCATATAACATAGCTATAAATCAGTCGATTTTTCCTGTTTATCCAGATAATTCCAAAGAAGGCCAAAAGTATTTTTAGTAGTTATTTATGACTACTAAAAATACACATAGACGCGTTTTACGAGTATATTGATACACTCAAGCTTACTATCTTTGTTAGTTACTTGCGGGGGTGAGTTTTATGAAGTGTTTATACCTACGAGCTACAACGATACATTAAGTTATATTACAGTTAAAGATTACAGAAAAAATATCATTTGTATTCAATCAATCAGTATTATTTTTTCTATAAATTGCATAACCAGCCCTATACTTTCCTAGTACCCGGGCCGTCAGGCCTCAAAGAGGAGTTTTGACCATAATCCACCACACTCGCCAAGGAAGGTTGACGCATGAGTTAGTGGCCGCTAACTTGGCTGGCCCATGCCAGTTCATTGCCTAACGACTGTTTTAAACTGTTTTAAATGCTCACCGAAGCACGAATGCTGTCAGTTTTAATGCTACTAGTGGTGTATGACCTAATTAACCAAATCCTAAGGGTTTTTTTCTTCCTTGCTTTCATCACTGTGCGAAAATTTTAAAAAATCTTCGCTGGTGTCACGCTAGACCTTAAATGTTCACTGGCACTTAAGGACAACTGCCTGAAATCGACTATACGTTTGGGACTGCTTTTCTAACTTCACAGTACATCGGAAAGTACCCCTTAGCCATGCAAAGTATGGTTATGGGGTTTCTAGTAATCGCTACTATGCTTAAAATTTTATTTTATTATTTCAGAATCGTCTTTTTTATGGACATACTATATGTTTTACGTTAGAGATCAATAAATTGTGATAACTTAATACCCATCACTCTGAGTCGTTTGTAGTCAAATGTATAAACAATTACGACTTTGTGGCTGTACGTTTTCCCGAAAAGTACCTACGCTTTTATGGTATAAGCCCCGAGAAAGGGCTATAAAATAAATGATGTTCCTAAAATACACAACACGTCTCGGTTCACGCAGAACAACGAAAACGACACACACTTGAGGAAACATAAAAGTAAAAACCCAATAAACCGGTTTCTACCTTTTACCTGTGAACTGTGACATTGTATTAAAAATAATTGTTTTCATTTGGTAGGAACATGTATTTCTAACTGGGTTAATATAGCTCGATTTACGCTTTATCCGTCTATCCAGTATGTCAACTTAAACGTTTATGGGAATTATGGTGACTCACTGACGCTACTCACACGATTTTTATCTATAAATGCGCAATGACGTAGGTGTTGTAAAAGCGCTGAATGTTTGCTATGATAATGGCGGCTCCGTAATGAAATGAAAATTATTTCACGAAAATAAAGTAAATTTATGGTTATATTTTAGTTTGTCGTTCTTATATTCTGCCGTTTGCCGACACGTAAAATTGCATAATTGGACTTAATAACATAGAAACAAAAGGAAAAATAGTAGTCATATTCAAAATATACACTAGTCAAATAAAGATAATGTCCAATGGTCGATTAGAGGCATTATTGATCGTCAATGAATCAATTAAATATAGTACATAGCAGAACAGTCAAAACAAAAGTCAATAATAATATTAATAATTAAAAATAGCTAGAATACAATTTAGTCAATCAGATATACAGTAATACAGTTACAATAGAAAAATCCAATAGAGTTCATTTAAATAGCAAATTTACAATAACCTGATTTGGTGCATTGGCAGCATTTTAAATTAATAGTTGTTTAAAATTTAAAAGTTCGTAGTATTTTTGTATAAAAAAAAAACATTATATGGCAATTTTGTACTTATCATCTCCGTTGCCGTCTTCACCACATCATCCCTGAATCTTACTAGGTTGTAGCTTATATTATTATATCAATTATAATATATTTTTTGCATAATTTTTTTTTCTTATATATTTTTTTTTATATTTATTAACATTCACACAAGGTCTTTAGGTCCCAAACTAGGCAGAGCCTGTGCTATGGTAACCTGATGACTGATATATTTCTAATATACATATACACCTGATCTATTATATACATATACACACCCAGACACAGGTCAAACAGACATGTTCATGCACACAAATGTTTGACCTGTCCGGGAATCGAACCCGGGACCAGCGGCTCAGAAAGCAGAGTGTAGTACCAACTACGCCAACCGGCCAGTCAATGGTCAATGGTTGTTGTCCGAGGATTGTTGCTCATAATCCACCACCCTGGCTAATGCGGTTTGGCGGATACGTTAGTGGTCAGCCGAAAGTTGGAGGATTTCAGGCCACCTCTGCTTAACATAGCATAACAACATAATTTGAGACCTTTTTATCTTTGCTACTCACGGGATCAATTGTCATTGTATATGTTCACCGATTTCTTCACCCGCCATTAGGAATTATCCATGTATACGTAACACTATTCAGTTATTGGAGTGTCACTAAAAAACCGCTTGTACGATTTTGATGAAATTTAAATGAGACCACCTCGTAGTTACACTCTATCAAACATAAAAAGAGTTTTGAGAATCGGTCCAGTAATGGCGAAGAAATCGGTGAACATACATAAAAAAATACATACAGTAGAACATATAACCTCCTCCTTTTTTGAAGTTCTTCTTCTTCTCAGCAATTAGACATCCACTGCTGGACATATGCCTCCCCCATATAGGGGGGATTTGCCAATTCTCGCCACGCTTGGCAGGCGGGTTGGCGAGCGCAGTATGATTTCTGATCCTCAGAAGGCGCCGCTGCCCACTTTCTGGTACGTGGTCCCTTAGCCGACTCTTACGGCAGCCACGGGAAGAGATGGGGGAGTACTATTCTAGGCCGGTACCACCACGGCACGCCTTTGAACGTTTTTGAAGTTGGTTAAAAACAATATGATGCTCGACCGTGCTGTTGATTGCCCAAAGTAGTTGCTCGAGCGGTTCCACGAATCCCAATTAATTGGAAACTATAGGTTATATAGTCGCAGCTTAAGGCAGTCGAGCCCGGGTTTAACCATTACGAAATGCAACTGTATAACAATAACTGACGATTATAGTTCCCGAGTACAAGCCCATATGTACGAATACGCGTATGTATAACTGACTTTATTTGTGTTCTGTTTTATTCGAGTACTAAGTTAGGAGTTTGTACGTTCGTTCAGACAGTTTAATTGGATTGTTACAGAGGTTACATTGTGTGACTCTGTGACCTTGCCAATTGTAACAAGACGGGCAGTCGAGAAATAATGAATTTATTTTAGATACTTTTACTCATATACATTGTTTCATAATGATATATTCTTATGTTAAAGCTGTTGTTTACATATAGAAAATTGGAAAGGAAAAATAATGAGCCATCTAATACGACATGGCTTATTCATAAAAAAATATTGTAGGGAAAGATGATAGAAAGATAGAAAGAAATAGAGAGGAAAAGAAAGTTAAGCGAAACGAAAATCATCATGGCTAACGGACAGAAATAAAATTCATTTAAATTTCCGGAATGTGTATACAAACGTTGCATGTATGCATGACATTGTATCCAAAGCAGGAAGAGACTGGATGACCACTGCTAAAGATAGGGAAAAATGGAAATCTTTGGAGGAGGCAGTAATAGATTAAAATACAGGAGTAGTAGATTCATTATGATTACTTAGTAGTATAATTCTTGACGGCCACCGACAAGGTGGACAGACGACCTGACTAAGATCGCAGGCAAGGGCTGGATGCGGGCCGCTTCCAACATTTCCTTGTGGAAATCAAAGGGGGAGGCCTATGTCCAGCAGTGGACGTCCTATGGCTGAGATGATGATGATGATAATGATAATTATTAAATATCTTAGTCTACTTAGTAATATAATTATGAATTAACTGTATCGAATTATTGTGGAACCAAATAAAGCTATTATTATTATTATTATTTATATACAAACGACACGCTTAACAGTGTTATAGAAGTATAAGTACAAATCAAATAAAGCGTGACACGTAATATTTTATGCAAAAAAAATTCCAACAACATGGTAAATATATTTTTATTGCTATACGTCTGAGCTTTAGGGCGTCAATGTTTTATGTTAAAAGCTTGTAGAGATGGTTAAGTCATGTTTGTTCGGCATTAGTTCAGTTGCTTCCTTGACTCAACCACATCAGTCAGTGTGGGGATTATTGTTATGGCTCGTCGGTCGCCGTGGCGTAGTGGTCAGTGTCAGTGACTTTACTTCTGTGTCTCCGGGACCCTGGGTTTGAATCCCGGCAGGGGCAAACATTTGTGCGATGAGTATAGGTGTTTTTCCGGGGTCTTGGGTGTTTGTGTGTTGTGATTGTGTGTGTCCATGCCTCCCGCGACACAGGGTATCCTATTACTGGGGTGTGAGTGAATGAAAATAAACTTTAGGGTAAAACGTTTTTTGTGACCAAAAAGTACCATTTTCATCCAACTGATCAGATAACTTCACGCGTATCAGGTAATTTTCCAAGTATGAGAAATGAATATTTTACAGGTCATGTCTAGTTAAATAATAATTGTTATGTTTTAATTCGGCTATCTACAAAAGCGTGTATATTCGATTTTTTTGACTATTTTCTATTATTTATTTTATATCACACAGCTGATAAGCTTACAATAAATCATACCGGCTTCACACAAAATAAATAATCGTCACTTTTTCTCAAGATTGGACTACCGAAACTTCTCGAATCTAAACCAGGCTCCAGTAAAACAAGGACTTTATTAGTCAGCAAAGTTTATCAGTGCCGTGGTGGTACCGGCCTAGAATAGTACTCCCCCATCTCTTCCCGCGGGTGCCGTAAGAGTCGGCTAAGGAATCACGTACCAGAAGGGGGGCAGCAGCGCCTTCTGAGGATTGGAAACTGCGCTCGCCAACCCGCCTGCCAAGCGTGGCGAGTATTGGCAAATCCCCCCTATATGGGGGAGGCATATGTCCAGCAGTGGACGCACATGGCTGAGAGAGAAGAAAGAAAAAAGTTTATCAGAAGGTTGATTGCGTAGGTGATTTCCCGCATGACTTCACACGCCTTATCAAGAATATATATTTGCACATTTGTGTGAAAGACAAGGCCAAAAAAATCCAGCTGATGAAAATGACTAAATTTGCATTCTCTAGCATTAACCTTGGAATTGTTGTATTACTATTAGTTTACCGACTTTTATTCAAGGACAGCCTGCTGGCTACAGACATGATTAATGTTAAGAAGATATTTTGGATCCTATCTATTGCTGGTTCTATGATGTTCGTCTATAAGTGCGAGAAAGGTCTTTTCTCTTACAGATTTTATAGAGGGCAGAAAAACGCTTTGCCGCCCTCTATACCTTCTATACGTCACGATATGTAGAGTACACTAGTACACAATAGACTAGTATTGCTCTATACTACTCTAAAGATTGTGACCAACTAGATCTAGAAAAAATTTGTAGATTTTTTTTACTGGCCGGTTGTAAAAGAAGCGAAAATAAAAATAAATGTAGAACGCTCGAATGATGTGCGTTCATAAATTACAATTCTTCTCTCAGCCATGTGCGTCCACTGCTGGACATATGCCTCCCTCATATAGGGGGGATTTGCCAATACTCGCCACGCTTGGCAGGCGGGTTGGCGAGCGCAGTATGATTTCCGATCCTCAGAAGGCGCTGCTGCCCACCTCCTGGTACGTGATCCCTTAGCCGACTCTTACGGCACCCACGGGAAGAGATGGGGGAGTACTATTCTAGACCGGTACCCCACGGTAAAATTACAATTAAAATGTCAAAAAATGACAGGATTTCTTTACGTATGCATTATCGATAGGCGCAAACTTTGAGTATACAGCCTCCGCTCATTTTATCTGAGGGCGCAAAACATCATTCATCCAAGCCGCAGTACTCTATTTAGTTTGTGATCCAAGCGCAAAACCTTCTTGCTAACTAGTGTTTGGTTGCAACAGAGAATCGTCTTGTTTTTCGAGGCAGTGAAATAAAAGACTGATTGCAAAAATTTTTAGTTATTACTTTACTTTAATTTTATCCAAGAATATTATAATATTTACCTGCTTGAGTTGTACTAGTTAAAAGTCTTATTTATTTTTCTCATTGCGGGATGAAAAGTAGAGTATATATACGTTCGCAAAATTATTTTTTCTCGGGCGAATTATATTGAATCTCTCGCTGCCCTGAAGATTCTACTATATAATTCTTGTACTCAAAAATCCTCCGCTCTTTTTATGTCGAGCGAGCTTTTTTGAATCCAGAACGGATTTAAAAAAGCTCGCTCGACATAAAAATATTATTTTGCTCCGTTGTGGTACAATCAACTATTAATAAGTAATATGTTAACCCAGTAATATATGATAACATAAATAATAAAACTTTGCTGTTTGCTAAACCATATACAGTTCTTTATGCCACAGAAACCGTCGTAATCTCATATGTCTAATACAACGCCCCTCGCATGTCGTATGGAACTAGAGCATTGCAGACAAAAGGCGAGAAGCTGTCATATCCATACGTTGTTTTTAATTTACAACCATCGGAATACCAGCACTGAATGCAAGCGTTACAAGTCCTGGCATCTTTGAATTTGGACTTTGATTCAAGTGCATACGATATGAAATGATATTTGGTTTCGTACGAACTATACATATACACTATTCATAATCCATGACTAAGATTGAACGTTTTCATTATTTCTCTACAAATTCTTCTGTGCCGTTTTTCCAATTTAACATAAAAGCGTTATTACTTTATAGCTTTATAGAAAACTGTACCAGAACAATAAACCTACATTATATATATATTGCTTTCTAATTGGTATTTTAGTTTTATTGAGAGTATTCTTGTCGTGATTTAAGAGCTGTTATATTGTTAACGATTAATTTTTTTCAGATTGATCCCATAAAAATTTCATCGACTTCTGATTAGTATTGTAGTAGAAGTTGATTTTTATCTATACTTCTAAATTATTAGTGTAGGTAGGAGCGACACACATGTGATAAATATTAAACTCGGTTAAGTAGTCGATAAGTAGTCGAAAAAAAACACACCGGCGTAAATATTAAACTCTTTCCCCCTTATTAATAAACATTGATTAAGCTGCGAATAGCAATTCAGTGTTTTGTTTCGTTCTTTCAGCTTCAAACTGTCATATAAGCGATAAAGACAAAACACTGAATAACTATTCAGAGAGAGATTATGCAACGTTTATTAATAAGAGATAACTTTAACTCTTAAACAACGCAACGTTTATTAATAAGAGATAACTTTAACTCTTAAACTTTATTTCTAGATATTAAAAATCAAAAGTGTTCAAGGTTATTCAAACCAACTTTGTACATGAAATATATGCAGCGTAGATACAATGCGAAATACAGTGACAATAAATCACGCAGACTCCAAAGCGTTAACAGATCGACACTCTTTTGTATTCGAAATCCATTGTGGCAGTGAATATTCACAAAGTAGAATAAAAGTTATTCCATATAAACGCGGCTTTTATACAACACAACGATGTTTTACCAAAAAAAGGAAACTTTTGGAAGCGGTTTCAATTGTTCATTACATATTATGATATAATTTCTTCTTACATACAAGTATTTGCCATCTATATAAAAATACAGCATCTGTACCTATGCTTGAAGTTTGAATTGACTAGAAATTTTGGCGGTCGTTGTATTTTTACCTCTGTTTATGTTTTGTATCCCGTAGGATGCATTTCCAGTGCACACAGGAACGGGATAATAATCTCTGGCAGAAATCGGTCATAAAATTCGCCATTCAGTTGTTTATTTTTTAAATTTCTTTTGGTTATGTACTCCACTCGGAAATAAAGAAGGAAAGAAAAATTACTAGATAGCAAATTAATTAACACAAAGACTCTCTCCTCAATTCTCACTTTTACTCACAGTTTTAATTAATATGGTGATTAGTTTACTCCTCGCTAAGCTTGTTCCGTGTAAGCCATGTTTTTATCGTTAAAACAGGGTTGGGAGGATCAATCACAATTTAAAAAAAAAAATTTAAATCATGTGTACATAGAGCGTGGATTTATTCATATTTAGGAACTTTGGTTTAGTATAAGGGAATGTTCAGGATTCAAAACACGGTTAGACATAATTTCAAATGTAAGCTCTCTACAACTTTATTTATTCAAAAACATGCTTTTCTTTATACTATTTGTACGAGTATAATGTGGCACTTACGCCGTAGTCGATATCACGTTCGACAATTGTCAAGCAAAATATGCTTTTAAAAAATAAAATATGTAAATATTGCAAAATAATAAGCATACAAATTCTATTCTATTCTAAAACTTTTAGAAACATTTAGCAATGTTATTGCTAAAACCACGATTTTTTATTATATACAACTAAATTTCGTTAAATTTCTAGTGCCGCTTAGCATCACGTGATCTCAACTGGCTAGTACGCGCTCTCCACCAGCTTATTCTGACCATGACCACTATAAACTTCGGACCGATGATCTCTTCGGTCGAGGATGATATTGATTACTCTGCTATCCAATAAATTCCTAGTTTTTTTTAAACAGATAAAATCGCGCGCTATTTACCTACATTGTCGGGAAGAACTCGCCTGAACTTCGGGATCTTTAAATCACGATAAAATAGGATTCCCGGTTGTATAACTCTAGAACTTATACATTGAATTTCATCAAAATGTTCGAATATTATGGACTGAGTAACAAATATGTGACATAGATCTTATATAGACGACTGAGATTCGCTCGCTGTTGCCCTCGAAAGGATGGAAGCGTTATGTTGAAAATACTACTAGCCCTTACCCATCCATGGTATAACCGAGGATTACGTTGCTTAAACTCAGTTACAAGCGCTTTTAAATAATATAATAATATGGGACAACATTCACACAAGGTCTTCAGGTCCCAAACTAGGCAGAGCCTGTACTATGGTAACCTGATGACTGATATATACTTATATACATATACACACCCAGACACAGGTCAAACAGACATGTGTTGTGACACACAAATGTTTGACCTGGCCGGGAATCGAACCCGGGACCAGCGGCTCAGAAGGCAGAGTGCTACCAACTGCGCCAACCGGTCAGTCAAATCAACGTATAGAAGAAAACAACAAAAATGTTATGATTCCCTTAATGTTTCCTTATTCCCGTTATGATGACCCCTTCCCACTGCACCCTCAGACCACCAACGATAATAAATGTTAATTAGAAAGTTTCTTTTGGGAATAACATATGCAGCAAATCTTTTTGGCATTAACATAGAACTAAAGTCGGGTGCGGAAAGGGTTGTGGGCATTAGCGTTGAATTTGTGTTTGGGAATAGTGTGCCCATGACTCCCGCGATACAAGGAATCCAAGTGCAGGGGCTTGAGAGAATAATTTTTTTTTTTTTATTACACTAGATAATATAAAAAGGAAACATTTGTATGTTTGTAACGGATAAACTCAACAACTACTGGATCGATGTTTTCAAATATTATTTCACCATTAGAATTCCACATTATCACTAAGTAACATAGACTATATATTTATTTTATGAAAAAATAGGGATTTTTGCTAAAACTTCAATCATGTAAGCGCGCAAAGCCGGGACAGACCGCTAGTCATATATAATACAAAAGTCTACCATTGTAGGTAAGCTGGTATCTTTAGCAGTGAAGTTTGTACTACACTATATTATTTCCTACAATTTCCTCTGATACACTGTAATACACACTAAGAAATATTACAACAGTGTTTTTGTACATTCTATGAATGGATACCTTTTCTCTATTTCAAGCAGTAAACGAGAATATAGGTTTTTGCCATTTGTAGAGCACTTTGAAATGTGATACCTTCGACTAAGGTTGTACGAACTAAGTGAGCCCTCAAAAGATAAAGAAAAAAACAAGAAAGTGGGATATTTCCCATAAAACTTCCAGTGATAATAAGATTTATTGCGAGCTCAAATGTACAAAGTTTTCATACCGTAGACCCGATATGGCAAAAAGAAATTAACTTTAATATTTCGTGCAAGAGTCTACCCTAACTTATCTATACTCTGGAAAGTTACTTTAAGTTTTAAGTACACGTGTCTTGTTGTTCAGAAGAGTTGGGTTTTATGAGTAGGTAAACAGATATAAAAAAATTTAGTGTATTATCTTCTTTTAATATATAAAAATCTCGACTCACGATGTTTGTTATCGAACTCATGCGCTTGCCTGATTTTTATGGTTGCTTTGTGTATATTTGGTAGGTCTAAGAATTGGTCATAAAATATTTTTCACCCTCCAACCCTCTACCCCCTATTTTTGATCGCAATTTTAATTTATTTATATGAACAAATATTTATTGTAGTGATGTAATATAAATGAAGTTTCGTGTCGTCATTTTCAAGGTCCATATTTTGATAATTTACTTTAAAATTTTCAGTGGTGATATTTTTAAAATAGGAATAAATAAGATGTCAAGACAGCAAGACAGCGGCTAGTATACAAATAACTAAACACAAATCGAATCTATGTAAACTCTAAGGCTTTCACGGCCGGCGTTGCGTGTTGTATGTATTGCTTCCGGGCTGTTTGCCGTGGTCTATGTGAAACTTGTGTTCCAGACGTTTCGTCGATCACTGCGGTCGACATCTTCAGTGGTTCAGGTCCGAACGGCGACAAGAGCGTAGAACTCGTCATCGTCAGCGTCATCAGTATCAGAGAAGACGCCGCGAAGGAATGTGCCTGTCGACCGCAGTGACGACGATACGTCTGGAACACAAGTTTCACTTAGACCACGGCCAAACAGCCCGGAAGCAATACATACAATACAAATCGAATCAATCATGAAATCATTGTCGATCTTGATATCAAAAACGCGTAAGTTTCAAAATAAACTCGTTTTTAAATACATATTTATGAAGTTATAATTCGCTTGAGTTTTATTAATGAATGTATTCATTTTGACGAGATATAATTATATTAAAGTACAAGTAAAAAGTTGACTCACTGCCACCAATTTACTGTGGAATCACTGACGTAAGATATCGTAGATACTAAAATGTTCGACTCTACGTTCCTAATTCGTACGATTGAGGAGTGAAACAAACCGCCGGATTCCGTTTTCTCCTTACAATACAATCCAGGCTTTCTTAACGCCGGAGTGAATAGGTATCTACGAATATTCCGTGCGCCATCATGGATCACATCGCCGTTTGCAGAGAACGCGGATTTATTACTGGAAAAAAGTACTATTGTGGTGTATTTGTAATTTTTAGACTTTCGCGATTCGAACACATTGTTAATAAGTCAATCGGGGCTTGATCGCGAGAAAAACATTCAGTAATTTATTTACCTCGACGTTTCGACCAAGTTGCATTGGTCGTGGTCACGAGAAGACTGTTTTTCCCGCGATCAAGCCCCGATCGATTTATTAAAAATATTGTGGTGTAATAAGTATTCATTCATTCATTCATAACAGCAATAGGTCGTCCACTGCTGGACATATGCCTCCCCATGTAGGAGGATTTGCCAATACTCGCCACGCTTGGCAGGCGGGTTGGCGAGCGCAGTATGATTTCCTATCCTCAGAAGGCGCCGCTGCCCACCTTCTGGTACATGATCCCTTAGCCGACTCTTACGGCACCCACGGGAAGAAATGGGGGAGTACTATTCTAGACCGGTACCACCACGGCACGGTTTGTTGTTTAGCATAAATAAGTATTAATCGGCTATTAAATAAATACTGGACGTAGCTGTGTTAATCAGTCAAACTAGCTTTAACATTAAAAAAAAAAAATAACCAGCGCCGCGCACACTTTATATGTGAGCGCGGCAAATGCTTTTGTCCGCAATTATTGTATTGTTTCCTTATGATTTTTTTTCTGTGATTTTGTGTATTTATTTATGTGGCAATACTGTAGTTGTGAGACAGTTAATATAGTTTGATTTGATTTGAAATTGTATTTATCGCAATATTTAAATTTCTATAACTACTGTCAACGCTATCTAATATTAGATGAGCTGATACGATCGCCAGTAGTTGTAGTCGGCACCAAATAACTTGACAATTTATTTTTCCTAAAACTACCCGCACTTTGGAAAAATATTCTAATCTTAGTATTGTCATTCATAAGAGTATAAAACAATCTTATTTACGTTGTCCGATATAAAATGAACAGTATAGTTTTACCACGCATGACATCTGTATATTTCATATATACGTAATCAATGTACTAGAATGTGTGTAAATGTGGCTTTTAGTAATGAAAAATAAGATGTCTCATAAGAATTGTATTGTAGAGAACAGTAATCGCGCACGCGAAGTTTTTTTACACTAAGAAGTATTTATTACGTGTATCTGAGTACTCATCGTCCTAAATACATTTTACAGGGAGATATAAAAATATTACGATGACAGTCAGATCCATAAGTTCTTTTTGGCTATATTTATATTATAATATTTATTTGCCAGATCCAGAGCATGGTCTAAAAGGCCCAAGCCCATCGAAAGTATATTGGTTCATTAAATAGATAAAGATTTAATTTCTAGCCATTCAAGCTGTGTGTTAATAACTCAATCAGATAATAGAACACAATCAGAGCTCCTTTCTCCCTTACCCCGTTTTTAAAAGTATCGATAAATATCCTAGTCTCAGGTGGGTCAAAGCCCCTACAAACAACAATCCTGGATCCACCATTGGCTATATTGGTCATGTTTTAATAATGAGAAATGTGTAAGACATTTCACAGTTTGACTAGTATCTTCAATTGATAGTCAGTGAAGATGTGGTCTAAGACCTAGCACAGATTTTAAGTTAAACATATTCCAAACCCAAAAATATTTTGGTGCTTAATTTGTTGTTTAGCATAAATATAAGTCATTAATGAAAACTAACCTTCAACAACCAACATAGCAAGTCCACTTAAATTCATTATCCAAACTCGAGCCCGCTTGTACAAAGCAAAGTTAATAAGTTAAACGGCGTCTAACTCACACTCCCCGGTTATTTAATGAGTTTTCGCAACTCGCCCGCTAACTCATTATTAAAACTCTTAGAAATAACAAATGTTGTTGTAATATGATTTACTTGAAAAGGTTTCTAATTTGGCCGTGTTTATTGAATTAATACTATAAACAATATCCAGGGACGGAGAATAAAATCTGAGATGTTATTTCAGCGTAGGCTAAGCTTACGAGAGACCGTTTTATCTTCAAATTGTTTTCATTTGCTTCGAGTCATAAAATTATTTCCGGACGGTTTAATTAAAGCTTTTTTTATCTAACTTGGCTATAATAAATTTCAAACCAGACATGATTAAGTAATATAATGTTACAATATTAAAACTGTTATATTAGGTATAAAAAGTTATATACGAAAATATCTTACGACAATGTCTTATGTACTACAAATTCTTATCCTACTAGTATTATAAATGCCAAAGTTTTTGTGTATGTATGCAGTAAACACATACACAAAAACTTTCGCATTACACAGTTAAGTGTAAGTGTGTATGTGTGTATGTTTGTAACCTCTTCACGCACAAACAGCTACACCGATTTCGATGAAATTTAGATATTCGAGATAGCTAATACCCTGTATTAACACATAGGCTTATTTTCATCATCACCATCATTACCGTTTTTCATCACCACGCGGGTACAACCGTGGGGCGGAGCTAGTTTGATATAAATAAAAAATTGAGATATGTTTTCGTAAAAACGTATAGATTGTAAGCAGGAAACCGGCTACACTCATATTTTTATCGTATAGGGTTAAGACAGACGATGACGTTTAGATACGCGACGCAAACTCCAAGTGAGTGCTCGCCTATGAAAATATAAATCTTACCTATCTGAAACGTCGCGCGTCGTCGGCCTTTACCCGATACGAGAAAAACATGAGTGTAGCCGGTTCTTTTTTCTTATAATGTGCAATACTCACGAGCGTTTTCAAGCTTTATCGTATAGAGTTAAGACAGACGATGACTTTTAGTTACGCGACGCAAACTCCAAGTGAGTGCTCGCCTATGAAAATGGAAATCTTACACATCCGAAACGTCGCGCGTCGTCGGCCTTTATACGATACGAGAAAAACATGAGTGTAGCCGGTTCTTTTTTCTTATAATGTGCAATACTCACGAGCGTTTTCAAAATTTATCGTATAGGGTTAAGACAGACGATGACGTTTAGTTACGCGACGCAAACTCCAAGTGAGTGCTCGCCTATGAAAATGGAAATCTGACACATCCGAAACGTCGCGCGTCGTCGGCCTTTACCCGATACGAGAAAAACATGAGTGTAGCCATCTTTTTTCTTATAATGTGTAATACTCACGAGCGTTTTCAAACTTTAACGTATAAATTAAATATTTTTCAAGAATTAGTACTCGTAGTGTTTAAGCTTTGTAACAGTAGTTAGCATAAACAACCCAATACGGTCCCACTGTTGGGAAATGCGCCTTCCGTACAGAGAGGAGTGTTGCTCATAATCAGATACGCTGACCAATGCGGCTAGGTAGATAGGCTTGTGGCCAGCCAATGTAATTCTTCAGGCCAAGCAAGACCCCCCGACATAACCTAACGAATGTTATCCTAAGACAACAACCAAGACTGATTGTTTAACCTAAGCAAAGCGCTTTGTTAAAAATGCCACTTACGGCACCCATCGAAGTTATAACCGCAGTTTACGTTGTTGAACCCAGTTGATCGGTTTAGATTACAGGGTATACGATGCGCTACGATTGCTTCAGTATTCTTTATAAAAGCAATGAGTTATCTTCTCTATATATATAATTCTACTGTACGTGTGTATGTCACTGAACTCCTCCTAAACGGCTGGACCGATTTGAATGATTTTTTTGTATGCGTTTGGATGGGGCCTGGATGGTTTAGATTCACAAATCAGCCCGGATTTTATTATAGATATTATTTACGCGTGTGAAACCGTGGCGGACCGCTAGTTTCTATATATATTTGAAAGCCCACCGGCGCGTATGTGCGTGGTGGTGACAGGGGCGGTTTACACAAACAGAGAAAACATTGAAAGTCTAATTTACACACGCGAGTTTCATTCGGTTAATTGTTTAATTTGCAGTGGGTCACACACGTGAGTGGGAAGTCAGTTCTGTTTTCTTTTCTCATTCTATTTATGCTTGTTTGTGACCTTTAAACTAATTAATGTAATTCCGTGTTCAGGGGCATGTTATGCCGGTCGGTTGTTGTCTTAGGATAACTATTATTTGATCATGTTCGACGCAAATAGAAGGTCTTTATTCCAAACATTGGGTTACCCTACCTATCCGTCAACTTGCGCGGTGGATGACGCATTTCTCAACAGTAGTAATATATTGGGCTGATTATGATTCTGAGGCTTGAGCAGAAAATACTATCGATATAGTAGCGTTTGTTGTACTCTGCAATGTATATCTTTTTTTTTATAAATCTAGCGTTTCACGACAAGTTTATCTCACTTTACGGTCAGTGACGATGTGGTCGACGATGTAATCAGCTATAATGTTTACTTGCTCTCAAGGACTGCAGCCTGAAAACATTGTGTGTTTGGTGATCGTTTTTCAAACTTGTAGGTGGTAGCTAGCCTGGCGGGTACTCAAAAGTACCCTACCACCATATACTGTATAAGTTATGGTGATCGTTTTCCAACTAAAGTAGCTAGCAAGTGAAAGTACCCCTCGCAAAATAAATGCCAATTAGCTTTATGAATTACACTGAACTGAGATTCTGCTTATCCAAATTAAATTGTTTTTCACATTAAGACCTTCAAACATTGTTTGACTAAAATTCCTGCTACCATATATCCCAAGAGTGTATTTAATATAACGTGTAATAAGTTACAAACATATACACTAGTATTCAGCACTATTGTGTTATTGCTTTAACACTTTCGGGACGACACTAATTAATGAACCCATTCGAGTTTCAACATAACTTCAACACTCGTGGTAAATAGTGTTTAGAAGTTTGAGTTTGAAAACTATCGCGAGTTTCGTTCAACATTATTATATAAGAACCGGCTAGGACTCACGCGACATTTGCTGTAAAATTACTCTCCGACCAGTTTCGACCTGATTTGCAGTTCTTCGTCTAGGAGTTACGATCGTGTCAGGCGGCGGGCGCGAGCCTCAGCAACTGCCGCTGAGACGGATGTGCTGAATCCTTCAAATGAATGCGCAACTGAACTACCAGTCCAGTGAAAATGACATAAATTACGCTTCAGTTACTGAAGCGTAACTTATGTCATTTTCACTGGTTGGGGAGTAATTTCCCAGCAAATATCACGTGAGTCTTAGCCGGTTCTTAGATAATAGTGTTTAGAAGTATAATCAACATAATATTGTAGAATCCGGAATGTGTCCCAATTTTCGGTAAAAAGCGCTTTGCTCTCTACAATGTTTGCAACAACAACTCAATGATTAGCACAAAATTTTCAATTACTGGACATGTTTTGTTTACAAATATATTACAATTATAGTTTCCACAATAAATAAGAACATCAGATACCTACGCTAGGCGCTAGCCTGTGTTATAGGCATCTGCATAATAAAACAAACTGAAACTACAGTTACAAACACAATACAACTGGTAATGGGACTTGGTCAAGCAAGCGTAGGCACGGGCACGCATCCTCTCTAGGTTAGAGAGGAGAGCGAGAAGAGAGAGAGAGAAGAGAGAGAGAGAAGAGAGAGAGAGAAGAGAGAGAGAGAAGAGAGAGAGAGAAGAAAGAGAGAGAAGAGAGAGAGAGAGAAGAGAGAGAGAGAGAAGACACACGCGAATGCAGCTGGTGAAAGACAAACTAAGTGTTACATTTATATTCATTCGTCTTCTCGGTACTATTAACTTTAGGTGCGTCCAGAAAGTGAATCTTGAACTATATCACATTTATGTTTTTGCCAACTGAGTGTAGTTAGTAGTACGTTAAGTTTTATGCGCATAAAGTACCGTCAGATCAAACATCGCGATAAGATTCACAACAGTCATGGAAGCATTTCATATCACTAAGTAAATTAAAAATTTTGCTTTTAAATAAAACAAACGTACTTAAATAAAATAATATGATGATTAATTAATATATACATAAGCCTACTTAACTAATCATATGATTAGTTAAGTAGCACACCTCATACGACTGCGGCATGACCAGTGCCCGTAGCACGAATGATTTTCGACGGAGTGTTCGTACCGCCATTGCATAAACAATTGAATACTATCCTGTTCACATTATTCGTGTTATAATGCACGTACTATCAATTCTCTGTGTCACAGTTGAATTCAATGTAATTGTAATTTTAGTTAAATGAGTATGCTGCGATATGACTTAGCTAGGATTGCGGTAGAGATTAGTGGTCGGCCACCGATACGAAACACATTATTCACTGCACTAGCTGTCAAACGCTAGTTTTATTCATCGACTTCGGCGAGGAAAACGCTATTTTATCCAAAAGTGAGTAATACGTTTATAAAATCGAATGCTTCAGGCTCTAAATTATTATATTTATAGTGACGAAGGCTGGTGTTGCATTTTTGTTTATTATATTAAACGAGTTTTCCTCAGTCGATATTGCATTTTCTATGTACGATAAATGCCAGCTGGCATGTTATCCATGACAAGCCGCATCTACTGTTTGGACTTATGCCATACCAATCTGGCTTAAAACCTTCCGCTGTCGCTATTTCAGTAAGATCAATCGTGTATTTTTACAGTTTATTTATCGAATTAAATTGTTTCCAAACTTATTAAATAGAGCCTTAAATGATTGGCCACAAAAATGAATGCATAAGGGTAGAAAGGTTTCTTGCAAATAAAGAGTAGTCAAGCGAATCAACGAAATAAAAGAAACAACTGCTGTATGTTTGTACTAAGAGCTAAAAAGACGGAATAGATATATATTATATTTTAGAGAGATATTAAATGTAGCTACACTAATGTTATAAATGCCAAAGTTTAGGTGTATGTGATTGTTACCTTCTTGCCTTAATGGCTTGATAGATTTTAATGAAACTTGGCATGTACCTATGCGGACTAACATTTCCCTATACCTCAGTTTACTCACTACAACTGTTTAGCTTTTAGAGTAAAACGCGTTCTATGTATTATTCCGGGATCCAAGGCATCTTTTATATAATACTACTAGCTACGCTGCACAGTTTCATCCACGTGGACTACGGTTTTCCCGCTACCTCAGTTATTCCACGGAAACCATACTTTTTCTGGAACATAGAGGTCCCATCTATCTCCATATTAAAATTCATCAAAATTGGTTCGTTAGTTAATGTTGGTTTTTAGTATTTAAATAATTTAGAAAGCACAATGGTCATTGACGAGACATATTTTACGTAAGAGACATGGAACAAATTGAAAACGTGGAATACTTTTTAGAAGTAAAGTGAAATTAAAGTAATAGCAAGAAAAACACCGAAGGCCAGAGAAAAATAAAAAAAACACTCCATTCAGGAGAGTCTTTGCCAAATACAAGCAGATATGGTTTCGACACATGTTTTAGAATTTCGATACAGAAAAAACGATTCTAAGTATCTGATAAATAAATGATATTATCGTTTATTATAACTGTTTAATTACCAAGCTCTTGTCTAGAGAACAAATAACAGAAGAAACCTTAAACTAACTTAGTTTCTTCTTGCTTTGCTTCGGGAACTTTTAAAAGGAATAAGTTAAGAGACGGCGTTTACTTAGCATTTGTAACTTGTTTGTGAGAAGTCTTATTTATTTCGAAACAGCTTTCAACGGTCCGGGTCTGCCTTTAATTTTCTTTATGACGTAATATTTATCCGATGGCTCAGAAATAAGTGTTCAGTGCCATACATATTTTCGACAAATATGTATGTATAAATGAAAGCGTACATATCAGCACACGATTAAACGCAAATCACTGATCAAGGAGACAGGCCAATACATTTTTACAGTAGGCGAACTTCTAATTAAGAAAAAAAAAATTTATCATTTGAACAAGAGTTTTTAGCGATAGTGATAGGATTCCCGAAATTCCGACACAATTTACTAGGTTTCTACCTTTAAAGTGATTACTAAGTAAAACGGTTTTATTCCAACAAAACTCTATGTACATATGATACAAAAGGGACTCTTATAATTTTAAAATTTAGAATTTTTTACCCTTTGCGAAACCGGGGCGGACCGCTAGTCTAAAATATGTTGTCAAGTGAAATAAGAGAATTTGAAGTTGTAAATATTTTGAGAAGTAAACTCAAACGCTAATTAATTAACAAACCGTATCATTATACCCATACGCCTGAGGGAATCTATTTGTAAATATAAGGGGTAATGTTGTATTTCATTGTGAACAATAGTTTTTATGAGAAACGAAGTTCATTAAACTTAACCTAAAACAATTAAGCGTTTATACCAAATTTTGAAGACAACTAGTGTAAGTAGAAACGCCTTATTGTATAAATTGTGTAACGCTTATAAAGGTCGAATGGTGTTCATGATCGATCGTAGTCGAGTGCATCACCCCTTGTTGACTTGACGTTGATTTATGGGAACTGTACATAAGCCCTTATACAGCTGTGATATAAACACAAATTGGATGCCCGATTTCCCTGAACGGTCATAGTCCTCAGATCATCGCATACAGACAATTTCCTGGATAAATCTTAGCGTCTGTGGTGAATCACACGAATCACAGCATGTGGTGGTATATAAAATAAAATTTAAAAAGAAATCCTTAACCAGTTTGATCTGGAGATCCGCATGCTTGACGATTAAACATTGAAGGATTTCCTTGAAGTCTTTAGTTTGCACTGCTTATTACCGTTACATATATACTGCGGCGGTGTAAACCGCGGTAAAATGATACGTGGTATTGACAATGTTTATGTCTTCCCCTAAGCCCACCTGAAAGGTCAATATTTTCGGGATAAAAGTAGCATATGATATTGCAGGGAGTTATAAATTATGACTTATCTTCATTTCGAATTTCGTGCAAACCCGTTCAGCCATTACAGGGTTAAGAAATAACAATCAAAGAAACGACAAACAAACTTTCGTCTTTATAATACATATTAGTGTTTATTCATTGTGCAAGATAAAGACCAGCATTTTGATATAAAAACATTGCAATTCTACGTGGCAATGCCGCCAGCATTTTGGGAACTTTACCAGCTAGTAGCGGATTGTTATATTAAGAAGTAGATTATGTCTATGTTGACTAAATGCTGTTTGCCACATGGGTCATTTACGGCGTCACGGGACTTTTGGCAAGTGCAGAGGGCACTCAGCCGATATTAAGAAGTAGAAGAAGAAAATTTGTATAGTAATGATTATGGTATAATAATTAAGATTATTTAAATTAAGATAATGTAAATCTATAATATATTAGTGTGATTTAATGTTCAATTGAAGTTTTTTAAAAAGAGATATCGTGTCGGGTGTGAAGTTGCTAGCCTTTTACAACAGAGAAAGTTACCAATCCCGTTTTAAAATTTGATTAGACTGTCAAGCGACACGATCGGATTACAAGTGATCCGCGATCCAGTGAATTAGTAATGTAGGCAGCTAATCCACTTTGGAGAGGGGTGGAGGGGGGTTGATAGCTTCGGTGTCGATAACGGATGGCCATCGGCTTAATTTAATTGTTTACGGATTGCGCTATTTATCAAGAAATGGGAATTTACAGAAATTGAAGCGTATTTTTAATGATACCAATAAGCCATTGGATCTCCGTGTTTTATTAATGGTGGTCTCACATAATTTAGGCGATTTGTTACCATAAATTATAGAATTTAGAGCACGTAGAAAAAAATAAACATTGACGTATGAGGAGATAATTATTGCAATGGATTTGGCGTGAAATGAATAAATATAATGAAACGGGAGTTATTTCCGTATTATTTCGTATAAGGGTATAATATATAAAACAGACGTGAATGCGTTTGCCAAATAGCAGGACAGGATTTGGTTTATAGCAAAAGTTGTTGTTTTAAAAATCATCATCCAGTAATATTTTGACCTTTTCCACCTGAACAGGATTCTCGGAAATGTATATTTTGATTAAAAATGATTGGATTTCGTGCTACATTTTTTAACGAAATGACCAGAAAAAAATTATATCGACCAAAAAAATTGGTTGTTTAATTTTTATCTAATTTCGTTACTTAATAAATTTGTAGATATTATCATAAAAATATACCTTGGGGACTCATAGTTAAGTGGTTAACCGGCAAACACAACCATTACTTCACTCGCGGTGTAATCCTCATGAAGAGTGAGGTCTAGCGCCGATTTCTTATTTTTGACTAGCAATCCGACCCGGCTTCGCACGTGCAAAAACTTAGAATGAGCCCTATTTAAAAAAAAAATATAGCATAACCTATGTCACCCGGGGATAATATAGCTTCCCAACAGTGAAATAATTTTTCAAATCTGTTCAGTAGTTTCGAAGCCTATTCAATGCAAACAAACAATAAAATCTTTCCTCTCTGTAATATTAGTATAGATTATGCGACTAAAAGCTACAAATTAAATTCACGGAATATTTACTTTTCGAAAAAAAATAATTGTGACATGTTTTCTGTGCGTCGAATTGTTTACCCGACATAGCGGATATACCATTTGCACCCCTTTTTACAAGATGGCGGCCGCGGGACATGGGTTGCGATCCCATAAACCTGGATTTAACTTTACAACAAACCTATATCAAAAATTAAAGTCGTTTGCCTGAATTTTGATACCCCAAATTAAATCTACTTAGAAGAAGAAAGAACTCATATGCTGTTAGTTATAAATTCTTATACAGTGGACTTAGTTTTAAGAGACTTCTAGTATCTATCTAGTAGCATGACTAACAATTACGTATCTAGTTGTTAGTAATTTATTGTATATATATAAATATATAATTTATTACATATTTACATACTTTAATAACGGTTTATCATTACGTTAATAACAATGTGGTCGAGGATGTGGTCTTTCAACCTCATTGTTAAAAAAAATCTATCTTAACCTTGATCGATAGATCACCTCGAAGTGAATAATACTGCGAAAACTATAACGGATATATCAATGACCAGGGTTGCAAACCGTCAAATTTCTTTTGTTTTCCGCCTTGCGGCAATGTCTACCCACATTTTTAACTATTCCGAGCTGTTTAACTCCCTTGGTATTAAATGTTCATTCATGAAATAGGCCGGGGGTAGTACAGTTTCTATTGAGTCTATAAATAGTAGAGGATTAATGGGCTATTTTCGCTAACAGTTTTCATGCCGCATTAAACTATACTATAATAGAAGTATGTTAGTAACTATTTTGTTGTATAATGATAGGGTTCATGCCAATATTACCAATATTTATATAATTTTGCTATTACCAATCGTGAAAACCTATTCACAGAGACTGTTTTCGTATACGATTACATGCAAATCCTTTCAGTGTATAAATAATATTAAAATATTTTTTTTGACTTTATTGACACAAAATTTACTAGACCTTGTACAGGTTGCAAATATAATATAATTACATATTTCCATAATAAATAATGAACATCAGCGCTAGGCGTCAACCTGTATCATAGCCATTTCCTAATAATAATTACCTCAGTTTAAGTATTACTCAGATTTCAAATAGTATCTGTAATAGCATGTTACATAAACTAACGTATTAAAACAAGCAAAGTTTTAATAAGCATAGACCTCAAAACCACAGAATTGCGGTTCCAGAGCACGACCTAAACGGGCGTCGACAGGAACTAAAATTAGCACACTAATTTTAGTTCCTGTCGACGCCCTTTGAGGTTACCTCCCGCGGTTATCACATAAACACGCCCCAACGATTATTGTGGACTATTTAACACTATCTGTTCTCTTATAATATCAGAACAATCGATACAAACACTAGAGATAGCTTTACAAACAGTAAAAAAAATTTTCAAATCGGTTTCATAGTTTCTGAGCCTATTCAATGCAAACAAACAAACAATCAATTCTTTGCTCTTTATAATATTCTTCTTCTTATTAGCAATTGGATATCCTTTGCTGGACATATGCCTCCCCCATATAGGGGGGATTTGCCAATTCGCGCCACGCTTGGCAGGCGGGTTGGCGAGCGCAGTATGATTTCCGATCTTCAGAAGGCGCTGCTGTCCACCACCTGGTCATAATCTCTTAGTCGAATCTTACGACACCCACGAGAAGAGATAAGCGGGGGAGTACTAGGCCGGTACCACCACGGCACTTTATAATATAAGTATAGATTATTTAGTTGAAACCACGGTTTTACTCCATTAGCTGAGTAGATATAACTTTGAAAGCAGTTTCAACTAAACCTTATTTTCTTTCGGCCCTCGATATTTTGCCACTGAACAGTGCCAAAATGCCACGAATAAACTCTGAGTCTTTTTTATAATATAATAATAATTATTATAATATGGGACAACATTCACACAAGGTCTTGTGAGATAGTGGTCAAACGCTAAATCTATAAAGAAAAAAAAATACCTTTCAGTAATGCGTACTGCTGAGTGGAACTTATGCGCGTCATCTTCGCCTAAGTTATCTTGAGGCCATGCTGGTTTCACAGGTAAAGTACAGGTATAGAACAGGTAAAGTTTATAAAGCATGAAATATTCCTTCCAATATTAACCACAATGATTTTTAAAGTACTGTGTATATGTGACATATTTGAAATTTTATAAAATATTATTTCATATTTTTTGTTATTTAGTTTACCTTTTGTACTCTTATTTTTGTGACAGAATAATATGACTGAACTTTATTGTATAAATAAGTGTAACTACGTATTGATGTCTATATTTAATATTGTTAATTTTTCAATTGTAATTAATGTCATAATATTATTATTTATTTTAATGCTAATTTGACCTGTATACTTATACCAATAAATAACTATGAACTACTGTTGTCTGCTAGACGATGGCCATAGTTACTTATATGAGACCAACTTCTATTCTAATCTACGGCATGGATAGCTGCTGTAGCCCAACGATATGTAGTCTTAGTAATTTAAATTTTGATAACCAAAATAATCAAAGCAACAGTGCTCCACTACGCTGGTCTCTCCGTTTGAAAGTCATGTCATAAAGTGCAACAAATCCCCCGAAATAAAGCTAGCTCAAAATGGATTCCTTTTAACATTTATACGACCGTTATAAATTTGCATTTATTTCAAAGACTTGCGCGTGCCACCAGCAGATCCGCAGAGCATCCACTCATTTAGAGATTTTATGTGAGAGCTAGCCATGCCTTACTGGGTAAGGTTGTTAAGACTATAGTACATCTTATCGATAAATAAAGCGAAACTATTTTTCATCCCTCAATGTTACTTACTTAATTGGTACAGACTGGCGCAGGAAAATAGACTTTAGCATTGTATTTTTTTTTTAAAGTACTAGCATCTAAATAAGAACTTAACTGATGTTTTATTTTAAACATTTAAGCTATAGCATAGATGTCAAAGCGACTGGACGGTGTTCTGTAGTGGTGGGTCCAAATCCCACAAGTAGCCAATGTTTTTCCTACTAAATATTTGAACAAAATATAAAATGTATAGAAAACCACGCTATCACTAGTTTAAAAAAAGTGGGCTTGTTCTTTAAAATTGTTTTGGTCTAAACTAGCTTATAATAAGTAAACTTTTATAATTGTTATAAAAGTTAACTTATCATAAGCTAGTAGACCACAACAATATCAAAGAACAAGCAACTTTTTTAAAATAAGATGTTATTAAATAAATTGTCATTTATTATCAAATTTTGATATTAATGACTAATCTAAATTCTGACCATATTTTTACGTCAAATGAGGCTAGGACATTATTATGTGTTGCGATGACACACCGATATTATCTGTATGCTTTTTGAAATGGTATACACATCACTTCTCAAAAAAAAAATCTACTTTATTCTGTTTCATATAATATAAAATGGTGATGTTACCGTCTACTATGGTAGGTCATATATACAATATACTCCTGAACTGGAGACCCCCGGAGATATTCGAGCAAAAAGGTTACGACTTTGAATAGGTAACGCATGTCTGTTATTTGTAGATTACAACAGGGGTCATTATTTTCAGCCGTAGCCTTTTCATTGCTGGATATGGAACTTCTCCTTGCATCTCCACAAGATCGTTTGGAAGCAACCTGTATTCTGCTTCCATAAAGAACCTTTAAATGTTTTTCCTTACAACTTATCAATATGTGCCTACGGTATTTCAAGTACCTCTTCCACAATTTTACATACATTGTTCTCCTGTTACTTTCAATCACAGCTACATAGTGTCTTTTTTTTTACATATTATAAGTTTGCGTTTGACAACTGTCTCACCTGATGTTAAGTGATGACGTTGTCTAGGATTTAGCACGCAAACCTAGAAGGTACCTATTCACTCGCGACTTGAACACTCCAGGATTGTACATATCGAGAAAACAGACTCGGGCAATGAGTTCCATTCCTTGGCAGTACGCATTAAGAAAGTGGAAGCAAAACGCTTTGTACGTATAGGTGGTATGTCTACCATATAGCGATGGAGAATTGCCGTACGTCGAGTCGACCGATGATAGAAAGGGGATAGTGGAATCAGATTGTGTAATTCCAGTGCACATTCTCCGAAATGCACCCGATAGAAAACCGATAGGCTTGCTACTCTACGCCGGTGTTCAAGGCTCTGAAGTCTACGTTCCACCAATGAGTTACAGCCGAAGATTCTTTCGACACGAGTCTAACTAGTTGTCATGCATGTGCATCCCACACCTACGCTTAAGTTCGTCCACTAGGGAACGTTTCCACCATAATGTCCATCAGTCTTGCGCGCTACTCCGTTGGGATACGTCAGTGACATTCGTTTTACTACGAATCTCACATTTCTGATTACATTTTATATTGTATTACATTTTATTTTATATATATAAACAACGGCTCAACATACATACGGACTATTTAAACTTAGGTGCATCACAAATCCGGTTCGAATATAAGTCTTAGTGTTTTAGAACTGACTAGTTTCAAAAACACATTTGTTCTTTTCATTAATTTAAACGGATAGTTTCATCTTGAGCTTAATTTCAAAAAGTGAATCTTATATAGTTCACACATATTTTTTACAGATACAATTTCTGAACATTCATAGTCAAAGTCTCGCAGTTTTCCCGAAGCGGTAGGCAGAGATTTGACCTTAACTTGGTACGATCCTGTCACACCTAAGCTCTTTCGCTTTATCCACACTTATGAACTTTGATGCAAGAGCATCGGTTGAGAGTACTCTAGACTGGCTATTTCGTAGATTATGTTATTGAGAGCAATGCGGAATAGTGAAATACTATTATACAAAACCTGATTTTTGAAATGTTTGCGTTGGCTTTCCGCTCGCGGCATATAAATAGATATAGCAACAAATGGATACCATTTCATCACAATCGTTCAGAAGTTTCGAGTTACATCGAGGGGTTTGCTTATCTGGATGATGTCGAGGGTAGATAAAGAGCTTGAATACAGCGATTACATGTTTTTTATAGGTGGGAATCGGCTCCGTACATTTTAATATTCAAGTGCACACACAAATTAACAGTAACACACAATATATCGTATCATCTTTATCAAGTCATATCTTTTTTTTATTATATAGTTCAACTTTAATTATTCGACATTACCGTCAAGTCTTCATAATATTATATATGTATAGTTTATACACTACAAGGTCCTACTGTGATGCCATACACAAATAGGGAATAAAAAGTTACATCTGATTTCAGGAGCTTTTATCAAAATCTCGCTATGAAAGCGGGACATGTTCTTAATTTAAAATTGAGGAACAAGCAAGTATTTTAACCCGAGGTTACATAAACTCTTTGGTCTAGTGTCGGTACTTACGTACATTTTATAACTAAAAGTTAAAAACTATAGGAAGGAGACTGATTACATTTGTATGAAGACCTAAATTTGGTTTGTTTCTCCAAAATTCGTTTTTAAGCGTTAATGTATATAAATGGTACATAATTTACCGTTAAATGTCACTAAAAGACGAACAAAACGACTTAAATGGAAATTATTTGCTTCTTCCTTTGCTCTCCATAATTTAAGGTTCAGTGAATTACCAGGAGGAAAGTTTGGGCTGAGCTTATGCCCGTTTGCTTAGTGCAACAAAACACTGCTTGATGCTGGCAGAATGCATATTCCGCACTGAGCTTAAAAAAAGAACAAGTAACCGTAGGAGTAAGTACTTCTATCGACTAGTAATAGTCAATAAAATGAGAAGAAAATTTGCAATTGAATGATAAAAGTTTGCACTCCTCTTTTAATCGTTTCCCCAATTCTGGGGGTCGTGATCAAATCAGCCTGTCTCTTATGATTTTACGCCACTGGCTCCGAGTTTCCGCGACGTAGAGAGCTCCTGAGACTTTGATGTCGAGTGAATGAGTTGAAAATTCGGTGTTGTTTTTCTATTATTCTAATATGTTCTTCACTGAAATGGGATTTGCCGCAAATAAACACCAATATCAAAACCAACCACAGTTGAACCGGTGTCAAAATATTCTTTTCTGAAATAAATGTAAAAATACGTTTGCTTGGAAATACGAACCACCTTAAGTGCTGTAGACCTAAAACATCCATTGGGACCAACAGACGGCTTAAATTGGCAAAGGTCGAAAAAGGCTAAAAGGTCAGTCGCAAGAATGTAATTTACTGCTGGGATCCAAACAGGTAACAAACGTTTATAAGTAACATCTAGAAGAGCTACTTTACCCTTTGTATTGGTAAAAGCAGGCAGGTAGGCAGAGGGCCAACAGACGGAGATGGTTATCATCATCCACAGTCATTTAAAATACCAGTGGCCTTTGCAACGCAGAAATTATAAGAAATCTAAGAAATGTTGAGATGGCTATTATAAACATTTTTTTTTACTGCTTAGATCCAGCGTTTGACCTATGGTCAGTGACGATGTTATCGAAGATGTTATCACGTGTGCTTTTGGCTCTCAAGGACTGCTGCCTTGTTCAGGCAGCAGTCTGCAGCACTATGTGTTTGGTGACAGTTTTTCAAACTTGAGGGTGGTAGCTAGCCCGGTACTCGAAAGTACCCTACCATCATGGCGAAAAATTGATATCGATGTTTCCTTCACCGAAATCTCAAGCCTTTGGTGAGGAACGAACCAGTGTCCGGTAATTTGACAGCCGGCGCTCCCACCGTTGAGCTATCATCACTTCATAACTCATGTAAGGCAATAAATTGGCATAGTTCAACAGCTACGAAGCTACGAGTTTGACATTATTAACATAATAACCCCAAGACATTTACCGCTGCTATAACACGGGCCTTTGGCTCTCAGAGGTGTTCAATCCATGTGTTAAATCTACGGAGCTATCACCTCCATGGTTAAATCCACCTCGCTGGCCAGTGCGGATTGGTGGATATGCCAGTGGCGAGCAGAGGTTTCAGACCTTCCAATTGCCCACATCAAATCCTAAAGACTGATAAATTAAGTCACCAACTGAAACCTATCAACATGTTTTTTGCAGCACAGAAGCGCTTTGTTGTAAATGCCACTAGCAGTCACCCATACAAGGTGTGACCGAGGTACGTTGCTTAACCCAGTTGATCGGTTAATATCGCGTGGGTGGATTCCGCTACAAAATATTCGTTGATAAATTTACAATAAATTTATTGAGTGGTTTTACATCTTCTATGTACTATGATTTTCTTCTTATGAAATACTAGTTGGACCCCGCTATAAATGCTACAATTTTTTAGAAAGATAAACAGTTCCATAAATTTTGTTTTTTCACGGCACACATACAAAATCTTTGCTAAGATATGAAGTAGTATTTAAAACTTCATTATATTATTGCCAATACGTGAGATTCAAATATGTGTATAACACAGATATATGTTATCAACTTAATGGTCATTTGCATCGTTTTATCGAGATTATATCGAATATTTTGTCATATCATCTATGTTATAAAGAACCCAGTGATCAATAAACATCCGATCAAAACTCGAAAACGCAGTGAACTGTTCACGCTTATCATAATGCTATCAGACTATCACAGCAACCTACGCATCGTTGCGAATACCAATAATACAAAAAAATCGTTACCGCAAGTGCGAACCGCCGAAAACCGCTACAAACCGCTGTGAACATGTGTCATTTGCATCGTTTTATCAAGAACAGGTCGAATATTTTGTAATATCATCTATTTGATATAGAACCCAGTGATCAATAAACATCCGATTAAACCTCGAAAACGCAGCGAACTATTCACGCTTATCATAATGTTATCAGACTATCAGAGGAACAACCTACGCATCGTTGCGAATACCAATAACATAAAAAAATCGTTACCGCCAGTGCGAACCGCCGAAAATCGCTGTGAACCGCTGAAAACTACACAATCATGCACAACTCACCAATATACGCCACACTTTTTCACACTATAAGTAAATGCTTTTAGCACAACTTCAAATTACAAAAACAAAATTAACCATTTTTATTTATTCGTTATTCAAACTAATAATTATATTTTTATATTTACAGCCATTTTACATTGGCCACGTAAACATATTCAAATGACTAATAAAATATAATAATTACATTGAAATGGATATCACGTTTTTATAATTTGACTTAAAAATATGAGCCATATTTTTTGTAATTTGTAAAAAATACGTACGCGCGCGGTCGTGGTGTCGGGTGGTGATGGCAAGCCGCCCCGACTGTACGGGAGGCTAGTTGGGACGCGAGTGGGGATGGCAGAACCGCCACAGCCCTTATACGGCCGCTAGCAGACACTAACGCAGGGCGGTGGGCGGATATCTACAGAGAGGTTACAACAAGCAGTGATAACAGTCAGTTTGTAATAACATACAAATGATAAACTCTTAAAACTTTAAAGAAGTCTTAAAATTTATTACACCTAAAGTACCTCATGTGCACATCTTATTTTCCTTATTCAAATTGAAGTCTTTTAAACTATGACAAACTATCAGTTTCACCTACAGCTATCATGGCGTTAAGAGTCTTTAGTGTTACCACTTATAATAATTTCAATTTCCCTCCTCAGAGAACCTCACAATCGTCAGAGTATCAATTACTTAAAATCATAAATGTTTCATTCTGACTATGGTCAGTGTGACAGTGTTAGCTCTTCTGATGATGGGCATTGGATATGACCACAGGCTTGAGAACTGCGATTATCAACATGCCCAAAGAAATATATTATGTAAATCATAAGTGCAGCGTTATCTTCATTTACTGTGGATTATAACATTACAAGATCGTGTTTTTAGCGGTGGTCTAAAAGTCCTCGAATTTGCTGTAAGCATTAGGATACGTGGTGAGAAAAGCATTTGTTTTTTGCACTTTTTTTATACCTCAGATAAATTACAGTTATTTTTCACACTAATATTTTTTCTCTACCGACATCCCCTATCACTCTCCTTTTTTTCATTTATGAAAGAGGTGTGTCAACAACTCAGTCAACAACTGCCAGCAAACCCAAGATTTAGTAGAATATTTTATCTAAAATGCAATATGGACATTATTACGAGTCACTAAATTTAAATTTCAGGTTGTGAATGTATACACCTTCTGATGCGGATCATAAAACGCGTAAATTAAATGGAAATATTAACTAGTTTTCGCACATGTCTTTAACTGAAAATAGTATTGCTAAACGGTATATTTAAAAAGTAACAATAATAAAAATAGAAATACATGTACAAATGGACATAGACATAGACATAACTTTATTTTTGTGGCAAAAAATAAAAACATATTGAACAATATATTTTTAATAAACAAGTTAATACCGCTACCACCACTAGCACATTATGGAGAGTTGGAGTCGGCTTGTGGCAAAATAGTTTGCCACAAGCCGACTCCAACTCTCCATAATGTGCTGGGTCTACTAGCGCTGGTCTTCTCTTAAGATCTGCAAGTGACTTCACAAACGAAAAGTACACGGTACAAGGATGTTACACTTAGCTGAGTAGACCAATGTGATAAAAATGTAAATTCTTTAAATCCGCAAAATGGCGGTCTTATCGCTAAGAAGTATTATCATCTCTTAGTATGTACACAGTGCCATCTCTGTCACACAGTGGAGGTCTGTCAACAAAATGTTATTAGGCGTCATCTGCGCCACCGGTCCATTAACTAGAAAAATTCACAGCGAATACGGAACACGTACACGTAGAATAAAACTATTCACACTTATGACATAAATATTCTGTCTTCATATTCTATGGTATGGCCTTATGTCAAATATTCCTGGCTGAATTCGGCCACGCTGTGCACAGCTAAGCGTGGCCGAATTCAGCAGCTCTTCTGTCTGACGTTAAGGTATATATAAATTTGTCGGCAAAAAAACGGTGACCATGGCAACCTACTAATAAATATCATTTAAGGTGACTCATAAATATAAATCAGAGTCATCAATTGAATAAATAAATTCCATGAATGATATAAATGTATTCTGGCGTTTATAAATTGTTTATATATTTTCAAATTTCAAGTCGATCCATCGTATATTTTTCGAGATCGGATGCTGTATTTTTTTTTTTTGTATTTATATGTGGAGAAACAACCAATTGTCAGCAGCGATTCAGCGGCTCTATGGCGACAGTGAATAAAGCGATGCCTGCTAACGACAGTTATAATGATCTGATATATCGACTGGCCGGTTGGCGCAGTTGGTAGCACTCTGCCTTCTGAGCCGCTGCTCCCGGGTTCGATTCCCGGACAGGTCAAACATTTTGTGTATAAACACGTCTGATTGACCTGTGTCTGGGTGTGTATATAAGTATATATATCAGTCATCAGATTACCATAGTACAGGCTCTGCCTAGTTTAGGACCTGAAGACCTTGTGTGAATGTTAAAAAAAAAAAAAATGATAGCCTTATTTATAAACTCAGCTCTGTACTATCCGTATTTAGATTATTAACCATGTCAGTTTATATAATTGCAAGAGCTAACATTGACTATGAACCTACTGACTACCAACTTGATTTTGCTCTTTCATTGCCAAAGTAGGCAATGAAAGAGTAAAATCAAGTTGGTAAACTTCCTTATTTCGTTAAGGAAGTTTCTCTGGTATATTTTTCTTTGTAGTTTTGTCTCATCCGCCTCATCATTTAACGTAAATCGATATCCATTAAAATTAGTCGCTAAATCATGTAGTTGTGATGCGTGGAAGAAAAGTGAGGTTTATGTCAAAGGGCAACCTGACAAACTAACTCGCTACTAAAACACTACGCTATACATGAATTATTTTACTTGTATCTGACTAATACGTACACTACATCTGTTTTCAGTAAGGGTACTCATCGGTAGTTAGTCTCACAATCAACCACACTAAACTAAAATTATGGATATAAGATAATTATCTTAGGTAGTTACGATAAAATCCAAATTGGTATGACACGTATCAATAACAATAATTCTAAAATGTAAGATAGGTCATCACTTATTTGTTGCCGACTAAAAGTACCCGCAATTGAGCAAAATTAAAATTATTAATTCGGTTTGCGTGCTAAACCCTAGACAACGTCATCACTTAACATCAGGTGAGACAGTTGTCAAACGCAAACTTATAATATGTAAAAAAAAAAAAAAAAAAAAAAAAATCGAATAATACTCGTCTCATATTAGAGACACAGTTGCAAGGAGTTATACGAATTGGAATTATAGCACAAATAGAACAAGAGCTGTTTGACTTTAAAAGAGTTTTAGTTAGTTGATTTGGTTAACAGAATTAGGAGCACTGTTAGCTAAAAACGGCTCTATTATGCAGTTTCAGCACATAAAAACAGAATTTACGGTGACGACATTTTTCTACACCTATAGTCTTGACTATAGGTGTAGAAAAAAGTCCCGGGAATGACATAGGTAATTCCCGGGACAGTAAAGTTCTAGTTGGTAGAAAAGTCTGTTCGTATTATGCCATATAGGTTGCGCTTAAATACTCATTACTCAAGTTTATAAATTAGTTTTATAGGAAATTGAAGCATTATTGTAATAAATATGAGACTACAGCGGGCTCTCAGACATTTTCATGTATGCTACGATACACCGTTTTGCGAAAAGAGACAAGACGTCTGTGCCCGGTATCTCTTGACATTTTTTAAGTTACATTACATACATTAATTTTATCATGTTATAAAATGACTATATAAATCTTATATGTATAATTACCGTGTCACACTGTTTGTAACCAAACTGTGTGACATGACGGTCGTCGTGGCTCAGTAATCAGCAACACTGACATTGGAACCGCGACTCCGGGTTCGAATCCCGGCCTGGGCAAACAGTATCATGTTTGATAATGGTGATTGTGTGTGTCTATGCCTCCCACGACACAGGGTGTCCTAGGGCGGGGGTGTGAGTGTGTGGGGAAAAAAAAAACTCCTCCGATACGGCGTGACCGATTTTTATGAAATTTTTGGTGTATATCCGGTAGGTCTGAGAATAAATTATTCAGTATTTTTTACCAACCTATTCCCATCCCCAATTTTTTATCGTAATTGTAGTAGTTTTGTATGAACAAACATCCAAATAGTTTAATCGTCGATTATTGAAGTATCGTGTCACTTTGACATTTCGATTATTTTTATACCAGAACAGCGTTTGTCGGGTCAGCTAGTATATAAATAAAACTATTCTGCCTTCAAACATACCAATGCATATGCAGATAATAGGGTGTTTTTTTTAGAAAGGCGAGGCCAAGTCGGCCTCTGGATCGGCGGGCTGGATGCGGGCCGCTTCCAACCGGTCCTTGTGGAAATCAATGGGGGAGGCCTATGTCCAGGAGTGGACGTCCTATGGCTGAGATGATGATGATGATGATGATGAAGTCGGCAACTACGAGAGTTAGGTAAAAGTTATGAAAGGAAAAAAGGAAAGAAATGTAAAAGATTTTTGAAAAAAATAAATATGCAGTTATTGTTTTCATATAAATCGAGGGCATGACTCCTTTCACGACTTTTCTCTAACTTTTGTGGTTTGGGACTTGGCCATCGCCGCCCTTCTCAAAAAAACATCCTGTATATGTGTGGACTGGCGTTGCTGAGTATCAAATGAATGCATTGTTCGTCTTAAAACGTGTCTCTATAAAATATTGTTATTAAATCTAACGGGGCTTGATCGCGAGAAAAACATTTAATAATTTTGCCCCGTTTGATTTAAAAACAATGTGTTCGAATCGCGAAAGTCTAAAAATTACAATTCTATAAAATATATATGAAACAAAACTCCTTTATAGCACTTCTAAAATATACGCCAGTTGTTTGTACACGTGTGTGTTGCTTGAGTCGATACAAACTTAGATTGTATAAGTTCCACGGCTGCTTGTGGGCCGTCGCTTCGTCAAGTTGCAAGCGTCAGAATCAAAACATCTAACTTTATGCATAAAATATCATCTATGTGTAAAGTGGTAACAAGAATGTTACCATACTTTTATAGCTAGAAACTTTAATTCACGCGCATAAAAGGAGCGAAGAAGCGAAACTTAATGATAGTATTATTAACATCATTGAAACAACTGTTTAAATATTACACTGGTAAAATATAGTTTACTCTTATCTTTGTTTCTTTTATATTATGTTTTGTTCCAATGTATTATTATTATTTTTCTAAAAGTAGTTTTTTTTTTTGTGATTGTATACCTCTTAAGTATAAGTGAACTTAGGTTTGCATGTTTTATATAGGAAAGCGATGATAGTCATTATAGTATACTTTAGTAATCTCATGGACTGAAATCAGGCATCAGTCACCGAACATTCGGAATGATTTGTCTTTCAGAACATCGACTATTAGGACATATAATGTAATATGCTAAGACTATGAAGAAAGTGTGCTAATAAGGATCTCGTGGCAGACCCTGTCAAAGGCTTCCTAGGAGTCCAGCTAAACGGCCAGTTCTTTAATATTTATCAATCGTCTCGTTATGTTTTGCTATTGTAAGTTACATAATAATTGTATGCTTTTTAACCGACTTCAAAAAAGGAGGTTACTCAATTCGACCGTATATATGTTTTTTTTTTTAGAAAGCTTGAGTAGTACCAGTAAATGATATTTAAGTCGAAATTGGCTTCTTATAGGCGGGTCGTCATGCGAGGATGAAAAACCTATAACGAAAAGAGTACTTAAAAGAAACTGATATAGAGGTAGAGGAAGGCCGAAGAAGGTATGGATGGACTGTGTGAAGAATGGAATGCTTATAAATAATTGCAATATTAATGTTTCTGTAACTGGTAAGCTCTTGTGATATATATGTAGGCACTTATAATGAGTTATATATATATGTTGCCAGGAGAATTTACTTATACTCATTAACTTTACATTACTGACATACCTACTAATAGAAATCGACGCGACGTGAAAATAAACCTCGTATATGAAATATCTGGCCAAATGTTTTCCGTATCATTTCAAGATTCGGATTTCAGATGTTTTGTTACTAAAAGTAGAATAAACCTTATCGTACAGTAAATAAAGATAGAATTAATATGTAGTAGGTAGTTATACATCCGCCCGAACCTTCCATTTTAGATTAATAAGCATTGTTCTCGGTATTCCTCCGCTGACTTCACATCGTCAGCGGTTTATGTAAAAGCTTTCTGGGAACGGCCACACGCGATGGTGTGCCTTCCTGTAGGTTAAGTTTTATATTATGAGCACATTAAATCGAGCCTCCAAATCGGCTGGACGTAATTGTCGTTTTAATTAATTAATTTAGTTTTTAAAAAGCCTTTTACCCGAAAGGGAAGTTTGACTGGCGCAGCCGGTAGGATCGTTTCGATAAGGCTGTGTCGCTTTCGGTGAAGTTCGGGTGTCCAAATCCACCTGGAAATAACGCGAGTGCGGCGCGAATAGCTGTGGAACGATCCACGAACCAAACAAATTCGTCATACTCCTGATGGTGCCGAGTATGGGAGCAGCGGTCGGTTGGTGAGTAAAACTCTTTGCCTTCCTTGCCATTACCTGTCCCATATTTTTCATTGAAAGGTTTTAGTTATTAGTACTTTTATTGTTATAATCGAGATCAAAATTCTCTCATTATAACGTATCTGGTTGTTTGATATAAAACTCTGTCGAGCAGCTATCTAATTCTAAGAAAGTCTGAACCATACTGATAAGCGTATGAACAAAGATTAAAGAAAAATAGATGTGGCATTTAATTGAATTTTAATAATTGAGAAAATTGTGAGATTAGAATATTAATTTGTTTTAAGGATATTATACAGTTTTATTTTAATATATATACATTTTTATATATTATTAAGGATTTTACTTTTATACTTTTATATTGATTTTATAACCGTGTTTTATACTTTTATATTGATTTTATAACCGTGTTTTATGTTATAACTTGTGCATTTGTGCAATTAATTTAGAGTTTATATTTGGTAATTAAATTTTTACGTAATTACAATGGAATCACGTCAAGTTCCACAACCAGCTGAAGCAGCTACAACAATTCAAATTATAGTTATACCTAATGAAATTTTACGGCTTATCCCATTATTTGGAGGCGATAAGCGACAACTTAGTTTATTTATAAGAAAGTGTGAATATGTTATAAGCCAATATAGAGGTCATGAGGAACAAAATGTTTATGTACTGCACGCGATCACGAGCCGGTTAATTGACAATGCAGCCGCGTTATTATCTGAGAGAGAAGACGTTACTAACTGGTCTTCTTTAAAACAATTATTACTACAACATTTCGGTGATCCGCGAAGTGAGGAGTGCATAAGCATTGAGTTGGAATCATGTAAAATTAAATCAGGTGAATCATATCTGGATTTCTGTTGTAGAGTTCAAAATATTCGGTCTCTGCTTATTTCGAAGGTTAATTTATTGGGTGATACCGAACTTAAACGCGCAAAAATAGCTATCTACAACAACACGGCTCTGAATGTATTCCTATACAATTTACCCGAGAATATGGTTCGTATAGTTAGGCTTAAGTCACCAGCCACTTTAGAAGACGCTTTAGGCGTAGTACTAGAGGAAGTAAATTTCCATGAACAGTACTCTATGCGAAATCGTATCAATAATAATAACTCAGTGCAAAAACCAGCAATGACGTCACAACTTCAATTCGGCTTTAAGCCCCAAAATAATTTCACAACACCACAAAAATTTAATTTTGGTATTCCACAAAGATTTAATTTTGGTATTCCACAAAATTCAAATAATTTGAGACCACAATTTGGACAGCAACAAAACTTTGGCCAGAAGCCCCAGTTTGGTTATCGTCCCCCACAATTCGACTCTCTGCAACAATTAGGTTATAAACCTCAACAATTCGGTTACAACCCTCAACAGTTTGGATACAAACCCCCACAGGTACAAAGCCCTCAACATCAAACGACTGACGTGTCCATGAGGACAATTCCTTCCAAGCCTCAGCCCCAAGTACAAAATCAAGGCTTTAGGCTAAACGAGCTTACCTCGGATAGTAATGAGACGGTATTTTATGACGGTTATTATGACAATGACTATAGCGACTATTACCCTAGTGAAGACGTAGAATTGACTCCAACGCAGGACTGTGTAGATGATACGACACTGACAGAAAGACAAGATGCCCCTAACACTGAAGCTGAAAATTTTCACATAGCAGCCTCACACATAGGCCAGAAATCATAGAACTTAACTGTGACTCTAACTTAAAACTACCTTACATCTATATACCGGAAATCAATGCCAAGTTTATGATAGACACGGGAAGTACTCGTTCTTTCATAAGCCCTCGCATGGCTTATTACTATTTCTCAGCTTATATTAAACATGAACCATTCCAAGTAGTCAGCACGCATGCAACTAGTCGACATAACGAGGTCATAGATATACCACTGCTACCGACATTTAACAGTAACGACTACCATAAGTTTTATTTGTACGACGTAGACGGACGGTATGATGGACTTATTGGTAATGACTTACTGAAACAGTTAGATGCAATTATCGACTTAAAGCACCTGGTATTACGTACTAATACAACTTGTATTCCAATTGTAAATAATTTAAATTACGTCATTGAATTAAAACCACGATGTGAACAACGCGTTAAAATCCCGATAGACCAGCACTCAGGCGAAGCTATAGTTGAGTTCAAAGAATTCACCTCTGGTGTACGTATGCCCAGTGCCCTGGTCAACTGCACAAATGGGTACGCATCGACTGTCATACAGAACATCACTGACCAGCCCTTAACTCTGACTGTATTCCGGCCTTTTACAGTTACACAGTTTGACGCGACTGACTGTAACATTAATTTTACTGGACATAGTACAGACATAGAGACAGACCAACTACTGGAACAAAACCTACAAAAATTAAGGCTTGACCACACTAATAGTGAAGAACATGAAAAAATATTGCGACTTTGTAGAGACTATAAAGACATATTTTATTGTGACCACATTCCTTTGAGTTTCACAAATCAGGTTAAACATAGAATACGTACAAAGAACGAAGACCCAATTTTTGTCAGACCTTTTAGACAATCGCCTGCTCAAGTAAATGAAATAAACCAACAAGTTGAAAAGCTTTTGAAAGATAACGTCATTCAGGAATCTCATTCTCCCTGGAATGCCCCCGTCCATCTCGTTCCAAAGAAGATGGATGCATCCGGAGAACTAAAATGGCGTATGGTAGTTGATTTTAGACGACTAAATGACATCACTATTGATGACCGTTACCCCTTACCTAACATAAACGACTTATTTGACAAATTAGGGAAAAGCTCATACTTCAGCACGCTTGATTTAGCTAGTGGATACCATCAGATTGAGGTCGAGGAACAGGATAAAGAGAAGACAGCATTCAGCTCGCAGAACGGCCATTATCACTTTTTGCGCATGCCCTTTGGCTTGAAGACAGCCCCGGCTACCTTTCAGCGAGCAATGGATAATGTGTTAAGAGGATTGCAGGGAATACACTGTATGGTATATCTTGATGACGTCATAGTGTTTTCAGCGAGCTTAGACGACCATATCCAAAAGCTACGGACTATATTTGACAGACTCAGGGCAACCAATCTTAAAGTTCAGTTAGACAAGTCTGAATTCTTGAGAAAGGAAGTCCTTTACTTAGGTCATACTATTACAAAAGACGGGCTTAAGCCCAACGACGATAAGGTTACTGCAGTATTGAACTACCCTTTACCCACGACGACTACCGAAATAAAAAGTTTCCTCGGACTTATTGGTTATTACCGACGCTTCATCAAAGACTTTGCACAAGTGACTAAGCCTCTAACATCATGCCTAAAGAAACGTAACAAAATAGTAACTGACCAAAATTACATTGATGCATTCAACAAATGTAAGGAACTTTTGACAAATGCCCCGTTGCTTCAATACCCTGACTTTGATAAGACATTTATACTCACGACTGACGCATCGAATGTTGCACTTGGCGCTGTTCTATCACAAGGCCAAATAGGCAGTGACAAACCAATTGCATACGCGAGTAGGACCCTCAGCGATACCGAATCACGCTATAGCACGATTGAACGAGAATGCTTAGCTATTATTTGGGCCGTTAAACATTTTCGTCCGTATCTCTACGGTCGTAAATTCACCATCTATACTGACCACATGCCTTTATCGTGGCTTGAAGCCCAACAAGATTCTAGTAGTAAACTTACCCGTTGGAGACTGAGACTACTTGACTATGACTATGACATTGTATACAAGAAAGGTAACCAGAACACGAATGCAGATGCTCTATCGAGAATAAAGGTAAATGCTCTCTCTGACACTGACGACGGAGGTCAGTCCATGAAAGTTAATGTTGACAGCAAGGAACAACAACTTAGGGAACATGTAGATAATTTAGTAAACGACATTGTACGACTGACAGCTAAAAAGAAAAATGAACGAAATGACTCCTCAACCATTACAATATCTGACGCTAGCGCCACAGCTTCAGCAAGTCCTATGTACATTTCAGGCTCTGATACGCTGTCTATTGCAAGCGCAGATAGCGAAATCAAATACCCTATTAGAGAACCATCTCTTTCTAACACAGTGCATTCTGCTATGGATGTAGACGTAACAGATATACCGATATTAAAAGAGGCTATTGACACAAAACCAAACCAAATTCTTGTCTTTACATGGTTCAATAATGACATACTGGTTAAAGACATATCTCGCCTTAAACAAAAGGTGCTAGAAGTGTTTTTACCCATAGATAATTCAGAGTTAGTAAAGAAGTTCCTTAAAGAATATATCAGGCCAAAGATAAAATACTTTATATATTTCGAACATGAAGAACATCGCCGTCAGTTCAGTCGTATAGTGGTAGAGTTGTTTAGGAAAGGTACCGTACAGTTAATTGAATGTACAGAACGCGTAGTATATGTAGAGGATGAAGGAGAACAGAGAGCTATAGTGTTAAAGTACCATGAAGGAAAAACGTGCCATCGTGGCACTAAAGAGACTTTAGCTAACATACGTAGAACTTATTATTGGGTCAACATGCACGAAACAATTGCAGCAATAATTAACGCTTGTGAAATATGCCGTAAAATGAAATATGATCGTAAGCCCCTCAAACCCTTCTTACAGCTAAGTCAAACGCAAGACGCTCCGTTCCAAGAGCTATTTATAGATCTATTCCAAATTGAAGGTCAATACTTTTTAACACTTGTAGACGCTTTTAGTAAGTTAGGCCAAGCTATACCAATTACCAACAGATCAACGCCCGAAGTAGTTCGCGCGCTTATGAAATATTTCTCATTCTATGGTATTCCAAAAAGAATTAGTTCAGATCCAGGCACAGAGTTCAACAATGAGCTAATTAAAGAATTTTTATCTCTACATAAAATTGAACTTCATATTGGCACACCCAATAACCCTAACTCGATGGGTCTGATAGAACGTTTACATTCTACTATCTGCGAAATCTATAGATGCGCTAAGTATGAACAAAAGTGTACAGATGTAGCATCAGTCATGATGTACTCTATAATCGCATATAACAATTCCATCCATTCAGTCACGGGCCTAACCCCATTCGAAGTAGCTTTCGGACACACCGACTCAGGTAGTCCTTTCGGTATAGAATCGGAAAGACAGTATATACAACAATTAGTGAAAGACCACGCTAAGCGAACGAAATTTTTATACAAACAATTAGCAGAGAAAATGACAGAGTGTAAGGAAAAGATCAGGGAAAAGAAAGGTGGGGAGGAGAGAATAGATTTTCAAGACGGAAAAACTATTTTCGCCAAAGACGTGAATAAAAGGAAAAGTAAAGACAAACCCAGATATACTAAAGCAAAAGTTGTAGGCAGGACAGATAGGAATGTAGTACCCATACAAATAGGCGAACGAGTTACGAAGGTACCTATTAAAAACATAAAACGCCCTCCGCAGGTGGAGCGTTCTGATCGTAGCGATGCCGGTGCTGGGCCTTCATCTGCGATCACTTGAGGGAAACCCAGGCATACTACCAGTAAAAGAAGGTCAAGCTCATATGCAAACTGATCATTGGACTATTATTAAAACTTTGGACTTGGAAAGAATCTACGATGATTTATGCTTTGTAATACATAATTATAACGAATTTAATATTTTAATAAAACAAAACGAATCATATCCTCGTGATTTTGTGACCATGAATATGCATTTGGATTACTTACGTGATATAACTACTCAGAAATACAGACAACTTGTTCCGCAACAACGATTTAAGCGAGGTTTACTTAACCCTTTGGGTTCACTCATTAAAATTATAACAGGTAATCTCGACCACGATGATGCAACAAAGTATGATCAACTTACGTCTAAACTTGGAAAGAACCAAATTATTATTTCAAAGAAATTAACTTTAGTTTCACAAGTAATTGATAGCTTTATTAACACAACAGATACCATGTATAAGAACTCAGTTTTATTAGAGGCACGCATGAAAATTTTAGAATCAATGTTAAAAGAACTGGCGTCTCAAAAGAAACGCTGGGACTATTCCACGTATATTGTTAGCTTCTATAATCTATTCATAAGTAACTTTAGGACAATATTTGTAAAATTAGGTGAAATTGAAACTGCCCTGGCCTTCAGCAAATTATCAGTATTGCACCAGTCTATAGTGAACTCCACTGAACTGTTACATCATTTAACGCTTATAAGTAACACCGAAAACTTGGTATATCCTGTAACTGAAAGAAATTTGGTAAAGCTCGAAGAAACATTTAGCATTAAGTCTTATATCAAACATAACCAGATTACGTTTATAATAGAGGTGCCCCTTACCGACAATACTACTTACAATTATTTTAAACTATATTCGTTACCAATGTTCCGTGAGTTTGAAAATAAAACCTTTTCCATTTTTCCCCAATATCCTTACCTTTTGGCAAAGGGAATGAAATACCTTCCGATTGAAAATCCATGCCGACCTCTTGCCGCTGGAGACCACTACCTGTGTGCTGATAACAACAAGGCTCCTTACCCAGAGCCTACCTGCATCGAACAACTCATGAGGTTTGATAATAACCTCACTCGGTGCGTGCAACGACAAATCCAACTTGAAGACGTACGTGTTCAACAAATTGCTGCTACTAGTTGGATTTTATATTCACGACTTAAAACTGTAGTAACAACATATTGCGATGCCGAGGTTACTAAGCATCCAGTCTTCGGAACATATATTGCAACTCTGGACAAGCCCTGTGATTTTGAAATCCACGGCATTCAGATCCGACATCATCGTGCCTACACCGAGAGCATATTTGATGACCAGATTCCTGTCATCGATCTGCCTCGCCTCCACAACAGTGCGAGTATTGGCACATCGCTATCCAGTACAAGTGCACTAAACATGCAAAGAATCAGTTTAGATCAAGTGAAATATATGTCATATGCGCTAAAGCACAGTGAAATGGTGAACAGTGTTTTTGAAGAATCGGACTTTAACTTCAGTGTAGTTGTATACTCTTCTTTAGTTTTAGTTATTATATGTTTCTTTGTAATTATGTCATATGTGTTTCGAAATAAGATAATTTTAATTTGTTCACGAAATTATCGGCACGTTATTAAAAACGAACGCACCGATAATTTCCCTCTTGGGGAGGGAGGAGTTATACATCCGCCCGAACCTTCCATTTTAGATTAATAAGCATTGTTCTCGGTATTCCTCCGCTGACTTCACATCGTCAGCGGTTTATGTAAAAGCTTTCTGGGAACGGCCACACGCGATGGTGTGCCTTCCTGTAGGTTAAGTTTTATATTATGAGCACATTAAATCGAGCCTCCAAATCGGCTGGACGTAATTGTCGTTTTAATTAATTAATTTAGTTTTTAAAAAGCCTTTTACCCGAAAGGGAAGTTTGACTAGGTAGCCACAAAAACAAGAACAATAATATCACGCGGTTTCCTCACATTCTAGTTGTGTGAAGTTTGTTTGAAGATAATAAGAAGTGAGCGGGACAATATTATACCATTAGTGGTTTATTTATGTCAGCAGTAATGGTGTATGAAATGGGGATATTTATATATACATTTTTTTTTATTTGGAATAGGCAGGCGTTCGACCACTATCTGACCTGATGTTAAGTGATGATGCGGTCTACGATGGAGCACGCCTGCCTAGAAGATACTACACTCGTGACTTGAAGATACCCAGGTCGTATTTTTTCGGAAATACAGAGTTAGTACGCACACACTATACATACCTATATCCTACGTAGGTAGGTACTTAGACTACTACGTGGGTAGTTAGACTCCTACGTAGCATACTCCTAACGTACTCCTTCCTTAGATTGTAATGTTACTTATACTGTGCCATAGATGTTTCTCTATAATACTTGTATTAAAGAAAATATGTAATTAGTTTATTTTATTTCTTTTTTGTACAATAAAAAATATATTTATTAATATTTATTCATACACCGGCAGTATGCATGCGTGACTAATTCCGATTGAGAGTCTCAAAAGAAAATACTTTTTTTTTAAAATGTTATGTTTTTGTAGTTTTTTATGGGATAAGGTGACGGAACAAGCAAAAGGCCCACAGAATGTTAAGTTCCTCTGCCTATAGATTGATACAATTCGTAAATGCACTGCGCCCGTCACCCTGAGACCTAAAGTTGGTAACTCTCAGGTATCTGTAATATTACCGGAACACAGTAATGCGAACACTACTGCCTGGCGCTAGAAATATAACAGTACTTCCCCGGGCGTACTATCACGTCGAGTGCTCTTGAGTCTACTCTGGAAAAAGGGAAAAAGTTAAAATAAATAATAAATAAAAAGAAACAAACATTCAAACGAATACGTCAAATGACAAACGACGCCTTTATAAAAAAATATCAATGTGAGAGCTTCACACTTCTGTAGTTCTTCGACAAGCATTTGATTTCTTTTTCGCTATTTACAAATAAAAAAAGTCGAAATCACAACAGCTGATATGTATGCACATATGTAGGTATAAACCTTTCTAATCATTTTATACAGTTTTATTTGTAAATAGCGAAAAATAAATAAAATGCCTGTCGAAAAACTACAAAAATGTGAAGTTTGATCACATTGATATTTTTTTTATAAAGGCAAAAGTTTGTCTGTCTTTGGCCATTTGTGGTATTACAGTTTAGCTAGCTGTTTTACCCGCGTGGTGATCATTGATGATGATGATGATGAAAAGTAGCCTATGTGTTATTTCGGGACCTGAAGTATCTACATACCAAATTTCATTCAAAATTGTTCAGCCGTTCGAACGTGATGGAGTAATAAACATCCATCCATCCAAACTTTCACATTTATAATATTAGTGGGATAGGATATCACTGCAACTGAAATTCTAAATTCTATTCCAGCAGAAACGATTCATGTTGCTGACATTTTGGCAAAGAATAGTCGTATATTTGGGAGCAACGTTGCAGTCGGTATTGTTAATTAAAAATATGAAAGTTCCAATTAGTTAGTAAACATGCGCTCGAACGCTGCGGATTGCAAAAATAAACGGATAAGAGTAGCCTTTTTCGACGCCCCACACTGTTCGTGCATGCATTTTTTTGAATAGTTGTTTATTACTCTTTGGATTATACGAGTTTTGAAAACGAAGGCTTGTAAAATTGTTTTCACAATTTTTACGAACGATGTCAAACAAATCGAATAAAATTAGAAAGTCTACTCACCCCTTTCACTTAAAATTTAATAATTTCCAAAAAAAAGGATATGTATTCCTTAAACTGTTGGAACCTATCTCTTACATAATTATTATGTAGATAAAGATATGGTGTTATGTTGATTTATAATTTTCCTTAAAATAACTTAAGCTTTTCGAGATGTTTTAAGCATGTTTGTGTATATAGTGTTGTGTATATAAGATCTCTCAAAGAAGAAAATATAAAAATTGTAACATACATAGATTATAAAAAATAGCCTTCAGGGTATATTCTATCTTCATTCAAATCCGTTCAGCAGTTTTAGCATGACGAAGTAACAAACATACAAACGACAAACAGACAGACAAAAGAAAAAAACCTTTGTTTATATAATATTGGTGTGATGTTTATTTAAGGTGATATAAACTATCACTCTTATCACCTCGGTCTTTATATATTGTGATAAGAGTGGTCGTATGCTATATCATTTTTGAATTGTTTTTTTTAAATTTGTTTTCTGGGTCTGAGTGTTAAAAGTCCGATAGATCTTTGACTTATTTTTACTTTTCCCTCGTTTTCACTCCACCCGGTTAAAATACATAATATCCGTAAAGAAAATAACAACATTACGTACCTGTCTGTGAAATAAAACAAAAAGTAATAAAGCAATAAAGCAAGTAATACAATCTAAAGTAATACAGCAAGATCACTTAAATACTGTCACTGGCTGAAATGCTTAAACAATTAAGGTTAGAAGGGAAAAAAGCTCAGGACATGAAAATTCAAAGAACTTGAAAAAAAGACCGGTCGTTCGCTAGGCTCTTTGTTAATGTGCAAGTAGCACGATTTAGTATTATTACTATTTCTGTATATTCTGTGACGTGACTCTACTAATTTAAATGTGTTTCCATTGGTGATTTAAAAGCAGCTCAAAATAAGAAATCCCCTTTAAAGAGGAATCAAAGGGCTCTTTGAAAGTCAGCAATGCCACGAAAGTACCCAATGTCCACAGGCGACGGGGATCACTTGAGATCAGATAATGAAAGGTGAACAACGACCACCGGTTAACACCTGAGTCTAAACACAACGCTTCCGCGTGCGTTCCGCGCACTACCCTCCTTGATAAAATTGATGCACCAGATCTTAGAGAGGCGTTATGTCAATTTATGTACCGAAAAGTACCTCTCCGGCCGCGGACACGCGGTTGCTCGCCGAGCCGCTGTGTCGCACTATGTCACGGGTAATTCGTCTATGCCACGCACTTTATCAGCTCTCAATGCTCTCCTAGTCGTATCCAGACTGTGATTTGTTTGCGGATCACAAAAACGCAATCATTATTTTAATTTGACTGGTCGGTTGGCGCAGTTGGTAGCACTCTGCCTTCTGAGCCGCTGGTCCCGGGTTCGATTCCCGGACAGGTCAAACATTTGTGTGTATGAACATGTTTGTTTGACCTGTGTCTGGGTGTGTATATCTATATAAGTATATATATCAGTCATCAGGTTACCATAGCACAGGCTCTGCCTAGTTTGGGACCTGAAGTCCTTGTGTGAATGTTAATAAATAAATATATAAATTTTATAATATTTGGCCATACAGGCCAAATATTATAAAATAGTGATTGCGTTTTTGTGAAAGGGATCGAAGACATTAAAGTATACGTGTATATAGTATAGTATTAAAGTATATATGGCTGTATTGTCAGCCATATACTGTATTGTCAATATCAACAAATTTGAGTCTGAAAACTATCGCGAGTTTCTTCCATAATTATAATGTAACAAACCGACTAGGACTCACGTGGTAAACACTGGAAAATTATAATTATTATAATTATCGGAGAGTAATTTTCCAGTGTTTACCACGTGAGTCCTAGTCGGTTTGTTACATTACAATCAACAAATTTATTAATGGGATAATACGCTTTATTCAAGAACGCTGAAATATTGTTGATAAAAATATGCGCAGTGTTTATTCCTCAATGATCAGTTGATAAGGCGGCAATTTAACAGAATTGCTATTTTATAAATTAATATTACACAGCGAAAATGATACGCTTTCTACAGCACACACGATTACCGCCTCAAATAGCCGCCTAGAATTTATGACATCGATAAAACATGTAAGATGTTAGGGTGAAAACAACGTATTTGTATATTAAATTACTTCCTTCCTACGTAAGACAAAGCGGTGCAAGTATTTTATTATTTTCGTCTGGAGAAACTGCACGTACAAGAATAATGGCCCGAGTGAACTGGATATATGTATGTATATGCATCTTATTAGAGCAAAGCTAAAATTTTCTTAGACATCACTGAAATACGGAAGATAGCGTGCACCATCAGGTAAACAATCTTACCAGGCACCTATGGTACCATTTACTAAATAGACTTTAAAACTTATTTTGATGAGTCAATCTATTTTTCTTAAATATCACTCATATTGTTTGAATTCGAATTTTTTATTGGTTTTTTTATCGAGGCCCGTAGTAAACGCCAATAGCAATAGCAAATGAACTCACACCCCATAAGAAGCCAGTATGATTTGTCACTGATTAAGTGTACTATCAGTTCGATAGTACACTATCAGATGTTGTGGACTTATGTATCTCCTGTAGAGCTGATTTATCTCTCAACTTGTCCTTGAGGATGTCTCGTGTCGAAGCAAAAATGGATATAATACTGGTCTGTTCTGTTCCAGGAAACTTTTGCAGAAAGAAAGGAATCAATACAGAAAAAAAGGCTACACTCACGTTTTTATAGCATCGAGTTAAGTGCGACGACGTTTTGGACGTATAAAAACGTCCTTTTTCATGGAAAGAAGTCATGTTTATTCTCTACATACAAACGTATTAAAAATAAAATCTGCCATCGGAAGTTTATGGCATTGTTTGTTTCACCTTTTCGTCACAGATCATTAGCGATCCACTCTGTTGTTTCAAGATTATGCATCATCTCAAACAAATGCGACAGCGCGCCATTTTTGTAGAATTTCTCTTTTCTTATAACTGTTGGTTGGAAATTCTAGTCCAGCTATAAAAAAGTACATTATTTTATCGCTTACAATTTCTTTGCAAAAAACTGGGGCAGCTGTTTTGTTTCTGCTGTTCTGGCAGACAAGGGGCCTAGTAAATCACACAGTAGATTTTAGGAAAGGTTGGCTTAAATAATTTTGTATTTGGTTCATAAACTGATATTATCTATCAACTGTTTGATGAATTCAAATAAATAACAAGACAGTATAACAATTTAATAACATACTTACAATATTTACAGAACATTACCGATTATTACCGATTTGGTATTGTAGGAGGAAAAGTGTTAATAAATATTTATAAATGTGCCTATAATATTAATTAATGCGGTAAACATAGGTATTTTAATAAGCAGTCACGGGAAACTTATAACTATTTTCGAATATAACACAGCCTTACCTACACCAGTTCATTAATATATTCAATGCAGTATAGGAGATATAGGTAGTCATATTGAGTAATGATACAAATTCAGCAACGCACTGTACACGCACACACTTTTTCCTGCCTGACTGACATTATATACATGCACGTACATTCTCTCTCTCTCTCTCTCTCTCTCTCTCTCTCTCACTCACTCACACACACGCACACGCGCTAACACATACACACACACAAGCGCGTGCGCGCTCGCATGCAATTCTCCCAACAAACGCATGGCCCTTCATGTACATACTGCGAATATAGGCATAATAATCGTTAAACTCTAGTTAGTTGTTTTGGCAGTGTAAAAAAGTGTAGATGTTAAATTGGTATTATCTCGGCGACCATCAGCCTGAGCTGCAGAAGACCTACAAGGATAACCAGCGCCGCGCAGACCTGACACATGAGCGCGGCAATTGCGCGCGATTGTTTCTTTTATGTTTCTCTTTGTTTCTGTACTTACTTAAGTGTAATTACTGTAGTCGTGAGACAATAAATACAGTTTGGTCGATTGATACGGTAAACAGAATGACACAAATATATGAAGTTTCAGCATCATCAGAACGTGCATTGGGCTCTTAACTCTAATATACCGGAACGTGTGTCTTATCTAACAAGTCTTATCTTATCTATAGATAAGACTTCGTGATGCATAACCTACTTTTTACTGCATGCGACCTTTTGCAAAAAATCACTAGCCTTTGGGATGTTCCATATAAAAGTGTTGGTTTGATTTAAATTCAGCTATACATATTGTTATAATTTCATATGTAACATATATATAGGTAATTACATTAAATTATATATAAAATTATGTGTTATAAGCACATATAATATTACATAAAGATTCCATCTATTAGTTATTTTCCACTGATAATCAGCATGTTGCATTGTTCTGCATACTGGTTTCCATGTAATCCCATTACCATTATAACGGCGAAAGTTTGTATGTGTGTATGTTTGTTACTCCTTGACAAGCAGCTTTACCGATTTCGATGAAATTTGGTATGGAGATAATTTAAACCCTAGATTAACGCACAGGCTCCTTTTTTCCTGAAAATAATTGCTGTTTCCGGGGTATAAGCAAATAGTTCATTAACCTCTGTTAGGTACTCTTTCACACTTAAACAGCCTTGCGGCGGCAATCCGTAATCCATTCGGGTGAAGCCACGGGGTGCTACTAGTATACATCCTATCCTACTTATATTATATATGCGAAAGTTTGTGTGTATGTATGTATGTTTATTAAATCTTCACGTTACGGCTTCACGGCTACACCAATTTCGATGAAATATGGTATAGAGATAGTTTAGACCCTGGATTAACACATAGGATACTTTTGATCATCATCATCAATCATCACCACGCGGGTAAAACCGCGGGTCGTACCTAGTAATATATAAGTAAGAAATGTAATTTACGTTTCTAACAAATGTGAGTTAATGAGCCTGCCTTTGGGTGTAATATTTATAAATATCACACAACAAAATTATATTACGCTTGCGCCAAAACACACGATTACATCCCTAAATGGGGCCCTAAAGTAGAGTCATAAAATATTTAACAAATTAGGGAGACAATAACGTGCATACACGTATCCGTATGTTACTATAACTTTATGCATTCATAGGTAACATTTCAATGATTTATTGTACCTTTTATTTAAAAAAAGAACGTTAACAATTCGATTTAGTTATATTTGTATAAGTATTATATAATATTATATACAACCTATAGGTTGTCCTATTTTTACTACTAATACGTTATGTGATATTAGTCACATTACATTTATCTTTACTTATATTATTAAGAAGAAAGATTTGATTGTTTGTTTACTTGTTGTGTTACATTGAATAGGCTCCGAAACTACTGAACCGCTTTGAAAAAAATCTTTCACTGTTGGGAAGCAACACTACCACTATAATAAATATGTATAATTTATATCCATCATCTATGTATCCACCGCTACGCTATCATCGCTTCAAAAATATAACATTATTGAATTCTAAACCATGGTGTTAGGGTATTTTCAAATGCCCGTTATGTCCACCTAACACTCGTTACCTAACACAAGTTTGAACATCAAAGCACAAGTCTGTATATGCATAATTAAGAGTATTTACTAACTTTAAGCCTAAGCGGCAAGTGCAACACAGTTTGAAACTAGGCTTAATAGGATTAAAGGCCACAGTTGAGAGTCGATAGGTAGTATATATCGGATATGCTTGAGAGAGAGAGAGAGTGCACTAAAAGTAGAATTTTATCATGTGGGACTAGCCGATCTGCGTGATGATATACCTAATAGGAATATACATAGCAGCGGTGTCTCTGTTATAAATATTAGGAAGTGACGGTACTCCTTCAGCCATCAGCTGACGGAAAATGAAAAAATAAGCCTATGTGTTAATCCAGGGTATATGCTATCTCCATACCAAATTTCGTCCAGATCCGTTCAGCCGTTCTGACGTGATTGAATAACAAACATACATCCATCCATCCATCCGAACTTTCGCATATATAAAGCAGCACCCCGCGTTTACCCGCGTGGTGATGATGATGATGAAATAATGCCTATGTGTTATTCCGTAACCTGAAGTATCTATATACCAAATTTCATTCAAAACCGTCGAGCAGTTTGAGCGTGATTGAGTAACAAACATCCATCCATCCAAACTTTTACATTTATAATATTAGTGGGATCAGTGGGATTATAACAATGCTTTTAAACCCAATATAGTGATATTTCACCCTCAAAGTTTTCCCAAAGATAAAACGCTTTAAATTCCATCGGAGTCACCACTCAATGTCAGTATGTCAGTTGAACTTTAGGAAAAGCGACGTAGTAAATTACTTTGTACTTGTAGTAGCTGCGTAGCAACTGAGAGCTACGAGAGCTACAAGATACGACAGCTAAGTGCTATGGCGGCTTTTTAACTACGATCTATGTATGTTTCAAGTTAGAAGATAGTTTGAAGCGATGATAGTTCAACGGTGGGAGGAAATTTCGGGAGATTAGGTTAAGTTGAAAATAAAATTTTGTGAAAACAGCGTTTATATTGTTCGTCGGGTGTATACTTTTTATGTGAATTATTGTCTTTTATTTATTTTGAAGTACTACCTGCCTTCATTCACGTAAATGTGGTATTATGCCGTGGCCACTGCTAGTTACCCTTGTTTTTTATTTGAATCCATGCATTTATTTGTATCTATGCAGCTTACCATCGTCTTGTTGAACAACCCCCGATTATAGCCCCCTCCATGGCTAGTTTTGCGACTATGGGCTTGCTAATGTAGTTTACTAGTTAGAGATACGTTAAGGCAATAAATGATATCAATGGAAACACACAGTAATAAAAACTTTAGTGTTATGGCATCATAATAATATACATTCATAATGAATCGCTTCTTCTCCCTAGCGTGTTTGATTGTTTTTTTCTAAAAGTTTGATCTAATAATCGGTTCCACGTGTCATCACTGGTAACACATTTATATAAAATAATAAATGCGTGTAAATACACATATTAAATTAAGAGCTACAATATTGAATGACTTTTTTCGATGGGCATAGATTTCTGTACAGAAATATGACAAAAATGGAACATTTACTATTAATATTAACAATTTATTATCTCGTATTTCACCAGCAGAGTGGTGATTGATTGTCTCGTGAACCGTTATGACGAGCACGGATGATTTAACGTTGCGGCGACGCGTCTATAGGGTGCGCCGGAAGGGGCGAAAAGTACCACCCTTAACGGGCTATTAAGCATCATATTTGTGGTTTTTATCAACGTTATTAAAGTGGGCTGCTAGATTAAGTGAAGAAACGGTTAATTCGTCATCGCTATATGGTAGATATACCACCTATACGCACGAAGCGTTTTACTTCCACTTTCTTAATGCGTACTGCCAAGGAATGGAACTCGTTGCCCGAGTCTGTGTTTCCCGATATACAATATATACAATCCTGGAGTCTTCAAGTCGCGAGTGAATAGGTACCTTCTAGGTTTGCGTGCTAAATCCTAGACAACGTCATCACTTAACATCAGGTGAGACAGTTGTCAAACGCAAACTTATAATAATATTTAAAAAAAATGAAATCAACAAATCCATTATAGAATCTGAAGTACTCAGTGCTAAAGCTTTGCATCACAATAATAATCACGAGTAACACCATGTGGGCAGGAGAAGAACTTCCTGGATGAAGAAAAACAACACTTTTCAAAGCGTATTGTCAACCTTTCTACACGTGCAGCCATCAAATATACGCAGAAATCGTACAACGCTCTGTGAGTCTAATATAACAATGGTCTCAGGGTGCTGTTGGGATTGCAACGTTTTTGTAGTACATCAAGAATGTTTGCAGATGCACACGCGGATGATTTCTTTGCTATAATGCGAAAAAGGCGTGCTACCTTGGTACATCGCCTGCGTGGCTGTTCCAACAGTATCCTGGCTGGAATCGCTGAGGATGTGTGCTACATGAGACACTGGTTAACGAGGCTCCAGGCAGTAACTCGACCAGTGTCTTAGTGACGACTAGACACCGAATCACTGGTTTTTGAATACTAACATATTTTTTGGTTACTATTTACTACTAACACATTATGGATCACTGGTCTGGTATAAAAGATTTTTTTACAAAGAACTGTGGAAAGAAAATAAGTTAAAAGGTGTGGAATCAGTCTAATAAATAACTTAATTACTTTTAGTTCAAATATTTGAAGGAAAAAATTCGGCTGCTAGTGGGACTTGAACCCACGACTACAGAATACCGTCCTGTCCTGAACTTAAGTTCTACCTAGCATGTTGTTAATGCGATACACAATAAAAACTCTTAATTACTTTTAGTTTGGTGTTTGGACAAGGTGGACAGACGACCTGACTAAGATCGCAGGCAAGGGCTGGATGCGGGCCGCTTCCAACAGGTCCTTGTGGAAATCAATGGGGGAGGCCTATGTCCAGCAGTGGACGTCCTATGGCTGAGATGATGATGATGACTTTTAGTTTAACAATAACAAATGTACTCGTACCACTCGTACATACTTGAAACAATTTTATCTCCAACTTATTAATTTTTAACTTCAATATCCTCTTTACTTTAAACACAAGAGTCGTAGAATTAGAACGGCTCTATATCTTTCAATCATACTCTTTCCTTTAGTAGACTTAGACTCCCCAACTATACATGTTATTATCTTCTTTTTCTTCTTCACAGCAATTGGTCATCCACTGCTGGACATATGCCTCCCCCATATAGGGGGGCTTAGCCAATTCTTGCCACGCTTGGCAGGCCGGTTGTCGAGCGCAGTATGATTTTCACTCCTCGGAAAACGCTGCTGCCCACCTCCTGGTACGTGATCCCTTAGCCGACTCTTACGGCACCCGCGGGAAGAGATGGGGGAGTACTATTCTAGGCCGGTACCACCACGGCACCTTATGTTATGCTTATAATGTTATTATAAAACTTACAAACTTATTAATATTTGAGTTGATTTTACAATAAAAATAACGGGCAGAGTTCACGCTTAGAATAATCTTGTGCCGGAGACGTCTGCTCCCTTCATAGGCACAATGTTGTTTCACAACAATCTTGGTCTGAAGTTATCCTAAATATAATAATTGTTATAATTGAATTACATTTTTACGCGAGCGGTACAGCAATAGCACCCGTTCATTAGTCAAAGTGCCTGTGCCTTGGGTACAAATCGCCTTGATGATCGCCGACCTTCATTAGAAGATGGCAGCCTAAGGCGAAGAAACATCGCTGTTCAACCAGAGACTTAAGCTTTATACGGCTATTATTCTTTCAAAGGAATGACTTTTAATATATGTGACGGTCGCCGTACCTCAGCGATCAGTGGAACTGATTTTAGAACTGCGACCCCAGGTTCAAATCTAGGTCTAGAGTGATAACATGTTCGACCACATCGTCACTGACCATCAAGTGAGATAGTGGTCAAACGCTAGATCTATACAGAATAAAAAAAATCTCAGCTGAGTCAAGCATTTATGTGATGAGCATAATATTTGTTCTCGAGTCTTGGATGTTTGTGTGTATTGTGATTATATGTGTCTATACCTGAAATGAAATGAAATCTTCTCGCTCCCTAGGGTATCCTAGTAGTTAGGGCGAATGCGTTAGAAAATGTGCTAAATGTGCCAATTAAACCAATTAACACCCCCCCCCCTCATCCTACTAATATTAAATGCAAAAGTTTGTGTGTATGTGTCTATGTTTGTTACTTTTTCACGCTCAAACGGCTTCACCGATTTCGATGAAATTTGGTATGGAGATAGTTTAAACTCTGGAATAACACATAGGCCTCCTTTAAAACCGAAAAAGTATAGATAGATAGATAGATTAACTCTTTATTGCAAATCATAAAATGTACATTAAAAGTGTGTTTTATACTAATTGTAGCTTATGGTTATACAATCGGCGGTCTTATCGCTAAAGCAATCTCTTACAGACAACCTTTGGATGGACAGGATAGATTGAACATTGTGGATGTGATGTGCAACAAGATCTTAAATTTATATAATAAGCGTATACATATGCTGAATATTATACAACTAAATAAATAAGAAAAAGTAGTAATAAATAAGAAGAAAGTATAGTTCCTGTGGGACAGTTGAGGTAGCGGGAAAACCGTAGTCCACGCGGGTGAAACCGCGGGGCGCTACTAGTCTTTGATAAATGTGAGTAATCCCAGTCATGTGGCCAGCAAAAGTTACTAGACCTCAGATCAGAAAACTGATGAGTAATGTGATTCACGCGACGATACTCAAAGGGAAATTTAAAGATAAGTTAGTTCTCATTCCGAGGATCCCAATAATCTTAACGGATATGCCTCGGATAATTCAGTTCCCGATTCGTTTTTCCTTTGCCATGACGATTAAAAAATCACAAAGCCAATTATTGACTGTGTGTGGGCTCAACTTAGAAAATCATGTTTTTCTCATGGTCAGTTGTACATGGCATGTTCAGGTGTCGGTGCCGCCGCTTTATTTGTTCCTGCAATTGTTTCCTGCCTTGATAAAAAAAAAAGTAAATGTAGTACATCACAAGGCGCTTCAATGAAGAAAATTAAGCCGAATGCATCCCATGCTGCACAATATGTAGGTACATATAGTTTAATTCAATTATATATTGCTGACACGCGATTGATATCCTTGATACTTTGTACTTTTTACTTTTTTTTTGTTATTATCTTAATAAAGTTCTGTACTTAATATTTATTTTGTATTCATTGTATTACTTTCATAAAATAATAAATAAAGTTCATCTAATCTAAACACGACGTTCATTAACTGTTAGGCGGTACGAAGTTACACATTATAATACCTAGTACGAGTAACTGAGTACAATACTGAGTAAATAAGACTGTGCACTTATTTTAATAAATTGAATTGAATAAATAATGTCCTTTTAGGGAGCTGTGTCTGTTTTTGCAATAAAGCGTCTCAAACATAACAAAATTTAGGACTAAAGAATTGTCACCTATAAAAAAAAATATAATTTAAAAATATTATAATGTAAGTATCCTAATTAGAAAATCAAAGTTCAAAGATGATTACAATGCTGTTAATATATATGTGGTATCCGGCTTTACTCACGTTTATAGTCGAAGTTTCGACCTAGGTTTCTTCGACTTCGACCATAAACGTGAGTAAAGCCGGATACCACATATATATAATAATGTGTCAAACTCACGAGAATTTCCAATCAAAAATGCTGTTTATATTATTTTTAGGCTAGATCGCTGATCAATCGTGTATATTTATATATGTATAATCTCTATGTATTTGTATTGTATAATTAAACATTTACACACAGTCATAAGTCGAAATAGCTACACAAAATTTGAAACTCCATGAAAAGCGGCGGACTGTACATTGGCCCTTTATAAATTATTAATTAATCCTATATTTACGTAACCCCAGAGCGTCTTATCGGTTCTCGGGAGCTTCAGAACACAAGTAAACAGTACACAAAACTAACTAACCCAGTTCGATAATCAAGGGGCTTATCTCCGAAAGAGTGCCCCAATTACGTTCATTAAATATTCTCGGAATATGCTATGATAATAAATGAAAAAGGGCGAATAGACACCGTCGTTATATTTGATAATGACGCGTTTCGTTTTACGCATTTCGACAATACTCTTTTATGGAAGAGTGTTGTGCATACTATATAGACGTCCATATGCCTCTACGACATAGCTCTCCCCCATCAATCTCCACAAGGACCGGTTGGAAGTGGTCTCCATCTAGGTCTCCATCCACTCCCTCATTTCTTTATACCGCGCATTAGGTTATGTAAGTTTTAGTTAATTAACATAATATCCTGGCTTTTCATTGTATCTGTTCTATGTTGTTTTAATAATATATTTATTAAGTTAGGTATGTGATAGTCAGGATGCTCGTTGCATATTATGATGTATTGCTTGATTATAGGAAGTAGCTTAGCAGCCGTAACACAGGTGACCCTAGCATGGCTGCTAAAGGCCTTTTATATTGTATTCACATACATAATTATGTATACATCGTTAATCACATGTTTTAGCTAGCTATCATGTATTGAAAGTGTTTTGTGCCAATAAATATATTTGTATTTGTATTTGTACTTCCAACGGTTAGATCTTCCTACGCTGGACTTGCCTGTCCGTGGTCTCCACTTGAGAACTCTTCGACCCCATCAGCCATCAGTTCTGCGCGCTATGTGCCCTGCCCACTGTCACTTTAACTTGTTAATCCGCTGAGCTATGTGGATGACTTTCGTTCTTCTACGGATCTCCTCATTTCTGATTCGATCACATAGAGGAACCCCGAGCAGAGGTCTCTGTCAATAGGTTGTGTCACCTTAAGTTTACTCATTAGGTTCATAGTTTATAGATAGGTAGAAAACTCATTATTCTTATTTCTCTAAGTGTAACAAACGTAATCTGATACAATTATGTGTATAAGCCTATCTTAATCTATCATAGAGAAACAAAAGGCGGATTTCTGGCTAAATTTATTTATTAAAGCCAAACTTTTGTTTTAGAATATATTCAATTAAAATGTGTTAGTTTAAAAAAAACTTAATATATTAATTGGAGAACACGCGTGTGAATCCCTGACTTCATTGTGTAAATACACCCGTAAAAATATTCTTATCCTTACATTTAAGACCAACTTTCTAGTATGATTAACCAGAAAGTGTTTGTCAGTATGTATGTGTGTATGTTTATTCATGATTCACGCTAGAGCCACTAACTGAAAGTGCACGAATTTTGGTACGTGATTCCTTTGAGCCATGGATAGCTATATATATATATATGTTATATAAAAGGAAGCAAGGCACTTATACCTGAACGAGGCAATGCGGAATGTTTGTCTTTGAGTTGTTATCTACTCATAAGTTATCGTCATACATACATATTAATATGATAATATACTATTATGAAGATTTTGATTATTACGAACTCGGAGCAAAATTTTGTTTAACATCATATCGCTCTTGAAGAGGTTATGGGTAAGTCGTGAATTGTCATTTAATTCATGCATGATGCAACCACCGTCTTTTTATTATTTTATCCCATTTTTATGGGTCAGAAAAACAACATTCAGCTGGCTAACTATATATAATGAGAGAATACATTTCATTTAATACACTTTTGATATATTGCGTTATCAATTACGTGAATTCTCTTAAGTTACCGAAAAAAGCCCGAAATTGAATGATCCCAGATCATTCAATTTCGGGCTTTTTTCACTTTCAAAAATACCGTCACGACCAGGTGAAAGCTGCTCGGGATGGTCCACCCCGCGAATGCACCAGAAAAGTAGCGGTACGAGTCGAGTGGCGACGGATTGTCAAGCCACCAATCTTGATGTGACGACCACGACTACCCTGTCAAGAGTGAGAGACTAAGAATAAGATAGGTACCACTAAACAACCCCAAAAATTACCCTAATAAAAACAATAAACCAATTTGGAAACAGTATTAAAGGTTCAGTTTTCACGGTGCCCTTATCAGGGTAACCTGATTTCATCTGATCATTTTATTTCCCCGATAATTCCACCTCCTACGGAACATGAATTATTCAAGTTGTAAGTGGAAACCTCCATTGAAATTATCGAGGAGACGTCTAAAAATTAGACTTGAGCAATCGTGGAGAGCTTCGAACAATTTCTAAAGGGTTCTTAAGGGTTGGAAGCTTAACAAAGGCTAATAGAATACTCATTAAGTTCATTTTGTTGTATACAGTAACAAATCAACAGAGATCTAGATCAAGATACTTTGATAGGCTTGTGATACCTATCAGTGACTGCAGACGAGATAAGGTCTTATATTCTTAAACATTAGGTTGTTAATGATTTTTCCGTCACTGTATACACCTAAATAAATTTAAAAAAGCGTTTTATTTTTTCACTATAATACCTACGCTTGCTTGATAACAATAAAATACCTACACCTATCCTTCGTTGTGTCAACATGTAAAATAAACTTTGTATAATAAATTAATGCGAGAAATTTAGATTATTCTATTTACAATAATGTATTTAGCGAAGAGTTTGACCTCTATCTCACCTGATGTAAAGTCTACGATGGATTGTTGTGAATACGGTGAAATGGAATCCGAATATATATTTTCAAAGTTTTGTATGTGTCACAAAAAAATCTTGATTGATTTGTGTACTGAAACTAAATAATTTAATTACAAAACAACATATATTAATTATTTATTTATTATGCGAAGTCGGAAGCTCAAGCCCTTGGTGGGGATCGAACTAGCGTACTTAAGTTATACAGCCGACGCTCCCATCGCTGAGCAATCATTGCTTCAAAGATCTAGTATTTTATAGATTGCATTGCCTGAAGCAGGAATAACTTGAGTCATACTCATTGTGCCGCAATCGTATAAACAATTGAATAAAGCACGTATCGTCCGCACAAACTATTATTTATCAATATAACAGTTGTACTCTTTACTCACATGTATTGCTGTGTTCAATTGTTTCATGACGCGAATCGACAACAAGTGCTGAGCAACGACGTGACGTTCACATTTCACTCTTTGGGCCACAGATAAACTAATAACTTTTAATAAGCTAAATTTATACAAGCATAGCAAAAAACGCCATTCTCCGTTCGTAAAACTCTTCTAAAACGTCACCGTTGGATTTTTGAAAAAGGAACATACATTTAAACTCAATTAACTATTAATGTTAAGGCATCCGTTTTACATTCCGCCACCGGCAATAACGCGGTGTCACATTACATATTCAACATTTAGCCCTATTTACACTCTTGCATTATACAGATTACGCGTGCTCCGCGGATTTTCACTTTATATGATAATTCCTCGTGCCTTTACCTGGGTGTGGAGCCTATTTTTTCGGCCTTTGATAGTATCTTCGTTTACGAGCGTATCTGTGGAGCGTTATTAGCCGAAAAGGTGTACGGGTTGCGTAATAAGTATTATTCTGTGGTGAGAAATCGATATCTATTCGTCTGAGTAACTGAGCGAAGTGGGTTTTTTTCGCAAACTAAATTTTACGATTATTGCGGCGAGAAAAAATTGTGTATCTTCTGATATATTAAGGGGATTCCCACAAAATAATGATATCAATTCTACTTTTAAATTAATTCTTTAAATTGCGGCTATTCAATTCAATGGTGCATTTAATGTGAACGGATTCCACGAAATATAATTTCCTGTATTATGGATATCAACATTCTCCCGTTAATTACCAAAACAAAAAAATTGTGAATGATAGAATGAGATATCAAGTAAAAATTATAGTGTGTGTAAATGTATGTTAGTGCATATTTTTGTGTGTAGGAATGTGTAACTATAACGTTATGTTTGTGAATGTGTATGTGTTATAAGCTAGAGATTGCTCTAGTTTATTACACATACACATTCACTGCTCATTTTATCTTTAAGGTATAGGAAAGTAACATAACATCAAGTGAGACAGTGGTCAAACGCAAGCTTATAATATTTTTGTGTGTAGGTATGTGTAACTATAACGTTATGTGTGTGAATGTGTATGTGTAATAAACTAGAGATTGCTCTAGTTTATTACACATACACATTCACAGCTCATTTTATCTTTAAGGTATAGGAAAGTAACATAACATCAGGTGAGACAGTGGTCAAACGCAAGCTTATAATATTTTTAAAAAAGTGTAAATATAACACGGAATAGCGCTTCCTTTTCATGATAGAAGATAATAATCAAATCTTCTAGTAAACATTTTGTTCATTTGTACTACTTTACCAACTCGTTCCTTATGTCGTTTTGTAATTTTATTGTCATCTATTAATCATAACTCAGAGCATTCTTAACGATTTATTGAAAAAAGCGTGGTCGGATAGGTACCCTTCAATGTTTATAGAGAAAAACAGTAGCATAAATATATAGCTTGCACGTAGAAACCTTTATTCCTTGTGCCTTGTTCCTTTTTTTCCTTGTGCGTTCGTGCAGGACTAGGTATACCACTTAAATATGATTTTAAAAACATTACTATTAAGGTTATTTAAGTTCTGTTGTTGTTCTTATTGTTTGTTCCTTTTCTTCTAAATCACTTGTGCGTTCGTGATGCCAGTCAATGAGTTCCTACTGAAAATCAGCGCGAAGTTTGTCAAACCCTCGCATAACGCTGAGTAGGGACTCATTTCTGGCATTACGCAACACTACAAATAAAACTATTTAGCTTAGATAGGTTATTTATTATTATTTTTTTTTTTTTTGGTCGAATCTTAATCTATATCTATCATTCTTAAATGTTGTTTCGTCTTCCCATAATGTTTTAAACTTATAAGCTAAATGTATGTATGACCTAAATATGTTTTTTTTCTTTTTGTTTTATATGTAGTGTTGTTGTCAGTAATAAATAATTTTCTTTCTTTCTTTAATATACATATTTATTCTAGGAATTCTGAGTTAGGAATAAAAAATATTCATATAATACTATTTTCTACAAGGAAGTACAGGATAGTTTCCAATCAAACTCCTATTATTGAAGCTGCGTCAAGACATTCCACTAGTTATGTGCTCGCGTACGTTTATTAAATCTGTTCTGATATCTTCATATAAAATGCAATATCGCCCAGAACAGCTGCTGCAATGGCATTGTATTCCGATACTCATTATAGATGTGGACAAGTTCCATGTGACGCCAATTTCGCTTCGTTCACAAGCTGAGATCGTATTGTTATTATATTTTCTTATGAGCTTAAGACTAGCAGTTTGACAGCCGACGCTTCTCTTGCTGAGCTATCATCTCTTCAGATATAACGTGATATGAAATTATGAAGGGTAACCTTATAAATAAACAACGTCTAGTCAAGGTACGAGATACCTGTTGAAGATGGAAAAAGTTTCATGCAAGCACCCACGTTTCGATCGGCTATGAATATAAAAGAAAAATACTTTAGTCATACAAAATTAAATGCCTACACACGCTGGCGGTATATGGAAGACTAGCTGCGCCCCACGGTTTCACCCGCGTGGACTACGGTTTTCTCCTTACCTCAGTAATACGTCGTAGCGTGATGTTATTTAATCTAAAGTCTTCCTCGATAAATGCTATCTAACACGAACAATTTTTTTCAATTCCTAGGTCCTGATATTAGCGCGTTCAACCAAATAAATAAACAAACTCTTCACCTTTATAATATTCGTTGGGTGGAGTCAGGTCAGTATCAAGGAACAAGACGAAAAAGTATTTCTTTATTGAGAATCTATGACAGGATTCTTTCACGCTTTCATATCTCTTTTTGGCTTTGTTAATCATTATCTCTACAGTAGTAAAGTAATAGTATATTAATCTATGGTTCTAGTCAAGCATACAAATGTATATACATATATGTACCAACATGATATATATATATATATATATATATATAATACTTACCTATATATAGCTATATATAGACAATCCGCATTGTAAAGAAAATACTTTAACGAAATCCAAGTCTCGACTTAGGATATCCCTCGGGATATCGCAAAATGAAGTGGCATTCAGCGGAAATACCACGGAGAATGCCGATAAGGGCTTAGTGTGGTCTCTGAGATATGCCGTACCTAGCTAACCAGGGTTGTCCAACGTAACCGAAAGACTAACATGGGTTTATGTCTCACTTAGATTGTAGAGTAAACAGTCCTTTTTCTTATTATTATTTTTTTATACAGAGGTTTTCAATAAAGAATATGATACCCCTGTTGTAAGTTAAAAAATGAACAAGTGTAAAAGTATTTATTCAACACCAGCTTACTTCCTCTCGACTGAGAGTAGCCGTAGCCCTGAAATTTCACCAAATGTGTAGTATATAGGATTTGCATGTGCGTTCGGGGGCAGGTTTATATGACAGAGCATTGTTTCTCAGACTTTCGGCTCTGCGAACCCCTGTTGAAGTTTCCAGGTGACAGCGAACACCTTAACTAACCAATTAAATACCTGCTACCCTCCAAATAAATTACTAATATTGACTGTTGAAATAAGGTTTTTACTGTCCATAATAGGTAACAAATAAAAAGCTAAAAGATATATCTTTTAAATAATAATAGGTGTGGTTATTTCGTGTCGCAAATGAAGTCAATTTTAGGAGTAATTTTGGACAATTTTAACCTTAATGATGACACGGCACTAAGTCGTTTTCTGCGCGTACACCACCATGTGAGCCGCACGTGCCTGCCAGTCATGGGGCCACCATTAGGTAAATCTTGTCGCGAATCCCCTGCCGTCGAATGGCAAACCCCTAGGGATTCGCGTACCCCACTTTGAGAAACCCTGTAATAAAGTAACAAATATCTAGTGGATCTTTGTATATCAACAGCAAAAGTGCTGAATACAAGTATGTTGGGTTAGAAGAGTTCAAACGCAAGCTTATAATCTTTAAAAAAAAAAAGCTCTGGCCACACTGGCAATAACCATAATTTGTCCGCATTGTGTAACCTGATAATATCAGAACAGTCATGTATTGTTTTATTCTCACGTGTGCGATAATTATGTCTTGTACGTACAAGTAGATAATTTGGTTGGGTATAATAAGATTGCGAGACGACTAAATGAAACCATAATGGGATGAAATTGTATATATTATTATACCGTTGGGCTTTCTGAGCAGCTCAGAGTCGTCGCACAACGAGCTATAGAAAAGGCTATGCTCGGGGTTTCTCTACCCGATCGAATAAAAAATTAAAAGATCCGTAGAAGAATAAAAGTGACCGACATAGCCCAGCAGTATTTTGCATTAGCATATTGCAAGGCAACATCTCAGCCATAGAACGTCCACAGCTGGACATATGACTCCCCCATTGATTTTCCCAAGGACCGGTTGGAAGCGGCTCGCATCCAGCCCTTACTTGCGATCTTAGCCAGGTCGTCTGTCAACCTTCAATGTTCCATATTCATGAGTAAAGTGAAAGTCAAGTAGAGAAAGAAAAATACATGCTAAATATCCCGATAATAATGCTGCGGCTCAGTGGTCAATGACATGACTTCTGTGTCTCCCGGACTCTGGGTTCGAATCCCGGCAGGGACAAACACTTATGCGATGAGTGTTTGTCCCGGGTCTTGAATGTTTGTGTGCTGTGATTGTGTGTCCATGCCTCCTGCGACACAGGAAATCCTAGTGCAGGGGTTTAAGTGTAATAAATAAACAATGCTAATTCTTGTATTGCTGACCGTCACTTGGAAAACTTACTGGATGGATTTCCGAAAGTACTGATCGGGAGATGTTTGCATGTTCATTTTTATTTTTATACTTGATAGAATATTGTCAGTAGTAGATTTTTTATAAAATACATCTATCAAATATTCCACTTTGATAGGTGTACAAATATATTATATTAATTGAACCAATAATTGGATACCAAGATATGAACAACACAGACATAAAACCATTGGTACAACTTAAACATCAAATTGCACACTAGCCCCCCCCCCCCCAATAGGATCAATCATATAAATTATGCACATGCTGAGCATAGCCCTTTTGCCTTACATGTAATGTTTCTGTCATGTCTTTGTAGTTGTGTTGTAATTTGTGCTAATATTTAAGGCAATAAATGAAGTTTTATCTTTTTCTTTATCTTGAAATGTTTGGCCCGGCCGGAATTCAAAGCCAGGATAACAAATCAGATCAGACTACTGAGCCTTGGCGATCGATGACAATAGACATATGATAAAAGATTCAGAATGTTGCTTTACTAATCAACGAATTTTTGACATTTTAATATACGCCACTGTTAATTTTTTACAACTTTTCCTGATTTAGTGCAAAATACAGCACATTTCTTATGCCATCAATTTTGCCTAAATACCTAGTACCATAGTGTTTTTTTTTATAATTAGTTTTAGACAACTACTCTTAAAACTCCGTCGCTGTCTGCATTCAGCTCACTTAAAAGTTTGTCCTATGAGTCCACCATTTACTGCGAAGTGGTCTGTGACTAAAACATAAAGAAATTTCTTTGAAACGAATTCATCAATAATCAATAGACAAGCTCTAGAACCTACTCACTTATACAAAAGTACTAAAAGGCTGCCTTACTGGTGCAGATATTTGATAACCACACGACACACAATTCAAGATCAAACGACTGTTCCATAACCATGTGGATTTAAGAGTGGTCGTAAACTCTGAATAAGGAATGGGATGGTTCAGACGCGTCTCCTGTTACGTGATTACTTTTAAGCCTAGTGTTTACCTTCCATATCACTTGATTGACACTAGCGATGTCATGAGCTCTGGCCATATAATGACGACATTAAAGGACAGCGGAGTACACTTTAAGGCGTTATGCGTTAATGATAGCCTTTTAATCTTGATGAGAGGTCAAAGAACACAGTTTTTCTAAATGAAATTATTAATGTATTTTAAAGTTATGAGCAATGATTGTTTGCCACTTATTATATAAAAAAATGCCGTTGAGATCTGAACTCTTCACAACGTTCGAAGGAGATTCGTACCGATTATTGAGAATAACATTTTATTGTTCTCAAGAAGCCTTTTCCTGAAATGAAGTTGTAAACCGAAGTAATTCCGTGAAAATGTTAATTGATCGGGGGGAGTAGAAGACGAAGAATGGTTCCATCGCTGCAGTTTCTGTAAACGGTTTATCGAGCTATGTGAAATCTGACCTCACCTAATCACACTAATATTATAAATACTAAAGTTTGTGTTTTTTATTTTACCTTTGCACGTTTTAACGGCTTGATAGATTTAAATTAGTTTTCGAATGTAGGTACCTTATAACCTGGATTGACACGCAGGCTTATTTTATCCCGAAAAATATCATGATCCCTCTAGGATACGTCAAAAACCTAATAGTATTATAAATGTGACAGTAACTCTGCCTGAGCGTTACGTTTTCACGCCTTAACCGCTAAACTGATTTTGATGAATTTTGGTATATTGATAGGCAGGATCTTGAAAAAAGACATGATTTAGGTTTTTGAATGATACCTTTTGTCCTAGAAAAGTATGGCCTTCCATGTAATAACTGAGGTTAGGGGAAAAAAGTAGTCCATGCGGGTTTAACCGCGGGGCGCATTTGGTAAGAAATAAATGTGAAGGTTGTGTCTCTGACAGTTTGCCAAGCTCCAATTGATATACCGGTGCTCAAGAACCTACAGTGACACCATAATGAAAGTACCTACAGAAGAAGAAAATACATATGTTAATGTACCTAGCTGTTCCTAACTTTTCTATGTATTATTCTACTAATATTATAAACATGAAAGTTTGTATGGATGTTTGTTTCTCTTTCACGCTCCAACGGCTGAATAGATTTGGATGAAATTTGGTACGTTGATACTTCAGGTCCCGGGATAATACATAGGCTACTTTTCGTCATCATCATTAATCATTGCCATGGATAAAGCCGCGGGTAAAGCGGTAAATATTTGTATCGGATTCAGACATTGCGTTTATGAATAATCGTATAATTATCTTTTATTTGTTAAATCATGTCTTAAAGTTTATGTTCATACATAGGATTCAATCGAGACCAGAAGAAGCTCTGATAGTGTCTATTTGGATAGATAGACTTAGCTGACTTTATATCCATGCCATCATGTGATACAATAAATGAATACATAAATAATAAGAGTATTCATAAGCTATATGCGTCATAAAAGTGGTGGTAAATTGCTTTGTGTCAGGTGGTTTTAAGTACATAAGTATGTATAGCGCATTGCTACACAGACGTTTCTAGACCTTATGTATTCCAGTAATGAATAACAAACTACTGTGACTGTGTAATATTACAAAGGCGAACGTTTGTGTGTATGTGTGTATGTTTGTTACTCCTTCACGCCCAAACGGCTACACTCATTTGGATGAAATGTGGTCCGAAGATAGTTTAGACTTAGGATTAACACATATGCTCCTTATTATCCCGAAAATAATTGCTGTTCCCGTAGGATATACAAAAAAAAACACGGTTACTCCTTCATGCTCAAACAGCAGCACCGATTTGATGAAATTTGGTATGGAGATATGTTAGACCCTGGAATAACAGATAGGCCATTTGTAACCCGGAAAAAGTATATTTCCCGTGGAATAATTGAGGTAGCGGGAAAACCGTAACACACGCGGGTGAAACCGTGGAACGCTACTAGTAAACAATAATTCAGTTGTAGTTCGACTAACGACTATTACTCGCCACCCATGTTGATTGACTATGTTAAAGAAGCCTTGTTATAGGATAAACAATAGTACTTTGTATGTAAAGCCAGACTTCGACTAAAAATTACTTAAATGGAACAAGTTATTAATTGTTCTCGCAGAGACGACGGTTATTTGTCTTTCGTATTCAGTGAAAGAACACTTTAACTGTACAAGTTTTCCTTAAAGTCAGTTACTGAATAGTAGCGTGACTATAATTTGAATAAGTCTGCGAAGTTTGGTAAATTCTTGTAGTTTTCGAACTTTAATTAAAATGTTATAATCATAAGATTTGTTCTTCGGTCGTTGTCTCGCTTTCGCCAATTCATTGGATTTAGAACACTCAGATTAATTAGTAATCTAATTAAATATACTTATTCATTACAATAAAAATAATCATTTAACTTTTTAATATGAAACCGAAAAGCCCCTTTTTCCCGTTTTTACAATTTAATAATGACTGTTAACTATGTTAGTTTTGATAATAAAACAAATAAGTATACTGATTTGTTTTGATTTTTTCTATTTCTATATATTTTCTATAAGTTATTTCTGTTTCAGGATTGGGAAGTCAGACGGTTAATATTAGATTCTTATTTCTTAAATATATTGTGTTCCCTTTTAATAAATGGGTGATGATGAAGCGATGATAGCTCAGCAGGGGGAGCGTTATGCAAAAAAGAGTATTTGTATTATTGTATAAACAAACTTAAAAATACAAAATCACCAAGATAATTCTTTAACCTTCATTTACAACAATGAAGCGTCCGGTCTTTATGCGATTGTAACTGATTAGAGATTACCAGATATTTTAGCTAATCTATATTATAATGCCGATTATATTACATACATATATATTTATATATATTGGTATTAAGGTTAATAGCAATTGCTATTATCTGTTCTACCGACTAAAGAGTTATTCTACATTCATTGGCATGTCTACTCGTATACATAATTATAGAAGTTGAATCTGATTCGTAGCTGTGCCGACACGAAACTAAATTGTGAGTTCATTGGTATGCAAATTAAGTCATACTTTTAAATAGTTATCATTATTATCATTAAGTCACTCTTAGGGGTTAAAGAGAATAACAATTGATATTGTTAAACATATATTAGAGACGTATCATAATCGTAGTAAGTATGTTTGTCTCGGGTCTTTTTTTTACTTATTATAAGCTTGCGTTTGATAACTGTCTGACCTGATATTAAGTGATGAAGGTGTCTAGGATGTAGCACGCAAACCTAGAAGGTATCTATTCACTCGTGACTTGAGGACTCCAGGATGTTTGTGTGATGTGATGCGAATCGTAGTTACAGAGACTCGTAGTGCGGGGGCGTGTGCGAGAACGTGTTTGTTTTGTATATATATGTGTGGATAATTTCAAATGTTGTCGCATTGCAAGCTGGTAAGCTGTCATGTATATTGGAGAGATTTTAAAATTGTATTACCTTTTTTTTATTTTATTTTTTTATATTGTATAGATATACCGTTTGACCACTTTCTCACTTGATGGTCAGTGACGATGTGGTCGAAGATGTTACCACGCTAGACCTAAAATGCTCACTGGCTATATTCTGCTACTATTCGTCGCTTCACTCGTAAATAAATATATACAATTCAGACAAAGCATTTATAATCTTTTGTTTTCGGACACGGAGAGGTTAAACTACTCACATAATGGAAGTACTTACTAGTGTCCAATTTGAAAATCTGTCCCAAACACCCTGTGTCTTCTGGCAGTTGTTCTTGAACCAGTACAAGTTTTTAGGATGGCCTAAAAATGCCTTAGACCACATCGTCTTTGCACGTCACGTGATATAGTTGTCAAAAGCTGAACATAACAATAAAAATAATACCCTAACTACTACCCTAAAATTAATTACATTTTTACAAAAAGCTGTTCCTATTGTAACATTTTTTTGCAAAATTACATCGCGCAAGTAGGTAAGGACACATCAGCAAACTTTGATAAGTGGTAGTAAAAGTCACATATACTGCGAGTTTTACCTTCGACTGGTTACCGAGTATGATATTGTACTCTATTGGTCGGAAAACTGAATATCTGCGCGTTCAAAGCGGATATTGAAATATCGGATTGAGGAAAATGGGAATATTATCAGTTAAATGAACGGAAGGGAATTGCAACCAAAATTGAAAATATGTGCCAAAATACTAACGAAATCACTCCCAGCACTTTACATTATAAAGCAACATGACTGGCCGGTTGGCGCAGTTGGTAGCACTCTGCCTTCAGAGCCGCTGGTCCCGGGTTCGATTCCCGGACAGGTCAAACATTTGTGTGTATGAACATGTTTGTTTGACCTGTGTCTGGGTGTGTATATGTATATAAGTATATATATCAGTCATCAGGTTACCATAGCACAGGCTCTGCCTAGTTTGGGACCTGAAGACCTTGTGTGAATGTTAATAAATAAATAAATATAGAATAGGTATAATTTTCATAACATCATCTAAATATCATTACGTCTATGCAATGAACCATTACGAAGGACGCTGAAAGCTTTTCAAAAAATAATAAATAGCTTCTGATGGGGCTTGACCCCACGACTATAGACTACCGTCTCTGTCACTTTACCGACAGAAACGGTAATGAAGGAACAAATTCAGACTGCTAGTGAAATGCTACTATGACTTAGTTGGCAAAGCGACATCAACCATATTATAACTCTTATTGTTTGACATTAATCATTTTTATTTCAGCTTTAGAGCGGCTACTGTTGCGCATATTCCTTCCACAACGACATCCAAAATAACCGGTTGAAAGTGGTCTGCATTCAGGTACCTCCTGCGATTTTCATTACCCTTCTATGCACCACGTTAGTAGACTTCTTACACACTTACTTCTTGAACACCGGCCTAGAGTAAAGTTGCTTGCTTGTCGGTGTTCTATTCGTTACATAATGTATAAGATTGACACTTCAAAGCGATCACGTGAAAGCGAATAGAAAATTGGCAGACAATGTAGAATAGTTTCTGTCCTCCCGAACGGCGAATCCATACATATTCGTAGACAAATGCCATTTGTCTACAAGCCATTTGTGACAAGCGATAAAGACACCTTTGAATCGAAAGCGGTTAGAGAAAGAGAATCGCTAGGTATGAAGCGATGAATCTTGTCTAGCCCACAACGCGTCGATACTTTGACAACTCCTTGCACTAAGTCCACGTTATGAGGCGCCGAGTAAATTTCAAGCTCACTAATATATTGTAATTATAAAGATTTGCTCATATAATAATGTATAATAATATGTAATGCTTTAATGTGTTTGATTTCAGGTAATATCCTATAACAGTTCTCATCCACGATATTGAATAAATTTTGAAATAACAAAGAACTATTAGCATATGAAGTCAAATTAAACTAAGTACCTTAATCAAAAACAAAAATGTTAAAAAGAAGCAACTATTCCACAAATCAGCAGACAAGTGATTGATACTCAAATAATATATGCACGTTTCGACGTTTTGTTATAAAATAATCAATATCTGATAAAGCTACGGCAGATTATTATTGCGAGAGTGTGAGAGAGAGAATTCATCTAAAAATGATGTTCTGTGATAATATGGTAGTTCAATGCTCAGATATTGCATCTTTTAAGTTTTTATTTCTTATATATATCACATTTACGGCAGTGATAATACCTATAACAACGTCATGCTATATACCAAGATATCCATATCCACCCATGAGCCCAAGATACCCGGTAACTACTACAAGTTATCCAAAGACTGGAACTGTCCCACCTGCTACCAGAAGTACTATGAACCCGAGACATATTACCGCAGGACCTAGTACTACCAAACCAAGTACTGAGAGCACCCAATATTCGAGTACTACAGAAGAAATCATAGAAACGAAGAAAATGTGTAGCATATGGTGCTGGCTACGTAAAGTCAGTCTGTTTGTAGTTCAAGAATTGCTTAAAGATGACGATTAAATATTAAGAGTTAAAGATATTGTTTTATGGTTAAGTGGGGTTTGATATTCAAATAAAAAAAAACAAGGGAAGGGATTGGTGGGGCCGTTGGTGGGGATCAAACCAGCTTACGTCAGTTTAACAGCCGACGCCCACCACTGAGCTATCATCAACGTAGCTTCAACCTACTAATATTGTAAATGCGATTTTTTTTGAGTATATACAATTCCACGTAACTGTAAGATAATTGGTATCTAATTTAAAAAGTGATCTAATTAAAACATCACATACACACTAAACATGTAGAATGACGAATTGTAGAACGTTGTTTAAAAACTGTATTCGAAATTCAAAAAAGTGTTATAAACACTTTTTCGGCTTTGAACGATTTGTACATTCAGCCAGTGTGAAGCAATATCTCGTGTCGTGAGCAATAAACATGGCGCGATATATCCAATTCACTGAATTCGTCTTATTTGAAACGATCCACGTTATTTTTATACAATTCGAAAAGCTATGTCTAACGAAGCGTAATGGTTGCTAGATGATACGCAAATTATATTCTTTTGACGAAATACGTTAACAATTGTGTACCCGCTCGAGAAACTGTCCTAAACTATAAACTTATTTGGCTGTTTGTTGCACAATCCCGAACACAAAATAGCCTCACAGATCTGAATGATATTTGGTATGAAGGTGGATTGCAGACCAGAATAGCATAATATAGCCATCATATATTATAACTAGCTGCGTCCTGCGGTTTTACCCGCGTGATGATGATAGATCATGTCGAACCTCACCCAATCTCACGTGAGGGAGATGGTGGTCTAGCCAAATATCACGTTTTTTTACGCAAGGAACATCGTAACGTTTCGAAAAAACTGTGTTAAATTAAGTTAACATATTTTTTGTGTGATTATATACTAGATTTTTAGGCATCTTGAATACTAGTCCTAATCTATATTAAAAAATAACTAAAATATGTTTTTTTTAATAAACTCAACACGGGGAGGACCACAGGGAGAACGTGGGGAGGGGGTCCAGCAAAATCTCACGACATCTCACCAAGGGGAGAAGAGGGGTCGAAAAATCGCCAATATCATCTCACGCATTATGCACACCTTCTTATCTAAATTTTGAAAGCGCTGGATATCACTATGTACATTATTAAAGGTAGGTACTCCTTCCATTTTAAAATGATGCAATGTATGCTCTCTATATTCACCTGGCCCTTATACTGAATCATAATAACACCTGTCCAATGGCAGACACGGGTCAATCGAAAACAAATTGAAATTTCCTCCCCCGTCGAGACCCAATGCAACCTTTCGTTTCCGATTTCAAATGTCAATGTCAGGGCGAGGCAACAAGTCACATTCCGTTTCGATATTGCCTTCAGATAAAAAGGCATTTACGTAAAATTCTACTCGCATACAAAACAGATACAAGGAAAAGAATTCTTTCAACGAAATTCAGGTCCGTTTTCCTATGTGACCGACAATTTGTTTTGTAAAAAACGTGTAAAAGCCACGTGTACGATTTTCATCACGCGTAACATAATCTTACTACCATTAAAATGCGAAAGTTTGGGTAGATTGATGTTTGTTAGTCAATTAAGCGAATACGCTAAACGGATCTGGATGATATATTATGTTACTTACGCTGAGGTATTCATGGCCTAGCAGTGTTAGTGTCATCTTTCAATCTGATGATCACTGATTCGATTCCCACCAATGGCTTGAGCTCCGGTGACGGTAACATCAATATCGAATCCTCAGCATGGCGGTCATCTGGCTAGCTACTACCCTCAAGTTTGAAAAACTGTCACCAAACACACAGTGCTCTAGGCGGCTATCCTGGAACGCCAGCTAATATTTTACGCATAGCGTGGTTCCATCATCGAAAACATCGTCACTGATCAAGTGGGATAGTGGTCAAACGCTACATGTATATATGTATAAAAATACTCTCAGATGGTCTGGAAACTACAACGCCAACAGTGTATATATATAATATGTACACTGTTGGCGTATCATAATAATAAATAAATAAACAAACGTGCGCCTGGCCAGTAGTCTATCCTCCAACACGATATAGATTTCGTATTAAAAGTTGGACCTCCATCTTGGCTTTCAATAACATTGATATCATTATAAAACCCAAAAGGTGTGGATTGTGTATGAAATTTTATTGAAACTACTCGGTCGAATTTCATTAAAACCTATCATACGTTCTTTGGTTATCAACAAGCATACAATATACAGGCAAATAAGGCAAAATATCCCTTACATGCAACACGCGCCAATTTCGCTAAGTTTCACTGAAGCAAAGAAACCAGCCAGTAATAATATAGTTACGTAGTTAAAAACTATACAAAATGATTTCTACTACTCATCCGTGATCAATTTTCTACATATTCTTGGAAAAATGAGAACACCACCTATATATAACGAAATTAACGCGAAATCAAATTTGCATTAATGAGAATAACTCAAAAAGTACTGGTCAGAGATTTATTAAAAATGAATGGGACTACAAAAAAGGACCAGCTTTCAAAAAGAATCATCTAGAGAAAAGTTCTAAGTTAACATACATATAAAAACACAGTCGAATTGAGAATATCCCCAATTTTTCGGTAGTCGGTTGAAAATATAGATATATAATAGCTGAGATAATAATATACATAGATAACGAACTATATTTTCATCAAACATCATCAAAGTTCGTTAAACTTTAAACAAAGAATAGAATATTTTTTTACATATATTACATTGGACTCTTCAAATGATAACCGGTCAATTCTAATTATTTTTACTGCCTCCTTTTCCGATCGGAGGGCTTTCAAAAGGAAATATTCGATCCACAAAAATGAGCATGGAATAAAATTGGGAAAAGTATGAAAAAAGTTTTTTGATTATATCAATTTCGCTACGGCTGCTTTTAGGTGGAAATTCCAAATTATTTTCCATTTATACGTCCCTCAAATGGAACTCGTGGAAGCCTGTCAAAGTGGAACTATATTAAACGCTAATAACAGGAAAACATCACTTTGTGGCGTTAATGAAATTCACAGAGAGTGCATAACTACACTTGAAAATCTACAAATAAAACTCAAAATAACGTTGCCTTTGTGAAATAAAATTTAATATATTATTTTTAATATGTTTTTGTAGTAGCTGTAGTATTGTAATTATTAATTAGTATTTTATGTTAATAAAGGCATCGGCCCGTTTAAAAAAATATCTTTCCAACTTCTTGCTAGACATGGCATAAAATATTATTATGAATTTGAGACAACCTACCAACCCACCCAACAAAGACTGATCAACCCATCGATAAAAAAATTATCGCCATTCTCCGAAAAGCAATAATATAAAGCCCGATATCATACATGGGTCATAGATCATGACTCGGAAACTAAAAAAGGGTCCAAATTTATTGTTCCTCAACATCCTGAGACGATTTCTAAAACTTTTCCCATACAAATAACGTTATATAATCTGTCCAACTTGAGTAAATTATTACTGCAGCTACTACAATGTTATTGTAGTAGCTGCAGTATTGTAATTAGTTATTAGTATTTTATAAATGTATAAAACACGGGAGTTACTCACGTAATAAGTCAGAGGGTTTCGACTATAGTTTCAACCACATTCGGTGGTCTTTTTCAAGGAGAATACGGGGCGCTCGCGGACGCGGTCGCGATTCGCCTAATACTGTACTACAGTGCGCCCCGTATTCTCCTTGAAAAAGACCACTGAATGTGGTTGAAACTATAGTCGGAACCCTCTGACTTATTACGTGAGTAACTCCCGTGTTTTATACATTTATAATGTGTCAAAACCACGTCAGTTTTATTAGTATTTTCTTTGAATAACTACTTGAGTTGAGTGAAATGTGGTGTCTGTAGTGGTCAAGTAATCTAACTAGTTACTTTATAGTATGAAAACCAGCTAAAATTAAATTTTCCCCTAATGCCTAACGTAACAGAACATTTAAAAAGTTTCTCAAGGAATTATCTTGTATCTGGTACGGGTCGGCAATATAAAAAAGTTATGGACGGTAATAACCAGCTTGTAAAATGCACCTGGCCATTTAGGTTTTTTATGTTACAGCACTTCTTACCTTTTCTTATCGCGCACACAATGGGCGATTGTTTTGCCTAAACGAAGGAGTATATATACACTGTACTTCCATTACGGAAACAACACATTTTCAGGGTAAGGAAAACATCTTCAAGCTGAAACTTCAGTTTACGCTGAGATTTGACCAATTTCACTCGGGAATTATGAAGTGCTTATAAAGATTAAGTTTGACATAAAAACACGTTACAAAATGGAAAGTAAGTATATTTTTTTTATTTTGAGCCCATTTTTATTGTTACAATTATAAAGTAGCATGAAAATGTTAACTACGTTTTATGAAAGAAATAAGGAAAAGTATTCTTCAAGGACCGCCAAAGAATGTTAATATTCAAAGTGCTTATGAAAATTTGTTATAAATTAAAATGTGAGAGTTTTAAACGATCTGTAAAGTTTGGAATGCTATTAAAATCCTTAAGTTTTATCCCTTACTTTGTAAACTATGATTCTCACCGTCATAGATGTACAATGTCTACGTGCAAAATTTTCTAATAAAATATAGAGCAGTAGAATAAGTGTTAGTTGTGAAGGAAGTTTATAAAATAGCACAATTTAAACAACCTTCAATGATGCCATGAAAAAAATGTCAATAGAAGGGATGATAAAAGTGGGTCTTAATAGGAAATCAAAGCCTTTGTACCACCGCATACATAAAGTGCGTAAACGAGAATAAAGCAGAAAAAATCAGTTATTTAAATATTTTATTGAGCCCTGTAATATAAATTATGATATATGATCTCAAAAAAATTCTGCTTCACTTTCCAATTATCACATTTTATAATGATACTTTCAGAAATACTTGTCTACTCGTCCATTTTGCTAGCAATAACAGTGAGCGGTTTTAAAAAGAACTTCTTCTCTCAAAGTCTGGATTCAGAACCTTCGATATCTATTTTATATGCTCGTGACAAAATAAGTGACGGTGTGACTAACGAGTGCTTATCAGAAATGTACCCAAGAAACTTATACAAGTACCCACTACACATAGATAGGAATGACATACCCTGCATCATACACTGTGTGTTGAAGAAATTTGGTATCATGACCAATGACGGCTATATTAACATAAAGAACTACTACAGAAGGGTGCAGGCCATCCATCGGTACGATCCACGTATTTTAATCTCAGACGTAGGAGAAACCTGCGCACAGAACATCAATGGAATGAATTTAGATCACGACGTATGCAAAAAGGCAAAAGTGTTCAACGACTGTACGCAACTGTACGCCGTTTCCTACAGTGAACCTGATGAGTGGTAATAATTGTATTAAAAGACTTTAGTAATAAGTATCTGGCATGAAATATGGCACGTTAGGAAAAAATATGAAAGTCATTTTTAAGTTTCATTATTAATTAATACGAGCATTAGACAAAGAACGCAAATGAAAACGGTTTCTTTGTCTCATTCTCTGTTTGGTATATACCTAGTTTGCCATATATTCGCTGTATAGCTTTCAAAGAATTTTTCATTACGTTTTCTACTTTGAATAAAATCAATACAGTGCGCTTGTTCTTTTATTACGAAACCTCGGAGCGCAAACAATTCGTCTGTTTGCATTTGATATCGACTCAAAGGGAGTTAACAAAGCATTTTTTGGGGTGTTCCTCTGAGCGCAGATTAGATTTTGAACGAAATTAACGTCCACTCTACATATCAAAGGAATGTATTTTCATTACGCTTTATAAACTAGATAAATTATACGTCATTTTGTTACTACCAACAGTTTAAATATAGTTACCAAAAGTTTACGTGGGGTTCCTACTTGAAGTGTATTATTATTTTAGTGTTTGCTTGACGCTAAATACTGCCAAAATAGATAATAGAGTGTGATTTGTCTTCTATCTTTGTGATATTTTGTGTCTTATGAAACAATAATCATCATCATCATCATGCCAACCATAAGACGTCTACTCTTGGACATATGCCTCCCCCATTGATCTCTACAAGGACCGGCTGGAAGCTGCCCGCATCCAACCCTTTCCTGCGATCTCGGTCAGGTCTTCTGTCCACCTTCTCGGTGGATATCCTATGGTGCGCTTTCCTGTCAGTGATCTCCACTCGAGAACCTTTCGACCCCAACGGCCATCAGTTCTCCGAGATATGTGCCCTGCCCATGAAATAATACAAAAATATAATTTTGAATTGTTAGTAATCAGTGGTTATGGATTTAAAGAATTGTTTTTTTTCCCAAGATAAGTTCTCAAGGTGGTATTAATCGATAGACGACAGCAAAGAAAATATTAATAGGCAATCTTTACGAAATCCAAACTTAGCGCGCAAACAGCTGAATCAAATCTTATTTGCTAAGTAGATAATTTAACCTAGACGGGCTTTGGTGTTGAAGCCTATTACAATATTAAGTTTAATTATTTAACATGGATGTAAATTAAATGGTATTAAAATAATTAGTATCTTGTAACGGAAATAAAACAGACTATACTTTACGTACCGGAAGCCCTCGAGCGTGCATGGAAAATATAATTAAAGTTGAACAAACAAAAGCATGAAATAAATCAAACCATAGAACAAAAGCCTGAATGAACAGTTACTGCTTTAAATGACATTTCTGGCACTTCTATGTTGAAGTAGGTATATATAGCTGGTCATATTCAACAAAAGAAGAATTGAATATTGTGAAATTTATAATGTTAAAATTATTGTGAAATTTTGAATAGGTGGATGTGTGTTACTCAATCACGCTCAAACAGCTGGACGAATTTGGATGACATTTGGTATGTGTATACTTCAGGTCCCGGAATTTGAAAAGTATTATAAAATATGAAACATAAAATGATTAAAAGTAGCCTATTTTATTTGTTTTATTCCGGGAAGTATACACATACTTCAGGTCCCGGAATAAAACAAATAAAATAGGCTACTTTTCATCATCATCATCATCATCGTCAATCATCACCACGTGGGTAAAACCGCGGGGCGCTACTAGTAAGAACATATGTCAGGGTAGTAGTACTATATGTGAGAGTTCGCCCGTGAAAGTACTGTCACCATATCTATGTCTACCGCCAGGCAGTAGTGTTCGCATTACTGTTTTCCGGTTCGAAGGTTATGGTTTCTGGTGAAAATACAGGCACATGAAACTTACCAACTTTATGTTTTAGGGTAGAGTATACCTCATCTACACATACATCCTGCTTACTAAAAACGCCTTTTGCTTGTTAAAAATATCATATTGATTGACATCCTCAGCTTTAACACTGCCGTGATAGCTATCAGGGCAGATATATTGGTCATTTTGTCGAGATGTTTTTTTTTGGAGTTTTTTTTTCGAAGCATACATACTGAATGTAGCAGTAAATTAAAGTAAATGTAGCCGGTGGTTCATCGGTTACCATTTATTTAATGGTTTTTTTTTAATGTTCGACACAAAATGTATATATGGATCAACTTCTCAGAAATGACGTTTCTAACTCTGATTGATTACGGCAGTGCAATGGTCAAAAGCCTTCGAGTCTTGTCACTGCCGTCATAGCAACAAGAGACCGTTCTTTTGTGACAAACACAATGCTACAGCATTGTTCACGAAACCATTTAAGAAATAATCACCGATAAAACACCGGATACATTGAGTCTCATTAACTTCGCAGTCCGAGGATAGCTATGGCAAGGAATGCCGTGAAAAAACGAGCTCGACTAAAATCTCGTCTCGAAACGCTATCAAAGAATACTTTGATGTAAAAAGTCGTCATTACGATGAATGATGGGAAGTTGTTTCTAAACGAGTGTAACACCTTTGTTTATTTTTTTTAGTAAAAACAGTATTGTTACAATATTTTAAATTAGGAATCAACAGTTACGAAACGTCTTTCCTCCCGCTTCATCTGTCTCTAGTAAACGATATTGGAATTAAGGCCGTTTGTTTACTATTTAGGCCGTGGTATTAGTAGTATTAGTGGTATATTAATAATATAATAATAATAAAATTAATAATATTAATAGGTTATTAGTGGTATATCATTTACTATTTCTAGGCCGTGGTAGTACCGGCCTAGAATAGTACTCCCCCATCTCTTCCCGCGGGTGCCGTAAGAGTCGGCTAAGGGACCACGTACCAGGAGGTGGGCAGCAGCACCTTCTGAGGATTGGAAATCATACTGCGCTCGCCAACCCGCCTGCCAAGCGTGGCGAGTATTGGCAAATCCCCCCTATATGGGGGAGGCTTCTGTCCAGCAGTGGACGCACATGGCTGAGAGAGAGTTTACTATTTGGATATAATATGTCCCATCCAGAATTACTAGTTTCTTATAATATTCATACGGATAGTTAATCTTTTAGCAGTACAGTACAATAAATAATAATTCATCACTCATTTAATATCTAAAAAAATAATGGAATGCTCTAAGCAGTTGATAACTTATCAACATATACCTCCTGATCGTGCACTGAGCGCGATTTTAAATATCTATTTATAATCTATATTAGAGATTAATATATTTTTTATTAATCTGGTTATATTTATGTTTGCGAAAGTCACAAAAAGTAACGCATCAAGTGATTTTCATCTATGAACAGAGTGCTTGATTCTTGGCGAATGTGTTTTTTATAATTTATAAATTGTTTGACCACTGTCTCACTTGTTGGTCAGTGACGATGTGGTTAAAGATGTAATCAAGCTAGAAATATAATGTTTACTGGATCTCAAGCACTCGCTCCCAGAACACTGCGTGTTTAGTGACAGTATATCAAACTTGAGGGTGGTAGCTAGCCAGGCATACTCGAAAGGACTCTACCACAATGCTGGGAATTTGATAACGGCGTTACCTTCATTGAAAGCTCAAGCCGTTGGTGGGGGATAAAATCAGCATCTGTATAGGTACGAGTATAATTCGTTAAAGTTGTGTGTAAGTTGATTAATTATAACGACAACTGTTTAAACTTTTATTAACAACTATTTGTGGTATCTATCTTCGCAAATAAACAATTTGTATTTGTAAAGATGTCGCAAAAATCAAGTAGTGGGGTCTTTTATTGGAAAAGCTGAACAATCTGTTAATAAAAGAAAACAATGGGAGACATTGTTTATCTTTTATTTCTCTAAAAAAAAGTCCGCGATGGCTCATGTCCATGACGCCTTTAAGGCTTGAATATTTGCTAAATAGACAATTTTGTTTTTTTTAGCTTATTTTAATGCAATTCCTACTAATGTTTTAAAATATACCCCCTATGAGAACAGTTCATGAAGGCTAATTCTGATTGATGAACAATATTTGATCTAATTTGCTAATTATCAATAATATCAAAAATTCTCGCAGTAGCGATAAATGCGCTTGAACTTTGTGTCTTAGGCCAGAAGATACCAAAACTGCCTGTAAACACCCGCGAGCCTCTGTATGTCATCGGCACCTTTTGACCCCTTAAGAATAGTTTGTACCCATTGTAACTTATTTTTGATTATTATATAAAGTGTGGTAACTGCAAAAACTGTTTAAACGTATAACACTATTATACAATATCAATGAATATTTTGGGAGTTAATAGTTGTTTTACACCGCCCGCTGATGCCTACTATTGTTATACAAAACCTACTATTGTTATACAAAACCGAGTAATAAAGCGCTCAATTTCCTACAGAGGTTATCAAACTTATTTCTCCTACCGCCCACTTTGATAATCAATTATATTTCAGCGCCCCAATATTTCTTATACTTTACCACACTCTAAAACGACAATGACAGTAATTAGATTAATTTATTGAATTATAGAGTGCTATATTTTCTGGGCCCTTCACCGCCTCCCTCTAGGGCTCCAGCGCCCACAAAGGCGCACCCACTTTGAAAAATACTGCTTATAATAAACACTTTTCTAAATCATGGGTACAAGCCGATACAAACATTGTAGGCACATATTACGCGTGTAAAGCTAGTGTGTGTCCCTAGTTAAAATATGTGTAATATGTACTGAGCCGTGGTGGTACCGGCCTAGAATAGTACTCCACAGTCTCTACCCGTGGGTGCCGTAAGAGTCGGCTAAGGGATCACGTACCACGAGGTGGGCAGCAGCACCTTCTGAGTATAGCAAAACCATACTGCGTTCGCCAACCCGCCTGCCAAGCGTGGCGAGTATTGGTAAATCCCCCCTATATGGGGAGGCATTTATCCAACATCCTATGGCTGCGATGAATGAAAAAAATTGTATATGTCCTACATACTTTAGTTCAAGTTCTCCCTAGATTTTACTTTGTCACACGTATTTATAAAACAAACCCAACATTTAATTATGTTTTTTTTATTTGCAGCGATCACATGCCTTCTTCTTTTCTTCGTGGCCACGACCTACGCTCGGCTTTCAGTCATGTACGCCCATGACAAGATGAGCGACATGATAGCGGAACAGTGCCTGAACGAGATGTATCCTCGGAACAGGAAGGTAGACGTGCAAGAATCCGATGAGCCTTGCATCATCTTCTGCGTCTTGAAGAAGTTTGGCATTATCAGTTCTAACGGAATCATTAATCTAGACGCTTATAGGTAATTTCTAGCTAATATTAGTAACCATTATTTGAATATAAGATTTCAAAAATGTTTTCTTAAACTATAAAAACTGACTTCCAATACTTATCCGTTCAACAATTTCTTGAAATTAAAAATAATACAACGTTTTAGATTTTCGTGGAAATCTTTTGTTAGTGGTAGTCTTAGGGTGAATATTTACTTTTCATGCTCGCACTTACTGTTGCTACACTCAAACACCGTGGAAGAGAAGTCACATACTTGTATGTGTTGTTGTGAGACTTGTGAAGTTGCCATCAAGACCTTTAAGGTTTTATATAATCTGCCATCCATACACACGTGTACAAATCGCCATATTTATCAATGTTAGGGAAGAGAGCTATGGCGTATCCATCCTACTTTATCGGGCGCTCGAGACACAAGCTTCACCGAGATTGGGGTCCTGAGCATTCTCCAAAAACCCCCCCAACTTTATCAGCTTCTCAGTCAGTTATATAATTTGATTTATTTAAAATTAAAATGTTTATGTTAAGATTATCTTTTTCAAATTATCAGTATAAAGTAGTGGGTAAATGTAAATTAAACACTAATCTCTCAAATTGCGTTGACATTGACAGGCATTTGCAGTAACAGGAGTCGCCTAACTTTCACCTATCCATAACTTTATAGAGTCGTTTCTGCGACTTCAAAGTTATTTAGTTTACAAAGTCTAAGCCCACATAACCGTACCGGGCGTAAAGTCGGAGAATTAAGGCAAAAATGAAATTAATGAATACCTCGTAAGAGGATTCCCGTTCGTAATCCGTAGATTAAATTAAAATTATCTTGCTCGCTCAGCTGGCAGATCCAAATTTTAATGTCTCTGTGGAAACATTAAAAACAATTATAGCAACTTCTGGGAATTGACACGTGTAGGAGCCAAAACTTTCTATCCAGTGAGAAAAGTAGGAGTTAAATTAAGTTTTGTATTAGTTGTTCCGGCTTATTTATATTTGGAATGAATTGATTGGTTTAGTTGATTACTTTATGTTCCATATCTAGAACCCAATGCTCTGCTAAATGGAAATAAGCTTTATATTGACATGGCAAGTCTACGGCTACGGTATTCCTAATGTCTCAGTTTTTCTACGGGAAAAAACAATTTACAGGATAAAAGGTGGAGAAACGTAAGCTCATAATCTTTAAAAAAATATTAAAATATCATATGTGCTATTCCAGACTACGATCTATCTCTTTGTCTAATTTTATACAGATTAGTTTAGCTGCTCTGCCGTGAAAGGGTAACAAACAACTATATCATGATCACAAAACTTTTACGTTTATAATATTAACAGACTGAAAATGGCATTGACAAACCTAAGCATGACCTGACCTAAGTGTTTCTTTTGCTGTAGTTCTTCATGTAAAAATTACAAACGAACGATTTCACACTCACTCTCCTGTAATAGGATACCATTTCGCGGGAGACATAGACTAGGCAGAATCACATAACACAAACATCCAAGACCCGAGAACACACATTACACAGAAATGTTCGTATCAGGCGGGCTGCAAGCTAACTGTTCTAAAGTCAGTGTCAGTGACCACTAAGCCACTACGACCATCAGATTAGTCAAATAGATATTAGTGTGATTACTGTGAGATATAGTGAGATATTAGTGTGATAGCTATGAGTGTGATTCAGCTAAACGTTCTTATCACAAACCTTCAAAATCTAGAACGAGTTCCTTCCTCAGCATACACGAATAGCTGCAACTTGGTATTCTTTAATAGTATTTATAAGCAAACAGCCTTAAAAGGGGCGCCAAACAACTTATTCGTAATGCCCCCAGTGCTACAGATATGCTTATTCATACATATAAGGCTTTATCAGAATATTATGTTGTTGCTCTTGGTGTGGCGTTGCTAAGTCAACCATGTGAGACGCGGAGAGAGAACAAAGAGTGCTTTTAAAAGTTATGTTTTGTCACAAACTTACATTTATTTACAAATGTCTATTTCGATATCATATATCATATCATATCGTGTTCCTACATTACTTATCACAAAAAGGCTAGATATTTTAATAATAATATAATATAATAAAAGTTCTTTATTATCTTCCCACATAAAATCCTTAACTATTAACACTATATACCATCTATGTAAAGTTTGCATGGCTGTTAAGGTTCTGTGGGAAGAGCAGGAGCCCAAACTAGGTAGACCCTGTGCAATGGCACTTCTGGCCCTTCCCTCGGAACTTGTCAGCGTATACATTTATACATGTATATTGTAGTAAAAACCTTAACTAATTATGTATATAAAGAGATACAAGAACATTTCTTTTGTAATTACGAGTAGCGTGTGAGAACTAACTAAAAACAAACATGAGAGTTTCCAAAGTGCGATATTAATAATAAAAAAACGAGAAGAGCATTAGCATATATGAGTACACTACTTTGGTAAGAGAGATCTTATTCTAAGGCTAAGACTTATTTACTAATTATAAACTTATTATGTATGTGTGTCATAGAGTTATACTCATATATATAGGTATACGATAGATATACGCTTGTTATATGATAATATGTTTGGTATCTTTATATGACGTTGGTTTGAGGTTCAATCATGAAGTGTGACGCTTCCATTACGATACTGCGCAGGGCTGTCTGTCACAACTTTGTCCCAAATGCCCAATAGAGCGTAACTACATAATGTGTACAGCTAGATAATTTCCTGTACGTATAAACCAATCACATGTTTTCCCTTACCACATCCCTACAGCTGGACTATTATTGACAGCATTAGCTAATACTTTTCTCAGACTTTTACTTTCATACTTGAAGTCGAAGTCTGAAAACTATCGCGAGTTTCTTCCATAATTGTAATGTAACAAACATAATAACATAACATCGCCGCCTGGCACGATCATAACTCCCAGATGAAGAACTGCAAATAAGTTCGAAACTGGTCGGAGAGTAATTTTCCAGTGTTTACCACGTGAGTCCTAGTCGGTTTGTTACATTACAATTACTTTCATACTTATCAGTATTTTCGACGTTCGGCAGAATTACTTTTAAAGAGATGATAGCCTCGGGGTTGTAAATGTTGGCCGTCAATCTAACGGTCGCATGATCGATGCCCACTCGTTTCTTTTTTTATCCTGGTAAAATCCTTTTGTTAGGAAACAAATCCACAATAGGGTGACATGATACTATCCAATACCCGCCTGATTAGCAAACACCATCGTGTATGACATACTGTCACCAAGCTACACGCTGTGTTTAGGCAGCAGTCCTTAAGAGTTTTAAGAATCATTTTATTAAATCTGCTTCCGATGTGAGAATCAAAGTGTTTTGGTTTGAAATTTGAATGAAATTTCAATGATGAAATAAAATATTAAAGAACTATATGTTAACTCAGAGCTATCTCCGGTATACAAAAGTGTGTTAGAGCTATGTTTGTAATCTATACTCGTTTGAAAACTTGATATCATTTAAAGTCAAAGAATTTCAAACGCAAATGATTTTATTCACAGTACAATTTTCGAAAAGCACGAAAAGTTCATTCAGCATTATTTTTTTATGTTAATTAATTTTTACTAGCTGCGCCCCGTGATTTATCCCGCGCTGTGTTTTTTATGGCAAAAGAAAAGTGTTGTTTTTACCATTTTCCTCACAATCATAAGAACGTTCCTGGTAATTAAACGAAAATTAGAAACACTCGTACAGTTTTAGAGTTATGCAGTTAACAACAATTAGATTCATTCAACAATTTTTTTTGTAGGCAGGTCAACTATCCGATTAGGCCTTGCTAAGTAAAGCCCGTGTTAACCCATAATTCCTTATTACGTAATGGATGGACCACAGGGCCAGATAGACCGAGTATTTGCTTCCAGCTTTGGCTACTTTAATACTTTTTTATTATGCTCTAAAACTGGACGTTGCAACAAAATAACAGAAAGATATAAAACTACACACACTTCTAATGAGAACCTATTAGATGTTAACGCACACTTAAATAATTCACACTGTTTTTTAGAAAGTGATAATATCTAAAAGGTAATATGGGACAACATTCATACAAGGTCTTTAGGTCCCAAACTAGGCAGTGCCTGTACTATGGTAACCTTTTTGATATATACCTATACATATATATACTTATATAAATATACACACCCAAACACAGGTCAAACAGACATGTTCATAGACACAAATGTTTGACCTGTCCGGGAATCGAACCCGGGACCAGCGGCTCGGAAGGCAGAGTGCTACCAACTGCGCTAACCGGCCAGTCAGTAAGAAATATAAGTTAACAATGGCCCTAATTCTGTTAATCTCACAAACTAGCTAAAACTCACTAAAGTTCTTCAAGTTGAAATAGTTCGTATTCTATTTACCCTAAAATTCAAGTTTGTATAACTCCATACAACGCTCTCACTAATATTAGATGAGTTTTATTCCATTGCTGGCCAATTGCGGGTAGTTTTTGTAGGCACCAAATAAGTGGCGATTTAATTTCGCTAAAACTACCCGCAAATTTAATAAATACATTATATTTTAGTGTAAAAAGTACACAGTAGTAAAAACTCACTAAAGTTCTTTAAGTTGAAATAGTCCGTATTCATTTACCCTAAAATTCAAGTTCGTATAACTCCATACAACGCTCTCACTAATATTAGATGAGTTTTATTCCATTGCTGGGCAATTGCGGGTAGTTTTTGTAGGCACCAAATAAGTGGCGACTTAATTTCGCTAAAACTACCCGCAAATTTAATGAATACATTAAATTTTAGTGGTGTTATTGACAAGTCTCATACCAATTTAGACTTTATCGTAACCGTATAAGAACTGATTTAGTTTTCCAAAATTTTAGTTTAGTTCAGTTAAATAAGCGAATCACCACCAATGTAAGGATTTAAAAAAAAATGGTGTTGACCGATGCATTGCAAATGTCTATGTCGTGACAGACATCGTTGCAGTACGAACACATACCCTACAATGGTGAGTGTTGATCGTAATTAGTTCGACATATACATAGGAAGAGCAATCGTTGTACGGTTTCAACATTATCTTGATCCTTTAATCCGTCTGCAGATATAATAACAGCCGTTCAACCCTTGTGACATTATTGCTGCGTCAAAGACATTATCACTCCATTGAAGCTGGCTGTAATTAGGGCGGCTTTTTGCTCGGCTGGGCGAAACTAAAGATGAAATAGTAATTATGTTTTTCGCTAGGACAAGACCGTCGCTTAAAATAATACATCTTCCTAATACGTTTTTTTTCCATATGTGGAGCTCGGTACTTTCCTCGTAGGATCCGAATCCCTTGATACATTTTTATTAAATCCTGTTTGTGGGGTTGCCTTATTATGTTTAACATCTTTGGCTCGTGGCATCTTGGTATATAGCTGTTGTCGCTGTTGATACATATAATGTATCAGAATTTTAATCAATATTATAATTTTTGATTGGAAATTCTCGTGAGTTTGACACATTATTATATATATGTGGTATCCGGCTTTACTCACGTTTATAGTCGAAGTTTCGACCTAGGTTTCGAGCATGTCCGATGCTCATCCTCAGGTGAGTTTACGCTGCTAGATCGCGGTCGCCGCGATCACACATATATATAACAATATCATAATATTTATTAACATTCTGATACATATCACAACAGCACAACAGCTATATGCTAAAAGATGTTAAACATAATATAAGCAACTTCACAAATAAGATTTAATAAAAATGTATCAACAATGGATTCGATTATTAATTGCATAAAATGTTGGTGCAAACCAGGTGGATCAATTGTTTAATACATAGCCTACTATATTTTGCTGGATACCAGATTGCGAATATTTATTGTGATATTGTAACATAAAATATTAGTCTAATACGCTATCGACTTCTATTATTATTACTACTACATAACTGTTGAAAAATAATCGCTATAAGCGATAAGACCATCCGTTCACATACCGTATTATAGGTATAAGTATTATTTCTATGTACATGTATATGGTAAAATGAAACAAATAACTATTTTATATTGCTGAGAATAAAGATAACATGCATACATGTATTTAAGAAATGAATGATTAAAACGACAACCAATTCGGCGTCATCGCGTATCGCTATGGCTGTGTCCACTTTGTTTATTCTTCTTTCCATGAATGCCATGCCATGTGCGTCCACTGCTGGACATATTCCTCCCCCATATAGGGGGGATTTGCTAATATTCGCCACGCTCGTTTATTCAAATTGATATTAAATACAGAATATTTAGTTGTTAAATATATTATATAAAATCTATATAAGTGCAGTTTATATCAAAATGATACGAATTTCCGCAAAGTAACGCCTTAATCCTTAAATTGTTTTGCATTCAAATATTAAAATAATATTTACGCCCATAAGATCCTCACAATAATCTCAAAATATTTTTTTAATCAATTAGAAAAATGGATGCTCTATAGGAGCTTTTGTGATAACGTTAATCCTATCACCCCTTATTGCCATTATTAAAGCGGATTTAATTACAAGTATTAAACATTCTTCGAACTTTACAAAACTTTGGAACTTTTACCGTTACCGTTGATTTTATCCCATTAATACGCCTCTTCTCAGGGTTCCGTAGTGTCAATATCTCTGTATTCAGTATGGACTGAACTAAAAGTTGAATTCGAGTTTTCCAATTCAGTCCAAACCAGTCTGTCGGCTGCGTAGCGGTTACAAAACATGGGCTGCAAAGTATAAATCTTCCCCTCCTGCAATTTCTGAAATGTACAACATAGATATTTACTTTGAAATTACAAAGCAAAAACTTGTTAATTTCCACTTAGTATCCTACTAATATTGTAGATGCGAAAGTTTGTGTATATGTTTGTATGTTTGTTACTTCTTCACCCTCAAACGGCTACACCGATTTCGATGAAATTTGGTATGAAGAGAGTTTAAACCCTGGATTAACACAGACTACTTTGGTCCCGGAAAAGTATAGTTCCCGTGGGATAATTGAGGTAATGAGAAAACCGTAATCCACGCGGGTGAAACCGTTGGTCGCTACTAGTAAAAAATATAAGCCTTAGCAAAAATTTTATCCACATAATATAACTTAGGAAAAAATAGATAGATAGCATCAAAATGCCTCCCGGCTCAAAAGCTAACGATGTGAGTTAGTTATATGTTTTACATGTGGGGAAAGTTGATTTTTAGCGTGAGTGCTTGGATTTAAACTTGAGGGAAGGGCGTTAGGACTTAAACATGAGCGAAGCTAGTGGTTCACAAAAGAACAACCCTGAGCGTAGCGAAAGTTCAAAAGACGAAACGCCTAATAACCTTACCCATGTGTGAAACACAACAATTTTCACCACACTATCACTTACCATCCAGGCACTTGTAAGGCGCGTGGCGAGAAGGATTCCTTAACGTTATACGGTAATTTAATGTCATACCTGAACATACTCGTTAACCATTATTTTACATTAACAAAATTAAAATGTTTGTCGTCATAATATTCTTTTTATAATATAAATACATATTAAGAATGCTAAAGAAATAAAAGGTCATCTGTCAAAGCCGATGCATTGTCATGGCTTTTGACCAGCTTTTAATTAAAATACGTGGGCTTTCATTGTTCGTGTTTTAAAAAGCATAACAATTCAATGTATTTCACAAAGGGCTATATTATTAGAATTTCCTTTGAAGCTGTCTTTGTTCGTATATAGGAAAGTAACATGTTGATGACCGCGGTTTTGCTTTCTTTATAAAGTTTTTAAAATGTTTATTTTTGTAAGGACTTTGAGTCGCTTGGCGACTATGACTATTCAGCCATGTTACACGTCAAACTCACATGTCAACAAATTATAGATCTTACGGTCGGCCGTGGGTGTGACCAGTATACCGTGGAATACACTAACATCCCACGGATTAGTCTATATGGGTTCCGATAGACTAGCTCCGTACAAACTCGAAAAGAAAATGATAAAGATCCTCTTGAACTCCCCATAATAGTTGGAATGTTCGCCCGTTGCATGAGGTATTTAAGTTTGATTAAGGGGTATGTTTAGGGATTGAAGCTTATGAGCAATTATCACGACTGTATCATCATCATTTCAATTGACTGTATACCAAGGCATTAGAGAAGGTTCAGAATGTACAATTCTATACCAAGTTCCCTTCTGCCCACAATAATATTTTTTTTATTATATATTTTCCATTTTTTATAAAATTTAAATCTAATAACTAATCATAACTTCTGTATGGTCTGAAAAAATATAAATCTCTGCACCAGCCTATCTTTAAAAGAACTTTCTCTCCATCTTCGGTTTATAAGTATCACACCGTACATAAAAAAAAACTCATTGTTAGATTTACAAAGCATGCACCAGAACAAGATTGACAATATGGGATTCTTCAACAAGAGAGTTAACACACTCTTAAAAATGGATTAGCAACGTATCGTAATGCCCCCAGTGTTACAGATATAGATAAGCAACGGTAACCGCTTACTATCAGGATAACCGTCTGTTAAGTGCGCCACCTATTTAATAAAAAAAGAACTATTCCTAGAATATAAATTTACCATCTATAAATAATTGCTTCGAAAGTTTCTTTCATATCTGCTGTTAGCTATGGTTGAATTATAATAACAGAATTAGGCCAATTATAGATTCTACACCATTGTAATAAAGACGCTAAATCTAAATATAACCTACAAAAGCCTATAAGTCAAGCCGATGTGTTGTCATGACTACTTTTGACCAGTTTTTATATAATACCATTGTATGTATTTTCAAAGGCGGTATAACAATGGCCATTGAAATACTAACAACGGACCGTTTGATTTTCTTATGATTCCACCTCCATAAAGACTTTACTCTGATGATTTCATTTCTTAGAGCTACAGTTGGCTTGTAATACTAAACAATGAAATTTGAAACATTTTAGTAAATATATTTGGAGTCTTACTATACATTATACCTACGTGACTAAAGCGTGTGTTTTGTAATGGGAAAGATTGTGTACCATCTCACTTGATAGTCAGTGACGATGTGCTCAAAGATTTAAAATCACGGTAAACTTCGAATGGTTTATGTTCTTAAAGGCTGCCTGAGCACACTACGTGTTTGGTGATAGTTTTTCAAACTTTTGGGTGGTAGCCATATGCAGGACCTCGAATGTACCGTACCCTATTAAACTTGAAAACTTTTGTCCACGTTTTAGTTAAACGTACCCGGACTGGTCCATTGGAAAAGTTTTAAGGGTGTACGTATAACAATTGCCATTGTTATAGCTACCAACTGCGCCAACCGACTGGTCGGTTGGCGCAGTTGTTAGCACTCTGCCTTCTGAGCCGTTGGTCCCGGGTTCGATTCCCGGACAGGTCAAACATTTGTGTGTATGAACATGTCTGTTTGACCTGTGTCTGGGTGTGTATATGTATATAAGTATAAATATCAGTCATCAGGTTACCATAGTACAGGGACCACACGGCAAGCACCAACTTTCAAATAAAAGAGATCATCATCAAAAAGAGAAATCATAAAATCGGTAACATACGGGTTAAATTGATAACCTCCTCCTTTTTTGAAGTCGGTTAAAAATAGTTGTTTGTTACAGAAAACGAGTTCATGTAGCGCACCAAATGGACCAACGCAGTCCGATGAATGACTATGGTGCTACATGCATCGAGAGCGCTGAGGCCGCGCAGCACAAACAGGACGTCTGCAAGAAGGCCAAGGTCTTCAATGACTGCACCCACCTCTACAAGATATTACTCAAGTAGCCCTTCTTTGACGTGATATTATTAATAAAACAATTGCCACTAGCTATCGTATGTTATTGAACGAAATGCATTTACACTCACACCCCTGCAATACCTGTGCTATAGGATAGCCTGTGTTTGTGTTTGGAAGGTACGGTTGCACACAATCACATTACACAAGCATCCAACACAAACATGTATGCTCATCACAGAAATGTTTGCCCCGGCCGGGATTCGAACCCGGGGTCGCGGTGCTAAAGTCAGTGTCACTGATCATTGAGCCACGGCGATCGCCAAATTAGAGATGGATGCCGTTACAAAATGCTGCGCGCAATATATAAACTGTGTAGATACAACTATCTGATGGTGCTTTTACAAAGATTTCATTTTTTCACAAAATGTAGCATATGTTAATCCTCACGTTAAAAAGGGTCCTTAAAAGGTTAGGTCCTTGTTAAGTAACACCAGATCTGTTGTTTAGACGTTATTAGGTAACAAACAGATTGACAGAGTAATAAACATTTTTTTAAAAATTCACGAAGGTTATTGGTATCAGTATTAACGTTTATGAACTGTTATCGTAAGTCATATATCATCATCATCATCATCGCAGCCATATAACGTCCACTACTGGACATAGAATTGATTTTCACAAGGACCGAGTGGAAGCCCGCATCCAGCTCTTGCCTGCGATCTTAGTCAGGTCGTCTGTCCACCTGGTCGGTGGCCGCTATCCTATGCCGCGCTTGCCAGTCCGTGGTCTCCGTTCGAGAACTTTTCAACCCCAACGGCCATCGGTTCTTCGAGCTATGTGTCCTGCTCACTGCCACTACAACTTGCTAATCCGCTGGGCTATATCGGTGACTTGCGTTCTTCTACGGATCTCCTTATTTCTGATTCAATCACGTAGAGAAACCCCGAGCATAGCCCTCTTCATTGCTCGTTGTGCAACTCTGACCTTGTTCAGACGGCCCATAGTCAGAGACCCCGTTTCGGTTCGAATTATTAAAGGTAACTCAAAAGCTCTTCATATCTTGATCAAATTCAAATCGACCCTCATCATCATCATCATCTCAGCCATAGGACGTCCACTACTGGACATAGGCCTCCCCCATTGATTTCCACAAGGACCGGTTGGAAGCGGCCCGCATCCAGCCCTTGCCTGCGATCTTAGTCAGGTCGTCTATCCACCTGGTCGGTGGCCGTCCTATGCTGCGTTTGCCAGTCCGTGGTCTCCATTCTAGAACTTTTCGGCCCCAACGGCCATCAGTTCTTCGAGCTATGTGCCCTGCCCATTGCCACTTCAACTTGCTAATCCGCTGGGCTATATCGGTGACTTTCGTTCTTCTACGGATCTCCTCATTTCTGATTCGATCACGTAGAGAAACCCCGAGCATAGCCCTCTCCATAGCTCGTTGTGCGACTCTGAGCCTGCTCAGAAGGCCCATAGTCAGAGACCACGTTTCGGTTCCGTAAGTCATCACTGGTAACACACACTGTTCGAAGACCTTCGTTTTCAGGCATTGCGGTATTTTGGACGAGAAGACGTCTCGTAGCTTCCCGAACGCTGCCCAGCCGAGTTGAATTCGACGATTGGCCTCTTTCTCAAAGTTGGACTTACCTAATTGGACTGTATGTCCTAGGTAGACGTAATGGTCAACAACTTTGAGAATCGAGTGTCCAATTGATATGGGGGCGGGCGCAACATGGGCATTTGACATAATTTTCGTCTTGTCCATGTTCATTTTAAGGCCCACCCTTAGGGAAACTCTGTTGAGGCCTTCGAGCATCGTGCTGAGGTCTTCCATCGATTCTGCCATGACCACGATATCGTCGGCAAACCGAAGGTGAGTGATGTACTCGCCGTTGATGTTGATGCCGAATCCTTGCCATTCCAAGAGCTTGAAGGCGTCTTCCAATGCGGCAGTGAACAGTTTCGGAGAGATAACGTCTCCCTGTCTCACGCCTCGTTGCAATGGAATCGCCTTCGAAATTTGCTCTTGTACTCGGACTGACATGGTGGCGTTATTGTACACACACTTCAACACTTCAATATACCGATGGTCAATACGGCACCGCTGGAGAGACTCAAGCACCGCCCACGTCTCGATCGAATCAAAGGCTTTCTCATAGTCCACAAACGCTAGACATAAGGGCAAGTTATACTCCTCGGTCTTCTGTATAACTTGCCGCAGCGTATGGATGTGGTCTATGGTACTGTAGCCTTTTCGGAAACCGGCTTGTTCGGGAGGCTGGAAGTCATCAAACCTGCGTTCGAGACGATTCGCGATGACTCTTGAAAACAGCTTGTAAACATGGCTCAGAAGCGAAATGGGTCTGTAGTTCTTAAGCAATGTGTTGTCACCCTTCTTAAAGAACAACACCGCTACGCTTCTGTTCCATGCTTCCGGCGTTGACCCTTCAAGGACAACGGAATTAAAGAGCTTCTGAAGGACTTTCAGTATCGGTGAGCCACCCGCTTTCAGAAGCTCTGATGTGATTCCGTCGTCACCCGGCGCCTTGTTGTTCTTAAGCTGCTTCAGAGCCATCCTAATCTCGTACAGGCTGATGTCCGGGATGTCTTCGGTATAGTGTCGGGTTAGCTTGGCTCTTGGGTCTTTGGCCAAGCTATCAACAGGTTTAGCGACCGAAGTGTATAGCTGTCCATAGAACCTCTCAATCTCTCCAAGCACCTCTGCTTTGGTCGACGCTATACTGCCATCATCTCTCTTCAGCTTAGTCATCTGGCTTTGCCCAATAGACCTGTCTCTTGCAAACACTTTGGAGCCTTTTCTCCGTTCGATCGTATCTTTAATACGATTTGTATTAAAGGTACGGATGTCGTGTCGCAAGGATTTCCATATTCGTCTATTGAGCTGCCTATATGACGCAGCGTCATCGGATGATTGCAGTTGCAACGAGCGTCGTTCAGCCATGAGGTCAAGGGTATGGCTGGAGAGTTTTTGAGGTCCATTTGTACGGCGGGGTTTGAAAAACTTAGACCCCACTGCGTGGACAGTTTCTACAAGCCTGTTGTTGGTCTCGTCCACCGACGCAAAGTTCTCAAGGCAAGCAAAGCGATTGGATAGCTCAAGTTGAAAGCTCTCGGGGTTTTGAATATGGACATTTTGAGGTCGGAGCGTGGATTTCATCAAACGGGACCTCTCAAGTTTAACATTAATATTCAATGTGCCTCTTACCATGCGGTGATCACTACCGGTTTTTACCATGTTGATCACAGAGACATCGTTGAATATTTGTTTCTTGGTGGTCATGATGAAATCGATCTCATTTCTCGTGGAACCGTTAGGACTCAACCAGGTCCATTTCCTGTGAGGCGGCTTCTGGAAGAAAGAGTTCATCATAAAGAGTCCCTCTTTCTCCATGAAGTCGGCCAGCCTCTGTCCCCTGGGGTTCCGTTGTCCATAACCAAATTGCCCCACTCTCAACTCTCCATCACTTCTTTTGCCCAACTTTGCGTTAAAGTCCCCCATAACAACAGTATAATGGGTCTTGGAGGTATGCATGGCCCTACTAATGTCCTCATACATAGCCTCTACCTCCTCATCGGTTCCGAGTTTCGAGGTCGGTGCATATACCTGAATGACCTTCAACGAATACCTACTTGATATTCTGAGTATTAGGTATGCCACCCTGCTCGAAACGCTATCGATGGTAATGATGTTGTTAGTGAGGGACTTGCGAACGAGAAATCCGACACCACCTTGGGACTTTTGGTCGCCTTCCCGGTAGAAGAGCAAGTTACCGGATTTAAGGGTTATGGTGTCCTCACCCTCTCTACGGACTTCACATAACCCTAGGATATCCCAGTGTAACTTACTCATTTCTTCTTCCAGCTCGACGATCCTCTCGTCTGCCAACAAAGTTCTTACGTTATGTGTTACCAGGGCCAGAGGTCGTTTAATAAGGGAGTGGTAGTCGTGCGTCTGCCGGGGATTCTTCGCACCCCCTGCTCCACCGTTACACTGGCCGCTACCGGAGCCAGCTTTAGCGGAGCTGCCGGGGACTGGGGGCCTGGTCGTATTTTGTACAATCATAGGGGGGGGTTTGCCAATACTCACCACGCTTGGCAGGCGGGTTGGCGAGCGCAGTATAAAAATGTGAGTCTCAGAAGGCGCTGCTGCCCATCCTTCTGGTACGTGATCCCTTAGTCGACTCTTACGACACCCACGGGAAGACATGGGGGGGTACTATTCTAAGCCGGTACCCCACGGACAGAAAGAGGGTCCAATACAGAAATCTACCAATTAGTTGACTGTTTTGAACATTGACCATTGATTGGCTCCGGTATCCTGGATATGGATCGAAAAACCGGCCCTATGGATTCTGAGACTGACGGAAGGTGATTTATCAACACATGATCTATCTATGCATAGATGGTCGAGAGAAGTTTTTTTTATTATTATTTCATGCTTACGTTACGTTATCAGTATATAACGTAACTTTTATTTTATAAAGCAGCAAGCAGTCGACCCCCGCTTCGCACGGGTAAAAAATTTCAAAATTAAAAATTGTAAATATCCCAATTTTTTAAAATATAGCAAAGCCTATCTCAGTACTCTAGTAGCATCCCAACCACGAAATATTTTTTCTAATCGGTTCAGTAGTTTCGGAGCCTATTCAATGCAAAGAAACAAAAAATCATTTCTTTTCTCTTTATAATATTAATATAGACAACCAAACGTTTTTAAATTAATTAGAACAATTCGTAATCAAACGAGACATTTCTATGTAATTTGGGAACATATTGCAATTAAAATCTTTGAAACAACTTTTGCGTCGAATTCGCTCCATAAAATTCGCAATTCCAAAATCCAATACCCTTTTAATATTGCGTTTGTAGATTCAGATGTTCGTAATTAATAAGCTAGCTTCTTTGAAGTAGCAATATCAATGGTTGATTAATATATAATTAGTTTGTGGGAAGCGTAATTAATGTTTGATATTCTTTGACACAAATAGACTCAAAGTCGTTATTACTTTGAAGACGAAACTAACGAGCACGGACTTGTGTGGTGTCAGTATTAAATAAATCCCACTTAATATTATGTGAAAGTTTGGATGGATGGATGTTTGTTACTCAATCACGCCAGAATAGCTGAACGGATCAGAATGAAATTTGGCACATATATAGATTATAGTCTGGAATAGCACTTAGGCTACTTTTCATCATCATCATCAATCTTCACCATGCGGGTGAAACCGCGGGGCGCAGCTAGTAATTATTATAAATGTGAAAGTTACGATGGATGGATGTTTGTTACTCAATCACGCCAGAACGGCAGAATGGATCTATATGAAATTTGGTATCAGCTTATGAGCTTATACCCTGGATTAACACATAGGCTTATTTTCATCATGACCATCATCACCGTTTTTCATCACCACGCGGGTAAAACCGCGGGCCGCAGCTAGTAATTTATATTTCTTAGCACTGATTTAGTAAAAGCGCTTATGGCACTGGTATAATTAAGTTACTAATACCGTTTTATTGAGCGCATAAAAATGGCTAAATAGTTCCAGACATAAATTTGTTAATAATATTCATTACGAGTAAATTTTCAGTAAATTACATGCTTTTTATATAATTTAATTATAATAGAATAATTAAGTACATTTTTTAAATACACAAACATATTTATATTAATAATATTTGAGTTATCTATAGGCTACCAATAGCTAGTGGATTGCTCAAATGTTATTGTAGTAGCTGCAGTATTGTAATTAGTTATTAGTATTTTAATAAAGGCATTTGCCCTATGACAAAAAAAATAATGTTCCTCAAATATGATATTATCGTCGTACATGAGTAGGCATATAAGATCTTATTTCATAATTTAAGCGTGGAATGAAGAAAACTATATTTTGTTTACAATAAAGGAGTAAAATGATCTTTGTATGAGTCGGTTTTTAAGTTTACTTTAAACTACTGTATACATGCAAAATAGCCGAAACGGACTGCATCTACTAGTAATGTAGCAGCAACCCTACCAAACGCGTGCTTGCTTTTTGGAACACAAGTCTTCGATATGGATATCCCGTGTCATAGCATGATCTAAGTGAAAACTGAGGGTTAACGCGGTTTTGCCTTGTCCAATGTCTTCAGCTTCTATATTAGTTAAAATTGTGTGGCAGCTGCAGCCTGCGAGGTTAAACGTCATGAAATGCGTTTTGGATAAGTGAAGCTCAGGGTCATTATTTTAACCACAGTAAAAGCTCCGATGCTGGTACATTTAATTGTATCTCTAAATTATTATTTTTTTAAAATTTATCTGAGCGTTTGATCGATGCGACGCGTGACCAAAATGCTGGCACATATTTGGCTAAACGAATCAGCATTGCAATTCAGCGTGGCAATGCTGCTTTCTGGGCACGTTGCCAGCCGGTAGCGGGTTAGAACATTTGAGTTATCTATAGACTACTAATAGCTAGTGGATTGCTCAAATGTTATTGTAGTAGCTGCAGTATTTTAATTAGTTATTAGAGTTTTATTTTAAAAAAGGCATTTATTTGCCCGTTAAAAAAATATTCTAAAATGTGTCTCTCTAAATCATCTATAGTGTCCGCAGTGACAATGGCAGCAACGTCATTGGCATACATACATAATTAGATCACCGAAAGTTGTTGCTCTTGGTAAATCGTTTAAGAGAATTAAAAAGCTCCGATAAGATTATATTAGAGTTATAGTATTCTTGTAAAAGTGGTGGTGAATTTTACTTTGACATGGATATAAGTAAATAAAAATGTTGTGATGCTAGTTGATGAGTTCCTACTAAAAAACAGCGCGAAGGTTGTCAATCCCTCGCATATGCTGAGTAGGGACTCATTTCTGGCATCGCCCATCACTGCAATACCTACAATAATGTTGTTTTAATTTTGAGCTTATTTTATGTTTATTTTTATTTTTGATGTCTGTTTGTAGGGGTCTGTAGGTTTAAGTGTCTATGTATGTGTATTGTAGTGTTGCATTTTGTCAGAAATAAATATGTTTTCTTTCTTTCTTTCTTTTTCTTTCTTCTAAAAAAAATCATCTATTCTACTCATCATGCTATTAATGACTACATTTACTAGGTCATACTATTAATATAATTATAATTAATATATTATTACTATATTGTTATAAAGCTATACTTAGTGTGTCAGTCGTAGCATTATCGTTGAACATCAAGTGAAAGTTAAGACTACTCAGAATAATAATCATTTTTATCAGCAGAAGTGGAAAAGTACGAGAATAATTATAATTTTTCCTTTTGGTAGAAGCTAAAATATATCTAAAATAGCGAATATATACTTAATTGGGTAATACGTTTGGTAAATTGAACTGATCCTGGTCTATTCCTCTTTGGCCTTTGACAGAAACAAATGAATAGATATCTCCTACTAATTGAAGGTCCGCGTTAATGCGCTCAAGGATATCCGTAAAGCCAAAAAAAGTATATTCATATATTAAAAAAAACAAAATGTTATGATCTCATTAATTAAATTTATATAATGAAGATATATCGTAATTTAATCACGGTAGTTTTAAATAAGAACATTGATATTTTATAAAATTATTAATATTTTCTAAATTTATTGTTACTTCGGAGTCATGATAGCCGGCCACTCTTCAGGTGGTTACTGGATTGAATTCTGGCCCAAGCTTAAACTTACGATAAAATTTTTGTCGTGGAGCTATTTTTGTTTATTTTTAGAGCCAACTCGGGTAACTTGGCCTCACGATCAAAAAACTACCAAGGAATACCTAATATTTTGGGTTAGCAATCCATGCGACTAACTGTACCAATTTCAAATGCATATTTACTGCTCGTGAAGAGACAGTGGTCATAAATAGTTATGCCCATCAATTTTATTAATAAAACAACTAAGCAATTATATTCTTACGTGCTTGTGATATTATTCGTGCGTTCTTAAATTAGGCCTTTATAGAATATATAATAATACCGCTTTTGGTAAGACAGAAGTCCCGCTTTATTTATCAACCACTTAATAACTGAGATATCACAAACATAGCGATCTTCTGTATCCAACACCAGATAGAGCAGCCCTTCTTCGCGGGTTCCTCTTCTTCTTCGTCTTCCTTAGCGCCCGTGGTCGCTGCAGTCGTCGCTTCTCCGCCTCCTTCTTCTTCACAGAACGAGTAAGAATACAAAAGAGAAGTGATAAACATCACTATGAGTAGACGCAAGAGGATCTGTTGTGCCATTCTTTTGTTTTTAATTTTAGTATTCTATTTTCGAAAACATAAACATAAACGTATAACCATGTAGGTTTTACAGTGATATTCGAATGTAAATGATATGTGACTATTCAAATAACGAATATAATTTAGATGTTTATCGTATCGTGTATCTGAATCGGTGTTGGGATAACAATCCGTGTTTTGTAATACGATATTAATGTGGATATTACAGTAATGATACGATTTAGAACATTATATTTGTTGTACAATTTTTTTTACAGTAATTATTAGATACATAATGACCGAATTGAGGAATGATGAGTATTTGAGATTCACAAGAACAATGATACTTAGAATTAACCATCAGTATCATCATAATTTCGGCCACATCTACTGCTACACATATGCTTCTCCTCATTTATCTCTACAGGGTCTTGATGGATGAAGCCTGCAACCAGCCTCCTTCCGAGTTTACTTTCAGGTCTTTTGCACACCTTATCGTCCTACAATACGCTTCCCATTCCAGTATGTCTGGAAAATCTTTTGACCCCCACTAGCCACCAATTTTACGTACCGATTCTTTATGTGCCTGTAATTGCCACCACCAATTCAACTAACTCTCCTCGTAGCCTAATAGCATAGCCTTTTTCTTAGCTCGTTGTACGAATTTGAACTTGCTAACACACTGCTGACACTAGTTGAAATATTTGGTTTCAAAGAATCAAGGTATTTTGCAAAGTACTTTACAGGTATTAAATATATAAATTATTAATAATAACTACAAGGCTTTACCGGGACACAGAATCTTTTAACTCAAATACAAGTACTTAATTTCCCTTCGGCATTGATCTTTTTTCAAAATGTACTTAGTTTTGTATTCCTTTTTCAATTTCAATAAATATAGGGTAATATTTTTTTTTAATATCAATATATATCAATATAATATATATTTATAGTAAAAGTAGGGTACTTACTACCCGCCTGCTACGACCCTCAAGTTTGACAAAACTGTCACCAAACACATGGTGTGTTCAGGCAGCAGTCCTTGAGTGCCAGTAAACATTCTAGGTCTAGCGTGATTACGTCTTCGACCACATCGTCACTGGAGATAGCTGTCAAACGCTAGATCTATAAACTATATAAAAATATAAACTCTAAGGCTTTCACGGCCGGCGTTGCATGTTGTATGTATTGCTTCCTTTTTCATCAGTATCAGAGAAGACGCCGCGAAGGAGAGTTCTACGCTCTTGTCGCCGCTCGGACCTGAACCTCTGAAGATGTCACATGAACACAAGTTTCACATAGACCACGGCCAAACAGCCCGGAAGCAATACATACAACATATATAAAAATAATTCAAAGTAAACTATGAATTTAAAAATTGCAATCGTTTTATTATTGGTTATTTGAGTGCTTGTGTGTGTGTGCTTCACTCAGCGAACCTTTATCGCAGCACCCACGTTGGTTGAGTTTATTACTCCGTGTCGTGTTGTATAATTATGCTGCGGTGTATACGTCAAACAAGATTGGATACAAACATAATTAAAGCATTGCCTACAAATTATTCAATTAAAAACATCGATCGTGTTGTGTTTGTGATTCGAGAGAGTATATGGAGCGAGACAGTTCATAGGATGAATGTGAATGTAGGACTAATGAGTGTCAGATGTGGATTTTGTTTTTAATGTCGGCTTCCGTTGCATTTTGTGAATTGTATTAAGGAGTTAAAAAAGGTCGTTGACTGCACATTCTCTTCTCGTAGAACTCCAGACATAATAATATAATAATAATTGGGACAACATTTACACAAGGTCTTCAGGTCCCAAACTAGGCAGAGCCTGTACTATGGTAACCTAATGACTGATATATACTTATTCTTTTCTCAGCCATGTGCGTCTACTGCTGGACGTATGCCTCCCCCATATAGGGGGGATTTGCCAATACTCGCCACGCTTGGCAGGCGGGTTCGCGAGCGCAGTATGATTTCCGATCCTCAGAAGGCGCTGCTGCCCACCTCCTGGTACGTTATCCCTTAGCCGACTCTTACGGCACCCACGGGAAGAAATGGGGGAGTACTATTCTAGGCCGGTACCACCACGGCCTATGGTGTATATATATACTTATATACATACTTAAATACATATACACACCCAGACACAGGTCAAACAGACATGTTCATACACACAAATGTTTGACAAATGTTTGCTGTCCGGGAATCGAACCCGGGACCAGCGGCTCAGAAGGCAGAGCGCTACCAACTGCGCCAACCGGCCGGTCAGAGTCACATGTTCTTAACTATGATAAAATATAAAAAAAACATTGATAGCCATTTATTTTTCATAATACAATTAGAAAAATAAATATTATTTCATTTACTGTCCTAAGCTAAGTTTGCCGATTGCTGTGATTTTGATTATATTTACATTAACCCATATTTTGTATTCAAATTATAAAAGAGGTCGAAAATCAAGAAGATCTTCAAAAGGTGCAGAGATTTTGTTGAGAAATATAATAATATTTCTTTGGCGGTTAAGTGTTGAGAAGGTATTACATACTTTAATTATATACTGCAACCCGCGGTGTCGCCTGCATGGACACGTTTTCCTCGTTCTCGGTTGTGAAAATATTCCTGTTTAGTTTGATTATTCAAAATAAAAATATATTTTGTGTGTTATTCCACGGTCAAGCCTAAAAATATTTTTACTAACTACGAATCATCGCGTTTCGACCCGACAGTGTATATACATAAGTACAAACTATCGCTTTTATTATGATAAGACTTTTTTTAGACCTGTTTATTTGCTTTTTTTTACATAATTATGTACGTTTTACATGTAAAATATTATAATAAAGGAGTGTGGAACGTTCAAGTTTTATCAGACTATAAAAATATGTGCGGCGTTAACTAACTTTTTTTTTGTTTTGCGAAAGGACAAAGTACACCAATCGTTCTTTTTGTGCTTGTCTATCAAATAATATATCTTAAGAAGATTTTTATAGATATGTATAGCGTTTGACCATTACAAAAGTTCTAGACTTACGGCCTACATACTACATACGCTTAATATATGTATGTATGGAGCTTGGAGGTGTGTGCCGCTTTGGCGCGTCGGTATTTGTCAGCCACTGCCGCCGATTGGGTAGGTAATCAGCGTAAAATCGTGGTGGGTCCTAATGTTTTCACATCTTTAATTGTTCACGGATAAAAGGCGAACCCTACGTTAAAAATATAAAAGATTCTTTTTAACATTTTTAATTAAAGAAAAATATTTGTTCACCTTGCATGACTTATGAAACTCAATGTTGTGCAGTATTTGAACGTATTACGTAGTTTTAGGGAGGTTTGGTTTTGGTGGACTTTTGCCTCAACATGTACCACGGCTATATACGACGTATAAAGTGTGAGTTTTTGTTTTCTAAATAAAATTTCAATAGTAACAATAGTGTCTATTGTAATAATAGAAGTTTATTACTATAAAGAATAGGACCTTACTAAGCTAAACACTTCAACGATTATAATATAAAGTAAAATATGAATTTAAAAAAAAAAATTTAACAAAAAATGCAACCGACTTCAACACTCAAAAGTATAAAATAACTTGTTGTAATCGGTACCATGATAGTTCAAAAGTAACTGGTATCAAAATATTGTGCTCATGGTACCGACTTCGACAAGTTATTCCATACTTTTGAGTGTTGAAGTCGGTTGCATTTTTAGTTAAAAAATTTTTTTTCACCCTTTTCAGTGACTTAATTGTCATTGTGTGTTCTGCGATGTCTTCAACCGCGACAATAATATCATCAAGATATGCGTAGCACTTTTCAGTTATTGAAGTATAACTCAAAAACCGCTTGTCCGATTTTGATGAATGGGACCACCACGGAAGTATACTCTATCTAAAAAAAAAGAATCATCAAAATCGGTTCATAAACAACGAAGTTATCCGCGAACACACTTAAAAAAAAAACAAATATACGGTCGAATTGAGTAACCTCCTATTTGAAGTCGGTTAAAAAGGGGTAATGTGAGAGCGCTTATTAATCCTTTCTCAGTCGTAGTCTTTCTCAGTAGCCTCTGACCATGAGCCTTATGAACATGCTCTAAGTAGCACAACGGGCTATGACACGGGAATATGCTCAGGGTTTCTCTACGTTACAGAATCAGAAGCGAGAACGAAAATCATCAACATGACCCAGCAGATTATAAGGAAGTTCAAGTGGTCAGTGGGCAGGGCACAAAGCTTGAAGAACTGATGGGACGTGATCCCTTAGCCGATTCTTACGGCACCCACGTGTAGAGATGGGGGGGTATTATTCTAAGCCGGTACCCCACAACAACAAAGAATATAAAACAATCAATCAATCAACAATCGTAGATTGTGTCACAGGGAACCAAAATAATGTATTTAGGGCGAAAGCGATTCATTGAATTCAGAGCGAAGCGAAGGATTCTAGATTTTCTAGAATAGAATCCTAAGCGTAGCGAGGGACTGAAGTACGTCTCTCGAGGTTAAATAGTTTAGGTACCCTCTCCTTTTCATCCCCCTGTATGAGAAAAATAAAGAAGCGTTTAGTAGTCACGAACTTTTATATTTTTTTCTCGATTTGTTACGTAGCAAATTGTTTATGACAGTTTCTGCGTTTAATTTTGTACTTTCTGGTGTTCATATTTTACTTTTACTGTTGGAACTCATCTTTTATTCAATTTGTGCGAATCAAATTTAAATCGCGTCGGCAGGCGCGCTTTTCATATTACCGGCCAGGACTTCATCGAAGGTAATTGCGTTCTAACTTTTTGAATTAATAGTGTTCCAAATTCAAAAGGCATTTCGTGACTGTTATTATGTACGCCGGAATGTCTCTTACTTTGATCGCACTTATTGAGGAACCCTTCCACTCATTTCGAATGGATGAAGATAATATTTCATTGAATACCAACATAATCTGATCTGTTCTGTACGAGCATCGGGTCGGCTAGACGGTTGTTAGCTAATTTTTTTTTTAATAACAACGGTATGTAACATTTAAACTTATATTTATACTTTTTAAATTGTTTACGTAATATAATATATATATATATATATATATATTAGGTTTATTAGGTGAATACAACTATCCCTAAGCTAAGTATATATAATTCGCATTACTTCAATAGTCAAAATCAGTGTTACTATTCGTGAGGACCTGTAATTGGCCTCCTCTTTTATATCAGTATATCTATTATGTGTAACGGCTGTTTGTCTTCCTTTAAATTAAATAAATAAATAAATAATACAGATTGTAATGCTAAAAACTTAAAAAAAGGTTTAAAACCGAGCGGCTTTATTGCTACGAGCAATTTCATACATGAAGTATTGTATGGGAGGGATTGTAAAAACATTAAAACGATTGGTTAAACAACCATACAAGAATAGAGACAATATAAATGGACATAAAAAATATAATGAGCATAAAGGTTACATTCAATTATCATAGATTTTTTAGGTATAATATACTACATTTATAATTAGATATAGGCTTGAAAATATTGTGAACAGTTCACACAATTTCACAACTGTATTAATATAAATATAATATGTAAATGTACTGGTCCTGAGAAAAAGCCAATTTAGAACCGCTGTGTTAAGCAAACTGTGTAATGTTGCCAGTTCTATAAGAAATTTTGGGGTCAATAAAAAACATCGACCCACATTCAGGAAATCTCATTATGACCCAGAATGTAACTCGGTTAAGTATCTTCTTCGTGTCTACAGGAAAATACTAATAATTTGATAGTAGGGTCATTACAATTTAATGGGCCCCTAAAACCAAATGTCGTCAGATAAGTAGTAAAGTACACTCGTGCATAATCGTATCCTTATCCCAGTTATGAATATTATAATCAACTGGTCATAGATTATACCTAATAATATGAAATTGCTAGCTATGAGTTTTATGAAAATACTACAGCTAATGCAATAATATCTGAGCTAACAACTATCAGTCATAAACTATAGGTCCTACAAGCTATGGAGACAGCTATGATCGATTTTTCACTTTGAGATCGATTCAGAATTGAGGAGATCTGTTAAGAACAAAGTCACAAATATAGCCCGGTGGATAAGCATTTTGAAACCTAACCGAATTCATCCTTGATTGGGTTTCCTATTAGTGATCTAAACGTGAATCCGCTTTGGAAACATATAGACGCTTCTCACATTAACGCTGCACCCAGCGTTTTAGTGCCAAAAATGTTTCATGTTAGCAGCAAAGTTACTTAAATTAACCTAGTTAATTAAATTATGCTTTTTCGTTACAATGTGAAAAAGTCTATTCTAGTCGGGTTCACTCGATCATCGCATGACCGCGACGCTCCCTGGGGGGACTCATGACCCTCAACGCCGAATGTGCCGACTACCGATAGCAGCCAGAGTCCACTACCGACTAAAACCACCCTGATGTCCGTCCTGCAGCTATGACGGCGTGAACGCGGGGTTGCGATTGCATTCACCTCGATCCCGCCACGGCCGTTCGTCGCCAAACCCCTCCAGGGTGAGGATGACCCTCCCGTGGCAACCGCGCCTGTCACACGGACACGATTGCACCACCCCGGGGACTAAAAATTACAATTACTGCCAGACTTCCCACATCCGACGTTCGTTTCGTCCTGCGATGGGTCAGATGGAGCAGCCCTATCACCTGCTCCTAGTCGGCTTAGAGGACATGGCCTTTCGGGAGCGGTCACATTCTGTCCGGATGCAACGCCGTCTGCAGTAAATTTACATAAATATGTACGAGAGCAAACTACCAAACCTACCTGAACAAATTTATTCTCGCATTATAGGTATATGTGTTCCACGAAACATTCTTCATAAACCTAACCTAACCTTCCAAACTGTTCCTTACGACAGTACTGCAATGAATGAGTTCTGATTCCGAGTACTTAAATAGTTGTGCTATCACATTTTTCGTTCAATACTGCAATAATAAATAACAGCGTTACATTTAAAATTCATATAAGCGGCCGAAAACTGGTTTTACGAGATTTTTATTCATAAACCTGACCTAACGATCAAGAATTTTCCCAGGCCACAATTGCTTTTTTTTGTTGAGATTACAACATTAATTCGCTTCGGAAACATATTAGCGCTTCGTATATAAACGCCCATCGTTCTAGCGCCAACAGTCCGACACCGAGCTCGAGGCAAAAACATCCTGGTTAGATTATCTCCAAATAGTCAAAGACCAAACATCCTTAGGGCCCACTTACGGACCACTTTGGTACCGGGGCAAGTCGATCCGATAACTCCCTGTCCTGGCGACAGCTCAAACCGAGGTCCGAACCTCAGTGGTGCCCTTGAGCTAGTCGCCTCGTCCTCTCCTAGTGGCACAGCGCCGTCAGCGCTAGCCTCACAAGGCGGTGCGCCTTCTGCGCCCGCACAAATACCGAGCTGAGCACCATCTGTGCTCGCCCCCCCTCCGGTGAAGCTGTCAATGCCGGTAGAGGCAAACAGCATTAGTCCGATAAAAAAAAAAAAAAGCGCCAAAAACTTACCGTGTTCAGAGCAAAATATCATTCCTTTTTTATGGAAGCACTACAAAACGCACTAGCACCGTAACATAGTTTGTGTGACAAAAACATTGTTTACGAGTGGAATTTGTTTTATAGACGTCATTCACTTGAATGGTGTGGGTAATGGAGGCAGACGATCTTATTTAGTACCACGATTTGGAGGTGTCGCTTAACACGTTTAGATTATTTGAAGGGGTGATAGCTCAGCAGTGGGAGTCTAACCATGATAGTAGGGTCAAGTAGGTGTCTGATCAGATACCACACTCAAGTTTGAAAAATTGTCACCAAACACATAGTGTGTTCAGGTAGCAGTCCTTGAGAGCCAGTGTGATAACATCTTCAACCACATCGTCACTGACCTAATGAGATAGCGGTCAAAACCTGGATCTATACCTACAGTATTAAAAAATATATATGTTTTTTAGAATCCTTTTGTTTGCAGTCGTTAAAAGTATAATTCCAACTTTGGCACGTGTCGATATAAATTTATTCCTCGTTTTCATGAGCTTGAAGGAAAATAAATAAAACTTTTACAAAATATACCCACAAATACACGCAACCTAAAAGGTTGTCGTGTCCACGTGGATTCAATTTGTCTAATCTACCCACGCAGATTTCAGGGGGAAAAGCCGCAAGACGTATTTTTCCATTGATGTTAATGGATTTTCAAGGTCTCTACGGGCATTAATAATAACAATGACATGTATATAAATAAAAACCACTAAGGCACAAAAATCATGTATTACTAAAATTTCCTTGCCTATACATTTAGAAGAAAGAATTAGAATTAATTAGAAGAGAAAAGAATTAGAAAAAAGAAAGAAAGAAAGACAGAAAAACTTTATTTGTAACAATTACATTTAAGGCATACAGAAAATAAAAGAACGAATACAATATAAAATACAATGTTAAATGTTACAAAACGGATCCAACTCAGCAATGCTGGCTAAAACCAGCGCTGGTCTTCCGCTGGGACCGGTTTGTGACGTCACGGAAGAATAATTTGACAACAGTATATTTTAAACTAAGGAAATTTTTATGATGACTGTAATTACATAATAATAAATGATATAGCCAAACAATACTTGCATCAGCACAAAGAAAATTAAAAGTAAAAAGATAAAAAGATATTGAATATGGCAATGTCAGTCAGATATGTAGCAGTAAGACGGTATTATTTAAATTGTTCTCGAAAGGAGACCACGGAGTGGGAAGTGCAGCAAAGAACAGCAAAGTGGACAGAAGACCTAAAAAAGACCACAGGAAAGGGCTGGATGCGGTTCGCTTCGAACCAGTCCGTGTGGAAATCAATACTGGAGGCATATGTCCAGCGGTGGACTTGCTATGGCTTAGATGATGATGATGATTATTATTTAAAAGAAATAATTTGAACCGTTTTGAAAAATAGGAACTCAATACATAAATAAAGTATACATGCCTACACATAAAACAGCTTTATTTGAGAGAAGTATATTTTCCGTAAGTCCTAGACTATACAATCGTCTCGTTTGAAACATATAGTGTTGGCACATTTGACAGAGATGTGTTTTATCTACTTGTTAATAAATGTTACTCAATCGCTGAATACTTAAACGACTGTTCAAGTTGCTTTGACCATTTGCTAAATAGATTTTTTTTTGTCTTTTCAGCTTATTTTGTCGAAAGTCTTTCATTTCTAAAATTCATAAAAAATACCACTTATATGACAACTATACATACCTAAAGTAGCTAGGTACAAACCCGGAATGTATTTATGAATGTAGAAAGAAATTTACGTACCTATAACTTATACCGGACGTATCTAGTGACAAAATAAATCATTCTAATTTATACACGCCATTAACTTAAGGCTTTACCTTAATTCAGCGTCACAAAATAAAGATTACCCATGGTCTTTTATATTCTGTCGGGCCGTTCTGATTGTCGGGTACATAACGCGGCTACGTCACGTTTTACGGCTTTTCATTATGTAACGAGCGCCTTTTGGACATAACATTAAAGTAAAGCTTCCGATGTTTATACAGTTTAAATTAAAGGGCGATTACTGCTTGTCACATCTTTTTATTTTCACGTGTCGTGTCGCGGGAGGCATGGACTTAAACAATCACAGCACACTGACATCTTTTTTTTTTTTTTTTTTTAAGATTATAAGCTTATATATATTATAATCTAAGACCCGGGAAAAACATCTACACTCATTGCATCATTGTTATGTTTATCCCAGCCGGGATTTGAACCGAGGGACCACTGAGCCACGGCCACCGTCTAATAATTATATATGCGTATATAGGTATATAATAAATAAGTAAATAATAAAAGTAAATACCTATACTTATATTACAAACGGCCACCAACAAGGAGGACAGACGACCTGATTATGATCGTAGGAAAGGACTGGATACGGGGCGCTTCCGGCTAGTCCTTGTAGAAATTAGTGGGGGAGACCTTGTCCAGCAGTGGACGCGTCCTATTGCTGAGATGATGATGATATAACAAACAGGAAAATATTTGAGAATTAATATGAATACGAAAATAAACATATTATAATACAGGCTGCGCCCCGCGGCTTTACCCGCGTGGTGATGGCACTTACTGTGTCTCAAGGACTGCTGCCTGAACACACTATGTGTTTGGAGACAGTTCTTCAAACTTGAGTATGGTAGCTAGGCGGGTACTCGATAGTACCCTACTCTTCACTGGAACCTCAAGCCGTGGTTGGGGATCGAACCAATGTCCATCAGTTTGACAGCCAACGCTCCCCAGGGGGAGCGATGTCAGCTGGCTGAGCTATCATCACTTCTTTTTCTTTTCTCAGCCATGTGCGTCCACTGCTGGACGTATGCCTCCCCCATATAGGGGGGATTTGCCAATACTCGCCACGCTTGGCAGGCGGGTTGGCGAGCGCAGTATGATTTCCGATCCTCAGAAGGCACTGCTGCCCACCTCCTGGTACGTTATCCCTTAGCCGACTCTTACGGCACCCATGGGAAGAGATGGGGGAGTACTATTCTAGGCCGGTACCACCACGGCCTCATCACTTCAAATGGTGTGAAATCATTGCAAATCAGCCATGACGGAAGACGATGACATTACAGAGGCTTGCGGGTGTTTCCAGGCGAGAGGGCGGAACAAATCCTGATGCGTGTTGATTTAAAATATTACAAAAATATGTACTTTACAGATTACCTACGGGATCAAAAAACGACATTTTTAGACTTTTTAGTTTTCTTTCTTCTGGTGTAAAACACGGTTCAAACGCATTTATCGTTACCGCGAGAACTTTTGATATAGGAAAAATACGGTCGCTTGAAAAACATTTTTTACTAATAAATTAGTATATGAAAACAAGTTTTGTTCAATTAGAATTCACCTTCATGAATTTTTCTCATAAGTAGTATGTTTTAAGTTGATTAGGCATGTATAACTTCCAACAATATAAGCTGAAAAGGATCAAAATGGTTTATTTAGAAAATGATCAAGCCTTAATCTATAAATAAAAGGGGCGACTTACTACTAAATACTAGTGAGATACTTGTAAGATATAATTTGGTACTGTACTGTACCAAATGTCCGGATTGTACTCGTGGCGATGAATTATACATCTTATGAATCAAACATTACAATGTATAATACTTGTATAATCGTAATCACAGTGAAACTGACAACCAGACAATAAAACTTTTAGCCTTATTGCTTGCTTACATATATAGATTTCAGCGTAATTTCAGTAAGTGCAAACCCATAAAACCTTATCTACCGCCTAATAACCTAATAACGAATAATAATAAAAATAAATAAAATAATAAAAAATAAGCCTAACAAAGCCCTTATCAACATTTAATTCAATGTTTTAAAGAAACAGTTACAATGAATTACTCTATCTCGAAATATACTTGACTTTGAGCAATCTCAGTCGAATACCACAACCATAATACCCGCAACGTTGTAACATTGCAAGTTTAATTAATCTATTCTGCAATTATTTAGTCTCTTTCTTCGAGAGTAACAGGAGAAATAAAAATCTATCTCTTAATTGGACGAGTTTGTTAGATAATGCTTATATTTCTTGCCTTCAGTGTGATTGTTTTGTTTATGACTAATATTTAATAGTATCTTTGTATCAGCTCCGGTTTCATATTCATATTAATTATAATATATTTTGCAATACTACGAAGAAACTGATCGAGTACTTTGACATCAGGATATTGTGGCTAGTTTTAACAGCAATTAACCAACTTCAAAAAAGGAGGAGGTTCTCAATTCGTACTCAAACGCTTGATCTATAAAGCATAAAACACACACACACACACACACACACACAGGCAGAAACGTAGATTAATTTAGGTTATTTCAATCTAGGCTTAAAAATAAAAGTGCCGTGTGCCGTATATCACGTAGACCTAATGGCCGCTGAAAGGTTCTCGAGTGGAAACCACATAATCCCAAGAGCAGCACTGGACGTCCACTGAGTAAGTGGACACTAGACAAGCTGACCAGAACGAGACTGAATGCGGGCCGCTTCCAAGCGGTCCTTGTGGTGATCGATGGAAGAATCGTCATATCAGCCAGCCACTTCAGCATATCTGGCAGAGTTAATGAAAATCAATAGCCGAACAATATGAAACAACTAGAAAAAGTTACCAAACTGATATTATTACGTGTAGAAAGAAAAAATCCATTTGAACACCTGGCGAAAAGCCACAAAACTCCAATACAATACCCGATGACGCAACAAAGGCTATTGTCCCATTTCCGACCGCACAACTGCACCAGTATTTTCTACTTTTTATAAACCCCGCTGCAAAGGATATCTCGTTTTCTATGCATTAAAGTGTTCAGCGAGTGAGGAAGTGAACTTTGTAAGTGTTGCTCTTTGACTTTGTCTTTTGGTGGTGATGAAAAACGTTGAGCGAAAAGTTTCCACTACGTGTTTGTTTTTTTAAGATGAACACACTGTTTTAACATGTTGTTGTTTGTCTATGTGAGATATCCATGTGGAAGATATATGTCAAGCAGTGGACATCTTACGTCATATAATGATGATGACTATCAACGTAATATGAATAGTTAAATATAATGGATAAATCGGGTTAAGTAATGTAGGTATTGATCAGTCATACTTTGGATGGGTGATCGCTATAGTGCCATTTGTCTGGCAATAAAGTATTTCAGTGCTTCAGAGACCATTTTTTTTTTTTTTTTTTACAAGTTTGCGTTTGACAACTGTCTCACCTGATGTTAAGTGATGACGTTGTCTAGGATTTAGCACGCAAACCTAATTAATATTTTATATATTGTGTCAGGCCGTGGTGGTACCGGCCTAGAATAGTACTCCCCCATCTCTTCCCGTGGGTGCCGTAAGAGTCGGCTAAGGGATAACTTACCAGGAGGTGGGCAGCAGCGCCTTCTGAGGATTGGAAATCATACTGCGCTCGCCAACCCGCGTGCCAAGCGTGGCGAGTATTGGCAAATCCCCCCTATATGGGGGAGGCATACGTCCAGCAGTGGACGCACATGGCTGAGAAAAGAAAAAAGAAAAAAAATATTGTGTCTGTGTATCTTTATATCTATATTATCATTAAATAATTTATGTAACTTATAATCAATGTTTTGTATTTTTTAGAAATAATGGATATATTGTTCATAGAAACTTCTAGTAATTTATTGTGAAATAGAATTATTTTGGGTAGACACTGCCTTGCGCACCACAATTATTTTTAATTAAAACAAAAGGCAGGGAACATAAATTGATGTAGCCTTTGAGTTTTACAATAAAGAAACATTTCTGTTTGCATTTGTATTGATAAAGATTAAAAGGTCAGATTTTTTTATTATTTGTATGTAAGGTGGTTTTAGTTTTAATGAAACTCTATGGATTTTTTCTGTGTTACAGATGATAATAACATATTCAGAAATGTTGGTCCTAAAACTGTTGATTTGCATCGCACCAGTCCTGGCAACCACGAGAAAAGTAAAGAATCCTTCAGGAACCTTGGTCGACTTCACGGACCCTAAGGTAAATAATTAAAAAGGATGTAGTAATGTTACATGATGTAATATCATGTAACCAATGATATTATTAAAAAGAAACATATAAAGTGACTAAGATCACGGAACCAAAAACTGGACTGAATACCGCTACAGACAAACGCACGCACCGGTGTTAGTTTTACACACGCAATTATTGGGTCTTGGATCTTTGTTGTGATGTCATTGTGTGTGCCCATGCCTCCAGCGACACAGAGAATCCTAGTGCGGAGGTATGAGTGTCAATAAAAAGCACCGAAAAGCATTATTACTGTCTAATTACATCCCACATTTGAATTTTATGCAAACTCAGCAATCTTGTCCATCAGTAAGCTTTTTATTCTGCGAGTGAGTACTCAAACAAAACAGCGCGAGGATATGATTTCTGTAACCAACGCATTCAGGACTTCTCATTACCAAAGTTATTTTTGCTTTTTAAGCGAATATAAAAATAATTATCACGTATCATTTTACAAAATAAAAGACACGATTGTAAATTTAAAATTTACAGACTGGCCTCTCAAGTTCGCATATAAAATAAATAACGAAAATAGTTATTTTCTTAACTAGTAGATTTTTAAAATAATACAAAAAAACCTTGTATGTTACACACAATATTCAATATACAATAAAATCTGCATGGCCGATTCCATATAATCCAGGACTTTTACTGTGTTACAGCATTTCACAAGTGTTAAAATTGTTGTGTTATGATTATAAGATTCTATGACGGACAAGTTGTAACATAATCCTACTAATATTATAAATGAGAAAGTTTGTGAGTATGCATGTATGCTTTTTACTCTTTCACGATTAAACGACTGGATGTATTTGGATGAAATTTGGTATGGAGATAGCTTATACCCTTGATTAACACATAGGCTTATTTTCATCATCACCCTTTTTCATCACCACGCGTGTAAAACGGATTTGGATGAAATTTGGTATGTAGATACCTCAGGCTCCGGAACGACACATAGGCTACTTTTGATCATCGTCATCATCATCACCATCATCATCAATAATCACCACGCGGATAAAACCATGGAGCGCAGCTAGTAAGTAGTCGTGGGTTAAAGTCCCACCATTAGCTATTTTTTCCTCCTAAAGTATATATGATATTAATAGAGAGACTGTAAAACAGTGAGCATTCTAGATCTAGCGTGATAACATCTTCGACCATATCATCGCTGACCATCAAGTGAGATAGTGGTCAAACGCTAGATCTATACAGTATAAAAAAAAACAATTTTCAGGTTCAAGGTCACTTAGACGCCCTCGTCCGCATGGCTCAGTCATGCGTGATCAGGGTACGTGCGACCCCCAAAGACGTCAGAGCATACTTCACCAACTCCTCGCCGACATCCAGGTCCGGCCAGTGCTTCGCTGCTTGCATGCTGGAGCAAAGCGATGTTATTAACCATGGGAAGGTAGGTTACCTTCACTTCATACAAATACAGTCATCTCCTCGCGTGTCGTCGGTCATAAGATGTTTCTAATACCAACGAATGGAACAAACATAATCAGCCAGGCTCCACTTACTACTAGGTCCGTACTTATGGGGTGTTTAACAAAAGACCCCCGTGAGTGTTTAAAAGTTTTTGTTAAAATATGATATATTTTTAACATTGCTCTTTCGAAATATAATATGTGTCCGTAAAAAACTGAATAGGTTCAAGCCAATTAGTGAAATACGAGACATAAGGGAAAACTATTGTACCTCGTTTTGGATAAGCAAAGTGAAGTAAACCATTCTTAGTCATGTGTATTCGTTTTTAAAATAAAATCCAAAAAACCGTGACAGATCTCACAGAAAGAAAATTCAAATCGGTTGTTTACCGAAAAATCCGAAAAGATTGGATCCGAAATCTTGGGATCAATATAGGATTTTTCTTTAATTAGACCGTTCATGTCATGTCATGTGTCTTCGACTAGATTATCCTAAAAGGTACGTTACGGAACAATCGTAGACACGTGGGTGAAACCCAGATGTTGAACTATATGGATAGCTATCGAACATTTCGAAGTCCAAGAAGTTTACACGCAAAAAAAAACTTATTCTTACGCTCTTATTAATGGATCATAACCATAATGAAATGATAATTCTACGGCGTTACAAATCATTTTAAAATAATCTATACTACTACTAACAATATTATGGTAATCATAGTTTTAATTTATATAACATGTATGGATCTTTATGTCTGAATAATAATTGATTTGATTTGATGTTCTTTAATGTTAAACGTCCATTGAAAACTCGTTTACTGAGTCCCTGCAACATAAATAATTACCGATTGCGTCACATGGTTCTCCTTGAATTAACAATAGATTAACGTAACTTAAATAGATATAACTTTTAATAAATTTAATGAACCTAAATTATTTATCGCGTGAATTTAGAATCTTTTCAGCTTATTCTGCTGAAAGTCCTACACGTCTAATAAACTTATAAAAAAACACTTATTAAGAGAACAGTTAATGAAGGTCAATTGTAATTGAACAAAATTTGATTTCATTAGCAAATTTTATTAGTGAAAAATCATTTTCGACAGACCACATTTTTCCTTTATCATTCTTAGTCAAACCGGAAAATGCACTTGAGCTGTGTGTTACACCAGAAGAAAGCATATTAAAAAGTCTAAAAATTTAAATAATATTTTTTTTTGAGTTCGTAAGCTATCTGTAAAGAACAGTTTTGTGATTAAACCAACACGCATCAGGATTTGTTCTGCCTGTAAACACCCGCGAGCCTCTACAAATCACCGGCACCTCTTAAGCCCGTAATGTAGTATATGATAGATAAATGTAGTGTAATATAATTTATTATACATTTGAAACACTACTATAAACCACTAAAAGCTAGAGTATATTTACTTAGGAACAATGAACAATATGAATTAACCTCAGCGCATTAGCAGATGATGCAAGTTGCATTTAACGACGACCGCATTGTATTGTTGCTAACTGTTATTTCCTCTATGTCTCTACAAAGCGACATATAAATTAGGTTTATAAAGTAACACAGCTAACACAGTATTGAATCTTTGTTCTGTGAATCTAGTTATATAGCTCTGTCGCAGAGATAATGTATTTGTTTTGCTAAATTGAGTCAATATCAAAGTGTAGCGGTACAGAGGTGTCTGAGAAATATCTACGTGCGAGAAAGAGAGAGTTTCTAGAAGTTCCAATGAGTAATGTGTGGGGAAGGGGGGACGTCAGGTTTCGGCCGCTTTCAATCAGTTGATGTGGATGTCCACGAAGGAATCCTAATAAGGAAGCCTAGGATTTAGTATGTTACGATTGAATATTTTGTCTGTATGACTAATTGTGTAGTATAGTGTTTAATTTTTCCAAGTATACCATTTTCAAATAAAGCACTTAGCAAAGCTAATGCTAATTCTGTACTCTGAAAAGGTCTCTTCAAAGGTTATGAAAACGTGTTTATTTACAACTAGGAACTTTAAACTGTATTAATATAACGAGTGCGTAGAGGATAAGTTTCCGGTCTGACGACGTAAAACGTCCCGTTTGTGTTTTAGTATCTGGGTAATGTTTTGGAAAAGTAAATCGTTGCTATTTTGAATTTTATAGCTCCAATTTTTTTTAATTATTGTTGCAGATGCACATATTATATCTAACATTTTACCTACATATCCGAAATGGAGAAAAAATACTGCGTCGTGCCTTACATTGACTGATCGCGATGCCATGTTAAGTAATAAGTCCGATAGATAGAAAGAAAGAAAGAAAGATAGATCGATAGACTTTCTACGTTAATATAATAGCAAAAGTTTCTTTTTTTTTCCCCAATATGTAATTAATCCACACTACCTTTGTTAGCCCATATCTCTACTATAAGCTCTGGTCGCTACCAGTTGGTATCGGGCCCATAAAAGCAATGCTGATCCGTTTAGCCAAATATGTACTACCATATTTGATCAGGAGTCGCATCCATCAAACGCTCTGTTAAGTTTATAAATATATTTTTTATTGATATAATCAATCAAAACACTTTATTGAACACCAAAAATTAAAACAACATAAGATATAAATATAGAAACACTGTTATCCCAATTGACGGCCTTATCGCTTTAAGTGGTTTCTTACAGAGTATTTTTTTTTTATTTACACAAGATTGTTTATATACGTGGACCCGAACCACGGAAAAGGCAAGCATCGAGTGCTTAGTTCTCTTATATATTATACAATAACTTATATATACTACACAAGAAAATTAACAGTAAGTACCTACATGTATATAGTACATAAATACATACTCCAAGTTATTCGGGAAACGCGATTAACGATTTGGATGATAGTTCGTGCCTGGATTATGATTATCCCTAATTAGTTATAAAATATGTATATTTGTATCTTGGGTGGAAGTGTAAAGCTCGGTCGCCAATGTATTCATAGCTTGAAAGCCTTATTTTTATTTTATGTATTAGCGAAAAGAGGACATTGTATGAAATAAACACAGTTGAATTTGAATAGCGAAACCATCGTACTATGAACTAAGAAATTTGTGTTTGTTATTAATACAATAATGCCAGTTGTCAATCAGTTAATTACAATACTCACCTCATATCATCTCTTTTCCACATGATCATCAGTATTGAATGGTGTATGTCCTGTTGAGAACGCGTGAATAATAAGTGGGAAGATGAATGACATGAACATCATTATATCCAAAATAAAAGATTTAAATATGCTCATTAAAAAAACTGCAATTGTTAGAGCTGAGAGTCCGGTTTGCTCGTATGTCAATCCTAATCTTGATCGATTTAGATAATCGCATTACAGAGCACTCAGCGGATATTCAGCGATCCGTGGTGGTAGTGCCAAATCGAATTGGACTATTTTCTTATATAAATACATATGTGGATTGAAAAAGTTAGGTAAACCTTACAAGTTCTGTATGAGCAAGGCTATCCATTATCGTTGAATATTCGACCTGTAGATGATACCTGGAAACATTGTGATTTCAACAGACGGGAATTTTTACGCGTAATATTTTCCTATCGATAATGTTGTGTGGATATTCAAGATAAAATTGAATGTATGAATGATAGCCCTAGACCTGAACTTTAGTTATTAAATTCATAGCAAGGTTTTCTTAATACCTGTTTGGCTATCGTTATCACCATCCAGTTTGAAGTTACTTTCGCAAAGCACGCAGTGTCTTCAGGCAGCTGTCCTTAAGAGCCATTTAGCATTTTAGTTTTAGCGTCAATCCACCTTAGGTGATATCGCTCTTTTTTTGTAAATATGATTATATTTTGATGACATTAATAATTACAGTCAAGCCTTCAGGCCAATAAGTAATTAGATTTTTACTTAAACAGGTAAATTAGAGTCGATATCGCTATTGTCGATTATTGTCTAAGAATCCGCTAGGACTCACGTGATATTTGCTGGAAAATTACTCTTCGACCAGTTTCGAACTAATTTGTAGTTCATCTTCTGAGAGTTATGATCGTTTCCCAGATGAAGAACTGCAAATCGGTTCGAAGCTCGTCGGTGATTTCCCGTGAGTCCCCGCCCGTTCTTAGATAATAATGACATCGTCACTGACCGTCGGTTCAGACAGTAATAGAATACACAATGTGCAGCATGTTTACGGATCGTCCGTAACGGAAGATATAAATACAACGATGACCATGATGACCTCATTATCATCATCATCATCTTAGCCATAGGATTTCCACAGCTGGACATACGCTTCCCCATTAATTTCCATAAGGACTAGTTGGAAGAGGCCCGCATTCAGCCCTTGCCTGCAAAGTCAGTCAGGTCGTTTGTCCACCTTGTCGGTGGCCGTCCTATGCTGCGCTTGCCAGTCTGTGGTCTCCATTCGAAAACCTTTCGACCCCAACGGCCATCAGTTCTTCAAGCTATGCGCCCTGCACACTGCCACTTGAACTTGCTAATCCGCTGGGTTATATCGGGGTTCTTTCGTTCTTCTATGGATCTCCTCATTTCTGATTCGATCGCGTAGAGAAGGCCCATAGTCAGAAACCATCTTTCAGTCCCGTAAGTCATCACTGATAACACACACTGTTCAAAGACTTTCGCAATGCCTGAATTACGGCATTTTGGACGAGAAGTCGTCGCGGAGCTTCCAGAACGCTGCCCAACCGACGCTAAACCCATGAAAAACTAATAAATAATTTGTAATATTCAGATAAACAGAGAGCTGTTGGTCCACCTATCAAGCCTGGTAAACGGCAAGTCTTCTAGAGTTGTTCGGAAACTCAACAGTGTCTCCAGACTTTGCTTGGACAGCATCGAGGGAATGTCTGACCGTTGCCAGCTCGCTTCCACCTACAACGACTGTCTGAACGAAAACATGATAGAGTTCGCTTTCCCGCTTGATATCGCTGAAGAGGCTGTAAGGAAGATGCCGTTCCATTTGATACAGCCTAAGTGAGTAAGTCTACATTTTAAGCTGCTTTATTAGCTTGAAATATGGATATTAGTGGTAAGAGAGTTAAATAGTTTAAAGATAGTGGTGTGGGTGGGGACGGCTCCAATTTCTTTTTTAAGTTCACGGCACTGAAGACAACCTTTTTTTAATGAAGAACTTATACAATATAGCTGCGTCCCTCGGTTTTGCTCGTGTGGACTACGGTTTTCTGCTAGCTCAGTTATCTCAAGTGTGCCGTACTTTTACCAGAATAAAATAAAGCCCAAAAGTTCGTGTGTATGTGTGTACATGTGTTCGTCACGCCTCAACGGCTTGATACAACAAATACCTAATAGGTAACTTCTGTCTTTCTTTTGCATTTTCATGCCAAACCCGCTGAAACAATTTTGATTATATATCGAATAGGGATATATGGGACCTTGGAGAAGGACATAGGTTACTTTTATCCTTGAAAATGTGTTCACGTGGGATAACAGAGGTGGCGGAAAATCCGTAGTCCACGCGGGTAAAACCGCGGAGCTCAGCTACTATATAATATTTGTGACGAGCTTATATAAACCATAAAAAATATGTAAACCATTTTTGTGTACTATTAACACTAACACTAATAACAAATTAAGAGGCAATTAAAACAGAAACAATGAAATCATTTCGTATCGTTTAATTTCGTTAATTTGTGCTTTAACTACCTTTTTGACAATTATTTATAGTGTATGTTTTGCTTCCGGGCTGTTTGGCCGTGGTCTAAGTGAAACTTGTGTTCCAGAGTATCAGTAATTGAGAAGACGCCGCGAAGGAGAGTTCTACGCTCTTGTCGCCGCTCGGACCTGAACCACTGAAGATGTCGGCCGCAGTGATCGACGAAACGTCTGGAACACAAGTTTCGATTAGACCACGGCCAAACAGCCCGGAAGCAAAACATACACCATGCAACGCCGGCCGTGAAAGCCTTAAAGTTTACAATTACTTATAGCATCGATAAGACAATGATAATTGTCAAAAAGGTAGTTAAAGCGTGAATGAACGAAATTAATCGATACGAAAATGATTACATTGTTTGTGTTTTAATTGCCTCTTAATTTGTTTATTAGTGCCTTAAATAATGTTTATATTGTTTTCACTATGGTTGACCTAACAACTAACCCTTGTGTTGTTTCAACAAAACACTTCATTTCTAACTTTTAATCCGCCGCTTTGATACTCGAAACTCTCGTATCGCTCTGAATTAGAAATTATCAGACTTTTTATCGAATTAAACGAGTCAAACTCATTGAAAGTCGAAGTTGATTACAGACTTTGACTTCGTAATGAATATGCAAATTGACACCGCCTCACTACCTGACATATTTTTAACAAGTATCGCAACTATTTGAGTATGCATCACTGGACTTAGAAAACTTTGAATTTGATTTATTCCTACTTTTTATTTGTTTCAGTTTGCCACCGGAGATCAGACAGACGCAGTATTAATTACTTGTATACATTCCAACTTGTCTAGATAAGATAATTATAGAAGTCGTTTTTTTCTATGTTTGTATATTTAATGTTTTAATTATAAAAGGTGACAACATACATGTAGTTTTATATTCATTATTTTGTCAAAATTGAAATAATATATTTAAGAATTGTAAATTAATACCATATACTATTAAGCTAGCAACACTTTTAAAACTGTCACGAAACACACAGAGCGTTAAGCATCTTTCTTTGAGAGCCAGTTAGCATTCTAAGTAGTATGATTCCACCTGTAACCACATCGCCACTTACTATCAAGTGGTGGAACTTTGGATATATCACACTAATACTATAAATACGAAAATGTGTGTGCTGGTGTGTTAGTTACCTTTTCACGCCTTAACGGTTAAACAGATTTGGTTGAAATTCGGAATGTAGGTGTCTTATTACCTGGATTGACAAATAGGCTAAATTTCATCACCGAAAAATCGTATGGTTCCACGTTTCCAAATATGCAACATATTTTTATTGCCTAAAACAATGCCGTGGTATAGGATAACAACTAATAACAAGTATTGTTTTAAACTTTCATGGCTTTTCACAATAAAAATATAACTAATAACAATCCCTGTAGCGTGTGAACTTCAGAGGAATACAGCGAGCTTACCCACCAAATAACCACCAATACAGTTATTAGGTACCCAAAGCTGAATGTGACTTCATCAGTTTGGTGGACCTAAACAGTTCTTAGACATTTTTATTGCTCCCTTATGTTACGTACCATGACTCTTGTACGATATAAGATACGCAACTCAAATAAAAAAGAAATATTTAAGTACCACTCAACACGAAAATACTCTAAAAGTCAAAAAATAATAATAGATATGTTTTCAAAGTAAAGCAAACATCTATTGCTGCACGCTTTTTTCTAGGTGCGTGTTTTACGACAAGCCTTGGGGCACAAGCGGCGGGTTCGTGTGTCAGAGAGGATGTCACTTACTCTTGAAGCTATGCTTGAGAGGAGGTGCATTCTATATAGCCGCCGTCTGCCTAAATTATAGATTTAGGACTTCTTCTTCTTCTTCTTTGGGTGTCATCTTCTAACGAAGGTCGGCGATCATAAAGGCGATTTGCATCCTGGACACAGCAACTCTGAACAATGAACGGGTGCTTTTGTTGAACTACTGGCGTAAGTTCTTTAGCCAGGATGTTCTTCTTCTCCCAACACTGCGTTTCCTGTTGCAACATTGATTTAGATTTAGGACAGCGCAGATAAATTTATCTATATGAAAATGAATCCATATTTCTTTTAGTCCGGCATCACGCGTGAACGGCTGGACTATTTTTGCTAATTCTTTTTTGTTTTATTTGTTATTGTCACGAGAAGATTCTTGTAAAGGAAAAAATAAGGAAATTGAGTGGAACATTAGAAAATTTAAGAAAACTTAACAAGTAAATTAACTTTCCACTTTCAACTTCTTGTTTCTGGTGGCTTGTGCGGGGGTGCCACAATTTCGCCAATGTCAAGTTAAATTTGACAAACCTTTGAGAATGTATACTTTTCTATATGGCGTTTGATATAACTGTAAGTTGTTTGACAGTTGGTTAAGACAGTACAACATCTGTCGGGTTATGTAGTATAAAATAAAATTGTCAAAACTTCACCTCAATACACTTTCTATTTCTGGGTTCTACACAACTACAAAAGTCTTCTTCAGATTAGGTTTAGAAACTCAAACTATTAAGGTCTTGCCTTTTGCTCAAGTTCTTATAGGCTAAGTTACAATTAAAATTATATTATGGTGCAATAGTGAGCTTCTTACATTTACAAAGTAGCCTTACTTGTATTTATCTTGCTACTACAAGCTTTTTACATTTCCGGATATTATTTATATTTTGTTTCAAATGGAGCCCAATTGCAAAGGCTATATAATAATAGGTTTTTTAAAATTTGTCACTATATTTAATCAACAATATAAATACGAGAAATAACATTAATAACGGAGTATTTAACCATGTCTTTTATTTGTTTTATTTGCTCGATATTTATATAGGCACAATTGCATGCGAATTACTAATTACAATACTGCAGCTACTACAATAACATTTGAGCAATCCACTAGCTATTGGTAGCCTATAGATAACTTAAATGTTCTAACCCGCTACCGGCTGGCAGCGTGCCCAGAATGCTAGCAGCATTGCCACGCTGAATTGCATGCGCCATGTTAAATATCCTGATTATAATATTAATTCTTGTATTATTGACGATGTCAGTTTAAAAAAAACCATATACAGTGAGAAATACAAGTGTAGTTGCGTATCGAATTCACGATAAAATAAATCTGTTTGCTAAAGACTCAACTTCAATTGGTTGCCATGACATTGTACAAAATGAATATATTCCGCACGAATACTGGATACGAGTATTGGCTGCAAACAAACGAACTCGAACTTCACAAATAAAATACAATGTCTGTAATCAATTTTCATTCACTTTATATTTGCTTTCCAAGTGTATGTTGAACAAATAAACATGCTTACTGTCCACTAGATACGATATTGCAATCTGGAGCCTAAGTCTACTATTCAATATGACAATATGATCGGCTCACAATTGGTGAATTTGACAGCTTTGGTAGTCCGCTATTTTTAATTCGTCCACATTGAATCAATCTCGATTCAATTCTAGATTCAATGAGACAGCGCGTTATTTTCGTAGTCTGTTAGTACATTAAATGTCAAATGCCCTACTAAACCGACACAGGCCGAGCATAGATTCAACATAGACTCAGGCTGCTATGACTTAGCAGACTACGGATTTTTGACGTTGTCTTATTGGCATCGGCTCGGCCTCGCAGCAGACTGAATATGAACTTTGAATTAGTAGACTTGACACCCTGGTAACTCTAGACTTGTAATAATCTTATTTTTTATTTGATTGAATTGATTTAGCTTTTTACAGCCATCTCATTTCGTTTTTCAGCTTTCCAGGAGAGCGACCTTAACTCAAAAGAACTTCCTCAAATTAACGATAGTTAATTAATACCGCAATTCAAAGAGACCGTTAATGTCAATTGATTGATACGTGTTTATTTTTTCGAAATAAAGCTATCTTTATCAGCTTCATTTAAAGTAAAGAACTGTCTGAATCAATTGCCATTTATTCGTTTGCTTTTCATTACTTATTTCAAATTTACTATTATAAGCGACATTTTATTTTCATTTTTCGCCAAATTTAACCATAATTATTTTTTCTACTCTTCATGGTTTTTATATTTTACTATTTTGAACCGTATATTACCAATATTAAGGTTTTGGAAGTTACTTACGCAAGTACCTAAAATAGACGTAGTTATCTTTTTATGCGTGACAAAAAACCTTTAGAAAATCAATTTTGGTAGGAAAATAATATATCACTGATTAGATAATATAATTTTGAGTTGAAATTTGTAAAAAAATGAATTTCGCAAATATGCAGTAGTCTTTTTGATCTTTGCTGCCGTCGGTATATTTGATGATGGGGCATCAAGTACCTCTTCTTCTTCTTCACTTTTATGACCATCAATAAAATTAATAAGACTATACAAAACTAGAGCCACCACCTGGAAGAAATAGTATGAAAAACTGCTGACATCCCAATAAGTTTTACAATTTATTTATTTCAGTACAATCATAGATTCGAGCATTATACGTATTTTTGTTGTTTTATGTAGTTCCAAAATTATAGTGTTACCTTTTGGCTACTAATTTTATGCCTTGCCTTAAACAACGCTTGTTGTATTTTTTGGTAAAATAATTTTCAAAATTGGTTCAGTAGATCCCGAGATTACTTCCTGCAACCTCACAAACCTTACCTCTGTATATAAAGTATAGATACAACATTCAGAATAACTGTGACAAAATGTCTAATTGCAACATTAAACTGTCAACCTATATTTCGTTATGTGCACCGAATTTAAGTTTTCCTCAACAAACAAGATTTAGTGTGCCATGGGTAAGGTTCTTAACGAGGTCATAGGGGTCGTAGGGCGTAATACTTTGTGATGTACGTCGGGCATAAAACAGGCTAAAAAGAGACAGAACATAGTTCTGCTGTCCTCTATCAATTTATCACCGGGTTAATAGTTAATACTATTCTACGTCTATTGTCGTTTTCCGTATAATTTATGGCCAAAACAACGCTCGCAATTCAAACACGGGATTCGCGTGGCCATGGACGCAGTCGATAAAGATAGAATTTTGTTGACCTTAAAGATATAATTATCTCGATGACTGTTGTACGTACACGACTAATAGTGTCATATGGACGTTGCTTTTAAATTCTGTGGAATAATGATCGAGTGCAGTTGCATTTCTGTTTTGCATATCTGTTAGATCAGCGCTTGTTGTTTACAACTAACATCATGCTGAGTTGGGACCGTTTTGTGACTGGGCACAGCGAATAACACTTATTTTTTCACCAATTTGCTTTTGTCGTGACTTAATATTTAACCGACTTCAAAAAAAGGAGGAGGTTTTCAATTCGACCCGTATGTTTTTTTTTTTAAAGTAAAGTTTTTTATGTTTTTGCCAAGAATAAAGAATTGTCTAATAATGTACTTATATTATAAAGAGGAAAGATTTGAACTTTTGTATGTTTGTTACGAATACAATGAAGAACTAACTGAATGGATTTCAATTTAGAATGCTGCACATTGTCCCTGAGTAACATGTTTATGTGCTGTGAATGCTGTGATAGTGTGTGTTCATGACTCCTGCGACGCAATGAATCCTAAAGCAGGTGTATGAGTGCGAGAAAAAAATATGGACTAAATTTATTAGTAGGAAAATTATACTAGAGTACAACAAAAGTACAAAATTCGAATAATGTGTATGTAATACGTTCGTATGGAATACGAAACCGGGACGGGCCGCTAACTATGTTATATACTATACCGCCTTTACTGGTTGATAGTATATTATGGATATGCTAACCTAGAATGGCGACTATATAGCTCTTAAATAAGGCAAACACTCAAATTGTAAACTTAACTTTTATATGGGTAAATCCTAAATTTGACAATGATGATTCCACATTATTGTGACCGTTCCATCTTAGGACGACCAGACGGACGGAAATGCGACATCCATACATGGTGGACGTTCCAACTTGTCGCACGAAGCGTTTTGCTTCCACATTCATAGTGCGTACAGCTAACGAATGGAATTTATTGCCTAAATCTGTGTTTCCGCAAACATACAACCTGGGTATCTTCAAGTCACGAGTGAATAGGTATCTTCTAGGCAGGCGTGCTCCACCGTAGACCGCATCATCACTTAACATCAGGTGAGATAGTGGTCAAACGCTTGCCTATTCCCAATAAAAAAACCGATGCAAAAAAACGCTGTAAAACGCTTTCTCACACACTCACATCCCCTCAGCTAGATTTCCTGTACGCAACCATATTACAGAAACATACAAGACGGGTACAAATTACAATCTTCTATGGTCAGCATATAAAAGTTTGCCTCAGCTGAGATTCGAACCCGGTGATTTGACCCCAGGAACAAACCAGGTCACTGACCACGTAGCCATGACAACCGTCATAAAGCTATTTATCTCATCTGACTACCAGCGATTAAATAAAAAATATCGTTCTCATTATCCTTTAGTGCAGGTATGTATGTTAATGATATGGCAAACAACGGAATCGCTAAGATTCTAGCGGTCAAGTTATGTTCTAACCACAATTTTGGGGCTTTGGTTTTGGAAAGGTTTCGGCTAGATAAACTTTGCTGCGAGCCCTTCAGGATAGAAAAGACTAACCTACCTACTTTGGAAAAAAATCAATGGCCGTTTAGAAAACAATTTATAATACTTTAATATGTGCAGATAGGCCAAACAATACTGTTACGAGGTTCATCTAAATTATCACACGGGAGAAAGGTGGCAAAGGGTAGAAAAGCTGTAAAAAGTTATTAGAAACCGTATAGAACGCACCTATCGCGGGTAGAGTAAACAAAGCGAACTTATTGGACGGTGAACAAACAAACAGCAGTCGGAAAATACGGAAGGTACGTCCTTAGCATTGAATTATGTTTGAACAATGGCTGCGTAGGAGGAAAAAGGATATTGATTGGTCATTCCCGTGTTTACAATATGAATCTATAAAAGTTGTATGAGTAGCTTTAGGACTATCTGTTGACCTGTTTTTAAATGACTTTTAGAAGGATGAGCGTTCTTTATTCGAAGCGTGATTTGTTTTAGCTATATGACCATACACAGCCTACATATAAGTTATAATTATTTTTTTTTTTACATATTATAAGTTTGCGTTTGACAACTGTCTCACCTGATTTTAAGTGATGATGTTGTCTAGGATTTAGCACGCAAACCTAGAAGGTTAAATATATATTAATATTTAAAAAAAAACCTTTTCAAACATGCCCTCGCTCTGGACAGTGGGGTAATATTACCTCCAAATTGTTATATTATTATACTTACCGTGTAGAGTTTTGGGTAAATTATTATTGTTTCTCCAAGTTGGAGCGAGTGAAAAATCTGAAACGATGATAGCTCAGCGGTGGGGGCGTCGCCTGTCAAACTGACGGACACTGGTTCGATCCCCAACACTAGCTTGAGCTTCCGGTGAAGGTAACACCGTTATCAAATTCCCAGCATGGTAGTAGGGTACTTTCGAATACCCGTCTGGCTAGCTACCACCCTCGAGTTTGAAAAACTGTAACCAATCACATACATACCATCACTTTGAGAGCCAGTGAGCATTCTAGGTCCAGCGTTATAACATCTTCGACGACATCGTCACTGACCATCAAGTGAGATAGTGGTCAAACGCTAGATCTATACAGAATTTTAAAATAAGATTGTTTTTTTTTTTTTTACAACATTCACACAAGATCTGCAGGTCCCAAACTAGGCAGAGCCTGTACTACGGTAACCTGATGACTGATATATACTTATATACATACTTATATGTAGATATACTTATATACATATACACACCCAGACACAGGTCAAACAGACATGTTCATACACACAAATGTTTGACCTGTCCGGGAATCGAACCCGGGACCAGCGACCCAGAAGGCAGAGTGCTACCAACTGCGCCAACCGACCAGCCAATTGCTACGAAGAATAATCACACACTCAAAAATATATTCTCGTTTCAAACAGTCACATAAGAAATTGATATCAAAAAATACAAATCTGAATTACATTACATTAATGAAACTAGCTGTGCCCCGTGGTTTCACCCACGCAAGCTATGGTTTTACCGCTATCTGAGGAATCCTTCGGGAGTCCCACTTTTTCTTGGATAAAAAGTAGATCCTTCTAAAAAGTACCATCTACCTCTATATCAGAATTCATCAAATCCATCAAAATCAGCGGCTTAAGCGTGAAATCGTAAGACGTTACCTTCACATTTATAATATTAGTTTGGATTATAATAGAAAACTTGCTTTACGGATAGAGTCAGAAAATTTAGCGAATCACAGGTTTTTCCACAGGTACATTTAGATGACACCATTAATATATTTTTTTAGATTGTGATGGGCTGAAGTTGGGAACACTGTGACTTATTCATAGCAAGCGGTGGTTGGTACAATAACAACTACCGCTTGCTTACCGCGAACAAATTGTTTCAATGAAACCTTTTACACGTAATATACAAAGGGTTATGTTAAAGGTTCTAACTGCCGCTATACACATTAGGGAGCAGTTCTTGAGAGCCAGTAAACATTATAGATCTAGCGTGCTCGAAGGTATCTTCGACCACAGCGTGAGTGACCATCAAGTTGGATAGTGGTCAAACACCATATCTAAAAAGTGTATAAAAAACATGCCAAAACAAATTAATTAAATTTTTATGAAATTCTGCTTTAGTTTTTGCACAAGAGTTAATTGTTTCTACAAAAAACTTTGCAAGTAGTTTTACAATTCTGTTACGTACAATTTTCAGTTGTGAAATGACAGCTTTGTAGTTAAGGAAGTTATAAGAGCCATTACAACACCATAACAGCGCTTGTCGACGCCTTTAGCAACAAATTGAGTATGAAGTAGTAAGAAGTTTTGCAGAGAAATCTTCTGCCGGTACGAGACTGAGAAACATACAGATATTTACAGACACGTAAGCTATTTAGACCTCAAAATGTATTATTATGTGGTACTTTGACATATTTATTTATTTTCCGGTTTGATTTATTTATTTACTAGCTGCGCCTCGCGGTTTTACCCGAGTAGACTACGGTTTTATCCTTTCAGTTCAGGCGTGAAGATGTACCAGACATACAGAGTTACTTTCCATTTATCATATTATTCCGAATTACATTCAAATCTATATAGCCGTCAAGACGTGAAGGGGTAACAGAGATACAAGCACACAAACTTTTGCATTAAAATCATTAGTGTGATGAGGGTATGTTTGATCTTACATATACGGCAACTTGAAAATTAGGCAAATTCAAGGTTTTCCACTTTTCTTTCAGAAGTTCTATGGCTAAACGGAAATATGATTTTCCGTTTATTAAGCATTATATATTCTTTAAACATATTCGAGTTTCATAATTATAATTAAATCTTTTTACCTACATATTTTAATTTTTTTAAATATGTATTTTAAATCTACCGAAGCTTTTATTCGACTGTGGGAGAAGCCTGTGCTACCGCATTTAAACCTTACACACCATCTATTCCGCGCAAGCAAAGTTGGTCAAACGATCAACTTTCTTCGTAACTACACACATCCACCAAAATTTGACGCGCATCGCTTAATTCAGAGAATCGCATGATTTCTTATAGACACGTTTAGTTAAAGTTATTCAGAGAATCTAACAGTGCGTCAGTGGTGGGCTAATCTGATAAAGCGGGCTTCTCATTTAGCAAGACGAGTCAAACAGACCTCGAGGGCAAACTTTTCGTATCTTCAAAGGATTTTATTGCTCGGAGCACAAGTTCTAGAAACGCTATTGAATTCTTAACAGTTAAGATATATTCAGTTCCTTTGGGTTTCTGCAAAGTACGACTTAAAGCCCTTACATTTCGACGCTCCTCGGATGAAATCTAGCACGTTTATATAATTTAAAGGCAACTTGGGATTCTGATGGGTAAGGCCCGATAGCCGCCGCTAAATCGGTCCTTAGAGAGTGAAAGAAGAAATGTTGCTTACATTTACTTCATCTTTCTCTAAGGAATGACGACTCTAGTTGTAATGAGATATCGACCGCTATTCTATTACTTTGGCAATCCGCACGCATGCTAACCGACGCAATCAGGCTAGACTATTTGATTAATGCTTAAATTATATTTTTGTATGCGGTAGCCTAACACTAGGTGGGTGATTATAAAGTACTTTATTTTATTTAAAGAAAGAAAGAAAGAAAGAAAGAACATCATCATTTAACAAGAATGTTATTCTCGTTATAGTCTTTGATATAAATAATATATATATATATATATATTTTGAGTGTTTCACTAAGATTACTATAACTAATTACGATACTACAGCTACTGCGTTAACCTCGCGCAGTATGTGCGTCCCATCGTCCCATGAGTCAATTGTATGTGAATGTCGTTTGAGCTGATTTCCCATACTGCAAAGCGAACAGATATATTGCGTGAGTGCTTTCAACAATGCTCTTTCGTGAGCCAGCTTGGTATGTTTGTTCTGTAGAGTGCAAATAGTTTTACACACGAAGTGATATACAAAATGTAATCGTATAATATTAAAAGACGCAAAATAAAACATATAATTTAATTATTGTTGCGAAGGATAAATTAACACAGGTGAGGTGACTATCTGAAAATCACTTAAACTTTTTATGTATATCTCTGCCAGCATCAGCAATCAACCCACGATTTATCTTGTAAAAAAAAGATTGGATAACAAGATTTTTTAAATTAAAAAATGATACTCGCACTTAAATTGTTATGCCTTGTCTTTGCAATAGCTAGAAGATGGGTTTTGTGTGTTGCAGCAGTGAAAAGTTTTAGAGAGACTAATTTTTCATCTCAGTTGTGCTCTAATCGTGCTCCAGACTCGGTGTCATGATAGCAAAAAAATCTCAACGCTTTCATGTACAGACGACAAAGAATTTGGTATACCTATGTATGGTAATGGTATATATGTGTGTGACTTTGAACCTGCTCATAAGGCCCATAGTCAGAGAACACGTTTCAGTTCCGTGAGTTATCACTGGTAGCACACACTGCTCGAAGACCTTCGTTTTCAATCATTGCGGTATTTTGGATTGGAAAACGTCACGGAGTTTCCCGAACGCTGGCCAGCCGAGTTGGATTCGACGATTGGCCTCTTTCTCACAGCTGGACTTGCCTAATTTGACTGCTTGTCCTAGGTAGACGTAATAAATGATACTGGGGCGGGCGCAAAATAGACATTTGAAGTAATTTTCGTCTTGTCCATGTTCATTTTAAGGCCAACTCTTTGGGAAACTGGATTGAGGCCTTCGAACATCGTGCTGAGGTCTTCCGTCGATTCTGCCATAACCACAATATCGTCGGCAAACCGAAGGTGAGTGAGCGTCAGCCAATGCGGCAGTGAACAGTGTCGGAAGATAACGTCTCTCCGAAAAAGTGTTCGGGAAACAAAAGGTTTTAAGGAAAAGATCACAATCGGTGACCTTTATGTAACGTGTATTATGTTTATCTAATAAATATGACGCCCCCAACTTGTTGTAGTGTTACATTAATGTTTTCTTTAATTTGAATATTTGTTCGGCTGAGCACAGTGATTGATGACCCAAAGCATCATCCATCATCACCATGTTTCTTGATATAATCTTCCTTTCAAAGTTTTTATCCAACTTAATAAATAATTCCCGTAGAAGTATAAATAACTCACTATTGTCTAAGTTGACGTCAAAGCTTTTGATAAGATACTAGATAGATAAAGTTTTATTATCAGAAAAATGGTGCTTCGCATAGAAATAAATGATTTATTATAGCTAGGTATTTTGACCTAATTACCAACGGGTTCCTAAACTAGTCAAAGCCTGTATCTACTCAGACCATTCGTTTCCAAGCGGTTGTTTATAGCAACTAATTTATGTATCAAGATAATTTTCTTCTCCTCATTCACGGTAGCGAGCAGACGGGGCGCTTACATTAAAGACTTGCGCATACTGGCGGATGGTAGGCGAAAGCTTCAACAGGGATTTCCCTCTCCGCAGAGCTCACTGTCAAGAAAAATCCGGAAGTGGGCTTGGCAGACTCCAGCGCATACCGGTGCATGCCGTGGTACCAAGCGTACTCTACGTTACTCTGGAGAAAACTGCGCTACATGCTCCAAGGTCGATCACCGAGCATTGAAATATATACCTTACGTGGAATGGTTAATTTATTTTATATACTTGATATATTTTTTACATTCTCTGCTGTCCCATCCGCTAGTACGCGCAGGCCTAAGGCAACAAATTGCCCGTCTTTTCATACTAACTAGGCGACTCGTAAGAGCCCGTACTTAATTTAAGATAATGTCCTTACAAAAGTTGTTTCCGGCAGCAGACGGGTAGGTTTGCGTGCTAAATCCTAGACAACGATTTCACCTAACATCAGGTGAGACAGTTGTCAAACGCAAACTTATAATATGTAAGAAAAAAAAAAGATTTAAATTTATTTTTAGGCCCGCCTTTTAGGAAACTTGATAAGGCTTTCAAGCACCGTGCTGTGCGCTTCTATCAATTCTGCTGACCACAATATAGTCGACAACACACACTGTAGTCAATAACAAATGTGTATGAGGATTTTGAGTGAATATATACCTTCTCTACACATGCGTACTACATCTTAGACCTCGTCAGCGCTTAACATCAGGTGAAAAAATGGTTGTAACAGTTAGTTCAGATGTTGATAAAACTTAAAAAATTATATTCATAATGTATCTGGTCTATGCTATCTTATCCGATCAACTTAACATTTCGCCCAGCGCGAGCTCCGATTCAAAGCCATAAAGACGTTTTATTCATTTTATTCATATTCAAGAATGATTAAACAGGATAACTTATTTCTCACAAACACTTTGTTTGTCCACATTGCAGGCTTTCTAACTATACAAAACATTTGTTACTAAGCGAACAAGGTTGCATGTTCTATTAAAAAAAAATGTACTCTAAAAATTGAATTTTACCTTCGAAGATATTTACGTGGATATACAAATATGTAAATAAAAATTAGAAGTAATCAATCAACTCGAAAATCAAAACTAAACATTTTCTCCCACACCGTTAGAGCCATTTCTGAGATACCAATACTAACCTTATGTCTGGAAATTTGGTATGGTACTGTAGTCTGTACTGAAAATTTTCTTTTTTGTACACTTTCGTATTCATAGAACGAATGTCAATAAAATATTTAGATAATAATATTAAAACTCACGTTCATGGTACACTGTTTTTTACGGGTATAACGTGGTACTTACGCGTAGTCGATATCACGATCGACAATTGTTTCGGCTTCTTCCGGAAGCCTTCATCAGGATCTTGAGTGCGGTGCGTTAGTCGTAACGGGGTCAGTGCGAGACGGGACATTACGACTAACGCACCGCACTCAAGATCCTGAAGAAGGCTTCCGGAAGAAGCCGAAACAATTGTCGATCGTGATATCGACTACGCGTAAGTACCACGTTAGACCCGTAAAAAACAGTGAAAAATATTTAGATTCTAGCGAGAAGAACGTGTAAGATACTCGGGGCCATTCTTTTCAAATAGGTTTTACATTGTTTTCATGTACGTTTTAAACAGTTACATAATATATTATTATGGCAGAGGTTGAGCGTTTTAAGTGTTTTGTCTTTTGAATATTAACAGCCCGCTTATGCAGGATAAAAATAGTCTCTATATAAGCAATTTAAGATTTAATTTCCAACGTATCCGTAGATATTTATATATCCACAGACAAGTTAGAAACTCACTTATGACGTTATAAACAGAAAATATATATTCATAATCCACTATTGAGAAGAACTTTATTCAGTCTCGTACCGGTATAAGATTCCTCTCCAAAACTTGTCGACCCTAACATCTTCATAACCAATTCGTTGCTACAAGAGCTCTTATGGTGCTGAAATGACCCTTATAATACTCGGTAAATTGTCCGCACAGATTTGCAAGACTACTTGTAAGGGTACGCTCGCGTAAGACACCAGCCAAGCTATATTTTGCTCTAACTCAGACTTTACGATGTTTAAGCACTCCAATACTGACCGTAATTTGCTGCGCCTAAAATTTGGTCAAACCCTACGCATATCTGTCATATTGATTATGCTCAAATGGCCCAAGGGCTTCTATTTCTTGATTTGGCGATAACTTGGTTGGCTGTTCAGGATAACGGATGCCTTTTTTCCTAGAAAATCATCGCTTCTCAGTAGGTCGCCTGTAGTCGTCCGGTTCCGGGGCGATCAAGTCCTGCCTGGTAGCCCAAGGGAGCCCCAACGGACCGATCAGCACAAGGCTAGAGATGACCACCCAATATCGCAGTTTTCTTCGATCTCATCAGGGGGCGGCGTGGCTTCGCCTGTTGTGAGGCCTGGCGTCTTGCTTTTTCTGAGCATCTCTTGTTTCCCTCGCGGGTCGGCAGATAGCGGATGATCACTCCCTTTTCGTGAGACCCTTTAATACGAGACGATAACAAGGTAGGTTTTTTTAAAGATTAGAAGCTTGCTTTTGACCGCTGCCTGATCTGATGTTACGTGACGATGCGCTCGTACGTATAGCACGCTAATTTTCAAGGTTTCACTCACGACTTGAAGACTCCAGTATTGTGCCTATTAGTAAATACAGAGTCGGGCAGTGAATTCCTATATAATATTTAGAATTAAAATACTACTTCTATGTAGGTGTATTATGTCTATATTAATAATTCCATATGGGATCTCGCCCGACTGCCTAACTCCCAACTCCGACTTGGAGATTTATTATAATATACAAAAAAGTTTCAAAACTATTGATCATATAATATTCAACGATGTAATAGACGGGCCCAAGCCAAAAAAAATTAAAACCTCTAAAGTGTGGTTGCGGAACACACTTCGGGCACATTCGCGTCAGTTAGGTTCTGTCCCTGAGAAGAGCGTTACATACGTCAGAGAGAACACTCGACCCAAAATCCAACTACTAAGTGCGACAAGCATAGTGCGCAGAGGCGGCGACTAGTGCAAACCTAAATGCCAACGCCCGCCGACCTTGAACGATGTAATGTTATATGTTCTGACTTGATATATTTGATGATTCGTATGTGCTGGGCCCGTCAATTTATTTAACTGAGGTCGTTGCCCTAAAAGGCATAAACATCTAATCCTGGTCAACGTAATACATATTTTTGCCTTTTGTTTTCAGTCTTGGCAGCGGCGCACCGCCAGTTTTGTATCATTCTTTTTAAATTTTGATACCATTGTTTGAATTATAAATAAAAATGTTTTTTATCTTACTTATTTATTTTAATCATTGTTAAAAGCCTTTTAACAATTCTTCGTCCTTTTCTGATTGTTTTATAATTGAATTATTGGATAATTTGACATAAAAATAAACAAAAACCATTATCAAAGAAAAGACGACGAATTTTCATTTTTTTATCAATAAAACAGCTGGTTGTAACATAAGTTAAATTTGAAATTTCTTTTGGTAGTCTTTTCCCACTTTATGGCTAGTTTCCAAGAAACTCCTCACTGTATTTTTATGCACTAGTCACGATTATCATTAAGATACTAAATCATTTGTTATGCTTATGCACTGTTGGAATCGCCTTAATGCTGAAACGGTGCAGTTATTAAAAAATAACCTAAAAAGTGCTTAAATATGCTCTTTCTGTAAAGTTAGCTGTTGGAAATGTACCTATATAATAAAAACGAGCAAATAGTCGTATTATAGTCGCCTTTCTATCGCAATTAACGAAACAAAAGAGACATTCGATATTTGTAAAACACAGTATCTCATTATTGTAGTGTCTTCAACAAAACTTGTACAATCATATAAAACCTCCTTTCGACCGCAATTAAATTTTACACACCATTTATCCCGCTCAATAAATTAGTCCGGAAGTCAAACGATCAACTTCTTCTGTAAGTTGAACACATCTCCGCGGGAAGTCGACTAATATCGCTTAAGCCGTGACAAAGCGCGTTCTCACTTTGCAAGACGAATCAAATAGATTTCAAGAGCAAACTTCTCGTATCTCCAAAGGAGTTTATTGCGCGGAGTAGGTACAAGTTCAGACACTATTGAATTCCTCAACACTTGAGATGTATTCAGCTCCTTTGAGATTTCAGCGAAGGTCGCGAATTACATGAACAGGTTTAATTTCATCGGCAGTGTACGAACGAGAAGGTTGCACAACCTTGACGTTCTTACACACGAAATTAAACCTGTTCATATAATTCTATACCTGCTAGGAATTTGGATGGAGGATAATTCGGAAAGTCCATCCAACATTGCTTTATATGCCGGTGTGTTTATTTTGTAAAATAAACAAAAACACAAACTGATTAAGCGTTTTGCTTCCACTTTCTTAATGCTTACTGCCAAGGAATGGAACTCGTTGCCCGAGTCTGTGTTTCCCGATAGGTATGTACAATCCTGGAGTCTTCAAGTCGAGAGTGAATAAGTACCTTCTAGGTTTGCGTGCTAAATCCTAGACAACGTCATCACTTAACATCAGGTGAGACAGTTGTCAAACGCAAACTTATAATATGTATATATAAAAAAAAAGATTAACACAGCTATTAAGAATGAGCTGCCTTTACCACCAATAAATAATAAACCGAATCAAATATTTCTTCTTCCGGCATCGAAGTATATATCTTCGGTCGTAAAACGAGGTTTTAGCAGCTGTGACTGAGTTAGTACGTGATTACGGGTCTAATAAATAATAACTTAAGTTTGGCAAAGACTTGGCCATTGCTATTTGTTTTAACTTAGCTATATCTGTCAATAATTTTACTTGTTAAGTTTGAGGTTGGTTCCGTTGAATCTTGGAACAAGCCAAATGTGCAAGTCTTCTATCGCTATACATCTTTTATCATCATTTTCTCAGTGATAGGACGTCCACTGCTGCCTTTCACATTGATCGTTGATCGTGGAAACGGCCCGTATCCAGCCACTTCCTCCTATCTCGGTCATGTAGTTTGTGAAGCTTGTGGGTAGTTGTTCGGTGTGATGCTGCAACTGTACCTCCGTCGTCATCTCGTCGAGAACCCTTCGACCCCAACGGTCATCAGTTCTCGGTGATGTGACACTGCCATTTCAACTTGTGTCAGTGATTTTCGTTCGGTTCTTCTTCGGAGTTCCTCATTACTGGTTCGGTAGCGTAGATAAACCCCAAGCATAGCCCTCGCCATAGCTCATTGTGACAATTATACATACATTTTATATACATAACATAAAAGGAAGTCGCCCTCCATTTCTGTCTGTCTGTCTGTCAATTCGCTAATTCCTTCTAATGGTTTTCAACAACGTCTAGCAATTTCGAATAAAATCTAAATTGCATCTGTGCGAATCTAGTTGGACATTATGGATAAAAATAATGGAAACAACCAAGATATTAGTTAATTCTTATATTGCGGTATATGTACACTGTAAAATTATGACATGATTACAGAACATATATCAAATATATAATAATAATGATACAAGTCTCAATTTCTTGGAAACTAGCTTACAAGCAATATTTGAACTAACTAAATTGTAACTGAAGAACAAAAATTATTCAACATAAAGAAACAAATGGATTATAAAATTGACTATTGCAAGCAAGTTTTTTGTTTCCAAAAATGCTTATCATTTCAAGCATTTTTACTGAGCTCCCACGCTGTCATACTACTCGCTATAAAACCGTTAAATATCTTGCAAATGAAGATAAATAGTGGATTGCAGACACGGCTTTTTATGTTTCATAATTTGTGAAGTAAGCATAGAAATATTTTGACGTAAACGTATATATATATACTTATCTACAATAAGATAGCACTGATTTGCTTAATGTCAAAATCATATTACACAAAACTGTTTTTCAAAACATCCCACCACTCAGCTCCTGGTGGAACCATAAAAAACTTTCCAAAAGCGGTTGTCTTACAACCGCCTTTTCGCTAGCATCCCCAGTCCACTTTACACTGGGGTCGGTCTGGGTACTTCCGCTTCAAAGCACCGACGATCTTCGTGTAGCGTTGCGTGTTGATTTTCTCAGCTCTGGAGTGACGGTTGGTGCCCTTGGAGGCTGCAGCGTGACAGAGGAAACCTCCATCGAGAACTACCAATCGATACTCTTGCAAGCACAGCTCAAGCATCTGGCAAAAAAATAATTTAAATTAACAATTTTGTCTAATCTCGTACTATAATATAAAAATCAAACAATTAAAAACAGAACTTGAATGATAGTCTTACAGACAATATATCGAAATAAATTTAAAACGTTACATTATGATACAGCTCTTCTATGACAACTGTATCAAAATGTTTATTTTTTCCATTAAGATACAACTTCAGCTGGACCAAGGAGGTTGCAATGCAGTTTTTCTTCATAATATAGTCTGTAGACGCGGCGCAACACGCATGCGCGACCAGCAAATGGATTTTGGCGCTAAACGTTTACAAATAAATGCAAACATATGCTGTGAATTTACGTGAATTTCATTATCTATTTCATGAGATTAGATGAAGTAGGGTATGAACTGCACATAATTTGGTCTTATTATGATACAGTTTCATAAACTTTTTTTTTTCATAAAGACATAAAACTTTAACCATAAATTTTAACCATAAAACTTTTTTTTCATAAAGTTTCATAAACTAAAACATAAATCTACATCCGACACATGTTATGTTTGAAAGTAAAGTTAATAGGCATCTATTATGCATCTATATCCCAACCTCAACTAACAAAAAAAAAACGGATGACCTTAAACCGCCTGAACAAGTATTCATAAATTGTAGCTAAGAACCATCTTAATCACGTTAGCTTTTAATAAAAAAAAAACGCATCTAAATCGGTCCATTCGTTCAGGAGCTAAAATGCCACAGAGAGACACACAGACACATCTAATTCAAAACACCTCTCATTTTTCGTCGGGAGCTTATAAAAATTAGATAAAAATATTGCAATAAAATAGTGTGATACGGGAATTTTATGTTAAAAACGAAAATAGTGACTAAGATTGAGAAAATTATGTTAAGATGGTTTGGTCATGTAGAATGAACGAAAGGAGATTGACTAAGCTGGTATACATGGGTGAAGTGATTGGTAGTGTTGGAAGAGGAAGGCCTAGGCGGACGTTCCGAAATCAGATAGAGGAAGTTCTAAGAAAGAGCTAGATCAAGAGTACTCTAAACCGACGCTCTTGTATTAAAGGTCTGATGAGCGTGGTTGAAGCAAAAGAAATGTGTAGAGATAGTAGCATGTGGAAGGCTGGTTGGCGTAGCTGCTGTGGACTGGGGCGTGGCCTTATTTTGTACTATCATAGGGGGGATTGTCAATACTCGTCACGCTTGGCAGGCGGATTGGCGAGCGCAGAGTATGATTTTCGATCCTCAGAAGGTGCTGCTGCCCACTTTCTGATACGTGGTCCCTTAGCTAATTCTTACGGCATCCACGGGCAAAGATGCGGAAACACTATTCTAAATACCCCACGGGCCCACGGCCTAGGTATAATAAAGTATGAATATGAATTCACGTGAATAAATCGCTTATTTGTTGCTATAACTGAATTCTAATTTCCGTATTAAAACCCTCGTCACGTAATCCCGTAAAAGCCAACAATAAAACCATCCTCTTTCAACAAGAGCGAATCACTTCAGTGAAACAAACGCACGAAATAAGAAAATAACAAAACGTAAAGATAACAAGCCCATTAAGTTAATGTAAACTAAATTAGTCCAATGTCACAATGTTACGTGCCCAGAGACTCAATAAGGACAGTCGACTTGTCTCAGAAATAAACTCATTTTAATAAAGAGAAACGGCCCATTCCGTCCTCAAGTTTAGCTTGAAAAGTACACGTTATACTGTAGATATAATCTGAGTATTTTTACCTTAAATGTCTATAAAAGTTTCATTACTCGTGAAATTACTAAGCGTACATACGTATGGCCTAAGCAATATTATTATACGGGTAGTTGAACGGTTACATAACAGAAGTAACTCAAATATAATCTATGCCTTAAAATATTCTTTCAGAGGGTAAAAAACACGTTAACTTAGCTGTGTAGGACTTAATATATCGATATATATATACTGAAGTATCTATACACCAAATTTCATCCAACTCCGTCTAGCCGTTTGAGCGTGAAAGACTAACAAACATCGACACAATACATCCATAAAACTTTCGCGTTTTTATTTAGAATTTGAGTTGATGTAATTATTAAAAAAATCAAAATAAACATTTAGAAAAAAAGACTCCGTCAACGACGAGACGGCACCCCTCGAAAGCCAAATCTATTAATTTTATCAGATTAATAACTATATATTTTATTCGACCTTACATAACTGACATAAGGATTGGGATAATTATTTTGTAATTCGCTGTCTCTCTGTGAAAGAAAGTTGGAAGACTTATTTTCACATAAACCCACTACATAGACACAAGTTATTTTTATGGTATCCACACCAGTGAAGTCCAAAGTAATCCAACAAGCTTATCAAATATAATTATGGAGTCTTTTACCTCATTTAATAGACTAGATAGCAATGAAGTGTATTAGACAACTTTTAATTCCCAATGGGGCAAAAGAAATTGCTACTCTTCTTATCGTTATCTCATACTAAGTGGGGTCGGCACAACATTTATTTTTCTTTAATTCTCTTCTATCATTAGTCATCTCAGTGCTCACACCTTTCATTAACATATCGTTCTTCACACAGTCCATCCATACCTTCTTCGGCCTTCCTCTACCTCTATCCATCCACATTCATGTTCAGTACTCTTTTTGTTACATTTTCTTCATTTCTCCTCATAACATGCACATACCAAGCCAAACTATTCCCTTTAAACTTATGAGACACTGGTGCTACTTTCAAGCTTCCTCTGATATATTCATTCCTTATTTTATCCATTCTAGTCACACCGCACCTCCATCTCAACATTCGCATCTCTGCCACATGCACTTTACTTTCATCAACTCCTTTTGCTGTTCAACATTCAGATCCATATATTACGACAGGTCTCACTATATTCATACAAAACACTTTTAAAACGACACATAATATATTGAGCGATATAGGAAATATTTATGAAGCTCCCAAAATCGGATTAAATTTGATGAAATGGTCTAAAACGGCATAATATTTTTTTTATTTTTTTATTTATATACACAAGTTTACAATTACTAGCCTATCTACATTCCTAACAACCTATTAAAATCACAGCCAATGGTTATGAGTATTTTTTGAGCTAACTATATGCTTGCAACAGCTAGTGGATTGCTCAAATGTTGTAGTAGCTGTAGTGTTGTAATTAGTTATTACTTATTAGTGTTTTATTTTTAAGCTATTGCATAGCTTCTATTGCGGGCCTTGAGAGTGGAGACCGAATACAGAAATTCCATAACGAAAATAACCTAACACCTCCACTCCGACCGGCATAGCGGTGATACTTTTTAGTTTTGCCATCTATCGATGAAAAGCAGAACTTTTAATGACTTTTTTGAAATATCACGCTTGTCTATTTAGTTCAGCAACTCGCCTCTAGGTGGCATTGGTTGTATCGGCGTTACTGCATAAGTTATTAATATATTAATTGCATAAGTTGATAAAAAATGCTATGCAATAGCTTTACCGCGGCAGTCTCCGAGTGCCGCACGTCTTTATTCAAGCACATTTTTAATAAGCATTTGCAGCTCTAAACTTTAATGTACAACTACCCCATATAATTAACTGTGTCAAACATCTGCGTCTCCATGAGTAGGATAAATAATGGCGGCTCTTCATGAAACGCGTTTACGTCAACATTAAATAAAATAAATGTTTGGAATACAAAAAGAACTGACGTTAATTGTCTTATTCATGAATACTAGTTGGCGGTTTTATATTTATGTGACTTGGGTCACAGAGCGAATAGGTACTTAGAAAATGAATGGCATTTTCAACTAACCTCAAAGAAAGATAGAGAGATTGTCAATTTGACTGTTATTTTTATCTGTACCTCAGCACTTTTATCTAGGTGAATTGATTTTGATGATACCGTTTTTTATTTTCAAGCTGGTGTATTTAATATTGATCAAAATCTGACCAGTAGTTTTGAGTTATCATACTAATATTATAAACGCAAAAGTTTGTATGTATGTATGTTAGTTACTCTTTCATGCCTGAACGATTGGATGGATTCGGATGAAATTTGGTATGGAGATAGCTTATACCCTTGATTAACACATAGGCATATTTTCATCATCTGGATCTTCACAGTTTTACATCACCACGCGGGTAAAACCGCAGAGCGCAGCTAGTCCTTTGTAATTGACTTCGTCTACAGCGTTGATGTTCAATTTTTGTAAATTTATTTTCGTAACAATTGTTCCACGGATGGGTAGTGAAAGTTGGTCTTATATTGTTATTAAGTACATAATTTTATATATTTGAACTTTGTATAAACATTAAAACTCAATAAGATTGTATTTGATTTTACGGCTCGTGGACGCGAGGAGTCATCAAAGTTATCCCAGGGACAAAACTCAGTTTAAGTTTATACCAAAATGAAATTGGATTGGCACTTGACTTACTCGATGCCATTAAACTTTACACCAATTACCAGCCAACACAAGAAACGCAAGTTGCTTCCGAGCCGGTTTTAAATTAACTATAATTCTATTTAATTTAACTCTATTTTAATTTAATTTACTACTTATTTTATTTATTTTATTCAATTGATTATCTAATGTGTATGGGTCATAGTAACCTGAAATGAATACATTGTTATTAAATCAAACGGGGCTTAATCGCGAGAAAAACATTTAGTAATTTATTTACCTCCACGTTTCGACCAAGTTGCATTGGTCGTGGTCACGAGAAGACTGTGTGAAATGAATATTTTTTATTTATTTTTTAAATTATTTTGTGTACTTTGTGAGGTTTTTTCAGATGTGGGGTGCTAGCTTTTCCGTTGTTAGTTTAAATATATTATTACAAAAGAAGATAAGGCTTGCTGTGAGATACTACACTTAAATAAGAACTTTAAAAAAAAATACGCTTGTGTTTGACCGCTGTCTCACCTGATGTTAAGTATCGTCGTGGTCTAAAATGGAGCACGCAAGCCTAGAAGATACACATTCACTCGTGACTTGAAGACTCCAGTATTGTACCTATCGGGAAACACAAACTCGGACAACGAGTTCCATTCCTTAACAGTACGCACTAAGAAAGTTAAAGAAAAACGCTTAGTACGTATTGGTTGACCGATGATGAAATTGGGATGATGGAATTAAATTACGTGTAATTCAAGTGCACTGAACTAGATACAGCTAGAGGCAAACCCACACCCAGTTGTTTATTTTATATATTTATACAATTTATTTAATATAAAAATGTTTAGCGAAACTATACGTGCTGCCAAACTGCCGGTTCGATTGCGAATAAAGCAAATTAGGTGCACGAACCTAATATTTACGGTCAACGTCCGAAGAAGTAGTGCCCCATCTCCCTTTTTTGTAGATATTCACCGACTGACAACTTCTATAATACGTATAAATATTATTCTATGCCATGAAATTAAACAAAAATCTTGCCTATGAATGTAGTCTTGTAATAATCCAAATGTATGAGAATACTGATAAAAAAATAAAAAAAATTTTATTGACAACAGCAATTAATTTTAAGGGTCGATGCCTGTATTTAAATAAAAGACTAATAACTTTAAAAAAACATTATAAGCTTACGTTTGACCATTGTCTCACAGGATGCTACAATAACATTAGAGCAATCCACTAGCTATTGTCAGTCTATAAATAACTCAAATGCTAACTATATAAAACGATTCAATACATTCCATATGTACACAAGAAGATAAAATGCTGTTTGAATTCATACGTATCTTTGTCATAACAAAACGAGGAGTAAGGTGACGGGAGCCGTCATGACTGTTCGCCCTTTAAAGTTCCAAAGCGTCACTGCTTCCGCTTTTTCCGACAAGACTAGCTGTCACTTCGGCTAATTGAAACTCGGTGAAAAGGGGCGAGTGACGTCATTGGCGCGAACAGTTTACAGCAGTAAATGGAACGCAGTGTAGACGCTGTCTAGAATATAATTTTTCATTTTTCAAACGTGTCTTGAAAGCGTCACGATTTTTGGATGAAGGGTCGTCCTAGGTCACGATATATTTATTTGGAAAATGACTCATAATAGATAACAGCTTTTAGCTGTGTTCGTTTCTGAAATAATGGTGATGAAATAGAGCTAGATTAAGAAGAGTTTCCAATTTTAATATTGAGTTATCTCCATTCTAGTCTCCATCTTCACTATATGAGCATGGAACAATGTTGTTTTACTAAAGATGACGTATATTTATACTGCGCGGTGCTCAGATTTTGTTCCTTTACGATGTAAACATGCTTACTGCGACAGATAATACGGTACAAGTAATATAGAAAAGGATAGCTATATGTTTAGACGTGCGCTTGAAATACGCGTTATAATGAAAATTACTACAATTGACTTAATTTTGACGCCTCAGAATCCACGCGCTTGTGCGACACCTACCTCATATAATCATATGAGGTAGGTATCGTAGGTCGTGTCGTGAGGTACGTAGGTATGAGGTATTTATTCCATGCCAATATCATTGGCATGGAATATATTGTTTTCTTTCGATATATTTGGGATATACATATACAATACGTTCCAAGGTGACTTCTGTGATGTTTTATATTTATCTCGTAAATTATACGCCCATGTGACGACGTGTTGATGCTGGATGTTTTCCTTCATTTCAAAATGTGTTTCCTAGTGGACGAGGATTTACGATCAAAAATTTGTTCTTGACAAAAACCTGATTTGTTTGAATACTTTTTGTATCGACGAAATTTTGTACCCATGTGTAAACGCACGTACATAAATAAGAACCATAAGAGTTTTATTCTTCTTTTTAATTATGCCTAACCATGACAATGTGGTTAGGCATAATGATAGGTGAAATCACACTGAGCCTAGAACGTTGACGGCATCTCAAAGACAGCTGCCTGAATACCTGTATGTTTGATGATAGTTTTTCAAACTAGACGGTTTTTTTTTTTTTTTTTTTTTTTTTTATTATTTCCGGGCGCTATCGCCCGGCCCGCAACTACTGTGGCTATTACATTGCCACAACTTTTTTTATAAAAAATACATTTTTCAGGGTTTTTTTTTTTTTTTTTTTTTTTTTTTTTTTCTTTTCCCCCAACTTATGATCTAAACTAAGTCTAAAACATCTTCCTACTAAACTTACTGAGTCGCATTAGTCTGCGACTCCTAACGTTCACGAGGGACGGCCCGTACCAACCGTCCCGCGTCAACGGTCTGCGTCTTCGACTACATAGGAAGTTTCAGGGGATTGAGGAGTTTGGAGTTTTTTGGGGTTGAGAAAGTGACCAATCAAGGTTACAAGATACAGTGAAAACGAATTAAATGGTTAAGGTAGAACCATTCGCTTTCACGGCCTTGTATAGGGCTTTCTCTGCATAAGTGAAAAAAATATCGCGCGTGTCGTCGTCATCAACCATCGTACGCAATGTTTTTACTGTTATTTGACAGCCCATCTCCAGCTCGCAATCCAGCCTGATGAGGTCGTATTTTGGGCAAGTTAAGATGACGTGACAAAGATCCTCGTCAGACTGGTCGTCACATGTACATAATGGGGTGTCCAGTAACTTAAAACGGTGTAGATAAAATCTCAATCCACAATGACCAGTAAAAATCTGGGTCCTAATTGGAGTGATTTTAATTTTGCTTAAAATACGATATGCTGCTTTGACGTCAGGGAAAAAGAGCTTTGTTGTTTTTCCTGCTGGATCTTCAGAGAATTTCTTCTGCCATGCGTCCAAAGTGTCCTGCCTGATGGTTAGCCTGGCATAAGAAAGCGGGAACGCATCATACATAGGCTTTGTCTTAGTTCTGAGTGCTGCGTCCTTTGCCAAACTAGACGGTTATAATTAGCTAAGCTTTGAAGCGATGATAGCTCAGCGGTGGGAGCGTCGGCTGTCAAATTGACGGACGCTCGCGCTGGTTCTATCTCCACCAACGATTTAAGCTTCCCGTAAAGGTAATCGTTATCAAATTCCCAGCATGGTGGTAGGGTACTTTCGAGTAACCGCCTGGCTGGCTACCACCCACAAGTTTGAAAAACTGTCTCTAAACACATAGCGTGTTCAGGCCCTTGAGAACCAGTAAGCATTCTAGGTCTAGCGTGTTAACATCTTCGACCACATCGTCAGTGACCATCAAGTGAGTTCGTGGTCAAACGCTACAGTATAAAAAAGTGGGTACTGAAAGGTATTCTATTACAATGCAAAGTACCCTAGCAGCGTGCTAAGTACCGGATCACCATAAAAATGTTTTTATACCTGGGTCATTTTATCCTGCTTGCCTTCCCAGGACAACATTTCGCTGTACCATGGTTCCTTATGAGTACCGAAGTAGAGCGGCTCCCAGCGATGGTAAGGATACTCCCTCCGTGCAATCAGCATCGGCTGAAACAATAGTCTACCTTTAATAGATATAGCAATAATTGTTTATCTTACTACTTGAAGCTTGAATTAGTACTGGATTATTAATTAATTAATTAATTCAAGCGAACTAAAATAAATTCAGCTGCATTATAGAAAAATATTCCCTTGAAGGAATAGAGGAATAGGTTTTGGCTTCTTGTAGAGCGCATAACTAAGCTGTCAAAGCAACAGAGCGGTATTCTGCAGAGGTGGATTAAAATTTCACTGGTAGGTTTCAACAGTTTGATCGTAGAATAGAATGTTCAAAATGAATCAATTGAAGTTAGTAAGCTTTGCATTAGCCAGCTGATGTTGGCTCTGGTTCTGATGAGCATGACGCGACTGAGACTATTATTTCCATTAAGTCAATTTTCTTCAAACGCCGAAAAGGAAGAATTATCAATCTACACTTCCACAAGAAGTTTTGTACTATGCCGAAGGATAAAGTAGTTTTAAGAAAAGGCTGTCTAATAAATCTTGTGAAGTTATGATAGGTTCCCGCGTGGGCGTACTGAGGTTTGAAGCTTAGATTGACACGGATTGAAAGGCGTTCCAAATCAATGTTTAGTCTCAGTGAGGCATCGTACTGACAGTTTGATCTGTACGAAAAATGTTTACAATACGTGCAAATTTAACGATACTACGTTGTGACACAATAAATTCAGAATCCTCTTAGGCACAGGACGTCCACTGCTATACATATGGCGTCCACATTGATCTTCAATCAAAAAAAAATCGCAAAGACCGGTTGGAAGGGGCCCACTTCCAGTCTCTTCTGACATGTGATATTGTACAGTATAGTAGTACCCTCCTTTTTGTAAAAGACACAATGTGATTATGACCTACTGGTCATAGTCACCTTTTGTCTTGTGAAGTGAAACCTTTGTTCCAGACGTTTCGTCGATCACTGCGGTCGACATCTTCAGTGGTTCGGGTCCGAGCGGCGACAAGAGCGTAGAACTCTCCTTCGCGGCGTCTTCTCTGTTACTGATCATCAGTATCAGAGAAGACGCCGCGAAACGCCACGGCCAAACAGCCCGGAAGCAATACATACAACAAATGAGTTATCGTTATGCTAGGGCTATATTAGCGGGCGACTAAGATTGAGAAACGTATGCTATGATGGTTTGGCCCTGTAGAGAAAATGAACTAAAGGAGATTGACTAAGCTATATGGATAAAGTGAATGGCAGTCTTGGAAGATGTAGGTAGGCCCAGGTGAACGTTCGAAAACAGATTGAAGAAGTTCTAGAAAGAGCTAGGTCTCTTTCTAGAACTTCTTCTAGAAGTACTCTAAACCGACGACGCTTTTGTCGGGGTCGAAGCCAATGTATGTAAGTAGAATGAAGTAGAATGTACCTGCCTACCCCTAAGGGCAAAAGGCGTGGACAGATGTATGTATGTAAAACGTAGGGCGCAGTACTCTATGAACCCACAACAAATCACCATTCAACGCATCAAATCCTTCATCACGTCTACGTTGTCAAACTAAATTTGATGTATGCTCCCAACCACAGTAAATTTTCTTGGGGACAAATGAAACACGTAGTACGAACATGCTTTGAAAACACATGTCAAAACTTCGAGCTTACTGGGTGTTCTTGAGATGTATATAGGTACATAACATGAGATAATGGGGTTATCACGGAAACTTATCTTTTTTAACCGACTTCAAAAAAAGGTGGTTACTCAATTCGACCGTTTATATATTTTGACAGCTTACAAAAGTTACTATCATCACAATATTGTGCCATGGTGCAAACTTCGACCAGTTATTTCTCACTTTTGAGTGTTGAAGTCGGTTCCACATTTTTTGGTAAGTTTTTGATTTTCACCCTTTTCAGTGACCTTTGCTACTCACGGGAACAATTTGTCATTGTGTATGTGCATCGATGTCTTCAACCGCGACAGTAATATCGTCCAGGTAATTGAAGCACTTTTCAGATATTGGAGTGTAACTTAAAAACCTGATTTTGATGACACCTAAATGGGACCACCACGGAAGTATACACTATCAAGCAAAAAAACAATCATCAAATTCGGTTCATAAACAAAGAAGTTATCCGCGAACACACATAAAAAAAAGCATTATAATTATAATTCATTCATTCATGAATAGTGTGTCTTATTCTGGACAGCATTTTTATCAGAGTCTAACAACAGTATAATACATGATTACTTCTGGATAACAAAAAATATGTGGTAATCATCATCATCATCATCATCATCATCATCATCATCATCATATCAGCAATAAAACATCCACTGATGGACATAGCCTCCCTAATTTTTTTTCAGGTATTTTACAGATCCGTTTTGGGACACCTGAACGATACACCAGTTAGAACTGAGTTCAACTGTTTCACGCTGTGATACGGCTTCGTTAAGGCTTCGTTACGACTGCGATAGTGATTCATGCTTCAGCCGATAAAATATGTAGCCGGGTATAGATCCATATTTAATAAGAAAACATAAAGGCCCCATTTCCTTAAGCCTAAATAACCTCGAATTACACGGCCAGATTAAAAGATTATTTTTTTAAAATTTATTAACATTCACACAAGGTCTTCAGGTCCCAAACTAGGCAGAGCCTGTGCTATGGTAACCTGATTACTGATATATATACTTATATACATATACACACCCAGACACAGGTCAAACAGACATGTTCATGCGCACAAATGTTTGACCTGTCCGGGAATCGAACCCGGGACCAGCGGCTCAGAAGGCAGAGTGCTGCTAACTGCGCCAACCGGCCAGTCAAACATATATACTATACGATATCCACATATATTATACGATAGTAACAAAAACTCGCATATAATACTGACAGAAACTATCTTCGCAAACTTTTGAAAGTTTGTACGTGACCGAGCATTAAGTCTGGTTAACATAAAACTTTGGCACTCACTGGTGGAATGGGAGATCACGTGTGGATTGGGAAAATATCTTGTTTATGATATTATATATGTGAATGGATTAATCTAAAATTTGACCTTTACATCGGCTCAGAGAACTTCTAGTAGTCTAAATTACGTGTTTGTCTAACTTGAAGGACATGCATGAGAATAAGCTGCTATACAACATTACTTAACTTACTTATACGGCTTAAAAACGGATTCTTTCTAAATGACATCCTGGTACACGATAATTAGTTTATGTTAATGAAACCAACGAACTCTCCCTTTAGGCAAAAACTTTTTAAAAATATTTGACATTGTGACATTGCAAAAATATTTTCTCTCGACGTACAGTCGACAAAAAAAAAATTCTACTAGTTTAGAAGTTTCTGTGAAATCAACCTTGTTGTTTTATAAATTCAAATGATCTGTAACCGTAAGTAGATGATATATTTCGTAGATGGCCCATATGAAATTAATTATTTTATTTATTTTTGAAATGTATTAAGACAGGCCAAGTATGACGATCTCTATTATATGGTGATTAAAGTCTTATTTCTGATAAACTTTCTTATTGTATCGGAGCACTAAGTTTCCTTATTAGTCCCATGTAACAATCCTGTGTATGAGTCTCACATATCTTTACATCTCTTGTAATGTCACTGTTGGCGTTATAGATACTTTATAGAAATCTGATCTTACAAGTTTTGTTCAGTTTGACCTCAAAAAAACGTTATAAATTCAACTTTATGAAATGTTAAGAATTAATTGAAATTAGTTGCCATTGTATGAAACTTTACAGACTTACTGATTTTTTCCACTTTGAGTTAGGTTATATTTCAATCCTATTAAAATTATTTGTTTTCCTGAAAAACATTATATATATTGTAACGTTCTTAACATATTTCTATTCGCTGTAATAATAATTCTCAATTCGGTTGACAAATATATTTTTTATGGTTGTTGCCTCAGATTCCGTAATTTATGAATCTAATATAAGATAATATGTTTCGTTCAAAAGAATGTACGTTTTATTTATTATTCACAATAGGCAGGCGTTTGAACACTATCACACCTGATATTAACTGATGATGCGGTCTACAATGGATCACGCCTGCCTAGAAGATACTTGTTCACTCATGACTTGAAGATGCCCAGATTGTATCCATGTGGAAACACAGACTTAGACAATGAAGTCTACTCGTTAGCTGTTCGCATTATGAATGTGGAAGCAAAACGATTCGTGCGACAGGTTGGAATGTCTACCATATATGGTAGCCTTATAATAGTCGCATTGCAGTCCGTCTGGTCGGTCTTTTATGGAATGGCAAAGCAGGAATCAAGTTCTGTAGCTGAAAAAAAATCTTTAAAATATTCCTAAGATCCTAAGACGAGTAAGTAGTATCAGTCGGTATATAGTTTTGAAACTAAGTACGTATATTTACAGTCATTTAAAAGTAAGCCCAGCCATACATCAGGAGTACATAACCAATGTAAGTAAGAACTGGAGAACAATACTATTAAAATGTCACGCACATTTTCCGTGAATGCACTGTACCTGACTGTCTTCCCTTGCTATCCCTTGTTATTTATATTTACCTTGCTATGCCCCGCGGTTTCACCCGCATGAACTTCGGACTTCTCACTACTTCAGTATTTCACGAAAACTATATTTTTTATCATACTATTATCTATATGTGTGCCAAATATATTTCCGTAACTCCATTCTGCCAAAATGGCAGAATGGAGTTGGAGTTGATGGACTAACAAAGGTCCACCCAATCTTTCGCATTTATAATAATAGTTGTAAGATTATGTTGATACTTCGAAGTACAAGTATTTTTTTTCATACTAAATGCACGTAAATATCATAATAAAACACAAACTTAAACTAAAAAGAAATATCCTAGTCACAAACATCTTCCACTAGGAAACTTTTTCAAAATGCTGGCAACATTGCCACGTTGGTTAGCAATGTACTATCGACACGGAGTAAAAGTCCATTTGGCGTTCATTTCAGGAAAATACGTTGTGTTCGCTAAAAATAACGTAGAGCAACAGAAATTTAATATTTTCAGAAAGCGATGCAACCTTTATAAGAGCGGAAATAGGTGTTATATAAGGTACCCTTACAACGTTCTCAGCTACAATTTTCCTCTACAGTTTCCTCACTCGACATCTTTTATATCATGTAACGGACTAAATTGCATCGCAAAATAACCTTATTCTTGTTAAAGAACAGATAATCTGTTTTCAAGCTTTTCAACGGTCTATCAAAATAAGGAGAAGGAAAGGGTTCTCAATTGGGTTTGGGTTAGGTTCTCGATTCGAGATTTGCCTCATGCCTCAATTAATCCTGTAAATATGCGTGGGCCATTAAAATCTAATTAAAACATTTAATTAGATTTTAATGGCCCACGCACATTTACAGGCTTTAACCATCACGAACAAAAGGACCAATAGTTTATATTAAAATATTTGTAATTTGTATACAATATTGTAAATTGTAATTTTATCATTTTGATATGGTTTTCCTCAAAGTAAACTTTAAATCTATAAATTCCAAGTTGGCAAGTAACGCCAAACAGCCACAACTTTACATCAAGTTGACCAAACTCCGTCGTTTAGCAGCTCAAAGATTAAATCATATATGGTCATATCATAAAAGGTTAAACCAGCGGTCTAAACAGCTGAATTTAATACCATATCACGCGGTATCTACACTATTTTTTTTAATAATATAATTTTCGCAAATTTTCGCCTGAATCTATACAAAAAATTTTAACAGTGGGCATAAAAATATAGATCTATAAAATAATAGTATAAATTATGTCACTCGACGCGACTGATAATTGCTGAAATAATTACCGGCCGTTCTTGATGCCAACCCTCCTTGAGACTAATATTATAAGTGGTTGACCTAGCGTCGCGACAGATATATAAAATATGTCTGAACGCTAGTTTAAAAGAGATGTTGGTCCCTGAATGTGACAGTTGAAGCCAACCGATTCTTTTCTTTTTCCATATTTAAGTATATATTTTTATTTTGATATTTATTATATTTATATATCGAAGTAAACACAGTTTCAGATACAGGTCAAATCTATATAAAATTAAAATAGATTTCTTAAGTCAGTACCAGAAACGACACAAGTTAACCTTAAAGACGTAAAAGATTTAATATTATAATAATAAGTATATATATATATAAATACATTACCACTGAAGTACGCAAACTAAACGTAAGTTTAGTACTTTAGCAGCGTACTAAGTAAGCCCTGTGTTAATGTGCTAGGCTACCTTCCTATACAAATTTGATTAGTATAAAACTCAATAAAAATATACTAACATTCACAATAACTTAATAATAGCTCACCTTTATTATATAATTCGAGCAAACTTTAATAATTTACTAGAACGTGTAAGTGAATTTATGAATAAGATAGATTATAGTTAGACATATGTAGTTAACATTCCATAGTTTAAAGAGGGGGTCCTCAACTAAACGTGTTTCATTCACAAACCCTGCAAGATTAATCTGTGAGGCATAATCTCATCCGATTCCGGTCCGAATCTCAAATTAAGTGGTGCGTTTACATAGTGCGGTGTCAGAGCAATAATACAGGAAAGTGCCCGAGATAGTTACCCCCCTTTCCACCCCCCATCGTAATAATTAGTTAGCAATTAGTGTAGGCGACCCCCCCGCCTTTGAGGGTGGAGGTGTTGAGGAGTAAGAGGGTAAGTTTGTTAGAAGCTGTCACAGTGCAGTGGTTCTCAAATGTTGTGTTTGACTAGCTATCTACACCGCAGTATTCCTCTAAAGTTGCGAACTGAGTATGTCACAAAGTGCCCCACGATACCCTACAGTATTACCACAGTATAAATATATACATATATAAATATGTAGTATATAAGTACTTCAGTGGTAATATATATATATAGACCACCAAATGTGGTTGAAACTATAGTCGGAACCCTCTGACTTATTGCGTGAGTAACTCCCGTGTTTTATACATTCATAATGTGTCAAAACCATGACAGCTTTAATAACAACAGTTACTTCTTTTATACAACCCCTAGCAAGGGGAGAAGACCACGCGGTCGCTGATCTAACCGATGGTCAGTTAAATTAAAGTCGCTAAATGATCTGCCAACAACCAAAGCGATAAAAGATAAAGCCCGTGGAAGAGTACAGTGCATCGAGTGACCAACACTTCAAACTAGACACCACCTTCAGAAGTGAAGACTCTGACCATAAACATAGACTCCGACTGAGAAAAAGATTTTAAAAAAATACTACGTAAAAATTGTGCCATAAGCAACCATGTCTATCGATTTAAAAACTGGGAAAGTTAAAATCGATTCCTCTAATGCAATTGTTCAGATATTATCGAAGTCAACAGCATGGTGACTTCGATAATATTGTAATGTATTGTTTACGTTTCATTCCGAGACGTATTTGTTACGTTTATTCTCTACGAGAGAAGGTTTGGTTCTATTTGTAGTTTGCAACAATAAGAAAAAAATACCAAAATACATTATCGAATTTGAAATAAAAGAAGTTACTTCAAACTTATTTTGAGAAGGCAACCAAAGCCTTTTTTTTCAAGACTGTTTCCAAACTGTACCTATAAACATACAGGTAATCTAAAACTTGTATGTATTATTGTCACGTTTTATACACATAAATATTCAGTTCTCGTAGACATACACAGCGGCCCATCACGGAGAGTGATTATTCTCTTTTTATTTGATATGACTCGTCACGTGCTTAATACAACGAGCCAAGTGAGTTGCTGACGCGTTTCCATTTCTCCCCCCCATACGTTACGTGCTTCACGTGTACATCTACGTCATTGAAAACAAAGTTATTAACAAGCTAAAAGCGGGGATGAGTTTGTACTGTCAACATATTTACGCTCTCAAATATAGGTCCACCCACACCCAATGCTACGAGGCTATCCCGGAAATCGCATTGCCAGCATTACGCGGAAACTACATGGACACTACGCGACGGGCAATCTACAGGACCCGTATTCGAGTCCCATCTAAAGGTAAACTAATATTTTTATAATTTGGAAAAGTTTTGATTAAAGTTTGAAAATTTTCGTGAGTATTTCACATTATAAGTGAAAATTAGCATTTTTTGTTCTTAACTTTTCAGGATGTGTAAGACGTCCTTTTTCCTTTTACACACACGTCACGTACTGTTTTTGATATTCGCTTACTGTACTGATTTTCAAATTCCTACTAATTTAAATATCTTTAATCTTATCACACCATTAACAAAAAAACATATTATACTTGAGTCCACGATACTTCTCAACTGGCCCTGAAAAGTACCGAAGCCGTGGCGAAAGCCTACTCAAAATATGTGGATTTCGAGAAGTTAGCGGATGTCTTATCAGATAATCAACAAAAGCGAAAACGTATATTAAGTCCTACCTGGGCGAACTGGGTGATTTTTCAATTTTTCAAATGTGAAAGTTACGATGGATGGATGGATGGATGGATGTTTGTTACTCAATCACGCCAGAACGGCTGAGATCTTGATAAAATTTGGTATGGAGATAGCTTATACCCTGGATTAACACATAGGCTTATTTTCATCATCACCATCATCACCGTTTTTCATCACCACTCGGGTAGAACCGCGGGGCGCGACTAGTAATATTATACATGTGAAAGTTTGGATGGATGGATGAATGGATGTTTGTTACTCAATCACGCCAGAACGGCAGAACGGATTTGGATGAAGTTTGGTATTTAGATACTTCAGGTCCCGAAATAACACAGAGGCTACTTTTCATCATCATCATCATCACCACTGGGGTAAAACCGCGGGGCGCAGCTAGTAGTACATATTATGGTGATTGTAATCAGACAAATAACTTGCCGTTAAGGACTTTGTTATATTGTTTGTTTATGATTTTACGCTTAAATCATTGAACCGTTTCTGGGATATTTGTATGAAAAATAAATCACACCTTGATGAAAGACAAAGATTACTTTCACCATCGCCATTTTTTGCTACGCGAAGCTACAGATAAATGTGGGTGAAAATAAATTATATTATTTCTGTTCAGTTACGATAAGTACAAATTTAACATCTATAAATGTTTAAATCAGAATTATTTTTAAGGTATTTTGCTTAAAATGGCGTCTACTGGAATTTAACGCAAAATAAAACCACCCGCAAACAAAAACGTTTTTTTTTATAGTGGGAATGTTGACATTTCGAATATGAAGAGGCTTTGGTAAGAATTATACGAAATTGAGGCATAAAGTTAGCACTACGAGTGTATATTCGGATACTAGATAATAACAAATTAACCTTTCCTTTATACGAATAATAATTTTATTGTAATGAATACAGATGAGAACAGTTCAGTTTATGTTGTGGTAAAACTTTCATCAGAAGGTAGGCGTAAATCGTTAACATAGCGCGTGGGTAGGGCACAAGGTAATAAATACTTGGATAACATTATGTTGGCAAAGTCAACATTTTTAGCCTATGATCTGATATATTGTTAGCAAAAAAAACTAATTTTTGGGATCAAATAAGGAGGAATTTATCAATTCCGGGGATTTTTTTTCAGGACTTAACTCCATCATTGTTTAAGAGATTTGAAAAATATTTTCATTTATTAAAAATTACTAACGCTACAACTGCAAAAGAACACGAATGAAGAAACCGATGTAATGTATGGTGAGATGATATATATCACACAAATATGTACAATCACAGGAAGATATCGACCATCAACGAGATTTTTTTGTGTGGGGGAATCCAGACAAATTCCAAGACCAACGTGGGGCTGGAAATAGACATGTCGGGCTTGAATCAGTAAACGTCGGGACGAGAGCAAAGTGACGCATTAATCTATAATAGTAGTTTATGAAACTGTATCATAATAAGGATTCTTAAAATACAAGTAGTTTAAAATGTTACTTAAAATAAAAGTCTTAAAATACTCGTGTAAATGAGTAGGCGAGTGTTTTTATAGCATTTGACGAGTATTTTACGACCAAATTATGTGCAGTTTCAGACACTACTTTATCTAATCTCATAAAATAGATAATGAAATTTACGTAAAATTACAATAAACGTTTAGCGCCAAATTCCACTTGCTGATCGCGCATGCGTGTTGCGCCGCGTCCACTATGTAAAAAGACTACATTGAAAACTCCTTAGCCTAGCTGAAGTTGTATCTTAATGGTAAAAAAGTTCCATTATGATACAGTTGTCCATAGAAAAGCTGCATCTCAATGTAACTTTTTAAATTTATTTCGATATATAGTCTATAAAGACTTCGTTCAAGTTCTGTTTTTTGATTGATTTTGATGATTTTTTTCATCTTTATATTTCAGTACGAGATTGGATAAACTTTATTATAAGGCTAGTAAGTTTTTTATCTTACTAATATTGTAAATGCGAATGTTTTTGTATGTGTGCATGTTTGTTACTTCTTCACACTCAAACAGCTGCACCGATTTCGATGAAATTTGGTTGGAGACAGCTTGTTCCCTGGATTAACACATAGGCTTATTTTAATCATCACCATCATCACCGTCATTCATCACCACGCGGGTAAATCCGTGGGGCGTAGCTAGTAATTAACAAATAGAATGTTATTAGTAATAACGTTTTATTTATAAAGATTTCATACATGCAACGAGCACTTCATATTAAAAGATAAACTAATAACATTTTATTTATAAAGATCTCATACATGCAACGAGCACTTCATATTAAAAGATAAACTAATAACATTTTATTTATAAAGATCTCATACATGCAACGATCACTTCATATTAAAAGATAAACTAATAACATTTTATTTATAAAGATTTCATACATGCAACGATCACTTCATATTAAAAGATAAACTAATAACATTTTATTTATAAAGATCTCATACATGCAACGAGCGCTTCATATTAAAAGATAAACTAATAACATTTTATTTATAAAGATCTCATACATGCAACGAGCGCTTCATATTAAAAGATAAACTAATAACATTTTATTTATAAAGATCTCATACATGCAACGAGCGCTTCATATTAAAAGATACGACAGAAAATAATGATATTTGAGAACCACTGTCTCAGAGACAATTGAATATTGAATTGGACTGCGGCAAATCACACCCATCTGTATGAGGAATCGATGACTGATTATTATCTATAGACGTGGAATCGGATCTGAAGTGTTCCCAGAATCCAATAAGCTCAGGGGAGTTAATAGATAATCACAGGGAACATTCATAGTGCTTGAGCAGACATGAGTAAGTACCTACCCGGGAGGTTGGTACACACGTGTAATAATCTGAGAGCTGGCACCAATTTTTGGGTAGGTATTTGAGGCAAGCTGAAAACTTGTTCTATACCTCTCCTGATATACCCCAACTCGGAACTACAGACCCGGCTGGTGAGTAGCGGGGCCAAACGCGTAGTTTTGGTGACAGTTTTTCAAACTTGAAGGTGCTTAGCTAGCCAGGTGGGCAGGTTATTCGAGAGTACCCTACCACCATGCTGGAAATTCGATAACGGTGTTACCTTCCGGAAGCCTAAGAATTCCGGAAGCTCAAGCTGTTGTGCAAGTATTACATTCGTCTGTGTGCACAAAACGTATTCTATTTACTTTCGTTGAACATTTTCTGGCATGTAGTAATTTGTAAAAGCAATAGGCTGTGTACACAGAACGTGCTGAAAAACTTGAGTGAATTTAATAAAAAAAGAGGCGCGTAGACAAAAATGGCAAAGGTTCAGGTAATGGATTTAGTTAGAGGACAAGCCAACAAGGACAAAAGTAAACGGTAAAATAGATTACAATTTTTTATCTATACTGATATTATAAACATGATTGATTTGATTTGATTGTTTGTTTGTTTGCATTGAATAGGCTTCGAAACTATTGAACCAATTTGAAAATTATTTCATTGTTGAGAAGCTACACTATCGCCGGGTGACATACGCTATATTATATTTAAAAAATAATACTTGTGCTTTTTTAATTTTGAAACTTTTTATTTGTGCCAAGCCGGGACCGCTAATAAATAATATTTTCAGGGTTTCTGCATCGTACATAGCGCTGTGAGCGTCGGCCGTCAATTAGACGGAAGCTGGTTCGAATCCCACCAACGGCTTGAGCTTTAACTTAACCGGTTAAGGCAACACCATGATCAAATTCCCAGCAAGGTAGTAGGGTACTTTCGAATATCTGCCTGCCTAAGTATCACCCTCAAGTTTAAGAAACTGTCACCAAACATATGCTTAGGCAGCAGTCTATGATAGCCAGTGAAGTTATTCTAGGTCTATAGTAATTATAGTTACATCTTAGACCACATCGCCATTGACCATCAAGTGAGATAGTAGTCAAACGTCATCTATAATTGAAATAAATATTTTAAATAATTGCTTATGATTAATTAATTCATATTATGATCCATCCTAAAAAACTTCAAATAAAAGATAGGCTTTCCTTGACTGTGCAGACAGAATACCGAAGTTCTTTAGACACATATCGAAAGATCGCTAAGCGAGCTGAAGAACCGCTAAGAAGAAGACTTCAGCGGGGGTCCACTTGCTATCACTATAATCACGATTACTCTGCCAAAGAGAGTACGACAAAGAAGAAGAATTATGATTGGTACATCCCACACTAAGCTATAGAAATGTTCCTCTCAAGGCTTCTCTACGAGATTGGATCAGTATATCAGGTTTGATAGAACAACCTTCGAAGTCATCTGTGATGCCCATCGGATTCGCAAGCTGTGATGGTAAGGGGCAGGCTACAAGTCTCGAAGAATTGATAACTGATGAGGCCTAGTGATCTGTGACTGAGTGGGCCGATGAGTTCTCGAGTAGGAAGCTTAGATTGGCGAGCATAGCGCAAGATATATACTGACTGCGTTTATTAGCTTTGAATGATAATCAATTTTATGTGAGACCATTCGATGGTACAAAGATTTTAAACGAAGGGTGTACAACCAGTAGTACCTGATTGACACTTTCAAACGTTCCTAGTACAAGATTCTATCTATAAGCAAATCATACGAGTTGTACATAACAGAATTTTGAACAATAGGCGATCTTATCGGTCGAGCTGTGTGTGTACAGGCATTGTCTTGCACCAGGCTTTACAAATGGAATTTCTTGCCTACACAGTTTCGGTATAACCTCATTGAAAACGGTACGCTTAGTTATATCTAATCTATTACAGCTTCTTCCTTAAACCATATTAACGAAGATAGCAGCAAATACTAAAATAATACTCTGTTTTTTTTTATGATTTAGTTTCTGTAATTAACGAATTCTGTTTTTTTGCGGTAATTAAAAGAGGGAATACGTTTCAAAATATGCTTAAAGGAATGTTGTTACCTCTACGACGCCAGGAGACGGTCTCATCAGCCAAGACTGAAGGCCAGGAAACCGCTGACAGTGAGAGCAGAACTTCTGGTGGAAGTACATTGCACGATTTGCTGCTATCATCCGGACTAACCTGTTAGAAATATATTGTATTATAAATATACGAGATAAGATACTTTTGTTTTTAATCATAAAATACTACGTACTATATTTCGAATACCTACATGTCTAAAGATTCCTAACTTCAGCCTCTTCAGCCATACGACGTCCACTGCTGGACATAGGCGTCCCCCATTGATCGCCAAAGGGAGCGGTTGGAAGCGGCACGCATCCAGCCACTTCCTGCTATGTCGGTGACTTTAGTTCTTCTAGGGATCTCCTCATTTCTGATTTAAAGAAACCCCGAGTATAGATTTACATATTTAGAATTAAGACAAAAGTACCTAGATATTTAGAGAGCATTCCATTCTCTATAATTTGCATAAATTTCGTCAATTTATCACACGTGACATTTTATGGTTTCTGGACGGAATATGTCTGCGATATTAATTTTAGAATCGAATGGAACGCACCCTTAGATAAATAAATATCAATAATATGAAAACTAACACTATGACTTGAATCGAAGTAGGTATATGTTTTTTATTCGATTTTTTTGAAATAATATGTTTCAACCTTTTTAACAACAAAGTGAAATCCATCATTTTGGTATACTGTAGCAAATGGCGCCGAATTTCAACCCCGGTCTTCTCGGTATATTTTTGAAACGCCGCATTAGAATTTGAATATTTTCGCTGTATTGACGTTTATAAGTGCGTCCTTAATACTTAAATTGCAACGACCCGACTTTTAAGATTGTATAAGCAGTTAAGTGGGAAGACGATCAAATCGTCCGCAAGTCAAATAGCCCCTCTTAACATAACACCCAAAATCCTTTCTAGAAATTTGAATTGCAAATTACGGTTCTAAGGGACAAGTTGCCCTGAAATATCATTAATGTCTTTATAGCATCGTACACGCAAAAAGTTCAGATATAAAATGCTTGTTTTATTATAATATTACCCAGAAAGAAATTGCTGACTATAGCGCCCCAGTAAAGCCGCTATCGCTTGTACATTATGTAAAATGCTATTTTATAACAGCTATTTCACAGCCTTTACCACCGATGTCAATAAAATCCTTAATAAAAACAGCGGTCTAAAGTAACCAACCCCTTAGGGGCGTAAAATGTAAGACGATTTTATCGTAAATGTCCTTTTATTTTTATGATAAAAGACGGGTGGCAATGGTGTAAAAGTACTAAGATGCTGGAAACGATCAATTTGATCTAAACAAGGATGTTTAGGTCATTGAACAGAACATAAAGCGAAAATGAATAAATAAAATAAACCTATTGTATGGGAGTTCACAGTGAGGATGGATTATTCTGTCATTTCTGAGCGCATAAAAAACATTTCATGCGCAAAATCAGTATTCAGAGGCGTTACAAAAGTTTAGTGTAACTATTTCTAGAATTCTATAGACTAGTCGATAAGCTTAGACCAGACAAAACTATTTTTGTACTTAGTGCGTCATTGGTGCTATTCTACGAAGACGGACAATGATGTATCGCCCACAACTGGATTGTAACAAAAGCGACTCAGATTTGTTGCCGCTCTTTGTACTAGTACATCAAATGCTCTATTTATCAACTTACGTGTCTTTGTCGTGAGGTATCTCCTCGCCCCTTTCAACTTCGAACAATGGCACTACAAAGACTGTCTTGGCGAACACACAACCTTCGTCTCGTTTCTTATCTCCCGTGAGCCTCCGTACCATTGTGAGGAACTTTGGCGCTAGCCCACCGCTAGGCACCATCTCTATGTCGGACACTAGGAAGTAGTTAGTCGCTGACGCATTCCGAGCTACGTTCCTCCCTACATTGATAGGATATATCATGTTATGATCTCTCCTAAAAGTTACAATATCAAGAGACTCCATACCAGAACAATCGTTGAACACCAAATCGGGCACGCCGGATCGGTTTTTCGGCATTTTTCTTGTCATCCTCTCTATTTTCCGTTTCCTGGCCCATTGAATGTATTCAAATCTAGTTTTGTCATCGAGATTTCTATAATTTTCCAATTTTTTCTTCAACAGCTCTTCAATAGTTATATTTGCTGTTGTTGTGGGTATGCCAGTGGAAGTTACCATTTGCTCTTTAGGCCGGATTTTGGGGGGGTACTTCTTTGGGTAAAACAAGTGTAAGGATACTTTAGACATCCCAGAGTAGCAGTGGCAGAGTTGTACCATGAGCTGCATGGTAATGTCTAGATCGTAACTAGGGACGAAGACGGAAACGCTAATTGGTCCATCCCAATACTTCGCTATTTCTACAATATGGTATAGAAACTCTGGGGTCGCTTGGGTCGCGTACGTCACTGCGTCATACTTGCTGTAGTTTAAATAATAACGTCCTCTTATAGCATTATAAATTACTCGGTAATGACTTTTACTGCCCACTTCAGGTGATCCATACAAAACCAACTTCTCCCATTTGAGAGCTTCGGGAAGTCCGTAGTTAAATTCGCAGTAGCTTTTATTTTCATCTGGCAATTTTCCCTTGAGAAAGCTTCCCGGTCTGTAGTCGAAGTCACCGAACGGCGGTAGTGAATGGGGGCGACCTTGATGCCTGTACGAATACAGCTGCAGTATTACCATGATGGTTACTATGAACGACACTATGAGAAGCAAAGTGGAACATCGTCTTGAAAGTCGAAAAGAGTAGGCCCCGCATACCCGAATGCATCTCGTCATTTTTAACTGGCATTGTTTACTATATTGTCACCTTTTTAGCTACCATGTATATATAGGTATGGTATTAGAATTTTGTACGGTCATAGTTCAAAACTTGCAGTATTTGACTATGATATAATAGTTCTCGAAAATGTTTACCTGTGATCAAATAGATTCTGTATATCAAGTAATAGTAACACACAAAACGAATTATGTAAATTGTTCACTTCTAACCTGTCTCACGAACAAACCGGTACATAAAGTTCACTGCGCACATACACATCAACAAGTCGATATCTCACTGGATTAAATTGGATTATCACCGTTAATAACAATTAAAAATCGACGATATTCTGATAAATAAGTATTTATTTGGAATATTGTTTTATTTTGACAGGTGGATGCGCGCGCTGGTTTTCCAGGCATGCGCAGTGTAGAGATCGATAACATAATTCAGAAACCTCTTTGAATTGCTTCGGAAAAGTTACTGAAAACTTGCAAGTGAACCGGAACGTTACACGAACTTCCGTACCGTTTGTGTACTTTCAATGTTTGGCATAAACTCACGTGCTTCCACCTCGCTTACTTCCAATGTCGATGAACTTTTTCTTCGAACGCAGAAATTGATATTTCCAATCGTACACCTAATATTGATTAGGTATTTTTAGTACAATTATACGGTATTGAATTGTTTCATATCGCATTTTTGTACCTTAAATAAAAATAAGGATTATAGTGATCATATCTATTAGCCTAACCGTTAGACAACGAAGAAAATTATTATGTTTTTGAAATACACAGAATTTAAGTTCCAATAATCCCGAAACTAAACTGAAAATAATTAAAAATTAATACACAGTATAGAAACCTATTCCCGAATCACTTATCTTCTCCTTTCACTTAGCTTCTGTCTTTTATGCAATTTGATCCACCTTTCTCAACAATGTTTCGTATCCCGGCCAATATCTGTCCTGGAATGGGATTTGCTGAAACACAGCGCAGTCTTTATTCACCGTGTGAATCTAACATCGAGAATAGCCATTTTGCCTTTATTTCAGTGCACTTAATTTTATTTGTAAAGTCATTATGTATGCTTAATAAAAGTCAATAAATATAATCTTTTCTATGTATAATGTTCAGCATTGATGATTCAGATAATCACATGAAACAGCTTCAAAATAAATAAAAATGTCAGACTAATTTTTATTGTTATCACTTCCACTACCCACCTGGTTAGCTACCACTCACTACCCTCAAGTTTTTAAAACTGTCACCAAACACAGTGTGCTCAGGCTGTCAAGCTGTCCTTGAGTCAGTCAAGAGGAAACACTAACACACACACCCTTACTACTACCCTCAAGTTTTTAAAACTGTCACCAAACACAGTGTGCTCAGGCTGTCAAGATGTCCTTGAGTCAGTCAAGAGGAAACACTAACACACACACACCCTTAGGTCGACAGAATTGAAAAATGGGTATTTGTAAAACCTATTGCTTTCGCGTTCTATCGCGCCTCTCCGCAGGGCGCGATAAAGACAACTGCAGCTTAGACCGAAAATACTTATTAAAAGTACACAAAATCAACGTTCCTTTGTCCCCTGATTCCTTCCCCAAAACTTGACCAATTAACTACTTTTTTCATTAAAAATTAAAAAAAAAACTTTGACCGTGTTCCTATATTTTCGTTTTTTTATATTATCTTGTCAAATTTGTTTTCTGGATTTGGTTTGAACACAGCTGAAAATGTGCCCAGTTATTTTAGGGTTTTGTAGGTCCATGTCTATTTTAATAATTAATTTATGAAAAAAGTAAAACATACATACATGCCAATAGCCAATACATCTTTTGGAACAAACATTTTTCTACTGGTATTATCCAGGGAGGAAACAGGGGACTACGTTTGGAAAATGGCCGTTGTGTTTCCTCTTAACCGGTGACGTCACTGCGGGCGAGGATGGCGGCAGCGCGGGCGCCGCGGCTCGACGTCGCAGCCGCCGTTGGCGGTTTCACGTCACCATTCGCCAGCAAAGAGATTACAATTCTACGTAGGTTCGCCAGTACATGCGCGGACGTGGCCGAGAGCGCGTGCTCTCTATGAAAAAGTGACACTGGAGGTCACAAAACCGGTCGGGATACCTACTCGACTAATATACGTAACTTAAACCGTAGTTAAATCTAAATAATGTCGAATACTTACGAAACTTTCAACCAAAATAGTGACTGCCTCAATGCATCATCTTTTCCCATATTAATGCATACTTTCCCTGTTTTTGGCTACATGGATATAGCATGGCAGATTTAAGTATCTAACGTATATCGTATATGAAATACACCTTCGATTTTATATAATTTCTAAATTGGACCAGTTTAGTTTAAATCGCTTTAATTCAGCTGTCGAGAGACAAACCACAAGACGAAAACTCAATTCAAACTATAGTTGGATACCAACAAGTTGTAACAGAATCAGCCGCTGTTCAGAGGGGTGACATGCTTTATATAATTATGAAGCGCTGTGCGACATCAAAACGGATTAAAGTCTTCATTTTCCAATAACACTTTTGTGATTGAATATATCACAATGGACAATCATTTCTTCCAAGAAAAATACACATATTATGCACCGGTTTTTGATTAAAATAAGGTAAAAATGTTTAGTTTCTAATACGTTTAAGCAACCTGGTCCTGGCCAAATTTTACCACGTCCTTGACATTTTTGACCACAGCGAAAAATACGTATTTTCACAATTAGGTACGAACCTTGTTTTAACATTAGTTGCCTGAACTATATTTCAAAAACTTGCATCTAAGAGGCTTTATAAATATTTTGAGACGACAATAATTATAAATTGCTTTGAAACAAAACTTTTACTGTGCTATACGTATAACCAAAAAACAACAAATAATTGTGTTCATAGCGTTTCGTGCCTTATTTAGAGTGGTTCAAGCCGAATCGTGACGTAGCTATTATTTCACACTGTTTAGTATATTCAATGGCCGTGGTGGTACCGGCCTAGAATAGTACTCCCCTATCTCTTCCCGTGGGTGCCGTAAGAGTCGGCTAAGGGATAATGTACCAGGAGGTGGGCAGCAGCGCCTTCTGAGGATCGGAAATCATACTGCGCTCGCCAACCCGTCTGCCAAGCGTGGCGAGTATTGGCAAATCCCCCCTATATGGGGGAGGCATACGTCCAGCAGTGGACGCACATGGCTGAGAAAAGAAAAAAAGAAGTGTATGCAGCTGCTCTAATTCAAATAAAACACTAATAATTAATTACAATACGATATCCACTCTCAGATAAATAAGTAGTCTGTATACTCAAAGATATCCACTACAATAACATTTGAGCAATCCACTAGCCGTTGCCAGCTTATAGATAGCTCTAAACCGCTACCAGTTGACAGCATGCCCAGAATGCTAACAGCATTGTCCCGTTTTCCATGTTTCCTTAAGGGTTAAGAGGTGCCGACGACATTACAGAGGCTCGCGGGTGTTTACAGGCAGAGAGGACGGGACAATTCTTGATGCGTATTGATATAAATATTACAAAAATGCTTTACAAATGACTTACGGGCTCAAAAAAATAACCAATCACAATTTTAGACTTTTTAATTACCTTCCATACCATCTTTTGGTGTAAGACAGTTGAAGCGCATTTGTGGTTACCGCTAGAATTTTCGATAAACGAGAGATAATGGTCTCTCGAAAATGTTTTTTCGGTGACGATTGACATCGGTGCAGCCGTATGAGCGTGAAGAAGTAACAAACATACACAAATACACACAAAGTTTGGCGATTATAATATTAGTAGGAGTAGGATAGCTAACTTTGACAATTTATTTACATTTTAAACAATTTCTTAGAAATGAAAAGAAACACTATCGGATACGATAAAATGTTAACATGACTATTTTGCAGCTACTCTTTTAAATAAAATAAAATAACCAGTCTATAAATGACCGAGTTATGAGGGGAAAATAAAAATAAAGATAAACTTATAAAATTAAATTCAGTTAAAAAAATATCATTTTAATGAAAATTTTATGGAACCAATTTGAAAGTATTTCTACCAATTTTACTATCCATATATTTTTTTCTCCTCAGTTCACAAATATCGGAGTTCTGAGGTAACAAATATAAAAGAAAAACTATTATAATAACTTGTGTCTGAAAACTATCGCGAGTTTCTTTTTCTTTCGATTGTCCAGTGTATACCACGTGAGTCCTAGTCAGTTTGTTTCATTACTATTATAATAATAACAGTAAAAAATATAATTCAAATAAGAAACTCTTTTATAAAATTCGATTTAAATTGAATATATTCCGTAAATACAATACGTAATCGACGGTTTAAACGTATTTTTATGTAAACGTATCGGTACAGACATTCTAGTGTTTTCATTGGTTAAAATACCGTTGCATACTTGCATTTATGCTGTGCAGAAATTCTCAAATGGCGCCCAAACTTTGGCAGTTCTTCAACAGTGGTCGCTCACCGGCAATCGTTTATCGGAAGTAGGTAATTCAAACTTTCTCGAGCACGCTACTTGGAAACTGTTTTGGGATCAGTCATAGCTCAGTATTCGAACTCAACGAACATACACTTGTTCAGTTCCATTTATGAAATATAGTACTGACGCTTGACTGCTTTATACAGATAACGCAGTCAAGCGTCAAGAGGATCTTATCTTGTACAAGTCGAAAGGATATTTGAGTAAATGCGGCATCGTTTGGGTCAAAGCAACAATCATTCTGTGTTTGGGTCAGATCCGCGTCCCATTTTCACATATATGTGTTCGCAGCGGAGATTGAGCCTAACCCGAAATTCCCTAATCAAATACTATGCTATCAAGATAACCGTGACGTCAACTCAAACAATTCCTTTCAGGAAACAATCAGAGCGTGCAATATGAAGAATAAATCGCTAAAGGAAAAGTTTAAAAACAATGTTTTAGTCAGACCGCTTTATAGAAAAGTCTGCCGGAAAGTTGGTCCTCAGAATTTGTCGGTTTCGATTAACGTTGACAGTACTTATAAACTAGAAGGCGATGGTTTTAATGTCAACAGACAAATACGTAGTGATCACAACGGTGAAGTTTCAAATACAAGAAATGTTGATGTTCTGCCCGGTGCCTGTGATTTAAACAAGTGTAACAAAACAAATGTGAAAAATAGTTCAACAAAATGCTCTAACTATCCGCATAGTATACGAAATGATCAACATAGTCACAAAATGACTTCTGATAAAACTGAAAGTGACATTTTGAATGACAATATTAGTAGAAGTAGCAAGTTAGTGCAGGCGGAAAGGCTTGTGGTTTTAAAAAACGTAAGTAATTATTTTAACTGCGAATAACCAGTATCTACTATTACCATAAATTATACTATTACGAGAAGGCGGGCGGCAGCGCCATCTGAGGATCGGAAATCATACTGCCCTCGCCAACCCGCCTGCCAAGCGTGGCGAGTATTGTAAAATCCCCCCTATATGGGGGAAGCATATGTGCAGCAGTGGATTTCCTATGACTGAACTGACAACAAATGTGAAAAATAGTTTAAAATGATTACCGAAAAAATAAAATTAGCAACACATAATTTGAGCGAAAAAACAACTTACTACGAAACTGAAAACGAGATTGTTCAATATCAGCGCATATTATATCCCCATTGGTCTATTGAATTACCTGCCAAATCGTATCAAAACAGCTTCTTCCAACAACTTTAAGAAGTTATGATTTTAATTATTGAATGAATTGTTTATAAACGTTGGATAAATTAATGCCCTACAACTTTGACGTACACGAATTAACTATTTCTTACCTTTACAACATTTTTTTTTTTACACAAATTGTTAGTGCTTCAATATTAAAATTTTGAAATATTCATCATCATCATCATCATCATCATCATCACCGCCATAATTTCAGCAATGAGACGTCTACTGCTGGACTTATTATGCCTCTCCCATTGGTCTCCGTTGTAATATGACACTTGATTTTGATTGAAGTCACATGAACTCGAAAATACTTACTAGCTTATCGATATGTACTGAAGCAATGCAATGCTGGTAGCACTCTGGGCATGCTGCCAGCCGGTAGCGGGTTAGAGCATTTGAGTTATCTATATAGGCTACCAATAGCTAGTGGATTGCGCAAATGTTATTGTAGTGGCTGCAGTATTGTAATTATTTATTAGTGTTTTATTTTAATAAAGGCATTTGCCCAAAAAAAATAATTATAATATTTAATATGTACTGCAACGTACTTTGCATACCAGAATAGCATAAGTTCAGCACTACCAACCGCACTAATATGTTCTGTATTTGTGCAATAAAACTTAATTTATGTGGATTTTTACATTGACACCCTGACCTCCTAACTAACTTTTAATAACTATAATATACATTTTAGATGCCAGACACATGGCTTCGGGTGTTTCCGCTACCATCGCGACCCAAAGAGGCCGTATGCTCCGTTATACTGAGGTGTATCATGTGCCAAATAGGAATTGCTACTCTAATAATTCTCTGGACTCTCATTTGGACATTCGTAATACATTACTTTGAAGGTAAGAGCTTTCTTCCCAATTTATATGTATAAATAAGTTTTATGTACGGTATTAAAACCGCGATGCTGGAATTAGGTTGAAAAGTTTTTCAAAATAAAAAAATAATGTAATAAAGCATAACAGCCGTCATCACTCGTTCTACTGATATCTCTCTCAAAGAGACGCCTGTTACCCATAATGTGCCATGCTGGGAAAAGGGGGTGGTGTATCAGCTAGTTCCCAACCCAACATCGGAGTCTTTAGACTGCCCAACGGATGTCAAACGTGTCCTGACGACTGTTCTTTAAGAAGACGTTAATGCAATGTAAGTTAATCTGTGGTCTTCGCTGGTCATCAACTACCTATACTTATATTTTTCGCATTCGATTGTAATTTTTAGTAATGTACTGTCTGAAGATCCTTAAATAAATTAAAAAAAAAAAAGACGGAGTTTATAATCTAACTAGATTTTTAAAACTATTTTCACAACTATACCATATGTGCAATAAATACTATTTACACATATGACTATAATGTATATATACTAGCTGAACTGGCAAACATTGTTCTGCCATATAAATTATAAATGACAAAGTGAGATGACACTGAATGTAAATAACTTCATCAAAATGATCGACGGTTAAATTATTTGGTTATTTATTCGTACAAAAATACTAAAATTGCGATAGAACAATGGAGATGAGAATAGAAGGGCAAAAAGCGACCTACTTTTTCTTTTCTTTTCTCAGCCATGTGCGTCCACTGCTGGACGTATGCCTCCCCCATATAGGGGGGATTTGCCAATACTCGCCACGCTTGGCACGCGGGTTGGCGAGCGCAGTATGATTTCCGATCCTCAGAAGGCGCTGCTGCCCACCTCCTGGTACGTTATCCCTTAGCCGACTCTTACGGCACCCACGGGAAGAGATGGGGGAGTACTATTCTAGGCCGGTACCACCACGGCCGCGAAAAAAAGCGGCCTACAGACCTACTGAATATACACCAAAAAAAAAAATCATGAGTCATGCAAGCCGTTTCGGAGTAGTTCAATAAAATACATTAGATATATTTCGCCTATAAAAGCCTGCGAACTATAATAAATAATTCTATGGTTTATTGCATTAACATCATGCATGCGGACATGTACATGTACTTACATTCAAATTTTTGAAAAAAATCGGCTGCTATTGGCATTTGAATGCACGACTTCAGAATACCGTCTTGTCACTTTGCCATCTAAGCTATAGTAGCAGTTCGCTAGACGTCAGAATTTATTCCTTCCTTATATATTTCAATCACACTATGAGCCGAATTATTTCCTTATACAATTTTATTTACTTATTTTTTAAAATATTTGTAAGTAACTATAATAAATGTAACCTTCGGGAATTATGGCACTCTTAGTTTATTAACTTAAGAACTTCGTGAAAGTCGGCTCGGTGAAAGTAGGCCGCACAACATAATAGTTTTAGTAGCTGAGGTCGTACTCGGACACTGGCCCATAATCCCAAAGAGCATCTTTATAGACACGAACTAAGTGACGAAGTGGACAGATAGTTTCATTAATGGTATGCGTCAAGGATGCCTGTAACCGAAACAGTAGTTCCTTGGCAATGAACTGAATTTGGAACGAGATATTCAAGAATTCAAGAAAATTAATGTCAAAAAAGTTCAAAAAATTCAGACTAGTTGAGTTCAATTTGACGATAATATTTATTCCATACCTAATTTCATCGACATCGGTGTAGCCGTTTGAGTGTGAAGAAGTAATAAACATACACACATACACACAAACTATCGCATTTATAATATTAGTAGCATTATCAAAAATTGACATGAAATTGAATCATTTTACATTGTTGGTCACTGAAGCGGAAGAAATCGGTAGCTATTATGTGGCCAAAAATGGTTACAAGTCACAAGCTTTTGTAATAAATATAACCTTTTACACATAATTATACACGTTACACTATGCGTAGTGTACCGCAAGAAAGTGCCACGTTTTCGGAAATGTGTCCAATTATCTGATAAATTATACGATAGAGCCAGAGAATATACAATATTTAATCTGACAAAAGGACAAGTATGGTGAGGCGTGGGCGCTGTTGAAAAGCGCCCACGATATTGCATTACCGGTACCTTCGGAGCGCTCCCACGTGTATTGCATTGTACTTGACACCCTCGGCAATACTGGTATGATTAATACACGTGATAAGTAAAAGTTATAAATACGTATAAATGGTTTGACGTCATTCTGAAGTGTTATATGCTTTTTTTAAACATTTCAGTTACTTTGAGTGAACAAAAATAACTACCAGCAGTTTTTGGTTCTTATGTTATCTTCAGTAGGTACTACAGTAACATTTGAGAAATCATTTTTTTTTATATACTGTATAGATCTATCGTTTGACTACTATCTCACTTGATGGTTAGAGACGATGTGGTTGAAGATGTTATCACGCAGACCTAGAATGTTTACTGCCTCTCAAGGACTGCTGCCTGACCACACAATGTGTTTTGGTGACAGTTTTTCAAACTTGAGGGTGGTAGCTTGCCAGGCGGGTACTTGAAAATAGTACCTTACCGCCATGCTGGAAATTTGATAACAGTTTTACCTTCACCAGAAGTTGAAGCCGTTGTTGGGGATCGAACCAGTGTCCGTCAGTTTGACAGCCGATGCTCCCCCCGCTGAGCTATCATCGCTTCAAAAATTACTTAGCTACTTGCCTGTCTGAACGTAGTTTAAGGATTCCAAGCGCTGTTCCGATGAATTGTAATGCTGATTCATTGAGCCAAATATACACCAGTGCTTTAGTCACGGGGCGCAAAACTAAAGTGCCTTTGCCTGTATTTATAGTTACAGAGCGCCAGATATTATAACAAAACCTCTAATTTCTAGGCTAACTACCCGTGCTTTTATGACTGGTTCTCTTTTAGTTATATTTTCCATATAAAAAGTTTCGGAATTCTAATGCGCCTAAAGCTGTAATTACTATGGCGAAAATTAAAAAATAAAATCCGATAACCTTATTTTTTACCGTGCAGAAATATTAAAAAAAGGTTGGATAAATCTGAGGGATGGAAAGAAACCGAAAACGTTTTCGCTTTTTGTATGGACAAGCACGTATACTTCTTTGTATTTCAGAATTGAAATTGACATATTTTTTAGTACTTATATAAAATAACCGATAGAAGTTTGTTTCAGGTCCTTACGAGATGCAAGTATCGGTGGACTTCGAAAAGGAACAAAACCAGCTCGTCATTGATTTAGCAACAGAATTGAGACAGGTAGGTTTTTATTTTAAATACGTATATTCTTTTTGTAAAAAAAATGTACTAAAAGATGGAACCGACTTCAACACTCAAAAGTGTGAAATACTTGTCGGTACCATGATAGTTCACAAAAGTAACCATCATCACAAAATTGTGCTCATGGTACCGACTTCGACAAGTATTTCACACTTTTGAGTGTTGAGGTCGGTCCCATTTTTTGGTAAAACATTTTTTTTCGCCCTTTTCAGTGACCTTTGCTATACTCACGGGATTAATTGTCTTTGTGTATGTTCTCCGATGTCTTCAACCGCAACTATAATATCATCGAGGTAGGTGAAGCACTTTTTAGTTATTGGAGTGTAACTCAAAAACCGCGTGTACGATTTTTATGAAATTTAAATGGGACTAAGAATCTTCAAAATCGGTTTATAAAAGACGAAGTTATCTTTGAACACACATAAAAAAACATATATACGGTCGAATTGAGTAACCTCCTTTTTTGAAGTCGGTTAAAAATGAAATGGGAAATCTAAAATAGACCTCCGCTAAATTAAACTAGTAGGTACCGCTAAAGAAATCCAATTAACACCCACGTATTTATTCCGTATTTCCATAATTCCATATATGCTAACATTCAATATTTATATTCAAACACATAGAAGACAGAAATAAATTTATCAAAACGTAACGTTGTTCAGCCAGTGGTCACAAAAAAGATGTCTGTTTTGTGCAGCGGTTGCACACTGACGGACTGACAACAATTTATGTACACCTAATTATTTACCACAATAACATTAATAATAATATAGGACAACATTCACACAAGGTCTTCAGGTCCCAAACTAGGCAGAGCCTGTATTATGGTAACCTGATGACTGATATATATACTTATTAAATACATACTTATATATATACTTGTATAAATATACACACCCAGACACAGGTCAAACAGACATGTTCATACACAAAAATGTTTGACTTGTCCGGGAATCGAACCCGGGACCAGTGGCTCAGAAGGCAGAGTGCTACCAACTGCGCCAACCGGCCAGTCAGGCGACCAGGTCATTAGGCGACCTAAGTAAAGCTTGGTCCTTGTACTTGTTGCTGGATTGTAATCTAATCTCTATTCCCAAGTTATCTATACATTATAAAGTATAATAATACTTAAGTTAAATATTAATAATAAGTAAGTATAATATTATTTGTTTGTTTGTTTATTGTAATATACCTGGATTCGAAAAATTCTCTCGCGGTTGGGAAACTACAATATGCCCGGGTGATATTGTAATAATATATAGATAATTATGTACTATTTTTAATGTGATCCTAATATTTTTTAACGTTAAAATATTTTACCCGTGCGAAGCCGGGGCGAACCGGTAGTTACTTATATAAAAAGTATTTATAACAAAAAGCTTGAAACAATAACATTGCAATAATAACATTTGAGCAATCCATTATATCCAGCCTATATGAAGTTGTTTAATTTACAATTAGTTCGCGGACGCGGTCGCGATTCGCCTAGTACTGTGCGAGCGCCCCGTATTCTCCTTGAAAAAGACCACCGAATGTGGTTGAAACTATAGCCGGAACCCTCTGACTTATTACGTGAGTAACTCCCGTGTTTTATACATTTATAATGTGTCAAAACCACGTCAGTTTTAATATTCAAAATCAGTTTACCAGGAAAAAAGTTCTGAGGTACATTCACGCCTCTTTTCCGTAGGGGTAGGCAGGGACCACCGCCTTCCAAATGCTACGTTCCCGGCACACTATTCTTTCGCATCATCCGTTTCTGCTTAGTCCTAAGGGCAAAAGGCGTGAATGTACATATGTATATAAGTTTAAAGCTGTATTATGTACCCAGGTGTACAATAAAATCCACCCTTCGAGCGTATTGAAAATGTACGCCTATTTCTCTTGTAAATGCTTCTCTTTTTTACGTAAGTAATAATAATAAATTGTAATCAAACCAAACTGGTTAAAGTGCTAGTAGATCCGTCTAACGTGTCCCACATTGACACCAACCGTCTTTCCCCTAAATAGAAATCTCATCATATCCAGGCCGGCTCCCGAGAGACGCCTCCTCGCCCCGATAAGTACATGGCATCCCTCAAGACGAATATTCAAATTTCATCCGCACGATGTGCGCAAATTGGCATATAACATATTTTCTTATTTCTGCCTCACATCTTTTTTGCGGTGGTGTAAATAATGAAGCAGTATACCAGCCTATTGGACAGTGATAGACATTTTAAACATAATAGTTACTTTGCAGATTTGCTCGCATAATATATAACCTCAAAATATTTGTTATGCTGTATTAAATTTCTTTTGTAAAAGGTTACAATTTTTTTCAGTTACATTTTTAATAATTTTTTTTTTTTTTACATTATATATTTTACATTACAATAATTGTAATTATAAATTTATAATTATACTGTTATATTCGTGAAGAGGCAAATATTTTTTTGTACAAATGATGAGAAATATTGAAATAATCAACAATCCTCAAGCCTGAAAATGTTTGTTCTAATTAAATGAAATATCGGTAAGGTTACCGATTTTTCATTTGCTACTAGTTACTTCTATCTTGAGACTTCACAAGTAATTATAATTTTTTTTTTTTTTTGGGGGTGGGTGTGATAAAAGTTACAACAACTAGACGATCACAAGATTTTATTAATTAATTTAAAATAGATAAGTACAGTCTATACATGGAATAATAGCGTAACTACATTCCTCACCTGCCAGATCGTGTTATTCCCACAAAATACACTATTTACGCAAAGAAATCGTCACTGCACCAAGCAAATTGTAAATCCTGCAGTACCGACGTAACCAAGATGGAAAATATTCAAGAGGTTTCGTTGAGCGAGTTAACCGCTACTTTTATCAAAAGGATGGAGAGCTTTGAAGGTAAACTAGCCAATACTCCAAATCCATCTCCTAGCGTTGAGGAACTGGCTTCTGAATTTTCCACATTCAAATCTTTTATTTTAAAGTCTCTGCGAGCTATTCAAAACCAAATGCAGTGTCTAGCCTCCTGTGTAGATCAGCTAGAGATGCGAAGCAGACGTAAGATCTTGTTGATTCATGGCGTTGTTGAAGATCCTCAGGAGAATACAGCCGGTGTTGTTGTGAGGGTATTAACGGACCGGTTGAAGTTGACCTGTCTAGCTGCCGGAGATATCAATCGGTGCCACAGAATGGGCCGTTCACAGGCCTCTGACAAACCACGACCAATATTGTGCAAGTACAAAGACATCACTGTTCGCGACAAGATCTGGTCCGCCAAAGCGGGCCTGAAGGGCTCTGGTGTCACTGTTTCAGAGTTCCTCACAAAGGCGCGCCATGACGTTTTCATGGCAGCCCGTCTACGTTTTGGTGTGTCGAAGTGCTGGACACGGCAGGGTTTCGTCTTCGTTCAGGGATCTGATGGAGCTCGTCACCGGGTTAGCTGCCTCAGCGACCTTGACGCAGTGCAACCGAAAGAAGCTGCCAAACCAAGATTAGTGGTGAAAGAACCGGTAACGGCGGCGCCCCAATCGAAGGTGCGGCGAGTTGCTGCCATGAAAAAGTAGATATTGTTGGTTGCGTTACGTTCGCGTATTAATTTGCTTTACTTGTATGTTGATTCACCAGCTGGGTAAACTTAATATGTAAATATTCGGAATACCCACATTTATATATTTAATTCATTAGTTTGATTTTTTTTTTTTTTTTTTTTTTCTTAACTGTGGGTATCAAAATTATTATTCGTTGTCGAACATAGATCAGATTTATTTATTTTTTTATCTCTTTTTTTCCTTTTAGCTTCGCATTCTCTGTACTTCATCATGATGTTTCACTAAACACAATAATGTTCAACTAAACTGAGGTGCGTTCCATACAATCTTGAACAATTTGACTTGAGGTATTGTGCTGCCATTACCCAGCTGGCATTTTACGGCTATGGCCGTTTGATATTCCATTTATTTTATTTTGTGAATATTGTTGTAATAGTGTATACACTCTTATTATATCAATCTAGTAGCACAACTGGCGGGTGGACACCTATTGCACTTTTAGTATAAAGAAAGTTATTTTATATTATATATTTATATTATAATTTATTTTATTATATAATTAGTAAATCTATTTATGTTATCTAGTAGTAGCGATAGTGAATATTTATCTCTTGATTCTCTTGATGTCAGTAGTGCGGACAGTTTTAGCAGCATTCCAAATCTTTCAACCACAATAGAATCTCTTTTCTGTAATTCGTCGAAAACTTTTAATGTCATTCATATAAATGCACAAAGTATTCCGGCTCACTACTCCGATATGTTGGCGTCATTTGAGCATAAAAATATTCATGCCATTTTAGTGTCTGAGTCATGGTTAAAGCCATGCCTTCCTAGCAAATCTTACTCATTACCAGGATTCCGCTTAATTCGTAACGACCGCACCGGCCGTGTTGGTGGTGGTGTCGCTATCTATCTCCGAGCACAAATTCCTTTTACCATAGTAAATATGTCGACACAGCCACCCGCGGCCAATGCTGGTGAACACCTCTTTCTCGAAATTTCCTTCTCTCACAATAAATTACTTCTTGGCGTTTACTATTCCCATTCCTTACGAGTTGACTTCTTTGCCTCGTTTGAAAAACTTCTTGAAGATTATTCAACTTCTTACGATCATACCATCATTATGGGTGATTTTAATACCTGCTTACTTAAGAAAGACTCACGTTCTTCCAGATTAGAGTCTATAGTACACGCTAGCAATTTGTCCATTCTTCCCTCTAATGCCACGCATTTCTACCCCCATTCAGCACCTTCTCTGCTCGATATATCAATTGTATCTAATTCAGATTACGTTTGGCAGCATGGTCAGTGTATGGCCGAAGCTTTTTCCTACCACGATATGCTATATCTTTCGTACAAAATCCGTCCCCCTAAGGCAAAACCTAAAATTCTTTTACAGCGCTGTTTTGGTGGAATTGATATCAATGCTTTACGTAAAGATGCCCTTGAAATAGATTGGTCTGAAGTGGTCAATGCCAATACTATTGATGAAAAGGTCAATATTTTCAACGATAAACTATTAAAACTGTACGATGCTCACGCTCCTCTTCGACCGGTCAAAATTAAACACCAACCTGCACCCTGGCTCACCGATAAAATCAAACTAATGATGCAGAAAAAAGTCATCGCCAAAGCTAGGTATAAACTTCGGGCTACCGAGCTAAATAAAGCCAAGTATATCGAATGTCGCAATCTCTGCAATAGGGCGTGTAGGAATGCTTTACGCCAGCACATTCATAAATCAGTCAAAAACGAAGATGCATCTAAGGTATGGAAATTTCTGAAAACATTGGGAGTTGGAAAACAATGTCAAAACGATTTCCCTAACAACATAAACATTGAAATACTTAACCAACATTTTTCTAAATCCTCGTCTTTTGATCCTATTATAAAGGCATCAACTTTAAACCGTATTTCTTCCACTTCGACTCCCAATTACTCACCTTTTGTCTTTCGTCAATTTTCTGATAGTGATGTTAAGAAGAGCGTACTATCCATTTCATCCAATGCAGCTGGCAGTGACTGCATAGGACGCAACATGATCATGCTTTTACTTGACGAAATCTTACCAATAGTCCAGTATATTTTAAATGCTTCCATTACTCTCGGCAGATTTCCAACAATATGGAAAGAAGGCCAAATTATTCCTGTTCCTAAAAAACCCAATCCATCTTCATATAGTGACTATCGTCCCATTTCCATCTTACCGTTTCTTTCTAAAGTCATAGAACGACTCATCCATCAGCAACTTAGTTCCTTTCTTAATATAAACAATCTTATTAATCCCTTTCAATCTGGATTTCGTCCTGGACACAGCACAGTATCAGCACTGGTTAAAATCACCGACGATATCCGATACAGCATCGCTGATAGGAAAGTGACAGTATTATCGTTACTAGACTTCAGCAACGCCTTTAACAATGTTGATTTTGACTTATTACTTGGCCTCCTTCGCTCTCTTAACATATCTCCTACAGTAATTGAGTGGTTTCATAGTTACCTGTATGGACGTCAGCAGCGTATTTGTATCAATGACACATTTTCATCATGGTGCACTACGACTGCAGGTGTTCCTCAGGGCGGCGTATTATCTCCTCTTCTGTTTGCTATTTTTATCAATACCATTTCTAATAGACTGACTTCTTCCTACCACCTATATGCAGATGATCTCCAAATTTACAGACATGCGCCGATCGATAGATTATCTGAAGCTATACATTTGACTAACTCTGACTTGCGCAGTGTCCTTGAATGGAGTAAATCTTATGGCCTTAATGTGAACCCTGCTAAGACGCAAACCATAATCATCGGTAGCTCTCGCATGATTTCCAAAATCGACTGGTTTTCGTTACCGCAAGTTTTATTTGACAATGTGGAAATCAAAATCAGCCAAAATGTAAAAAATCTAGGGGTACTCATTGATAGACAACTGTCGTGGGATCCTCAACTTACAGAAATTAGTCGGAAACTTTTTGCCTCAGCAGGGTCAATGCGTAGGTTACGTAATTTTCTTCCAATCACCACTAAAACTGAGCTTGTACAGTCTATTTTACTCCCTATACTTGATTATGCTGACGCCTGCTATCTGGATCTTACCGAATTACAGCTTAACAAATTGGAGCGGCTACAGAATTTCTGTATTCGTTTTATATTTGGTCTACGCAAGTATGACCATGTATCAGAATTCCGCAATAAGCTTCAGTGGTTACCAATCCGTCTTCGCCGGAATACTCATATACTTTCCCTTCTCTACACTATCTTATTCTTTCCTTCTACCCCTTCCTATCTCAAGGAGCGATTTGAATTTCGATCTCTCACAAGTCTACGAGAACCTCGCTCTTCTCAATCTCTTCAACTAAAGATTCCAGAGCACACTTCAGAGATTGTAAGTAAATCGTTTACAGTTCAAGCAACTAAACTATGGAACGCTTTGCCTCTTACTATTAAACAAGCAACATCCATACAACTCTTCAAAAACATGCTTAAAGAACATTACTTGTCCTCTACTCACTGAATCCGCTAGTTTTCTTTGCATTACGTTATTATTTATTTATTTATTATATATTTATTTATATTAATATAGTATTTATATATTGTATAGTATTTTAGGTATTATTAATGTCATATTTATTTAATTGTATAATATTCAGCATATGTATACGTTTATTATATAAATTTAAGATCTTGTTGCACATCACATCCACAATGTTCAATCTATCCTGTCCATCCAAAGGTTGTCTGTAAGAGATTGCTTTAGCGATAAGACCGCCGATTGTATAACCATAAGCTACAATTACTATAAAATACACTTTTGATGTACATTTTATGATTTGCAATAAAGAGTTAATCTATCTATCTATCTATCTATAATCACTATTTAATGCAATGCACCATATATACTTATAAATTGTTACATTATTACTTTATAACTCAGGTAGTACAGTAGGTGGTCTTATCGCTTGTAGCGATTTCTTCCAGACAACTTCTACAAGGACAGTTATCGTGAAATTAGTAATTGTGCAATATAATTGGAACAACATTGTAGGCACTTTCTTGATAAAAACCCTAATAAATAATTAATTGAAATATCAAAATAAAAACAATCATTTATTACAGAGGAATAATGCTAGAGACAAGTAGAGACCACCGACTATATTTTGAAGAATATTCCATTTAATTAAACTTGAAGTACCTATTGGCCTTAATTATGTTCATCACTCGAACTAGCAAAAATTCACTAAAATGAAATAGCTCGTATTCTATGTCGCAAGAATTCAAATTCAAATAAATACACACAACAACGCTATCTCTAATATTAGATGAGTTTTACTCACTTGCTGGCCAATTGCGGGTAGTTTCATCGTCACCAAATAAGCGGCGACTTATTTTACATAAAACTACCCGCAATTTCAATAAATACATCTGGTATTTTTGTTGTATTTAAGGATCATACTGATTTGGAATTGAACATAACCATAAAAGAACTTATCTTATTTTCCAGACTTTAAGTTTAATTTAGTTGAACAAGAAAATCACTACTATTATCATTTCCTAGGTAACTGTTAAACATTTAACATAGAAGTAGAATTTCGCCCCTAAACCTTCATATGCTGTAACCATTGTATGTTTGTCTCGTGTCTTATGTCTTAACTTACTTTGTTATACAGAACAGGAAAAGGGGATAAAAGAACAGGATAAAACACGAAATATGTTAGTTATGTGCTTAGACTTAGAACTCCATTTTGAGGAAACCTTTTGTCTATATTGATCGATATGGGTGTGTGGCACTCAATCATACTTTGTACCCAGCTTATTAAATTTACGTATGGGTTTAAGGGTTACGCTCGACAACAGCGAAGTGGGTTATAACCCGATATAGTTAGTTGGGCTTGTGCCAAATCTATACTATAATTAAATAAATATCCAGAATATACCTATTAAGAGGACGTGCAAATTATATATTTATTTGTTGTCAATAGATGGTAAGCTATCAACTATACTGCTAGCAAATGTATGTAGTGAAAGTGGCCCTTAGCCTATATTGAACTAGACACCGCTTTAAGAGATTTTATTGTGTATCGCATTAACATCATGCTAGGCAGAACTTCAGTTCAGATATTTGAAGGAAAAAATTCGGCTGCTAGTGGTATGGGCTGCTATAGCTTAGTTGGACAAAGCCACAGGACGGTATTCTGTAGTCGTGGGTTCAAGTCTCACTAGCAGCCGAATTTTTTCCTTCAAATATTTGAACTGAAGATACCGCTTTGTGTCTGATTCAGTTTAATGTTTAATGTACAATGTACATAGGGCTGTATTAATTTAGGAACCCTGATAAGCCCTGTATATCAAAGACGAAGTGACTCCGATATCTAAGCGCATAAGTTGCCATTGGCGGAGGCATATGTCCAGCAGTGGACGTCCTTCAGCTAAAATGACGAGGTAAAATTACCATTAGCCCTTGTATTAGACCTTGTCCTGGTCATGGCACCATTTTGTTGTATGCAACCAATATTAATAAATCAGGCTAATGGAACGGTTAAGTAAAAAATCCAGCAGTTGTGATTCTGTTAATTTTAATATGTTCAAAGAGTCTGCAGGTGAAAGCGTTCGGCCAAGGGACAGGTTGTTACTTGGAATGTGTTGTCATTTTTGTACCGCAAGATGGCTTCAACCTCACCGATATGTTTGGGTTCAGCTTATGACATACGTTGTGAATATTTTAGCGTTGTTTCGTCTTCTTTGTAAATTATCTCCCGTTCGCTTATCGACTTCTCTAAAAGGGAAGTCTTAAATAATTCGCCATACTTTTAAAAAGTTATGGTAAATGCTTGATAAGATATTTTATTTAAGACGGAAAGGGTGCGTTTTTATCACATATTAATACTATATTATATTGTTGTCTTCTGAGTATATTTATAACAATTTTACTAGTTTAATGTTTTATGTATCGTGTAGCTAATACAAGAAATGTTCAAATAAATTATAAAATGTGGTATATAATAGTAAATTTTACGCACTTTTTAGGTACATCAAAAAGTTTCCTACGCCCAAACTTCATAACGATGGAAATGATGTAATGTATATACAACACCTCTACATTATATAATTCATGAAATGTGTTCATTATTTATACCGAATATAACAAAATATTTTTTTATTTTTTTTTATTTATTTATTAACACAAAGTCTTCAGGTCCCAAACTAGGCAGAGCCTGTGCTATGGTAACCTGATGACTGATATATATACTTATATACATATATACACACCCAATTAATAAAATATTGTAGCCAATTATGTTTTACTAAGGACGACGTATATTCATACTGCGCGGTGCTCAGACTTTGTTCCTTCACGACATAAACATGCTTACTGCGACAGATAATACGGTACAAATAAAATAGAAAAGGATAGCTATATGTTTAGACTTACGCTTGAAATACGCGTCGTAATGAAAATTACTACAATTGACTTAATTTTGCCGCCTCAGTTTCCGCGTGCTTGTGCGACATCTACCTCGTATAAACATATAATATCATTGATTGTAGCAGCGTTTTTGCCTTTTAAATCAAAGTATAATCTAACTGTATGAAAGACATAAAAAGGCTTAAATGACGTATAAGTACCTATATTAGTATTATTCTACTTATACGTCAAAGCCTTTTCTAAGCCTATCTGAAGAGTTTAATCAAATTCTTTTTTAACTTTGGAATACAGTCATATATAGACCTAAAAGACAAAATCAATCCAATTGTGTGTTGAAAGCAAAATTACGCGTGTGTCCATTATATTGCGACACGGGTTCAGATTCACACGGCAACATGTAAAGTATTTGCTGTAACGGACAGATTCATCCAACTTAGATATTCCACGAAAGTCTGGCCGTTCAGTTTATAATTCAAATTCCTTTGTGAAGTATGCAACTCTGCGGTAACTCTGTTACGACGTATAGTTAATTGTGGCTTTGTTGCGCCTCTTGAGGTTTTGTATAGTGCAGGCTATAACTTGTGCGTAGATAAAATCGATTTGTGTAAGAAAAATGGCAGACGGTAGGGATGTCGATAGACTATAAAATTTAAATTCAAGTACAGCACAGTCCAATATATTGAGCGGATATGTAAAAAAAAAGTATATTTTAGGTCATCGCAAATTATTATTAATATTTTTTAAGCATAATTTTTATGTAATTAGTAGCAAATAAGCAACCCGATGGTAAGCAATCTCCGTCACCTATCATCACTTAAAACATCTAAATAGTGGTCTAACTGAATCAAAAAAAATCAAAAACCTTAGATATTGTTATAGATATCTGTAATACTGGGAGCATTACGATACGTTGCCGATTAAGACTCTGTTAATTCTTCTTTTGATGAATCCCATATTGTAAATACTCGGGTACATCGAGAGAGGAAGCTCGTTCCACCTATTGCAGGTTCATGACAGAAACAATCGGTGAAATCGCACAGTACTCGTATGTTAGACCCATGAGTCAATAATACAATATGTGGAAGAGCTGTCAAACGGTGTCGGCTAGTAGCATCACGGTCTCGTGATGCTGGAATAAGATTGGAGAGCTCTTCAAAACACTCCCGTTGTATATTGTATATATCTCTACACATACTGAAGGGTTCTCTAGATCTTCGATGAGTTTTTAATATAATATCAATAAACATGTTTATTTGCGTTTCTATAAAGTAATGTATTACGCTTCTTTGTCTTGGGTAACCGTGGCGGATTGTGGCTTATTTCTTTCTATTTGAGAGAAGGCTTCGCTAGAAGAGAAGGCTTGGGATAGATAATAATAGACTGCTACTATTTCAGTAAAAGTATTGTTATTTCACTATTCATAAATACAATATTTATTTAGAATTATTTTATAAAATCTCATCTCTGGAAACCAGAATATTACTTTCTGCCTGAGATTTCTATATCATTTGCGAGATAACCAATTGTAATATCCTAATCTCATAGGATCTTTACGCTCGATGTAGCAATATGAAAACGTAATAAAATATACTTACGAATAGGATTTTAGGATGGAAATGTTCGAGAAAATTGTATATATTTTGGAGAATATTTCAATTATGTAGCATATTACCCGACGTCGGGTCTCAGTACATTTGTGGGAGATTCTTGAATGATTATTGAATTCTTGTGAGTTTAGAGATGCTTCCCCACTAGAAGCATTCGCCTGTAATGTAACTTTACAAAATTGAGCATTACGTCAATGAGGGAGGAGAACCAAGCATTACAGTGCACAACCTGTAAGGTTACAGATTCGAGCATTACATTGGTGAAGGAAGAAAACCGAACATTACAAGTTAATATGTTCATGCATAAATCAATGCTATGTAAAATCAATTCTAATAATACATTCGCGGAAAATGCTCGTCAGTGTAGGCAGTACTCGAATGTAATGCTAAAAATCTAATCTGAAATGTGACATTACAGGCGAACAATCCAGATGTGGGAGCACTCTACAATGTACATTTTAAAAATGCGGGCCGCTTCCAGTACTTGTCGATTTTAATGTACCTTTAAGGTACCTATTTGCAGCTATGAACGTCATACGGCTGAAAAAAGAAAAAATAATTTTGTGTCCTGCATCCATCACCCTTAACATTACACTATCATACCTACTAATATTATAAAGGCGAAAGTTTGTTTGTTTTAGTATGTTTGTTACTCTTCCACGCTGAAACGGCTTACCTGAATTGCATGAAATTTGGATTTATTTTTTTTCGGATCTACAAACAGTACATACAAAAAATTACAATTAAGTGCGAAAAGTATATGTATAAGTATAGGTAGTTAATGTACCAACAGCGTAGATCGACATATTAATAATATAAATAATTACTTATACGTCTAACAGAACAAATCAGAATTTGTTATAAATATTAAGATATATATTATGAATATATATCTTATACCCTGTGATAACACATCACAAGTATTCCAGGAAGCCTAAATAGCTTAATGGCTATCCAGGCGTCCTGGACTACTCAACTGCTTAACTACAGATATAGATCCTTTTCCTTAGTCATTCACTCTGGACAGACTGGTCCAGCCCTTGCGGTTCTTCCCCAGTTGTTGCGTTTTTCAGCGTCTCGGGAGTTTTAGACTATGGAGGTTTGTGTTGGAGCTTTTACTCGCATAAGATCTGTCCCGTTGGACAGATCTTATGATTAGACGTAGATGATCGACCGCGAGATCGCTTGCATTCTGCTAGCCCCTGAACCACGAGTCATTCCATGGAGTCTTCTTGTCGACAATGTGTCCGAAGTATTTGAGAGTTCGTATTTGCACGATATAAATATCAGATCAGACAATATGAATATTAGCAGACAATATTGAAACATCTCATGGTAATCATGTCTATCCTTAATATACTTAGAAAAAAAAAGTTCATTTATTCTTATAGGATTCATTTTCATTATTATTATAGGATGATGTTAATTTCGTGTTCCATAATGTGTAAATATGATATTAATAAATACAATTTGCAATATGGAAGGTTTTTATACTTTTATATAATTTATCATTGAGATAAAAGTCATCAAAAAGTTTTTATTACAGGCGGCACAACTTTGATTCATTACTTTTGCGAGAATTTTTTCTAAGACTTCCGTCTCATAGAGAGATTTAATAAGAACTTGCCAAATTAATTTGGTCTCCAAGTTTAATGAAAAATATTACCGTCACATTTGAAAATAACTTTATATAGCAATTTGAGACATCAAATATTTTTTATTTTAGAGATAGAGTCCGCCCCGCGAATGCCATCTGTGGTATAAATTGAAGCAACCAATAACTTTAGAGAAGGTCCACGGTACATATTTTCTAAAGGAGTCCTACGAAACTAATTCTACGCGGCAAGCTCAAGGTAGGTATAATGAAGTAACACTTGACTCTACAGTCGTAAGCAACACCAAAGTAAGCAGGTGGTTAATATTCAAAAGGCATAATAAAGTCATAATGATGATTCAATGAAGCGCCCCAAGGCATGATATGCTAATATCTAGGCGACGTAAGAAGCTTATTTTGTTCCGGTAAAAATAATTTTGGCGTTGTATTTAGGACCCTAATATCTTTCATCAATCACTTACCTCAGACATGCCATCTTATATTTTATGAAATACACACCTTATATTTTCCTTTCAAAAGCAACTTAATGAAAATGTGAGGTGATTTCTTTTGAATTAATCTGTCAAAAGGCGGCTATTGGAATGCCATATTCACTGCGAAAAACGTAAGACCTTTATACAGAATATAATAATTTATTCACTTATATTTTAGATTTCTATTTATTTTCCTTATTATTTAAGGTAAAGTTTTCTATTTAACAAGATTACATCGTTTGAAACTGGATGAAAAAACTCTACTGCCACTACTTATCCATAGAAAAAATTTAAACATTTCCTTGAAAGTAACAAGAAATGCTGAACTGATTTAGAGAAAAAGTGTACGGGCCAGTCCGATTTTCTAAAGTAAATATAAATCACTTTTTTTTCGGAATCGGCACAAAAGGTCTCTTAGGTCCAAAATTGAAGTATGGAATGAGGTGCAAACAATTCATTAACAAAGTAGCTTGTAACTGAGAAGTTACAGCTAATTTGTTAGTGTTGTTAAATGTTGTTAGTGTTTTTCAGTGTTGTTAGTGTTGTTAAGTATTGATTAATTATTGTAATAGGTTGTAACACCGTGTAATTAATTAAATTAAATAAACAGTACATTAACAACAGTGAATTTCACTAACAATTGCGACATTTTGGATGGATGCATGTTTGTCAGTTAATCACGCCAGAATAACAGAACAGCTGTCTTACTCTTGAACTCAGTTTCAATGTCAATTCAATTCTAATCCGAATCAGTTCCATTCTCTTTCAACGTCATTTGGTATTTATGTCTAATTCCATTGAACTCGATTCCAATCATGCGCTAGTGTTGCGTTCAAGAGTATCAATCTGCCCGAGTCCATCGAAGTCACAATTTACGAACGGAATCGATTGTCAAGAGTAAGCCCACTGATCTGAATGAAATTTTGCACAAAGATCCTTTTTATCTCGGATGTACGGTTCCTGTGGGATTACACAGCTAATCCCGTATAAGGAATACCGTAACCCAGCGGGCAAAACGCGTAAACCTGTGCAAGGCACAGCTAGTAAATTGTAAAATAATGCTTATAACCTCTTTTTGATAGAGTTGAAAAGGTAAAGTATTCATACATTATTAGCTACTTACATACTATCGGAATTAATAACATAATTAAACATACCCTTCCAAAAAGTAGTAATTCTGTTTTTAATTCAAAGTAAATAAATTTATATTTACAATTCAAGAGCTACTACTACTAAGGAAGGACATACAGATTTGGATCATTTCGTTATCGTTAGTAGTGTATTTTTCTTATAGTTATATTCTTATATACACAATGATCTTCTCTAAACAATATTATCAATATTAGAACAGGTTCATTCGGCTGCTGGCTTAGTCAACACCAAATCACACAGAAATGTACACGAATGTACATAAAAGTATATACAAAAAGTATATATAAATAATTTAATGGAAAAATATTTTAGTCATTAATACCTTTGTACCAATATGTACTTTAACGTAACTGTATAAGGACTTAGTTTTCACCATTTTGAGAGCGATGAAGAATTATGAGACATCAGAATGTCATACCTCCAACGTTTTCAAAGTGATTGTGACAGGTGTGAGATTTATATGATAGCGCAGCAAGTTTTTAGGTTGAATTACGCTAAGTAGGTTATATACGATACATTAGGGGTGAGGCTGTGAAAAACCTCCGGGATTGACGTGTAGACGGTAATGCGTCGTAATTTGTAACGATTTATTTAAGTGACAAATCGGGACATTTGCCTCTGACATGAGTGAGGTTACAGGTTTATGCGTGGGATTCGCCTCGATTTCACTGTTGCATATATACAGATTTCTTCAACTATTTTAACTTTCCTATTGTCATCCATTAAAGCAAATATATTTACGGTCGCCATATACCATCAGTTAGAACTACTGTTTATGTAAGTTATTGTGTTTTTATACTAAACTATATTTTTTATTTATTATAGGTACAGTTACAGAAGGTGGACTAATATACACATCTACCAGAGACACATATTAGGGCTGGCGCCGGGGCTTATTCGGCGAAGCAATTAAAACGGCGAAAATATGCTAACCTAGGTAGTGGTTATATAATTTGAACCGTTTAGGGTCGAGACATTGGGCCCGTGGGGACCGGAAGCTCATCGTATTTTCCAGAACTTATCAGAGCGTTGGATCGATGCGACGCGTTTGCGACCAAAATGCTGGCACATATTTGGCTCAACAAATCAGCATTGTAATTCAACGTGGCAATGCTGTAGCATTCTGGGCGCGCTGTAGCGGGTTAGAGCATTTGAGTTATCTATAGGCTACCAATAGCTAGGGATTGCTCAAATGCTATTGTAGTAGCTGCAGTATTCTAATTGTTTGCGCACTTGTTAGCATCAAATATTTGCATGGAATTGCCATCTAGGGTGAATTGCATGAACTACGCAAGTCTATGCAATAGATCCCAAAACATCGCCGGACGACGACGCGGCTTCGAATGACAGCCGTTCGCAACCCGAAGTTGGCCGCGCATCCCCGAGGGAATCGGTCGCACGTCGCACGTCGCACATCGCACCGCGAGTCGTTAGCACCGCTTGCTGACTTGACACGCATTTTACATGTTCTATTAGGCTCCGCTAGCCTACCGCTCGCGCTGTACCGCCACGTACCGCGCTTCCACGCATCAACACAAATTACAAATACCACAAGATAGCATTGGAGAAAGTGCGCCCACGCAGGGCTCCTGGAGACACGGCGATTGCACTACAGGCGAAGGGATATTGCTGACTTTCGGTGAGTGCTTTTGCCCCTGGCCTTTCATCCTTTATTTGATGTTGACAGGTTGCGCATCCTCTCTAGGCACCTTCTACAGTATATCTGTCGCCATTCTCGCATTTTCATACCCGCATCCCTAAGATATCTAAGAAACCGCAACCGCCACACCATTCTTTTTCTGGCCCATACGAACCGGATATAACCAGCTCAACGCTCGGTGACTATCGTTGGAATGTAATATTCTTAGATATCTTGAAACATTACACACAACATAATATATTATATGTATATATTTTGCATAAAACTATAATTATAATAATATAATTTTACTTCGCAACCCAGTGGGCAGATACGCTCGTACCCAGTGAACGAATATTTCTCGCTTCATATTTTATATTCTTTCGTGAATACCTTTTATTTTCCGTCTGTGACCGGTATATGTTTGTTTAATAGTACCTAAAAGTAAATAAACAGTACACGATTACATATATTTACGCATTTACTTATTATAATAAAACCTAGGTGTACCCTCACATTATCACATATTAAATTCTTCCCTCACCTACAAGCCTATCTGCTACCGCATACCTACAAATCATTCCATAAACGTTTTTATCTGTTGTTTTACCGTCTCGCATTTAATTAAATCTTCAAAATGTCGTCTGAGGCAAAATTGAAATTATTGCAAGCTAAAAAAGAAGCAATATTCGCACACATTAATGCTTTATTTACATCCGCTAAGAAAATAGGGCCGTCAGCTGACGTTGATACTAGATGTAAACAAGAATTTATCGCCGGTTCGTCAAACATTGACAAATTGTATAGCAATTTTAACGATTTATGCGATCAACATAATGCATTATCTTTAGAATTAGACCCAACATATGTACTAAACTTTAGTAATTGGAACGCATTTGAAACTTTATTTTCGTACATCAAACATACGCGCACGAGTTTATTGGAATCACGTCAGGTTATCGCGGCGACTGATAAGCCCGCTTCGCACACCTGTCGATTGCCGCCGCTTGATTTAGTGGAATTTTCTGGTAGTCCCGAATCTTGGCCACTATTTTATCACAGTTTTAAGACAAATGTTCACGATAATGCATCCTTAACCGACGCCCAAAAAGTCCAATATTTGGTTGGAAAGTTAAGTGGTAACGCTCTTAATGTGTTCGCGGGAATTATACCCAACGAACAAAACTATTCTACGATATGGAATTCCTTAGTGGTTAAATACCAAGACAAGAGATTACTAGGATCTATGTACCTTAACAATATACTCGATATTAAACCCGCTTCTGGTTCGCATGCCCAATTAAATAATTTTATAGAAAGAGTCCATTCTTCTATGTCCGCATTAAAACAGTTAGAAATCAGTGACTTATCTGATTTCATACTTACGCATCTCAGTCTAAAAAAGATAGACCCGCAATTAGTTCAAAGTTTTGAATTATCTGTGCGTGATAAAGATATACCTACTAGTACGGACTTGGTAAACTTTATCCGTCATCACATTAAAGTACTCGAGCGCACGAGTGCCGTTCGACACAATGGGCCGCAGGCGAATTCTGGATCTCGCTCGCGTCAACCATCGACATTTACGCATACCTTTACGCTCACAGAAAATAATGTAAACAAGGAAGGCTGTATGTTTTGTAAAAAATCGCAGCACATTCACTTATATCAGTGCACGGCTTTTCAAAAACTGCCAGTAAATGAACGCTTCAATTACACAAAAGGCAAGAAATTGTGCATAAATTGTTTCAGTGCAAGACATACATCAACGAATTGTGCTTCGCTTAACTCTTGCAAACAGTGTCATAAAAAACATCACACCTTGTTGCATTTCGATAATCCCCAAATGTCGCACCGTAATGTCGAAGGGGTGCAGAATAGATCGCCTAATAGTTTTGTTGCCGAGCGCCAGCGTTCTGCGTACGCGCGGCCGGTTTCTTTATCGAAGTCCGCGCCGCCCGCGCCACCGCTGCATACTGACATGTCAGAGGCGCCCGCTTCGCACGGTTCTGATGCTCCTCTTAATAAACGCTCGGACACTTTTACTTTGCATTCATGCAATAATGATATAGTGAGTAAACAAAATATAGATAAGACATTTGTTTTACCCACGGCTCAAGTATACGTACCTATTAATGGTACACGCTTTATTATACGATGTTTGGCAGATAGTGCATCTGAAAATAATATTATTACGCTCGCTTGTTGCAGTAAATTAAACTTAAATATTAATCCGCTCGTCAATACTTCGTTAAAAACTGTTGGCTCAATATCGGCACCTATTAAAGGTTACGTTACACTGACAATTCAATCGCGCGTTTCTGACGCTCAATATACTTTGACGCTGCTAGTGGTTGATCATATTACTGATCAATTGCCCACGCGCGTGGTCCACGCTTCGATGGTGGATTACTTCAAAGACTTGCCGCTCGCTGATGAATGTTGGAACTCACCCGGGAATATCGACATGATTCTTGGTACTCAGATGTTTGCATTTATTATACTAGGCGGTAAGGTGATACCACCCTTGCATTCTCGATCAGCTGATTTTTCGGATACCGCTCGCTCTGTGCCTTACGCTCTCGAAACAACGCTTGGCTATATTGTCATGGGTGAGATATCCGCTGTCAACCCTGAAGGTATAGTCTGGTCCTTCGGTCCTTTGGTGAACGAACTCAATAAAAATATTACAAAGTTCTGGGAGTTAGAGGAGGTGCCTTCTGTAAAAATTATAAGTCCGGAAAATCATGACTGTGATCAATTATACAAAGCGACAGTTGCAAGAAGCACCTGTGGACGGTATATTGTATCGCTGCCTTTTAAGGGCGACCCTAAAACTTTGGGTAATTCTTACACTCACGCTCTTCGTCGATTTACAGCTTTAGAACGCAAGTTTAACGCGGTACCTGAACTTCGTCAGGCATACAATGACGTCATCGCTGAATATATAAAAAAGGGGTATTTGTCAGAAATATTCTATTCTTCCGCCGCTATATCTGAAGGTTATTTTATACCGCATCACGCTATTGTTCGTCCTGATAAAGCGACAACAAAAACGCGCGTCGTTTTGGATGCTAGTGCTAAAACAGACACTGGCACATCGCTTAACGATTTGTTGCACATAGGCCCGAATCTACAGACAGATTTATTTACACTTCTTTTAAAGTTTCGCTGCTTTAAAGTCGCCATAACTGCTGATGTGCAACAAATGTACCTTAGAATATATTTATCAGAAAATGACCGCAAATACCAAAAAATATTATACCGCTTTAATGGAAATGAGACATTACGCATTTTACAATTTAATTCAGTGGCTTTCGGTTTACGATCCAGTCCCTATCTCGCAATGCGGACTTTGCGGCAGTTAGCCGAAGATGAACGCGACCGCTTTCCTCTCGCTGCCGACGTTGCTATCCAAGATTTATACATGGATGATTTGACCACATCGGTACAGTCCGTGGATGATGGCATTCGTTTGGCCGAAGAGTTACTCGCATTATTTAAAGCCGGTGGATTTAATTTAGCCAAATGGGCTAGTAATTCACCTGAACTAGTCGCTCATCTACCCGAGTCACAACGCGCATCTATTGAGTTTACTGATGACACTGACACCTTGAAGGTTTTAGGTTTGAAATGGACACCCACTAGTGATACATTTTCATTCACCACCTCCATCGCTACGGCAGGTAACACAAAACGTGCCATACTGTCAACAGTCGCTCGCTTATTTGACGTGCTCGGATTTGTCGCACCAGTAATACTTTACGCCAAACTTTTATTACAAGAACTTTGGCTCGCAAAGATAGGATGGGATCAAGAACCACCTGAAAGTATAGTTAACCGCTTCGTTCAATTTAAAAACGAATTACCTCTTCTATCACAACTGCAAATACCACGTCACTTAGGTATTTCAGCCGGTTGTGTTGTAAATATTGTGGCATTCGGAGATGCCAGCCCTCGGGCTTTTGGAAGTGTGATTTATTTACATGTGACACACCCCAACAGCGACATATCTGTTCATTTGATATGTTCAAAGTCCAAAGTGGCCCCACTGAACACTGTCACGCTAGCTAGATTGGAACTGTGTGCGGCGCTACTTCTGGCTAAACTTGTCAGCCAAGTCTGTACCGCATTCCATGACCGCTATCCCATTAAGGATATCTACGCATTTTTGGACTCCATGATCACTCTGTCCTGGATTCATTCATCACCGCATCGATGGCAGACATTTGTTGCCAATCGCGTTAGTAAAATACAGGAACTGATATCTCCTGATCGCTTTTTTCATATACAGGGTGTAAATAATCCTAGTGATATTATATCAAAGGGATTATTGCCCTCGCAATTAATTAATCACCCGCTTTGGTGGCACGGTCCAACCTGGACCGGTCTTCCAACCGCTGAATGGCCAATCGCGCCATTTGTCGCCGCTAGCACTACAGGTCTCATACCTGAAATGAAAAATACAGTAACTTTCACCACTATATCCAATATGGATATTTCACCATTTCAGGAGCTCGCCCTACGAGTCTCTTCCTGGAAAAAGTTGCTACGCATTATAGTTTACGTTCTCCGCTTTGCGCATAAACTACCTCGCTCACCTTCAATTCAAGTTTCTGATATTGAAACTGCTGAAGTCGTGATTCTTCGCATTTTACAAAGCACTTACTTTGCTGATGATATTAAAAATATAAAGAAAGGTAACTTACCTTCGCCGGCGTTGAGAAAACTCAACCCATTCGTAGATGAGCATGGATTAATCCGCGTTGGTGGTCGATTGACCAATGCAAACATACCGTTTGAAAATCGCCATCCAATACTGCTTCCCCGCCGCGATCACTTAGTCGATCTTATAATTGATGATTGTCATCGCTCCAATTGCCATACTGGTTCACACCTGCTCATGTCTCTATTAAGACAGCGTTACTGGATCATCTCCGCTCGAAACATTATTAGACAACGAATACGCAAGTGCAACTTTTGCTTCAAAGTTGCACCTTCACATCCATCCCCTATGATGGCTAATCTTCCATCTGCGCGCGTCCTAGAAGCCAAGGCTTTTACGCACACTGGGGTGGACTTTGGCGGTCCAATACCTATTACTCTCACACGAAAACGTGGTGTCAAAAGCCAAAAGGCTTACATTTGCCTGTTTGTGTGTTTGACTACAAAGGCTATCCACATTGAAATCGCATCGGATCTCAGTACAGAAACGTTCTTAGATGCTTTTAAACGTTTTTTGTCAAGACGAGGGCCTGTATCGTGTATTTATTCCGATAACGGAACCAATTTTATTGGCGCTAAACGACATTTGGATGAGTTGTATGCCTTTATGTCTTCAAAAAATACCTCCGACGCATTACAGGCAGAGTTGTACAATCGCAGGGTCCGATGGGTGACCATTCCGCCTCGTGCTCCACACTGGGGTGGTATATGGGAAGCGAATATCAAATCGGTCAAGTCTCACTTGTATCGTTGCATTGGTAAACAATTACTTTGCTATGAGGAATTATTAACGGTTCTAGTGCAAATTGAATGTCTGTTAAATTCACGCCCGTTGTGTCTGCTGTCGGATCAGCCTCACCCAATCTTAACTCCCGCTCACTTTTTGAATACGACACCTTTACAATCATTACCAGCACATGATATTAATAAGTCACTCAGCCTTACTAATAGAAAGAAGCTTTTGGACAGCTTAGTTCAAAGCTATTGGAAAAAATGGCACGTCCATTATATGCACACATTACAAGCACGACAAAAATGGAACACTCCTGATGTTCCTATTCAACCAGGGACACTAGTACTTATTCATCAAGATGACACACCACCACTTAGGTGGCCAACAGGCATCATTGAACAAACATATCCTGGGAAAGATGGAATAACTCGAGTCGCGTTAGTACGTACTGCAACAGGCACGTTCAAGCGTCCCGTTGTTAAGTTATGCCCGCTTCCAACGCAATAATTAAATCATATTACGCATTAGTTTAGTAAACAACTTAGATATAAGAATAGTTATATCCAACCACATCATTAATTACCGCTCATACACGCATTTATGATTATATTATATTATATTTTTACCGCATAATAAACATATCGCAACTCAAACGCATTCACTTTCATACATCATTTCGCATCACACATACATTTCCGCATTAATTTTCCTTTGAAATCCTACGGATTGTCAAGCCGGGGAGGATGTTTGCGCACTTGTTAGCATCAAATATTTGCATGGAATTGCCATCTAGGGTGAATTGCATGAACTACGCAAGTCTATGCAATAGATCCCAAAACATCGCCGGACGACGACGCGGCTTCGAATGACAGCCGTTCGCAACCCGAAGTTGGCCGCGCATCCCCGAGGGAATCGGTCGCACGTCGCACGTCGCACATCGCACCGCGAGTCGTTAGCACCGCTTGCTGACTTGACACGCATTTTACATGTTCTATTAGGCTCCGCTAGCCTACCGCTCGCGCTGTACCGCCACGTACCGCGCTTCCACGCATCAACACAAATTACAAATAAATCCACAAGATAGCATTGGAGAAAGTGCGCCCACGCAGGGCTCCTGGAGACACGGCGATTGCACTACAGGCGAAGGGATATTGCTGACTTTCGGTGAGTGCTTTTGCCCCTGGCCTTTCATCCTTTATTTGATGTTGACAGGTTGCGCATCCTCTCTAGGCACCTTCTACAGTATATCTGTCGCCATTCTCGCATTTTCATACCCGCATCCCTAAGATATCTAAGAAACCGCAACCGCCACACCACTAATTATTTATTAGTGTTTTATTTTTAATTTAAAGTTGTATTTAAAATATTAGAAATAGGTACGTTGTAGATGACCTACGGGCTAAAAATAAATTATTTCACTAATAAACTAGGCAAAAAAATCTTTTTTTTTTCACAGAAAATTTGTGTCCATGAACGGTTATCGTAAGTGGTAGGTTTTAAAAGTTTATTAGACATGTAGGACTTTCAACATAATATGGTGAAGATACTGAAAATGTTATTAGCTCGCTTAGTTGAACGATTTTGGAGTTTTTTTTTAAATACTTTAGGTATTATTCGTTTTAAAAGTATTTTTCTCATTAAGATATAATATGAGGTGTATTCGTAAGGTTGAGCTCATATTATTTTAGTGTAAGCTGGGATTAAGTTAATTTGAATAGTCATTCCGTTCTGTGGAAAATTTATGAGTTCACTAAACCTTTATGTATTTATTGATCTACCAACATTTTATTACATCATAATAACAATTATACATGTTTGAAGTATTACGCTAAATGCATAATCGAATTACAGGTAAACACACCGTGCAATATAAAAACTTAATAATAGATATACAGCTTTACAAGCCAGCGCAAGTGACCTACACTTGAGGAAGACGCTGACATGAGCGTTTTTATTGGGTTTTCTTTGTGTTGTATGTTGCTGACGACAACGTATACCGATAGAGAAAATACAACTAAACTCCTTGGATTTAATAACATTACCTCAAATTGAGGTAATGTTATTATATCCAAGGATAAACCGAGCATAAACTTTGTAATTAAACCACAAATCAAACTGCATAACTCTAAGCCAAAGGCATCGTTCTAAATGACAACTATGTAACTAGCAGCGTTTCAACACACCAACAACATTCAGCATTTCGTCAACATCCAAATTACACACACGATTTACAACCCTATTTCGTACGTGAATAGTTTTAAAATCGATTTATTATCCTGACTACATATACACGTCTAAATAATTCAAATAAGTGTAAAGCTTATGGACAAGGCTTAAGATCCAAAATAGCTTGGTGATGTTGCAGAGCTACAATCTTACAGGCATGTAAAGCATGTCAGCTATATTTAGAGGAGTTTGGGTTTTGTTTGAAGAGATATAAACACGAAAATCATTTGGCAATCGATAGAGACATTCCTTGAGATCCTGGCGTTACTGCAGTTGGTATTCAGGGTTAGAATTTCAAGTATTAATGTTGGATTTGTGTACCAGAATTAACAGTAAGAAATATAATATATACGATTCTCAGTATAGGTGTTGTTATTTTCATACTATTTTAAACTAGCACAGTCCTACCGTGTCACCCGCGTGTTACTAGACAACGTCATCACTTAACATCAGGTGAGACAGTTGTCAAACGCAAACTTATAATATGTAAAAAAAAAAGAAAAAAAAAGTTATAGTTACATTTTTTTATTGTATATCTCGGAGTCAATGGCTATTGGGGTCGAAAGTTTCTCGAGTAGAGACCACGGACAGGCAAGCGCAGTATTGGATGTCCACCGACACGCTGGACAGACTACCTGGCCAAGATCCCAGGAAGGGGCTGGATGCCTGCCGCTTCCAGCCCCTTCCTGAGTTGGTCCTTGTGCAGATCAATGTCCAACTGTGTACGTATTATGGCTGACATAATGATCACGCTCTATAATGTATGAAACAAGCTAATATCAGCTGAAATACTTCCGTGTAATTTACTCAATATTTACAGTCTATTAAATAACTAACTTTCTCATATGTCAAGTTATACATTAAGTTGTTAAATATGTTTAATTATGTGTATTAAAAGTATTTTATATACATAGTTATGCTAAACATGATAAAGTCATTATTGTACCAATAACTGCTGTAGCTGCGAGGTACATGCATTTGGACCGCTAGAGACTAGCCTTATTTATAGTATAACTGCCCCACTTACTCGTTTACGTTTATTGCATCTTCCTATCTCGCTCAGATGTTATGGTGAAAACTAGTATATACCCACATACTTAACGAATACTTAAAATTATAACCCCTTTTTTTTGCTTTGCCGTAGCCAAGAAAAATTACCTTATTATTTAAGCCGGTATTGCGTAGTGGTAGTTTTAGTGGTTACCCTCTACAAACAAACTTTAAATTATAAGGGTAGTTCAAAATAACTTTAATCCATTTTCCAACTAAGTAGTCATTGATGCTGTGGTCAAAAATGGTATCACACTGCACCTAGTTTTATTATGTTTTAATTTGTGTGTTGTTTAGTTCTCATTCAATCGTCCATTGAATAAAAAGCTATGCCGGGTCACACCACAAATTTAGATCTAGTCTATTGTGAAATTAGCTTCATTTTCATTTGGTCCCACTATAATGGATGTATGGTTTACGAAATTGCAGCTATTGGAATAGGAACGTGATTAAATTGACAATAATAAAGAAGGTCGCCGTGGCGCAGTGGTCAGTGTCAGTGACATGACTTCTGTGTCTCCGGGACCTTGGGTTCGAATCCCGGCATAGGCAAACATTTGTGCGATGAGTGTAGATGTTTGTCCCGGGTCTTGGTTGTTTGTGTGTCGGGAGGCATGAACACATAATCAGTGTTCATGCCTCCCGAGACACAGGGAATCCTAGTGCGGGGGTCTGAGTGTGATATAAAAAAATGCCTTACGATACATTAAAACATATTGTATAACTTTCTCTTTCTCATTTGTTAACTTTCTCTGCCACATACAATTACTTAATAAAGATTTTGGAAATCCATAAACTAGTGCAAGTCACACCAATCAATATAATTACATCTCTGATTGATCGATAGATAACACAAAAAATTGGTAAGTCACATAGAAGCACATAATTTTACATACACAAATAACGCAGCGGGATTCGCGGTACCTACATGTTAGACTCCGTAGGCGCGTAAATAAAATTGCTTAAAAATGTATACCTATATGTAAATAAATGAAGCGGTGATGGCTCAGCGGTGGGAGCGTCGGCTGTCAAACTGACGGACGCTGGTTCGATCCCCATCAACGGCCCAAGCTTTCGGTGCTGGTAACACGGTCATCCAATTCTCAGAAGTGGTATAGGGTATTTGGAGTACCCGCCTGTCCAGCAACCACCCTCAAGTTTGAAAAACTGTAACCAAACTCATAGTGTGTTCAGGCAGCAGTCCTTGAGAGCGAAGGATGTACTCTACGTTTAGCGTGATAACATCTTCGACCACATCTTCACTGACCATCAAGTGAGATAGTTCTTCATATCAAACAAAAAATATACGCCCAATCCAAATAACAGTTGTGTTAACTAGTCTGGTAACACAGTTTATTATTTTCGAGTGCAATTCTACAAATAGCATCCTGAAATCTAGCCGATTTTGGCGCACTGCTAGCATCGGTTTGCTACTGGCACTGGCGCCACGCCAGGGCACTCAGTCCTGTGCTTAGATCATGCGAGCTCTTTGGCAAGACAGTTCATAAAATTGAGAATTGACAGGTAATTTTTTGGGGTCATCCAGAAACAACATCGCTATTTCCGCGACATATTAATTAGTGTTGCTATGTAAAATAGGGCATCATTTACCTTTTTAACTATATTCTCAACAAAATATATGTATAATTTTATCCTTAAGCTATTAGCACTTTTCTTCTCTTGGAAACAACGACAATATAGGGTCATTTCATATGAATTGATGCCATGTGTTCCAATTCACAAATAAATAAATATTTGAGTCTGAAAACTATCGTGAGTTTCTTCCATAATTGTAATGTAACAAACCGACTAGGACTCACGTGGTAAACACTGGAAAATTACTCTCCGACCGGTTTCGAACTTATTAATTATCGTCTCAACGCCAGTTACGTGCTAAGGCTCGCGCTCGCCGCCTGGCACGATCATAACTCCCAGATGAAGAACTGCAAATAAGTTCGAAACTGGTCGGAGAGTAATTTTCCAGTGTTTACCACGTGAGTCCTAGTCGATTTGTTACATTACAAATAAATATTTCATACGAGACAGCAACTGTTTACTTGACTGAACACTGGTCATGTGTAAACTATCCTAATAGGATATGTTGCGCTCACTCCGGGTAAACGGGATCACAAAGCTCCGTGCTACTGTTAAATCTACTGTATATCTGAGTTGCACTCTCTATGTATCCATTTGAAATGACGTAAGAGAAAATGTTTATCCATATTTATAAAAGGTTTTAGAAGTAGATGTAGTATGTGTACTTCTTGAGATATACTGCGAGTACATGGGGAATTTACGAGATTAGCTCTAACTAATGCCTTACTTGCCGTGGGGTACTGGCTTAGAATTTTACCTCCTAGCTCTACACCGGTGTTCAAGGATCCACACTATGAGCAATGTAGTACTCCTAGTCTGCTTATTATAAAACTTCTAATATATGTCGCCTGTGCGAGTAATAAAACACGTTATCGAAACGTTTTCTTTTTTCGTACTTTATTGGGGCGTTAAGACGGACGCAAATATCTCTTATCGATTCTGAAATTGGACGCGAGAGGAATTTGATGCTAACAAATTGGGACGTTTGGGACCGACTAAGGCAAACCGCGTCGTGATTAAAGTGAAACATCAATCATAAACCAATGATTGGTTCAGTCACCATAGAATTTATAAATAATCCAATCATCTACTTTGAATCTTTAGAAGAATAATTTGAAGCGAATTTCGGTAGTTTACATATTCTTTACGGAAGGTCTTAAACAAAACAGTTGTCATAAGAAAAATATCATGAATAAGTGACACATGCAGTAATTGAGTAATAGTAATGGTACTCGGCAATACTCGGCACGCTTGGCAGGCGGTATCATATATCAGTATAAAATGGGATCAGTATCAGAAGGCGCTGCTGCCCATCTGAGTTTGAGTCGATAGAGAGACGAGCTAAAAGGCTCATCAACAATGACTCTCTGGTCGAGAGGAGACTCCAAAGCCTGCAGCACCGACGTAAAGTCGCTAGTCTATCGGTCTTTTATCGGATACATTTCGGGGAGTGTGCTCTGGAGTTGCATAATTTGATTCCACCATCCCCATTCCATCTTAGGACGACCAGACGGACGGCAATGCGACATCCATACATGGTGGACGTTCCAACTTGTCGCACGAAGCGATTTGCTACCACATTCCTAGTGCGTACAGCTAACGAATTTATTTTTTTTAAATTTATTTAAGTATCTTCAGACAGTACATAACAAAAATTTACAATTTAATGCGAAAAATATAAGTATAGGTAGTTGATGTACCAACAGCGAAGACCACAGATATATAACGAATGGAATTTATTGCCTAAATCTGTGTTTCCGCAAACATACAACCTGGGCATCTTCAAGTCACGAGTAAATAGGTATCTTCTAGGCAGGCGTGCTCCACCGTAGACCGCATCATCACTTAACATCAGGTGAGATAGTGGTCAAACGCTTGCCTATTCCCAATATAAAAAAAAAAAAAAAAACTTTCTGGTACGTGATGCCTTAGTCGACTCTTATGACACACACGAGAAGACTGACACAGAGTGCACAGGCAGTGCGCGTCATGGAACGAGTTGCAACTCGAACCCATGCGAAGCCAATATTCAAAGAGTTAAGAGTGCTAACGTTGCCAGCGGTTTGCATATTTAATGCATGTATTCATGTATACAAAAGTATCGATTCTTTCAACCCATACATGAGTACAAGGAACGGTTTCAGACTCCGCCTGCCACACATCGTCTATCCGTCACCGGTAAATGGGCGCGGGTATTCGGCGTGGAAGCGTTCAATGCTCTGCCCGAGCGTATACGTACCGCAGAAACATTCAATTTATTTAAACACAAACTAAAAATATTACACCTGGAAATGGCTCCCTATAATTTTAAGAGACTAGTTTCTCAGATGAAATGAAATACAACTGAGGTGAAATAATTCCTTTTTATTTAATTTTCATTATTATTGTTCTACTTATTATACTGTTGGGGTAACATGTAAAAATGTACAATCCTTGTAAATGTAACATCTATATTCTCTTTTTATTTCTATTGTGAATAAATACGGACTGACATGTAATTTTTGTAATTATTAATAAATATTATCATTATCATCGGGGAGTACAATTATATCAGAGCCTAGTCGAAGCAACACGTGACCAAAATGCTAGCTGTATTCGCCAAATACTATATATATATATATATATATATATATATTTGAGACCACTCGTATTAACGCACAGCCGTAACGCAGCGTGAAACAGTTGAACACAGAGAAATGATAGTTTGTACGGACGATACGTGAGTTATTCATTTGTTTTTGTACGAATGCGGTGCGATAACTGTGACGCAAGTTTTCCTGCTTCAGGCATATAAACAAGGTTTGGAGTTGAAAACGTTCATTTCAAATGCAATATCTAACAATTATTTATCTATTTACAATCACACAAGGTCTTCAGGTCCCAAACTAGGCAGAGCCTGTATTGTGGTAACCTGATGACTGATATATATACATGTATATACATACATATATATGCTTAAATACATATACACACCCAGACACAGGTCAAACAGACATGTTCATGCACACAAATGTTTGACCTGTCCGGGAATCGAACCCGGGACCAGCGGCTCAGAAGGCAGAGTGCTACCAACTGCGCCAACCGGCCAGTCAAATTTAATTTTGCTTCTGAATATAAAGTATTCTTTGACGTTATTTTCACTGTTAAAATACTTAAAATGCAAAGCGAACGACCGCGTCTAGGTACCGAGATGAACTCAATTTTCGTGCTGGCATGTTTACGGGTAAAAATCTCGGTTGGATGAAATTTTAACATGACAAAGAACCGCGCCACACGCGGCGACCCTTCTGAATAGCTTGAATTCTTTGGGGATTTCTGTAATGTTGCCATTCAATATGCGGTTCGCCTTATATCGGTGGTTTTTATAAATGTATGGGTCATTTTGATGGTAATCTCGTTGGGGAGGCGTTTATTTATTTTCATTTATTGAATAAGCTAATACTAAAATTATATTGGTAGTAATTCTACTGTTCAATTTAACTATAATTGTTTAAAATAATACAGTTGTTATATGGTTACAATAAGGCCCAAATTGATAAAAAAAAAGTGTAAAATTAACTACCTTTTTTTTTATAAGTGCTGTAAAAAAATAAAAAAATAAAAAAACTGTTCTAATTTTGGGAAAAGTATATATACAGATAAGTGGTGTAATAATCTGTATTTTATAGTATACATAATATGCGCCTTTAGATTTTAAGATAGATAGTTTGAATGAATCACAGATTTAACATTGTAGGTCCAGCGTGATTCCACATACTATCACATCGCCGCTGACCAAGTGAGATACAGTGATCAAACCAATGATGCTTTACTAAAGATGACGTATATTCATACTGCGCGCTACTCAGATTTTGTTCCTTTATAACATAAACATGCTTACTGCGACAGATAATACGGTCCAAATAATATAGAAAAGGATAGCTATATGTTTAGACTTGCGCTTGAAATACGCGTCGTAATGAAAATTACTACAATTGACTTAATTTTGCCGCCTCAGTTTCCGCGCCCTTGTGCTACATCTACCTCATATAAACATATAATATCATTGGGTCAAACTGTAATGCCGGATATTTTGACTAAAGGAAAACCCTTTATGTTGTGGTTTTATAAATCTATAAAGATTTTTATTTCTAGAATAGACCGTCGTCGTGATGCTGACTTTAAAACCGAGTCCTCGGCTTCGAATCCCGGATGGGGAAAACATTGTTTTCTGTATATCCATACCTCCCACGAAACAGGGTATCCAAGTGCGGGAGTGTGAGAGTGAATGCGTTTGTTTGTTGATCTTGTTTATTTTTCTCTACGATTAAAAAAGTATGTAAACTTTCATTGAAGTCTGCAGTTTGATAATTGAACGTGGCGTTTATCAATATATTAGAGACATTATCTCATTATTTATTAAACTATGAAATTAATATTGTACTGCAATCCAAAGCATCTTAGTATTGCCCTGCCCAGAAATGTTGAATGTTTATTTAATGTACGTCAAGAACTTTGTAAGAGATAGATGAGTCCAGACTAGCTTTAACTCAATTTGAGAAAAGTGCCTCCTCTAGGGTATACAACCTGTTTGATCAAAGAAATTCTTCCTGCTATCTAATCTGTGGCTCGTTTCGAGAGTTCTTTAACCGCATCACGTTTTGTCAAAGTAGGTATAGGTATGTAGAGCCTCTCGGCTGCGTAGCTACCCACATCACTAGAGTTAATATATAGAGTTATAAGTTCCCGTGGGATAAGCAAATAATTCAAAAATGCCTGTTACCCCTTCACGCTCACACGGCTCCAACAATTTTAATTATTTGATTGATGACGTGAAGACACAAAAATCGTTAATACCATTTTGCCGCAGATAACACCACGGTGAGCGAACTAGTAATATTACAAAGGCAAAACTTTGTATGGATGTTTGTTACTCTTTCACGCCTAAATGGCTGGATGGATTTGGATAAAATTTGGTATGGAGATAGTTTATACCCTGGATTAACATATCGTCGAACGTCATGTATTTTATAATAATAGTAGAAAGTAAGATGGTGTGCCTGTGAAAAGTTCGAAGCCATAAATCTTTATTATCTTTATAAATTCGTAAGTCAAGCTTAACTATTCGGAGACCATTTTTAAATGAGCATTTTTGATGTTCTCAAAAGCAGTTTTTATGTTGTGTCAAAAACCTTTATCAGCACGAAGACTGCATGAAGCATGAAATCTTTGTTAACTTTGTTATTATCTGACTTTTATACCAAACGTAACATTATAGCTTTTTTTGCGCGAAATCAATTCATCTCATATATTTTTGAAATTATATAATATATTATCATATACAAGTAATGTTCTCAATTATTTTATCGTATGTTGAACTACTACAACTTTTAGTCTACATTCCCAGTAATTTCCGAGAAGCTAGGAGAGCTAAAATGACGTATTGAGAAGTATCAATATCAGAACTTTGAAAACCTTTAGTGTCAAGTTATATTTCTATAGGCTGGTCTATCTGCCAAGACACGTACTTGAAAAAGTGTGTGAGGTTTGTGAGTCAACCCTGACCATTTGGACAACATTTTGAAGTAAACATTTTACAAGGTGCTGATTTCGTTCGTAATCTCACCAAAGCAGTTTTTATCCCAATGTACCCAATTAGTGTAAAATTTCTGTCAAAAATGTTGGTTTATTCAACAACTCACGTACAATAAAAATGGGTAAGGTTCTTAGACTTAATTGCAGTCTAAAGTTGATAGCCTGAGAACTGTTCTTACGAGGAAACTTTCCATAAGAAACCCATTAGGTACCCATTTGTAAAATATTGGCTCGTTACTTTTCAGCAATGAAGCACAAAAGAAAAAGACTACGTTCTAGTATTGAATACAGAGTGTTTTTGTATTTTAATAAATTTAAGATGGTGTCATATATTATTAGTGCTATGTACCGCATCGGTTCTACAATTATTAGCACACGGCTGTTTATAAATATTAACTCATTTAATAACAGTAATAATTTAACAGTTGTCAAACGCAAACTTATAATATGTAAAAAAAAAAAAAAAACTTGTAAACTTTCGCGAATCGATTCGAATTCTTAATAAAACGATTGGCACTTAAACTATTTATAAACAACCTGTTACTACATTTTGTTTTTTAGCATATAGGTAATAATTATTGGTAGTTTTGAATTCCTCTTGTTAAAAATATTCCTATATTTATTAATACGGATACTATAAGTGAAATAATATACTTCACGAATCCAGAATTATATGATAGATACTCTTAAAAATACCTTCCTACCTTCCCGCACCATGATCGCTAAAAAGTGTTTAAAACGCTAACTAAATATAATAAATTTACCCCGTGTAATATGTAACGAGAACATTATATTCATTCATTCATTCATATTCATATTATATAAAGCTGAAGACCCACTGATTGATTCACTCACTGACATCATTGTTCTCCCAGAAGGAGTATTTTTGGGTTGAAATTATGGTGTGGACTGTATAGAGAGTGCTCACGTGACCCCCAGAAAAATCCGAAAAGTGGCATTTTTGGTTTCCTTCATGGAACAGGTGTAGGGATCTCGGAAACTATAATCGATGAGAGGTAGGTGTCAAAACTAAAAATGACTAAAACCCTGGGAACCTTATAGAAAATTAAAAAAAAATTACCCTCCCGAACAAAAAAGAGGTTCTCCCATACAATACCAAAATCCAAGTTGCTCCGATCTGGCTGAAATTAGGTATTTAAGGAGATTTGGGGTCCCTGATTCGAAATATGAAAAAAGTTTTTTGATGACGTCATTTGTTTTTTTTTTTACGGGCTGCGGAATTTTGGTGGCGAAACCACATTCCCTTTGCGAGGCCGTAGGCCGAGCTGCAATCGAGCGAGGCCGCAGGCCGAGCTGTGAAAGCGAGGCCGAAGGCCGAGCTCCACCCTAGCGAGGCCGGAGGCCGAGCTGTAGGCCTGCGAGGCCGCAGGCCGAGCTGGCCGTCATTGAGAACAGCTTATAAACATTCCCTTTGTAACTTGCGAGGCCGCAGGCCGAGCCTTAAACACCGCGAGGCCGAAGGCCTAGCTTCAAACCTGCGAGGCCGGAGGCCGAGCTTTCGGCTCGCGAGGCCGAAGGCCGAGCGTGGTCTCCGCGAGGCCGCAGACCGAGCCGTGTTAGTAACTTACGAGGCCGAAGGCCGAGTTCCGAATGGGGTGTACCTCATTAACGCATGCTATGGAAGTCGCTAACGAGGCCGAAGGCCGAGTCCCGGATGGGGAGTTTTTTTCACATCTCGAGCTGGTCTCCAATGTAACTGCCCACGTTATTTACTACAATTAGAGGTAGGGTCCCTTAACAAAAGTCGTTTAAATTCTTTGTGCGATTTTACCACGATTACAATTTTAATGAAAAAAATAAAACTTGCATATGGTAACTCTGTTCTCACTTTGTACTGAACTTGAAGAAGCTGTCTTTACCACCGCGAGGCCGAAGGCCGAGCTTCAAACCTGCGAGGCCGAAGGCCGAGCTTCAAATCTGCGAGGCCGAAGGCCGAGCTCGAATGAGGTGTAACGCTTCAACGTACCATATGGGAGTCTCTAACGAGGCCGAAGGCCGAGTTCCTCATAACGAGTATTTTCACATATCGAGCTGGTCTCCGAGGCAACTGCCCACGTTAACCACTGCACTTAGAGGTGGGGTCCTTTAACAAAAGTCGTTTAGAATCTTGGTCCGGTTTTACCGCGACTAAAATTTAATTAAAAAAATCAACTTGCACATGGTAACCCTGCTCACACTTTCTACTGAAATAGATGTAACTGTGAGTTATTCGATTTGCATGAGAATTTTATATCTTTTTAGCAACTGCAACGACATTTTTGTTAATAATACTAATGCACATCGATAACGCGGGCTGCTCGCAGCCCGCGCGCCACCCAAATACTAGTTTTAATATATAATAATGATTGCATTAAACACAGAAGTCATACATATCTAACAACTTTGTATGTATGTATTTTAATTATGACGAATAGATGAATAATGTTTTACTTAGAGAGTGTTTACTAAAGATTCGAAGTAAACAGACTTTAATGAAAATATTCAGGTATTTTATTAATATAGGACATTTTTAATAGAACTAAACGAAGAACGCTATTTATGAAATTGAATTAATGGCAATTTTCGGATGGTGTAAAAGGATTTGTCAAAGTTTATTACTTTATAATTTTTTTATAATGTTAGATTCGTCAAGCTATAAACATAAACTTATTATTTGACTTTGTTGTTTACTCTATTCTCATTTCCTTAGTACCCGCAACTTTTTTACCAACAACGTAAAGAAAGAAAACCGATAATTGTATTCGTTGTCTCGGAGAACAGCGGCGTCAGTCTCAACCTTTAAGTTTTCTGAGCACTAAGCGCCAACCATTACGTTGTTTAGAAATGTAATCAAACATACAAACATACTTACATCATCTCTACCTAAGTCTTTTTGTTGGGACTTAGATTTTCTTTGTTGTAAGGATTTGGCTTTGGTATTATTTTCTTTGTAAGTTTGTTGCGAACACACAATAAAATAATATATACTTACGGACGAATTGAGAAACCTCCACATTTTTTTGAAGTTGGTTAAAAATTTAACATTTATAAACATCTGTATCGCTAATAATTATAGAACCGATGTGGTATATAGCACTAATAATTAATGACACCATTTTCAATTTAAAAAAAAGCACTGTATTCAATACTGGAACGTGAAGTCTTTTTCTTTTGTGCTTCATTGCTAAAAAGTAACGTAGCGTAGCGTGAATGCACTTCTACGAAGCTACGAGCTCTACGAGACTACACTTTATCTCTACGTGCGTAGTGACGTAATAAACCGGCACTCTGTAGCGCTTTGAATATTCTCACTATTAACTTTCATTTTCTTTTACAACTCAAAATCTGTTAAACTTATTTAAAATAACTTAGTACTGTCGTGTAAAGTATTTATTTTAACAATATTTAGTAAATTAAATAGTCAAGATACTGTAATAATTACGTATTTAAACAAAAAATTACAACGACTAGAAGGAATCTGGAGAAAATGGTACGAGAATACTGTAATTACTTGGAAATAGGAGCTTTAAACAAGGTTCATTAAACTTTATGTAGGTTCGTGAGTACACAAGTGTTCAGTGTTCAGTAGGTTCGCGGATATGATAAGCTTGAATTTGAGAGATCGTTAGAATACACAATTAATTATTATTATTTAACTATTTAACCTATATATTTGTTCATCCATACATATTAAGGTTAAGGCCAGAGGGATCTTACGCGCGTCGTGTAATCAAAAATGTATCAGAGCGTCGTCGAAACAACAAGTGACTAAAATGCGGCCCTTTATCATGCACAAATAATAAGCAGTGCAATTCAACGTGAGCCACATGCATTTGATCATGATGTCATATGACGTAGTCAATTATGGAGCGGGCTCACGGACTATACAGGGTGGGGCAAAATTTTGGCCCCTTCAGGGTGTATGTTTTTTTTAAAATTATTGCTAAAACTTACGATTTGATTTGGTATGTTACTTTGGGAAAAGTGTTCCTGGTTGGAAATAGAGTCGATTGAGACCAACTTGTTTTTGTTGACATATATCATTTTTGGGGAGAACCAAAAATCAAAATAAAATAGAAGGTGCCTAAGAAAAAACCTTCTAACTACACAAGAAAAGGTAGCTACCCTGAAGAGGCCAAAAATTTGCCCCACCCTGTATAGGACGGTAGGCCCAGAGAAGTGCCAAGGTAATGATCTGATTACGTGTATGCATCACTTTTTTTTATATACTGTATAGATCTAGCGTTTGACCACTACCTCACTTGATGGTCAGCGATGATGTGGTCGAAGATGTTGTCACGCTAGATCTAGAATACTCACTGGCTCTCAAGGACTGCTGCCTGAACACACTATGTGTTTGGTGACAGTTTTTTCAAACTTGAGGGAAGTAGCTAGCCAGGCGGGTATTCGAAAGTACCCTACCACCATGCTGGGAATTTCATAACGGTGTTACCTTTACCGGAAGCTCAAGCTTTTGTTGGGGATTGAACCAGTGCCCGTCAGTTGACAGGCGACGCTCCCCCCGCTAAGCTATCATCGCTTCAAAATATCATATTTTTATTACTTCACTTACATGATCACTTGCAATAATAAGTGACATCTATCAACCAAGGAAAACAATTTATATTCAGAGCTTTCAGTCATTCTTGTGCTTTTAAGCCTCACCAAAATTAGAATACTACTAGACTGGCCGGTTGGCGCAGTTGGTAGCACTCTACCTTCTGAGCCGCTGGTCCCGGGTTCGGTTCCCGGACAGGTCAAACATTTGTGTGTATGAACATGTCTGTTTGACCTGTGTCTGGGTGTATATAAGTATATATATCAGTCATCAGGTTACCATAGTACAGGCTCTGCCTAGTTTGGAACCTGAAGACCTTGTGTGAATGTAAATAATATAAAAATAAAACTTATATTAAGCTTATAATATTACCCAAAATAGTGATATTACCCGTAGGTTTGGCCAAGCTATGCACAGCTACAACGTATTGTTTTTCTAGAGTAGTCTGTAACGAGCAAATAGTAATACTGTTCTACCTCTGAATTCGTACCAGAAGGTGGGCAGCAGCGCCTTCTGAGCATCGGAAATCATACTGCGCTCGCCAACCCGCCTGCCAAGCGTGGCGAGTATTGACAATTCCCCCCAATTGGGGGAGGCATTTGTCCAACAGTGGACACCCAATGGCTGAGATGAATGAACCTCTGAATTCTCTGTGTAACCATTTAATTTCTGAATTTATCCTCAACAGAAACCTCATAATTACCTACATTTCAGCGAAGCACAAAAATGATCAATGTGCTAACCTTTTAAGGAGTTCTTTCATCCGCTTACTCAATCCATCATTAAATTATCTCGTAGCTCACTGAACAGCATTGTATCATGATCTAAAAATCATGAGCTCACAAATTTTCAGATCCATTGAATTGTAAGTAAGAGGAAATCTTAAAGGTTTTTAATCATTTGTTTAATTAAATGCAAAGAATACTAAACAAGTATGTATATCCATGTTTCAGTGATGTTAATAATACAAGCAAAGTTGATTGTAATCAGTTAGTGCAGACGTGAAAATATTAAGTTAACTTTGAAATTGTACGAAATATTATCATGATCCCAGCCACAGAACGTCCACCGCTGGACACTAGCCTCCCCCAGTTGGGGAAGAATGCCAATACTTGCGCACTACGCTTGGCAGGCGGGTTGGCGAGCGCATTGCGATTTGCAACCCTCAGAAGGTGCTGCTGCCCACCATCTGGTACGTGATCCCTTAGCCGATTCTTACGGCACCCACGGATAGAGATGGGGAATCACTATTCTAAGCCGATACCCCGCGGGACTATACGAAAAATAAGGTAAAGTACATGGACAAAACATATGAATTGAATGTGATTTTGCTTACAAATTGTAACAAAATAAATTATATTCGCTATATAATCAATTCTAAACAAGCTAATTATACAAAGATTTGTTGTAACTGTTTACCTCTAACACCTTAGCTATGGACACATATATAATATGTTACCCGGATGTATTATAAAGGTATTATATTATAATATAATAAATAAACTGATTCTTTTTTTCATAGGGCAAATGCCTTTATTAAAATAAAATACTAATAACTAATTACAATACTGCAGCTAATACAATAAAATTTGAGCAATCCACTAGCTATTGGTAGCCTATAGATAACTCAAATTTTCTAACCCGCTACCGGCCGTAACTAATATTATATTCTATGTGTGTGCTTGTCATCGCCCAAATCTTTAGTTAAATAAGTATCATTATTGACGAATGTCATGATGATTAATGCAAAAACAGTCACGATACATTGTAGCATCGTATACCGTGTATTGAGAGGTTCTTCAAAATACTAAGTTAATTGTTTGGAAGTTTCAATTTACAATTTAATACTACTATGATTAAGATTAGGATGGAGTAGACGGGTACTTGAGTAACGCGTAAGCGTGCTTAGTGTTGAACACTCTCCAGCTAGATGGAGCTAATATCTGTGCAAGGATGAGCATAATTAAACATTAGGCTTTGTGCCGCGCACTGAGAGTCTTATGTCCAGGACGGACTAATACATGCTGATGATAATTAAGTTTTAACGTTGCTTACTAGAGTTCAAAGCTAATCCTACATTTTACTCTCAACTTGAAAGAAAGAAAACTCATAAGGGAGCCCTTATTGCTTCAGGTGTACCTACACTACGCAATAGAAACGTGACTTGTGAACTTGCTCAAACTCAAATACACTACGGATTCTGTGTTGTTTATTTGCTTTGCAAACGTCACATACAACATGTGGAATTCCACGTGACAGGTTTAATACCCAGTACATTTCCCCCCGTGTTATATAAGCCAATTGTGTGCTCCGTATAAAAGGGTCAACAACGGGGCAATAAGGCAGCTCAATGGTTCAGAAAACTGGCTCTTTTTAATCACGAGTTACCCAAAACCAAGTGTACCGTTCCGGCGAGCTACAGTTATTAACGTTCAAACAGTATTTTGACAATTTGGATTATAGTACTAAAAGCCGAGGTGGTGATTGCCATGTTAACAAATCATGTTGGTAAAGCAACCATGTGTTCGGTTAAAACTTTGATGTGTGACATCCTTCACTGACTATCTCACTTGATGGTCAGTGACGATGTGGTCAAAGATGTTATCACGCTAGAACTAGAATGCTCACTGGCTCTCAAGGACTGCTGCCTGAACACATTATGTGCTTGGTGACAGTTTTTCAAACTTGAGGGCGGTAGCTAGCCAGGCGGGTATTCGAAAGTACCCCACCATCATGCTGGGAATTTGATAACGGTGTTACCTTCACTGGAAACTCAAGCTGTTGGTGGGGATCGATCCAGTGTCCGTGATGGTGCGCTAAGCCTGACGATAACAGTTGTTATGTTCGAGGCATCATACAAATGTATGATATCAAAAAACCAAAACTAACTTGTTACTAGCGTATCAACCAACGCTTTAGCCTGCCTACTGTTGTACGGCTTATAGTCCTTTCTCTGAGAAGAAGGCTCGTCTCCCAGCAGTAAAAAATTAAGGGACTGAGTTATTATTATTGTTTTGTGTCTAAGAAAAACATGTGATTTTATAAGGTCTTATTTTTCTGTGGCTTGATATTGAAAAAGGCGGACCTTTTCCCACCAAACGAGCGCTTTGAAAGATTTATAGTTTTGAAGGATGAGTGCGGCCCCGTCGTGAGCCCGAGGAGGCTCGACTTTGCCCTTCATCTATATCAGCGCACACGCATGTTTCATAATTAAATACAACAAAATGTTTACCAAAAAATGGAACCGACTTGAACACTCAACAGTGTGAAATAACTTGTTGAAGTCTATACAGCTCACAAAAGTAACTACCATCACAATATTGTGCTCATGGTACCGACTTCAACAAGTTATTTCACACTTTTGAGTGTTGAAGTCGGTCCCATTTGTTTTGGCAAAAAAATCTTTTTCACCCTTTTCAGTGACCTTTGCTACTCACTCTCGGGATCAATTGTCATTGTAAATGTTCTCTGATGTCTTCAACCTCAACCATAATATCGTCGAGGTATGCGAAGTACTTTTCAGTTATTGGAGTGTAACTCAAAAACCGCTCTATATAAAAAATACTCTATCAAACAAAAAAAGAATCATCAAAATCGATTCATAAACGACGAAGTTATCCGCGAACACACAAAAAAAATATATATATACCGGTCGAATTCAGTAACCTCCTATTTTTGAAGTCGTTTAAAAATAAAGATCATTTGTGATCAAACTGTTGTCTATTGTATGCTAGTGAACATAATCAGTGTCAATCAATAATTTGTGTTTTATAAAAGACCTTTCGAGACGACTTCAGCTATCGAATCGAACACGATTATAACTAGGAAGGAGAATTATTAGAGTTGCAGCTGTGACTCGAGCACTGGATAAATATTTATAGGCCGTAACTGGCGGTTATGATATTGAGGTTTTCAATTGGCGCGTTAGCAATCCGGCAGGGGTTATGAAATGCCCCGCAACCCGCCAGCCGCTGTCGACCTCAATTTTGTCAGGCATTAACCAAACTACACACCTACAGATGACTAGCTGCACCCCACGGACTATATTTCCTCATTATATATACCTACACATATATAAATGATTCTTTCCAGTTACGTGATCATATAAACATTTCTGCGATGATGCAATAAGAAGCCATTTAACTGTTTAAATTTAATTCAGCTTAAACAGTTAAATGGATTTTTATCGCATAAACTTATTTAATTTGATGCCCGATGACGTTTCACTTTTCAGTGAAATTGTTGCGGGTAGCCGTGGATTATATTATTTTAGGTACTTTATTGAAGCAGTTTAAAGTTGTTTAATTGGTGCGTGATAAAATAATAATATTAATTATTATATTTGTCAGAAAAGGTTTCGAGGTTTCACCCGCGTGGACTACGATTTTTCCGCTACCTCAATCATTCCACGGGATGGTCCCCGTGATTAGTATGGTATAATTTTTTTCCGTAACAAAAAGTAGCCTATGTCCTCCTCGAAGGTCTTCGAAGGTCGGATCTTCCTTTTCAAAATTTCATCAAAATAAGTTCAGCGTTTTAACGTTACAGACAGAGTTACTTTTACATTGAATATATTAAATTTGATTTATGTTGTATCCCAGAAGACCAATCGATTCTTCGGCGATAAAAAGTACCCTATAAGTAAATCCAAGTTATAAGCTAGGTATCATGCGTACGTATATTCCGAATTTCATTCAAATCTATCAAGCCGTTAAGGCGTGAAGTGATAACAAACACACATACACACACACACTTTCGCATTTATAATATAATCAGTGTGATATGCCTTTCATAGCTTACGTATTTAAGAACCCTGGTTGAGTGTAGATCAATGATTCAGTCAGTCAACCAACAAATTACTCCTTTTTTATTAATACTTATAGAAGTTTATTTTAAATCCGGTTCGAAACGGATTTCCTTATGAGCAAAGCTATATTGTAGATGAATTAAATTTCCGCGCCAGAAAATATCAAGTTCAGTAATTAATCAAGACTGGGTGCCGCAATGTGCCCAAGATTTATGAGCTTAACCGCTGTAGTTAGCAGATATTGTGAAACGGGTCTTATTTCTATACAAATATATCGGCTTAGGGTGGGCATAACGTTACGGTTAGGGATCATTAACCGACAGATGGGGGTGTTTTTTTTTTTAACTGTCTGTAGTATAGGTGACGAATAGGCGACCATGGTACTGTGCGACCACTGTGATAACATGTTATGAAAGTTAAATAATCTATTAAGTTAGACACAAATCGGTATAATTCATGCTAAATTGGTTTTTAAAATGTTCTAAACTCAGGTTTGGAGAAAAAAATCCAACCTGCAGTCTCTGTATGTACATAAAATTTTCATTTGCGATCGACGCTTTGAAGAAAAATCAATTTTCGGCTTTGCAGCTTTTGTATTTGTTGCTTTCTGCACACCAAAAGCTGCGCCACCGGGTCCCTTATTCGATCTTGCAATGCATTTTGGTCCAATGTATGAAAGCAGCGTAAGAGCTTTGCGCTAGATTTAATTTCGAATAAATTTGGACCTAATTTTGATATTATTGTAAGTTTTATCTACACTCTTTTTGCATTTGTATAATTTCAAGTAAAATAAGTAAACAAAACAATTTACGTTTAATTTAGTAAAGTAGTGGTGTCTACAGAGAAATAAATAATTGAAGTTTTACCAAGCGATAAGGTCATTAACCCTTATTACATATTAATTCAGTTACTATCAATAGTTCACATCGTATTTTTTTGTGAAGTAATTAAAATATAATCTTTTGTTTGCGGAACGGAAGGGTGAATACACGAAGATAACGCGCGATATAATTTACAATTACTGAAATAACTTATTTTCTGCATTTAGATTACTGGCGCTCAATTATTTCTTACGAGCTGTGGCTCGCGGTTTCACCCGTGTGGTGATGAAAATCTGTGGTGATGATGATGAAACCTATGACACTTACAAACAACGTGGCTTTTTACTGGTAAAAGAGTTTTCAAAATCGGTTAAGTAGATGTAAAGATTACCCCTTACAAACTCACAAACTTTATCTCTTTAAATATTAGAATAGATTACTTACTTACTTACTTAACTTCTTATTATTTCAGATAACCCCACTGTCACCGAAATGGAGAGCAGCCATAGAAAGGCGCATTGTGGACGAGAGACAGCTGACCATTCTGGCGGTCGGCAAAGGAGCACGGGCACATCCAGGGCAGTTCTGGGATCTCTCTGGAACTTTTTTGTTCACTGTCTATGTGATGACGGCTTTAGGTTAGTCCATGGACTTTAAAGTATATCTTCTAATCACGTCATCATCAAGTTAATCAACGAATGTCAGACTTAATGTCTCAAGAACCTTCTGTGCTTAAAAACCAACATAAATATTGTATATAATGTTCTGGATTTGACTGCAACTAGCTGCTGTCTGATGCTGGGTATCTGATAGGCTGGCTAACAAAAATAATGAAAAACCAAAAGTTCTCAAATTTCATAAAATGATTCGTTCTGTAAAACCAAACAGTTTTGCCAGTGGGATCTTTTAAAAGTCTATAACTTAGTACAACTAAGGTAAATTATTTTTCCTCAATATTCAAGTGGTACTTGCTTTACTATCTTAATTTAACTGTTTCATATTAATATGTTTCAGGTTTTGGCGCTCCAGTGCCACAGACATTATGGGGCAGAAGTTCTGCTCTAATCTACGCCTTCGTAGCTGTACCGACACACATCTATCTTAGTAAGCTTTTGTTTTGTTATTAGCACAGACGTGGTTTGACACATTATGAATGTATAAGACACGGGCATTACTCAAGTAATAAAGAGACGTAGAGAGTTCCGACTATAGTTTCAACTATATTCGGTGGTCTTTTTTAAGGAGAATACGGTGCGGTCGCGGACGCGATCGCGGTTCGCCTAGTAACTCACAATTTATTTACTTACTTTTATACTATTAAGTATAAAAGTAAGTAAATAAATAGTGAGTAATTCCCTTGTCTTATACATTCATAATAAGCCATTGTTTACTAAAATTAACTCTATTCAAACATGAACTCATAAATATGAAGGCCCAACGATTCTAATTAAGAGTACCGAACCAAAATAGATTTCTGATTCCGCTGGCCGCTGAAATATTAATAGCCAGTGATAATTAATGCCTACCGCACAATAATCGATATTTCTTCTTTGTTTTATACAATTATTGACCGATTCGTCCGACACGCGGCAGTTTAAACTTAATATCAAATTAAAATTCATATGTTATTTATAGACAGGCGCACTATAGCTAATAACAAATTATATTAAAGAGCTTAACAGGTACCTATGATATTACGGAGGCTCGCGGGTGTTTACAGGCAGAAGGGGAGGAACAAATACTGATGCGTGTTGGTTTAAGTATTACAAAAATATACTTTAACCTACGGGTTAAAAACAATATTACTAGTCACTTTTTTGACTTTTCAATTGCTTTTCTACTGGTGTAAAACACAGTTCAAGCTCATTTGATGTTACGGCGAATTTTTTTTCATAAAGGAAAAATAAGGTCGCTCGTAAATATTTTTTCCCTACTAAATTAAGCAAACTAAATTAAATTTTGTTTAATCAGAATTCATCATCATCAACAAACTTCATAAACTAAGTATTTTATAAATTCAGGCGTTACTGTACGGCAATCCTTATCAATATAATTTCGTCATTTCAATATAACTGTCAGACATATAGAACTTTCAACGAAATAAGTTGAAAACACTCAAAATGTTTAGCCAATGGTAGCACCCTGAGTAGAATATCTATAGCATGTCATGTACATACACAAAGCGTAGGACGTGGTGGATGGTGGACAGAAGACCTGACAAAGCTCGCAGGAAAAGACATCCAGCCTTTTCCTGCATGCTGCTTTCCACGGGTCCCTATAGAAATCAAAGAGGGAGGCGTATGTGTATCCAGCAGTGGACGTCGCATGGCTGACACGCTGATAATATTGAATGATCATCATTATCAAATATCGAACAAAATCTAATATTTTGTTATTAAAACTGACGTGGTTTTGACACATTATGAATGTATAAAACACTGGAGTAATAAAATGTAATATATTGAACGTTATAAGTTGATTTATTAAAAAGTGTCGAAAAATGTAGGTAATCATGGATACAATCACTGAACCCTTTCCGAGAAAACAAATTATTTCCGTCATTTGGCATTGATTAAATGACCTTTGAAATCGAACAGTAGGTTTCATTCGAAAAGTACTTGTTTTCTCCGGTTTTATTGCATATAGAGGAAGCCTCTACTCACCGTGTTGCAGTTCCACAGAATATTTGGCCAATTTATCCATGTACTTTATTCATGTATGTTATCTTTGAACGTATTTATTCTTGGTTGTAGTGGTAAACGCAAGCATGTGCCTGATCGTGAAATTGGAAGCGTGTTGCGTTCGAAAAAAGAAGATACATACTGTACCTGAACATAACGAAGGTGAGTGGCAATGCGGCATTGCCTGACTAATTAAGAGCAATTTTTTAGTCTGCATAGTATGTTTATTTCTTACTGATGGATGTCTAGATTAAGTACCTACCTACTCTGAATAATATTAGATTATGCACTCATAATGCACATAACGAAGGTGAGTAGTAATGTGGCATAGCCTGACTAAGTACAATTATTTAGTCTGCATAGTATGTTCATTTCTTACTGATGGATGTCTAGATTAAGTACCTACCTACTCTGAATAATATTAGATTATGCACTCATAATGCACATAACGAAGGTGAGTAGTAATGTGGCATAGCCTGACTAAGTACAATTATTTAGTATGCATAGTATGTTCATTTCTTACTGATGGATGTCTAGATTAAGTACCTACCTACTCTGAATAATATTAGATTATGCACTCATAATGCACATAACGAAGGTGAGTAGTAATGTGGCATAGTCTAAGTACAATTATTTAGTCTGCATAGTATGTTCATTTACTAATGGATCTCTAGATTAAGTATCCACTATAAATAATAGTAGATTATGCACTCATAATGTTAAACATAACGAAGGTGAGTAGGAACGTGGCATGGCCTGACTAATTAAGAACAATTATTTAGTCTGCATAGTATGTTCATTCACTCATCAAAAAGGAAGCGTGAACGCCGACATATTGAATCCCGAGGGTAGTGACGTTTGTAATGAATTTATGACTAGAATCATGGGGGTATTTACCCTGGGCTCGGCATGGCCCGGGGCAGCAGGCTCCCAAGAGCAGCGCAAGATGCTTGTCACTCAGCTTTGTAAAGCAATAGAGACGTGAGGGAATCCTTACTGGCACCAAATAAGCATATAATATATCTTTTCAGGCAAGGGCTGGATGCGGGCCGCTTCCAACCGGTCCTTGTGAAAATCAATGGTGGTCGCCTATGTGCAGCAGTGGACGTCCTATGGCTGATGATGATGATGATGATGATGATATCTTTTTATTACTTATTTACACTTTTCGAGGGTCATCTACATATCACATGCATGCAAGTTAAAACCTCTTTTACACAAGCAATAGGTATTGCTGACATAGTAGCAAAGCCCAATGTAATCTAGATACAATGTCTGCAATATTAATAGATATAAATACCGCGACTTCCAAATTTACTCTCTCCCTTTTGTTTGGGATTTAAATTGCTCTAAAAGCTATTTATCTGCCAGTTTATCTAAAAGCGAAATGTGGGCATTCTTTTCTTTGTGTAGTGTAAGACCTATGTTTGTACGCTTACCGGCGCATAGGTTGTTCATTAATAATAGTATATAAATTTGTGTATAGCTGCTTATCTTAATTATGACTAATGGCTAATATGGTGATGACAATAAGTAGTCACAAAGAGTTGGTTACTTTTATAAGTATATAAGTATGTAATATATAAGTATGGTGGTAGGGTACTTTCGAGTACCTACCAGCCTGGCTAGCTACTACCCTCAAATTAGAAAAACTGTCACCAAACATATAGTGTGCTCAGGCAGCAGTCCTTCAGAGCCAGTGAGCATTCTAGGTCTAGCGTGATAACATCTTCGACCACATCGTCACTGACGATCAAGTGAGATAGTGGTTAAACGCTAGATCTATACAGTATAAAAAAGTACAGTTACAAGGTATTGTACCTAGTCTGTAATTACTCCAAAATCTTGTAATCTCGTGGCTAATTAAACGAACTAATTGGTATCTTATTGACTAGCAAAAGCTCACCGAAAGCTAACATTTTACAATCAATTCGGTCCCTGGCTCTGTTTGCACGATTACTCTGATGAGTAAACATAGTTAAGGCGATGAGATGGTACAACTGGATTCACTTGATATCGATTTGTAATCGAAATTTCGACCACAATTTGAATAAACAAAATCTTCTAGAATTAAGTATATCATCTGAGTAGTTGAGGCTCGAAGCTTGCTTCAGACAATTTTTGAAGTGAAAACTTGTTTATGCGAAAGCTTTTTGGGTGAAGAATAATCATGGCATTGGATCATGGAAGGCCTTTGAGTATACAGCCTCCGCTTATTTTATCTGAGTGGAAGGCTCTCGCGTCATCGTCACCGCACGCTTTCCATGTTAGCTTATGAAATGATTATTTTAGGGTATAAACCCTAAAATAGTGTCTATCTGTAATATAAAAACCATTCCATAAATTCGTCAACATCCCTATTGCAAGTCCGCTTTGTTAATTTGCCCCCCCCCCCCCCCTTACTGAGTAGTAAGAAAACGTTTATAGAACAGCAATCCACATTGTATGCTTAGTCTGAACATGACAGTGACTTATTAGCTAGCTCTTCTTCGTCTTTATACAGAACTTGCGTAACACAACCTATATACATGGCAGTGACAAATGAAAGACCAAATATAATGTTACTTAAACATATATTACTCAACTCTAAAATGCTTTAACGAAGATATGATATGACGCGATGAATGAAACTAATGAAAGAGATTTTGTAGAAATTGTACAATATCCACTTTTTGACAAACTTAGGAAAAAAACTAGCTCTTGCACACTCGAGGGTATCATAGTGTGAGAGATACAGCTCCAATTCCTGTTTACTTATTTGTAACTTTATACTTGTTATCTAAATTCAAGTTATTTTACCGTGATTTCCCTTAATTTTTTCTGTTATTATCACCTTGAGGAAACAATGAAGGTTGTATTCCAGAGAAGTATTCCAGTTATTGTTACCATAAGTATAATAATCTTATATATATTTTGAAATACGTATACCTTTAGTAGAGATGGTGATAGTACGACACTTTAATTTTATGTGGCAAAAAAGACGGATTAATATCATAACTTCCTTATCTCAAAGATTGTGTCTGGATTCAATTAATATTATAGTATGTTGATAAATGGACACTTCCCTTTAACAATAACGGTGAGCTGTTTACAGTGCTCGGCAGTGCGCATCCCAGCGCGAAGATTAAACTGAACGTTATATAAATTAACTGCGATTCTCGGTCCCAACCGGGGGATAGTGTCGCTAACAGGGCGTTAACCGTCGATTTGTTGTAACTTACGACGTATTATGGTGCGTTTGCCCGAACCATATTAGAAAAATTGCCGGACGGTGTCTATTTTTAGGTTCGATTTTCAAATTGTCTTTAAAAAAGATTTTTTTGGTTTAAGTGAAAAGGGATGTTAATTCAATTTGGTTATGTTGTGTGGAATTCAATAAAGTAAACGTTAAGTAACACTCATTTATTATTCATTATCTTAAATATAATACTGAGGGTGATTGAATTAATATAGCTACCTATTACAACAGGTTTATTAAAACAACTTCCTACTCATAAAAGATAGGATCTTGTGGAATAACTTAATTTAAATGTCAATTGAATACCATCTTTAGCCGTAGCTTCGCTCTCGTTCGTATAGATTTTAAGAAGTTTTGCATAAAATTAAACAATTTGAGACAATTAAAAATATCGCAATGTTTGCAAGATGACTATTTTTTTTTAAATAAATCAGAAAATTTAAAACTCTTCAAAACCGTATTTGTTATTATTCCAGGGCATAGGGAACCTTCGCACCAAATGGAATGCGAATCCGTTCAGCCGTTTCTGTCCCAAATGGTAACAAATATACTAACACACACAAACAAGTTCAAGTTCATTTATTTAGCTTATGGCTCTAGATTACAAGTTCTTCAAAGGGTACCCACATGTCAGGTTTGGTACCACTAAGCCTTGCTTTGCAAAGCGCAAACTTCCGCATTTATCATATTAGGGGGATAGTTTTGTAACATAGGTACCTACTGTAAACCGTCCTAAAAACACTAAAATTAGATCTCTAGTGTTATTTACATTTGTAAGTCCCAATGGCAAACTGTTAAATATTTATTAAATATTATACTTCCCACTTTTAACTGACTTCCAAAAAAGGAAGAGGTGATTATAATTCGGGATTAAATATGTTAAAAAATGACAGGCATATCTCCGTCATTTGTTTACCGATTTTGATAGGATGAACTTAGGGATAGATCGAGGTTTAGTATTTCTTTTTAATTTCAAGAAAGTTTTGAGCTTTTTCTTCGGATAACTAGTGGTTATATAGAAGGGTTATGACTATAAAATGTATTTGCAGGTTTATGGAGTAGGTAGGTATAGGTGAGTATAATTTAGTGCTGGTTGATTTGTTTCAATGTATTGTTTGTACTCATTTCACTGTATTAATTGTTGCAGAAAGTCAGAACTGCAGTAGGAATTCAGAGTATGGAAAATTCTCCAATAGGACCCTTAGGAACAAAATCATGGTAAGATTTTTTTATTTTATTAAGTTTATTTATACATTCATAAAGAAATATTTAACATGATCTACTATCAGGGGCTTTACTATCAGCTTTGTAAAATCCATTCAAGTTCCGAGCAGTTCTAAAACCTGGCTTAAACATGACAAAGACAACAATAACCGTTCACCTTTGAGAATATCAATGTTCAAACAGTTCACTTAAAGGAGCGTAATGCCCTGGTGATGGTATGACTTTACACTAAGCGGTTTAAGCCAGGTTTTAGAACTGCTCGGAACTTGAATGGATTTTACAAAGCTGATAGTAAAGCCCCAGTACAGTACAAAGGACGGACTTAACGCTGCAAGCAACCTTTTCCAGGCAAGTCTTATAATTATTTATTTTAATCATTCTCGGTTTAGGCTTCGGTATGCTTTCCGTGTGCGTGCCGCTGCGTTCCGTTGGCGGCAGTGCTGTACTACGGGAGCGGTGCGGTCGCCTTCGGCGTGCTTCGTGACCGGACGCCTGTCGACACTCTGATGTTCCCTCTGGAGTTCACAACCACAGGCGGACTGGAGCATGTATGTTGAGTACTCTACATTTCGTAGGACATATCTATCGCTATTCACTTTGCAACTACTTAGTCTTATGTTTACGTACGAACATAATCATTTGAACTCATAAGAGATATAATATTGCCCGCGTAGGTACGTATAGCTGCGAGCCCTAAGCACTGACCTAAAGAAATTAATTCCCATTACTGAAAGGAACTTCTTAGTACTTAGTACTTGGATGGTACCTGCGATCATCAGAAGGACCGGTTGAAAGCGGCACGCATTCATCCAGCGCACGCATCTTTAAAAACATATGAAACAATACCTCCATCCCAATAGGAGTATCTATACTTACTAGATAATAGACGGATGATTTACTTACTCTCCACTGCGCTGTCGCGATTCATATTCCATAGAAATTCTTTACCTAAATATACCACAGACATTAAAAAAACATTTAATACAAATTATTATTAAAACGTACATAAATAATAAATGTACAAATGATTTCAGGTAGAAAGCTACGTTCGGATTCTGTACGGATTATACGTAGAGGGCGCCATGGTGCTGCTATCATGCGCACTGGCCACACTGAAGAGACACAGCAGCAGTACCGTTAACTCTGTCGCAGAAAGTTATAGACTGTACCAAGTAGAGCATCCCATAGAACGCCCATCCTAGCCGGGTGTTAAACATGTCTAGTATCAGTTGTGTAGGTACTTGAAAATACAAGAAAATATATTTTGGATCAAATCCGGACTCAGTATTCGTTTCTGAATCCCTGATTATCTAATACAATCTCTGTTTTACGTGTTTAACAAGCGTCTCCAAGATTACCTACGTTTGTCGCAGAGTTTTATCTCGCTTACTAGCAATACGTTCGGAGCTTCAGAACTTCAGAGCCAAAAAGATCGGTTGCGCTTACTATATAAATCTGTACAATACCTACTCTGAATTAATAATTGTCATACATTATCTGTTCACGGTTATTCCAGAATAAAGTAATTATTCTTGACTCACTAGACTTCTCTGAATTATTGTATAACTGCCTCGGTCACACGCTCAAGTGTGTTCCATACACCTATCTCGCACACTCTGCCTAATAACAAACTGTTACCGGTAGACTTTCGGCACGTTAAAAAAGGTTCTCTCACATCGGGGCTACACGGATACAATATGCCTACTAGAGCTACTTGTATAGAATTACCTATTGTATGACGGAATAACGCTTATATATATCCTGAATTCCTTATATAATTAAATAAAACGAAAGTACATATTATATTGGTTATTTTATTTACCAGTTCCTACACACTAGTTAACGGCTATTTACAGCTTTGATTAACAAAATGTATGCGTCTGCAAAAACTTCTCATTAATTTATTTGTTACAAATCAGTAGTTTCATTCATACAAACCAAAACGTTCCTCAGAAATCGCGTCATTAATTTTCATTCAAGCCTGCGAAAAGCATTTTCACAACACAAATTGCCATATAATATGATAGATTCTAGGCATCATACGTGGCCGAGATTGAATCAATATCGAAATAATACCACAAATTACAGCGAAAACTATTGATCTCAGTACATACTGTCTTTAATCTGTCCTGCAACCTTTCATCATCATCTCAGCCATAGGACGTCCACTGCTGGACATAGGCCTCCCCCATTGGTTTGCAAAAGGACCGGTTGGAAGCGGCCCGCATCCAGCCCTTGCCTGCGATCTTAGTCAGGTCGTCTGTCCACCTGGTCGGTGGCCGTCCTATGCTGCGCTTACCAGTCCATGGTCTCCATTCGAGAAATGTTCGACCCCAACGGCCATCAGTTCTTCGAGCTATGTGCCTTATCCGCGGTAGATCACCGCGGATCCGGCACATCGCACCCGATCTCTTTACTATAACCACGCGAGCTATCAGCATGCATTAGCGGCCGGGGATAGAAGTCACGCTCTGATGGGAGATTAGATATTTGCCAAGCAGTGTACCTACGTCCGTTGCGTTACAACATGCAATATTACATTTTATATAAAAATCGTTAAGATATTGTAGGAAGCTATTACCGTAAAGCGGTTTTGTAAATTACTGCTAATTGCGATGAAAATGAAATCACGCGCTCACTGCATTTATTTTACATTATTATCACAGTAACTAAACATTGGTACAAATAATATACCTATTTTTGGCAAACCTATACCAACATGAACAAGTAACTATGCAGTCAATGTGAAATTTATAACCTATTAATTGGAATTCGTTTTTCAACAGCGAGTGAAACAAGTTTTTGAACGTATCCACTTTATACATGGACTCTAACAAATAAACATACATTTGGCGCAGTTAATGTGTCTATATATTTCTGTATAAAAATACAGAAAATATTTTCGAACATACGAAAGAAAACGTATAAACCAGGGGTTCCCAAACTTTTGCAATTCACGGCGCACTTTTAAAACTTTAGTATTTTGTCCCAGGCAGCCCCATAACGACACAAAATCTCTATCAAATAAAATAAGTTAAAATACATCGACCTGTCAAGTCGCATTTACACCGATAAACGCCTACATATTATTTCCACGTTTTTATAACTTAATATCCACCTAAGAGTTGCCATTACAAATTCCAATATCTTCCGTATTCGTGTCCATAAATTATGAAACATTTAATAAAGGATTAACATAACAGTGAAGTGGTACGTATGTATTTGTTGGATTCCATTTTTCAGTGTTGTTGAAATGGTGATATGGTTCTTTCATACTCAAAATTTTATTTATCTAATCAATATACTGACTTAATACAAATCTTTGAAAAATTTGAGCTTTTCGGGTAACCTTCAATTGTTATTAATCAAATGGTAAGCAACAAAAGTTTTATTCAATTTTTTGGTCGAAAATCTTTTTTATATTAATAATAGTTATTTGGAACATCATGCTTTGTAGTTTACCACTTATTTTGACATTTAACATTGAACCGTTCGCACATTTTGTTTTGTTGCTAGCCGCGAAGAGATGAAGCGTTTGCGCTTTTTAGAACCTATCACCCTATCACCACACCACTACCACCTTTGAGAACTTATCGTCATGACATCTTTATTTAATATTGACAGGATATGTCATGACAGATAATTTCTCATTGCAAACATATAATCATTTCGTTTCAAGTAATTACGATTAACACTATTAGGAGATCAATAAATGAATCTTAAGCAAGTTTCACTCCCCAAATTTACCCGCCGTGACCATACTAAGCTTTCTATTTAATTTTTTTATTAGCGGTTCGTCAAATGTATAATTTAATTTGTTAGGGTCCATATCGAGCGATAGCTCCTACCCCTTGCTTCTATTAGATTCCTTAACCTCTTGGTCCTCGTGAGGTTCCTGTGATGAGCCGTCGAGGGACTTCTTCTCTTTGAGCGCTTCCTTCACAGCGTCCACGATGTTGTGCGGCTCGGCGATCGATACTTTATTACCTGTGAATTTGCCAACATAAACTCAAACTTTAAACTAGTAAATAAAACACTTTAAAACGTCTTTCTATCTCATAGCCAGTTAACATAATAGCAGAATCACCTTTTACCGCTGGTATAACATAAGTTAGCGTCCCTGAAGTGCTATTAGGTATTTCCAGTCGCGAGGCGCTTTTCGTAACTAATGTATAACTATCTCGCTTGTCGCGTACGTTTTTTCGGATCTTCATATCTCGCTTACCTCGCTCGATGATAAGCTATTTTATCGGTACATACCCAAACGTACGCAGAGGTTAACTTCCGAACCACAATGATCGGTTGCGTCTACTACGAGGTCCTTCTTGTGAGACACGATCTTCTCAGAGAAGAGTATTAGCCGAAATCCTCCACGCTTAGCTTAAGAAGCTTCGCTAATGTGCTCTAGGTCGGTTCTATTCCAACAAATCTAATGCGATTCGCTCACAGCTACGTTGGCAATTGGAGGCTCATTCAATTTAGAGTGCTTTTTGTAGGACTGCTAGATTTTGTGATTGTTAGCCCCATGAATAAATATTTATATAAACGAGCTTGGTTTGAGGTTGTTTAACTTGACACTGGGAAAATGCGCAAAACTTTAAGAGCCAAAATAAAAAAGTATTCAGACCAAAATACTACACTAGAATCTATTGTCTACACTTTATTGTTTTATGCATAATATATTCACTGTGAAAATGTCTATATATATATATATATATATATATACATACATACATATATATATATATATATATATATATATATATATATATATACAGTCGTGGTCAACTAATTAGGGACAATCTCTAGTCAAGTCAAATTGTGAATTATTTTTTTATTTTCCAACGAGTCTTAACAATTTTCCATATCTTTTACATGTAAGTGTAATTAGTCATTTATGTGCGCTATTATACAAACAATAACAACTTCTTAAATATTAAACCTCTTTACAGTATAGCTGATAAATTATCATAGTGCTATTTGTTCAAAGAATGCTGGCTGGCCATTTAATTAGGGACACTAAGGTATTGCGTTCTAATTTCAAAATTGGAATTTTAATATTTTTTTGTTTCTTTTCTTATTGTTTCGTGGACGTTTTGGCGGCAATCCAGATTTTTTATTTTAATTTTTGATAATTATTTTGAAGAAAAATGGGCAAAAATAAAAGTTGCGATCCTACACTACGAAAAATTATCATGAAGTTTGTCGAGCGTGGTTGGTCATACCGAAGGATAGCACAACATTTAAATTGTTCAAAAACTATGGTATGCAATGCAGTGCAACATTTCAAGCGCTATAACACAGCTTTAAATGTGTCCAGAACAAAAAGATCGAGAAAAACGACTCCGCAAGAAGATAGAATGATAACCAGGTTAGCTAAGAAAGATCCGTTTCTAGGCTCTATTTTAATGAAACACGAAGTGTTTGGGGCAAACGAAAGAGCCGGTGTATCTGCGAGGACCGTTCGACGACGTTTGGTAGAAGCAGGGTTGTTCGGAAGAGTGGCTCGCAAAGTACCGTTGTTGAAGAAAGAACATAGAAATGCTCGTTTGGCGTTTGCACGTAAATATGGACATTGGACCTACGCCCAATGGCAACATGTACTTTTCTCTGATGAGACCAAGGTTAATTTGATTTCTTCAGATGGAAGGCAATATGTACGGCGTCCTGTAAAAGCAGAAATGAATCCAAGATTCACAAAAAAACAGGTGAAACATGGCGGTGGAAACATTAAAATGTGGGGTTCATTTTCTGGACGTGGAGTGGGACCTGTGAGGAAAGTTCAGGGTAACTTAGACCAACATCAATACAAGGCAATATTGGAAGAAACTATGCTTCCCTATGCTGAGGAGCATCTCCCTATTATATGGACGTTTCAGCAGGATAACGACCCGAAACATACCGCCCATTCAGTCAAGTCGTTTCTTACCAGTCAGTCTGTATCGGTGCTAGATTGGCCAGCAAATAGCCCGGACCTCAACCCAATTGAGCACCTTTGGCACGAAATCAAGAAAAAAGTTGCCACTTATCGTAATACAAATTTGGATGAACTTCATGAAGCTTTTTGTGAGGCATGGGTAAACATTCCTGTCAAAACATGTCAGAAACTGATAATGTCTATGCCACATCGGTGTCAAGCGGTAATTACTAACAAAGGTTTTGCTACTGGGTACTGATTTTACACGTAATAAAATAGAGCTGTTAAAGATATTATAACACTGCAGATTATAAGTTTTGTTTAACTGTATTTTTCATTATACTTTACTGTCCTTAATTAAATGTCCACTACAGAATTGTACTTTAATATTTAATACATGTTTAATCTTTGATATCAAATACTTTTTCTATTTATTTAATCTTTTATTTACAGCCATTTATAGCATAATAATCGGACCACATTATGCAAATAATAGGTGCTGAGAAATCAATAGGGTTTTATATTTATATGTACATAACCGGTTATAGCCCTTCACTATCTTGAATGTCCCTAATTAGTTGACCACGACTGTATATATCTACATTTACAAATGTAAATTTAGAGCTACCATTTTTTCTGCGGTCGAGTAAAAATCACTTACGAAAATAAGCTTCAATTTTCATTACACTGTCTCACCTATAAAAGCAAAAATTAACTTTACTATCATGTACACAACATCTATATCCTATATTAGAATTAAAATGTAGTATGTAAGTACTAGGTGTTTCTGTAGTGAATTTATGAGTGTTATAATAATATTAACATTTTTATCCTTTAATATTTTTCTTTCTCAGTACTTCCCTTCGCGTCTTTTATATAAAAAAAAATAGTTTATATGCGACGTAATAACAAACAGATAAACAGACCGACATACGTACAAAATCATCCTAGATTTCATTTTGAAAAAGATAAAGAAAGTCTTTATAGAAAGCTTTAATATGGATATTTTAAAATTGTTAAACGTTAAACTTGGGCATCTAATAGATATGCTTTGAACGACATTTATGTTAAATTTTTACTTTTATTTGAAGCTATCTGCCGAAACCTACTTTCTTTTGCACATGCAGCATGTTTGCTCTTTCTATCATGGTATATAGCATGATGGTGTGTAAGGGAAGCCAAAAGGGTACGAAATGAAACAACGATGGCAATTCAAGAATATATTCATGAACATATTTACAACAACTTTAAAACTAATGTATGACCATCATACTATATTCCCATTTTTACCTTTCACCCAATCTTTCATATAACAATGAATCCAGTGTTTCTACATTAATTGAAATTATAGAACATCAGAATGAGGCTAGAATAGTAGCAAAGACATTTACAGTGTTCGTGTTGCCAGATGCACATAACTAAAAAAATATTATTGATAATGTATGTACAGTGCGTATAAAAATTCATAATAGTTGTTCAGCAGCTTCAAATAAACCTTATTTTGTGTATTTTTTACCCTTTATAGCTCTAGTGTTTGAATATTATCTCACATGATGGTCAGTGACGATGTGGTCCAATATGTAAAAACCTCACACCACCACTATGTGTTTGGTATAGTTTTTTAAAATTTGATGGTGGTTGCTAGCTAGGCGGGTACCTACACGTGGGTACTCTACCACAAAGCTGGGAATTTTATAAGGGTGTTGCCTTCACCGCAAGCTCAAGTCTTTGGTGAGGATCGAACCAGCGTCTGTTACTTTTACAGCCGAAACTCCCACCTATCATCGCTACAAATGTCATTAAATCAGTATGTTATATGATTGGGTCGATGAACTGTTACTCATTGGTCTATAATCGTAAGAGTGATTACCCTCTCTAATAGATTAGTATAATGTCACCAAATGAGTTAGGCTACTGCACAGTACATATCCTTCCTAGGAAAGAAAGGTATGTCTTATATGGTTTGTTCTATTCGAACCCAACTATTCGTATTTAAGAAACGAATCGAATGTCGATTCTTGAAAAAAAATTAAAAATTAAAAGAAAAAAAAAAAACACGAATAGCACAGAAATAGTAAAAATTGTTTCAATTAATGTAGAAGGTCAGATACACATTTGCACACACACGTTTAATGCCTATCTCTCTCTACAATCAAGTTTGTTACACAATTTTTTTTACAGCAGTATATCGCATTTACACTTAAGCCATCTGGCAACAACTAAATTATCCGAGATTTTCGCCTAATTGTCGGATTAAATCACGAATTTTCAGGCAAAAATTGATATTTGATCCGAAAGGAGACGAAAATCTCGGATAATTTGGTTGGTGCAAGACGGAATTTGGTTTTCATGCCTTTAAAGCAAAAACTAAATTCAGTTTTAAAGTAATTAATTTCTTTAAAACTACTTTCGTGAAATATCCTAATCTTCTCCCTACATATAACCGAAGTGTAAACCCGTTTGTGTAGTGATTGGGCAATGGGTCTATAACAGAAACATTTCGTATTTTTGGGTGAGTAAATTTTAACAAGCTGTGAATAAGTTAAGGAATTAAACATTATATCTAATAAGTTAATTTATAATATAACTTTTATGTCACATTTAATGCTTTTAGCAACGACTTCGTATAATCAAACATCATACAACTCCGGTTTATTTTTTCTCTCTTTCGCAATCGTTCTTTCATACCCTAAAGGTATATCCATCTCTTTCGCCTCCGGAGAATGTTCGTTCACATATTTGTAAAACCCGAATCTATCCTGGGTATCTTGGCTCAACATAAACAAGCACCATACTACAGAAAATATGAATCCAACTAAGAAAGAGGTACGATTATTTTGGTAAGTATCGGCCATGCTCTCTAGAAACGTCCAAGCCTTAGACTTTTCCCCGGTAAAGTCAGAATCGCGATTGGTATGGTGTATCTTTTCAGATTTGACTGTCGTTTCCGAATTTTGCGTCTCTTTCGCACTTTTGGGTGGTTCTGTAAAATAAATTTTGTTTTGCGATTGTTCTGACGAACTTGGCTGCAAAATGACAATGTGAAAAAGAGAAGAATGCCTAGTCGCCGAATAATCACTGCCGTGATTGAAATAGTTTCAATCATATTAATTTGAACGTAAGCAGTTTAGGATTCTTGAGCTACGAAAGAATAAAACTTTAGTCAAATAACTCTGAATACGTCTGGAAAAAATCTGGAGAAATAAATATGAAACGTATATGTTCTTAGTCTCTCTTCTAAGAAAAGTGTAAGTTGGTGATACAAACTACAGTGAACTTTCAAACTTAAGCGTAAAATTGGCGGTCCTGTCACTATAATGTTTTCAATGCGATCACTGTGGCTCAGTGGTCAGCCACATGACTTCTGAACCCCTGGGCCCTGGGTTCGAATCCCGGCAGGGGGAAATATTTATATGATGAGTACCAATGGATATTTCTCCCGTGTCTTCGATGATTGTGACATGTGATTGTATCCATGCCCCCGCGACACCGGGAATCCCCAGGGAGTGAGTGAAATAAATAAATAAAAAATCTAATATTCACCTAAGTTTTGAATACTATAGATTTTCGACAAAAAGAACGTATATTCTTTAAAAAATATAATCTCGTAATCTATAATCAGATCATGAAAAGCAAAACTACCCCACAATCTCTGTATTAATTTATTTAAAACATACGACAATTCCCTGTTGTTATTGTTTGTATCGTACATTAACATTACTTTTACTGATTAAAAAAAAAAAAAATTAAGTTTCACTAATAATTTAATATTAACGAAGTAAGATTAATCCCATGTAATAGCGCGAGGCAGTCGATAACAATTCACTTTTTTCTCTTACCATCTCTATCATAGGACACTCCGTGGATTTGGCCTGGGGTGTCTTCTTCTAGTTCGGCGTATGCGTACATAAGGGCCTTTTGCTTTTCCGACAACGACTTTGGTACCTGGAATTAAAAAAATATATATGTGATATATATAAAGACTCGTGTCTTTAAGATGAACTTATAATAAAAATATAAGTATTGGTTTGAAACAATAATAATGCCCAAAATAAATAGTATTTTACTGTCGTAAAAGTTTAGTGTCTACTATAATGAATATAATAGATGCTAAACTTTTTCGATATTATATTAATACTAATATTTGTATAGTCAAGGGCTGACAGCGAATATGTGGCGTGAACGCACTCCATTCGGCCTTTTTTTTACTCCACCCAGTTTTATGAGCCTGTCAGACCAAACTATGCTCGACAATGCCACAATGTTTCTACCAAATTCAAATTACTATTAAGCGAGATCTCGGTCGCCTGTCAATGAAAGAAACGAATTCTGACTAACCTAGAGTGTTCAGCGAGTTACATAATGATCGTAAAGTTTAAAAAATAATTATCTGTGGGTATTTTGTAAAAGGCAACTACTTTCAATAGGCAGACACCCTGTTAACATTCTACTCGTGAACAAAATCGATGTAACTTGGTTAAAACGTCGAGGTTGCTCATAATTATATTTATATCTAAATGAAGCCTAATTTTTAAGAAATAATGGACGACTAATATTTGGGCGACGGAGTTGACCCAGGATAAATTAATCACAATTTAACATACATGAATAGTAATAATACTTAAATTATAAATCCTTTTTTTCCCTTTACTAATCAACCGACTTCCAAAGGAAGGAGGTTTTTTTTTAATTCGGCTGTTTTTTATTTCATGTGTGTTACCTCAGAACTTTTAAATGAACTGATTTTAACAATCATTTATTTATTTGAGAGCTGGTGCTTGTCATGTGATCCCATTTCAATAAAATCATAATCTGATGAGTAGTTTTTGAGTTATGCTTAATAATGCTTATTTGATTTCGCCTACATTGATGTTCTCATTTTTTCAAGGGTAAAGTGTTCTATGGATTAGTAGTGGAAGTTGATTTGTATTAAGTTTATTATAGTACTCATATAAGTATTTTATCCAATGGTATATTGCACTAATTAACTACTTAGACATATTGTGCTGTAAAAGCATCTTGCCTGCGTTCTAGTCAAGCAAGATTTGAAATGCCCGCTAAGTATTTGTTATCAGTAACCCATGTTCTTCAAATCCAAAGGTGTTAAAAAAATGACATTACTGCACTGTGCATTAGCGTTATTGCTGGCATTACCTCATTTTTGCTGCCAGTTCAGAAGTGAAAATTCAGATTTCTAATGAAATCATACCTAAGTGCTATGATTTATCGAAGATAATATATTGATGTATTTATATATATAATATAATATATATATAATACATATATATACCTGTATTTTAATGTGAACATAGTGATCACCATATCCATGCTGACTGACTCTCTTCATTCCCTTCCTTGAGAGGCGGATGGTGCTGTGAGATGATGTGCATGGTACAATCTATAAAATAACACACATTAATCAGACAAAACTGATATGGAGTGGGGCCAAAGGTGAACTGTGACCTCTCCTACTATTTTCATTTCAACCATTTTACTTATGACAAAAGCACCATACCATAGACAAAAATAATACTTCATGAACACAGTTTTTATAAGTTTTTGCGTGAGGGTCTTGGCTCTGATATTTATTTATCGATATTTTATCAGGCAGCTAAAGTAAAACGGGAAAGAGTATGCTTTTAATAGTTACGTTTTTACGTAGATGTCTTTTTAAACATTAACAGAGGTATTACCTGAATTGTGTGGTCTTCATATAAACCCTGTATTCTGACAGTACCGCCGAGTAAAGCTTGAGAAATTGAAATCTGTAAAAATATATACAAATTTCATGATGTGGGTTGGAAAACTAATGTTAGTTTCGTCCGTCATTGTTATCTAAGAATCGGCTACGACTCACGTAATATTCACCAGGAATTTTTCTTCCAACCAGTAGGCTTACTCCATTCTCATTGGTGGTTTAATCATAAACCGACAGAATAAAGACGATTTTTATTCAATGCATTCTCATTAGATGAAAACACCAATGAAAATGCAGAAGCAATGACATTTCATTATAAGCCTGATGTGGGAATCAAACCTGCGACCATATCATTGACGGCCATCGCTCACATTTTTGACGTTACAAGTATTATCGCTCCAACTTTTTCTGTATAACATTAGATATTTTGTTTATTACTAGATGTGCACATCTAAGTCTGTCCCTGGTCTTACTACGTCAGTCTCTTAAAAGAATATTTGCAAAATATTCTTTAGAAAATATTTAAGTATCTCAGTTCTGTCACGTGCGCAATCATCTCAATTTCGAGAATTTTATAACTTTTATGGCTGAACAACTTTTTTTTGTTTCTGTTTGCAAGGTCAGCTGGAGTAATTATAGAATACTAGCTGCACCCCGAAGTTTTACCCGCGTAGTCATGACTGATGATGATGATGATGAAAAGTAGCGTATGTGTTATTCCGGGACCTACCGGAAGTATATACATACCAAATTTCATCTCAATCTGTCCAGCCGTTTGAGCATGATTGAGTAACAAACATCCATCCATCCATCCAAACTTTCACATTCATAATATTAGTGGGATAAGATGTTAGTTACTTACATTGCAATCTGTGTGTACGTCAGGGCCGTCGCGTCGGAAGTAAACAGAGTTCTCCACTTTGAATGTGACAAATATCTCATTGCTTCCAACAGCCATACGCACTGTTTGCCCATCTTCTACCCCTGCAGGCACTGGGACTGTCACTTTCTTACGTTGCACCTAAATAGCAAAACAAATTTTAGTATTCCACCAACTTATTTATAATGCAAGAATATCATTCCACAAAGTGCATCCCATGGCATAAAGTTGTTTATAAAGACAAGCTAAAAACAGATCTGTCAATAAAATTTAACTACTTGCACTATGAATAAATAAAAAATGTAAAGTACATATTATCCAGGCCTACTTAAAATATTTGTATATAGTATATAATATAATATAATACTATACTACACTATAATAGTGCACCAATGTTATTAGGGCATCTTAGCAGATATAAAACAGTGCTTATTTTCAGATAAAAAACAAAGAAATAATAAATGGCATAAGTAACTCAAAGTCACTTGATGTATCAAAACAAACTTAACATTTGTCATTTTATAGGCTACTGCTGAATGATGCTTTGACAATAAAGGATACAATTTTTAGCATAAGCTGTGTTGGTACTGACATAGGCCTCATGTTCTAAATCACAAGAAAGCAGGTGTGTCAACTTATTTTAGTTGCTATATTTTCACTTTTGAAACCTATTGATAAGAGACACTTACGGATTGTCCCTTTCCTTCACACTCAACACAAGGGAATTTGATAAGCATCCGTGTACCATGGCAATGTCGACAAGTAGACCTCATCACAAATGGACCTGAAAATATAATGGCAGATTTTGATGCATCTATGGTAATTGAAGAATCTTGAAGCTACACATAGGGGGTAAACTGCAAGCCAATGAATACAGATTGCATCTTGTAGTTTACCCCAAGTAAAAGTTTTGAAAATACATAAAGTCATCATGTAGTCAGTCATGTATATGTTACTATGAACTCCATATTCTCTGCAGAACATATGCGTTGTCAACCTTCATTTTAGCTTTAGTAAATGACAACACCATAATCCACATTACCACACCATACATCAAATATAATCCAATCACAAATGTGCCATTCAGATAGTCCCCAATCAGTGATGCATGTAGGAAAGAGACTGTGGAACATGAGCTTCCGCACTATGTGGCAAAGAACACAAAAGTAAAAGTCGCAAACTATTTTGTTTTTAGTTATTTTTTAGAATAAAATTAGTTTTGATTTATTAGCATTATTGTTACAGATAGATAGTCATAACAAGAAAAAGTCTTTTGATATAGTGTACATGTGTACTCTCTATTGCTCTAGCGCTCTATTTTTTTAAGTGTTTCCACAATTTTATTGTATGTACAACAAAATTGTGGAAACATTTAAAAAAAAATAACCTGATCAACAGCACACTGTGCATTATGTCCAAAACAAATTTCAAGCAATCGGTCATATACTTCAGGCCTTGACAGACACATGCAAAAGGTTCACAATATTTCTATAAATCAACCACCAGAAGAATTAACATCAACAATTAAAATTCATCAAAAATGGCGTACCTCTCTTAAAAATAAAACTCTTAAGTCTCGAAGTCTGTCTCGTGTCCCGTGACTTTGAAATTGTCGGGAATCCGCAAATCCTACATACTTGATATGCAATACCTTATACTTGTGTATAATCTTCTCCTCTATTTTTGTCTGAGAATAACAGATCGCCAAAAACAACCCTAAATCTCTCCAAATCATCATCATGAGAAGTGAAAAGTCCATGACAGTGGCCAAGTTTATGGACAGGGTTTTTTTAAGCAGAAATAATATTTTTAATTATGGTAGGTAACTTGTCTAGCCTCTTCTCGACTATTAAGGTCTATGTCAAACCTGAATGTGCTAAGGACTGTTTAAACACTGGAGTGTCAGTAGTAGGTCGAGCAATGTATATGATTATCAATATATATATGCAATGACTAACATCAAGGGGTCATCAAGGGGTCAACAAAGGATTAAAATTCTTCAAATGAGGTTTAGTTATTTCAAGTATAGTATCAAACAAAAGGGTATGCTGAGTAGGGACTCATTTCTGGCATCCCGCATCACTGCAATGCCTACATTGTTGTTTTAATTTTGTGCTTAATTTTTATTTTTGATGTCTGTTTTTTTGATGTCAGAAATAAATATGTTTTCTATCTTTCTTTCTTAAAATGAGACAATTGGTTACCAACAAAGCGCAAGTACACCAATTTATGAGTGAGGGTCTTTATACACAGGAAAAGTATTCAAAAGCACATAACCAAAACAATTACATGTATCTTCTTTATCATACACCAAGTAAAGCCTTACAAACAATATTATCTTCAGTTTTATTACATTCAATTAAATAAAGTAGGTTTTATAAGCATCTTGTTATATTGCACACAATAAATATTATATACCAATAAACATTTAAAACATTTACAATTTGAGTACCTCTTGAGAATGTTTCCATCCCTGTACCATTGCAATATGTGCACCTAATGGATTTAGTGCCAGGCTCGCAGCGTGACCCCTGACATTTTGGGCATGTGTCTACAACATTGATGTTGACTTCTTTGTTCACTCCACGAGCTGCCTCTGTGAATCTAAGGTTTACAATCACCTGGAAAAAGGTTTATAACAGGATATATTTCTTAGCCATTCAGAACACATATGAAAGAACATCTTCAGTATCAGTTATTTTATGTATCTCATTCTGAATTGTCCCATGCACTAGTAATTCAAACTACCATAGCAGTCATTTATCACTGATATGAAATGTCATCCATCAAGACATAATCTTGCTGGAATCTTCTGGTGCATATTATGATTATGACTAAATAGAATTCCCACCTCTTGAGCACCACCAAAACCAAACTGACTCTCAGCAAAGTCAGTAAATGCTTCACTTTTAAAGCCAGCATCTCCAAATATCTTTCGAAACAGCTCTTCAGGATCTATAGTGGACTTGTACTGCCATTGATGAGTGAATCCTTCTGTGCCAGTAGGTCCACTACCCATGCCCATCTGCTCTGAGGTTGTTCCAAATGTGTCATACTGTTTTCGCTTGCCTTCGTCAGATAGGATCTGAAATATTTTAAGTGAAGAATGTGATAATTCAAGCTACACCATAAGTAGTATGTAGTAAGTATGTACTTTTAATGCTATATTTTTATTAATACATCTGTGCATTGAATCTTGTGCAAGAGGAGACAGATTCTACAAACCTCATAAGCTTCAGACACTTCTTGAAACTTTTTGGATGCCTCTGGATCAGATTTGTTTGCATCAGGATGGTATTTCTTAGCTAGTTGGTAATATGCCTTCTTAATATCTTTGGCAGAAGCATTCTTGGACACACCGAGTACCTTATAGTAATCAGCTCGAGCATTCAAACTGCTGCTAGTGTGAATGTATCGGTGGCGGGGCCCAACAGTATCTGTTGACAATGTACATTGAGGTTATATTTCACAAACTGACTCCACTATTTCAAAAGTTAAAAGGAACTCGAAAATTGCCTTTCGGAAGCCTGGAGATAATATTGGATTAGCAAAATAAAATATTTTACTAGCTCTTAACAAAAAACCGGTGATGTAATGGAAGCATGTAGAAAGAACTTACAATTCTTATTGACCAGCGAAGCGATGGAAAGGACAGGTCCAGACACAAACTTGTCACAATTGTTGCACCTTTTATGCACAATATGGTAAGATGTTTTTGATAAATTGCTAGTAAAGACGGCACTTAGGGTTTTAGGGTTTAGAAATCCTAGTACACTTCGGGTCGGGGACATTTTGGGAAAAAAAATGACAGCAACATTTATCAGTGTTGCCTGAACCTGAAGCTACTTTACTCGAGTCCACAACTCCACAAGGCAAAATTTCAGAAATAACCAAGCACTAAAATTATTGATAAGTCGACAGTTCAAAAAATAGAAAAGGCATCGCGGCATTTGGAAAATACACAAGGTCACATCACAAGTTAAATAAAGCTTCTATAAGCCCGGATCAAAAGCTATAGAAGGGTTGCAGTATTCTTTCAGGGGCCTTACCATCAGCTTTGAAAAAAACGTGGAAGTTCCGAGCAGTTCTAAAACCTGGCTTTAGCCACTTAGTGTAAAGTCATAATATCACCACGGCATTACGCTCCTTTAAGTGAACTGTTCGAACATTGATATTCTCAAAGGTGAACGGTTATTGTTGTCTCTGGGATGTTTAGGCCAGGTTTTAGAACTGCTCGGAACTTGAATGAATTTTACAAAGCTGATAGTAAGGCCCCTGAATTCTGCAGGTGCCGTGCCTTACTTGCGTAATCATAGGATTCCTGGGGCCTTACTATCAGCTTTGTAAAAACCGTGCCGTGATCACAACAAAGTTAGAATGTTCTTTGTTTCCTTGATAATGCTCACATAAAAAGCGTCACCTATTATGGCAAATTTACATATGTTGTTCATTAAAATTCGGTAGAGTGGAGTAATACTTTAATCAACCAAATTTTAATGTAATACTCCGAACTTATTATTCAATCCTTATGTGTGGTTTATTTTTCGGAGTATTTGAATACAGTGCTCACAGTGAATACTCCCGGTTTCAAATTGTATTCACAGACATAACGTTATATACACGCTACCAAAAATAAACCGCAAATTGTACGCTATTGTGTGCTAATGTCAGAGAAATCAGCTGATTGTTTTTTGCTAAGTGTAAGTATTATGTTGATGTTTGAAATCGTGATCTATGTTTAAATCGCTGAGAGAGCTAGCAAAATACTGCGTAATATCTATTCCCTGAACAGTAAAGGTTGAAAATTTTGTTTTGATACACCACCATCAAATGGCGAATGTCAATTAGTCAACCTAGAGAATGGAATACTACCGTGATTGATCGATTGAATTTGACGTTAGCACACACGCTGCACTACCTCGTTTTCTTGAACACCGTATTCACGCTATAAGAATGCTACAAATGACGTCACACCAAAAACATGTACGGACATTGTCACATTTTGAACCGACTTGTAGCGTGAATAATTCAAATAAAGTGAATAATCTGAATTTTAAACCACAGCACGTATGCGTAAAATTGTGAAGTAAAAATGGCAACATTAATGTACTGGGTAACGGTAGGCAAGAATTTATAAACAAAAAGGCAGCATTGGAAAATGCAATCAATCCACAATCAATCAATTTTTATTTTTATTAGAGCAGAACGTTGTTTTCAGCTATAGGTTTTACAGTTTGTAAACGACATATTTATTAAAGTATATAATACTTTGAAAGTTTATCTTTAATGTGATTTTAAAATGGCTAAAAAATTAAATATCGCGAGAATCGAGGTCCAAGTTAGCAAACAATTTTGTTATTCCGTAATTACCAACTCGAATATTACTTTCTATCTTTAGCTATCGTAAGTAGTTAAGTATTTTCCATAATCTATTTGTTTGCAGCAAATAATTGATCAGCAAAAGGAGCAGAAGATGAAGCAAAAACGACAAAATTTGGGGATGGTTCAAGCAAACGACTTGAGGGTTGGGTCTGCTAAACGGCCTATATCAGGAGCCCGGTCCCGAGAACTCCATGGTGAGCGTTGCTGGATATTAAAACCGGTTACATGAATATTCGATGTTTAGATGTCATGCATGGATTTCTCTTCTTTGTATTTTTTATGTGCATTTTTGTTTCGTTTTATGGCAGGCTATGATGGTCCAATGCAATATCTTATGTCGCCTGTGAATCCGGACCAAGTAATACCTCTGCAGACAAACAGAGTTTCAACATATGACGGTAAGAAAACCTATGAAATATGGTTGTCTCTAAATAGGGAACAATATTTTCAGACAAATGCTTTTTTTTCATACCAAATACCTGAACAGCATGTTTTTATATACAATTTTCAGTTTCTATGTTTCTATATATACTTATTCTGCTTATTACACTGCTTTCCTCTTCATATATGTATTTGTTATACACTTCAAATCTCCGTTAGTTTATTAACTCACAATTTGTCAGCTTACTACAGAAGACTGAAGAGATGATAGCCTAATCGTGGGAGGATTGACTGTCAACCTGGCAGATATGCCAGTTCGATTCCCACCAATAGCTTGAGCTTTCTGTGGAGACAACACGGTTATCAAACTCGCAGCATCGTAATAAGGTTCTTTCCAGTGCTTACCTGGCTTACTACTTTCCTCAAGTTTGAAATCTGTCAAAAAAATCAACACATTGAGGAAGCAGTTCTTAATGCCCAGTAAACATTCTCAAGTGTGATCACACCTTTGACCACACTGTTACTGACCATCAAGTGCGATAGCTGTCAAACACTAGATCTACATAAAAAATATTTCTCAATAATACTCTTATTTATGGTTATATTAGATTATTTTGTTACTTTTTACATGTTAACCAGTTAGTGAACCTTGACAGGTCCCAGATAAAGTTGAGAACTTTAATTATATGGACTTCCAAAAATGGAGGAGGTTATAAATTTTGATGTTTTTTATGTTTGTCTTGGCTGCATCATTTGTTTGCCGATTTTAAGGAATATTTCTCATAAGATAGAATACTTTTCTGGATAGTCCACGGCATTGATGGGAATTTCATCAAATCTATTCACTATTTTCAAAAATATTATTAACGTTTTTTGATAATTAGTGGAAATGGGACTCCTGTGGAGGCAGGGTCGAAAAATGACTATAATTACTTCACTTCATTTATGGATGCCCCTTTTCTCACGCTTTTATTGAAAAATTCACCCAAGACTATTAGTAAGTACAAAAATATAGCTGAACCTGTCTTCTGCAGGGTCTTTTAATTTATTTATTGCATATCTAAAATAGCTTTATTTATGTTTTTATTGATAATTAGTGGAAATGGGACTTTTGTGGTGGGAGTATAAAAAAATCACCTTGATTACTTCACCTAATTTATGGATTTCCCCTTTCTCACGTTTTTATTGATAAATTCATCCAAGACTATTCGTAAGTACAAAAATATAGCTTAACCTGTCTTCTGCAGGTTCTTTTAATTTATTTATTGCATATCTGAAATAGCTCTAAGAGTTAACTGTAGAGGCACTCTATCTTTATTGCTCTAAAGCAAGGCTCTGTGAAAGTTGCGCGTAAAACACTTTGCTATCAGGCATTAAGATATAGTTAAATTAGGAAAACACAAAAAACATTAGTGGGTGATCAAAATTGTTATAGAATAAGTAAATGCAGTCCCCAGCATCTGAAAAATATAATTTCAAACTTACGTAGTGGCTAGAATACATATACACAATGAAAGTGTTTAATTAGGGTTATACAGCATTTAGAACTATGTTTCCAGAGCTAGGCAACCAAATAGAAGTGCTCACAGTAGATGATGCGGACAATAGTGGAGAAGAAGATGAGGAAAGTGTGCCAGTGTGTAGTGTGAATCGAGATGCAAGTGCGGATGATTTGTGCGCCGATGCAGCTGTCGCACCTCTGCACTCACAGAGCACGGAGAGAGGCAGTTCTCCTAGTCAGGTAAACTTATACAATAAAATTTTCATGTACTCATTTACGTTCTTATTTGAGTTGGAGATGACCAGTCCTGCACTGATGTTCCCCTTAGTGGATGATAGATGATATATTTGGCATACTGAACCCATATGTCATAATGTCTGCCTTGATTGCATTTTTTTTTAAATATGACCACCCTTATGGGCACTCAACAATTATATAAACAGTTTCTTTTTATTTATCACACTTAGACCCCCCGCCGATTTGTCATACATATATTTATTTCATAAATTACTTTTTACAGACTTCTGCATGTTTTTGTACAAAATACTACTGCTTATGTTCTTCCACTAGCAGACGTTACACTTGAGATATATAACAATCTATATACATTATTACATATAATAAGTAACTTTAGAACAGTATTACTATAACTAGCAGTCCACCCCGGTTTCACATGGGTAAAAAATTTCAAAATTAAATATATCCCTAATTTTTTGTATAATTTAATATAGCCTATCTCACCCGGTGCTAGTGTAACTTTCCAACAGTGAAATATTGGTGAATAAATCAGTTTTCAATCGGAACAAACAAGTAGTCTCGGAGTCTAATCAATGCAAACATTCAAACAATCTTTCCTCTGTATTAGTATTTAGTATATATAATATTATACATAATGACATGACAATAATAGAAGAAGGAATACTACATTATTAAATATTTACATGAGACAAAAAGTATGTATCTATTTTTTATTTACAGTCAGCAGAAATCGAAGGCTCAGTGGAAGGTTTAGTAGAAAACTTTGTGGTGACTCCAGCAAAGCAAGGCACACTGTATAAGTGCAGAATAGCGAGAGATCGGAAGGGAATGGACCGAGGGTTCTACCCGACTTACTTTTTACATTTAGAGAAGGACTATGGAAAGAAAGTCTTTTTACTAGCTGGTGAGTAGTTCAAAATTATCATATCACTAATAACTAGCCTACGATAATACTAGCTTTTCATGGATAGTATACAAATAACCTACAGTAGTATATATATTATTGACAGGTTAAAAAAAAACTGATATATCAATATTCATATGTTTTATATTACTAGTAGCGCCCCGCGATTACACCCGTGTTGATTACGGTTCTCCCCTACCTCAATTATCTCACGGGAATTATAATTTTTCGCGGATAAAAGTGGCCTTTGTGTTATTCCAGGGTCTAATCTATCTCCAAACGAAATTTCATCGAAAACGGTACAGCCGTTGTAGCGTGAAGGCGTAACAAAGGTTTTTTTAAAATTATTTGCTTATCCCTCGGTAACAGTAATTATTTTCGGGATGAAAGTAGCCTATGTGTTAATCTACGGTGTAGACTAACGTAACGTGTGAGCGTGAAGGAGTAACAGTGGCTTTTGAATTATTTGCGTATCCCACGGGAAAAGCAATTATTTTCGGCATGATAAGTAGCCTTTGTGTTAATGCATTAATGCCTTAAATATGTTCATACCAAATTTCATCGAAATCGGTGTAGCCGTTTGAGCGTGAAGAAGTAACAAACATACACACATACATACAAATTTTCGCCTTAATGATATTAATGGAATTAAACATTTTATGGAAAGATTTACAGAATCAAAAATTGTTCAATCACATTCCAGGCATACATACTAACCGACATCGCTTGAAATATTATCAACATAATAGTATTGAATCACAGAAGTCACATATTATGCGATTCTACCGATCAGTTTTGATATGCACCTGCAAAATTGGGGAACGAGCTTCCTCCCTCGGTATTCCCACAGATCAATAGGGAAACCTACGGGGTAATACCGAGTACAATATGAGTTTCTCAAAAAGGAGGTATCTTTAAAAGGATTGGCAACATATCGTAATGCCCTCAGTGTTACACATTATCCAAAAGCGCCAGTAATCGCTTATCATTAGGCAGCCCGTCTGCTTGTTTGCCACATATTACATACTAGTAGCGCCCCGCGGTTTTACCCGTGTGGATTACGGTTTTCTCGCTACCTCAATTATCCCACGGGAACTATACTTTTTCCGGGATAAAAGTAGCCGATGTGTTAATCCAGGGCTTAAACTATCTCCATACCAAATTTCATCGAAATCGGTGTAGCGGTTTAAGCGTGAAGAAGTAACAAAAATACACACATACAGACAAACTTGCGTATTTATAATATTAGTAGGATTACATAAATAAAAAAGAGTGGAGTGAAGTTCTTTTGTAACGTGATATTTGGCACGTAGATACATATTTGAATGAAAACATATAACATCAGGGCTCACTGTGTGTGACTCATTATATGTATAGGTAATTTCAGTAGGCACCTTGTTATTATTGATTGAATGGCCAACCAATGTGAGTAATGTTTTCTCTGAGTCACCTCCACTACGCTACATTGACCTTACACTTTGTTATGACCTACTCTATAATCTAGGTCAGTTAGCTTAGAAACTTTTATTTCAAGGAAGTCCGAAGTCCTTGATATATTTCTATGATAAAATGACAATACAAAATGACGTATGTACTATGAAGTGATATTCTATTATTGAACGCAATACAAATTCAACATAACCACTATGTATAACTGTCGGTAATTCATTCCAACTACATTTGGATGGACAGGAAAACCAGACGGCGCGCGGCGGTGTCCATAAATTTGATTTATTTCTAATATAAAATTATCTTCATTCATGTATTGCGCGTACAACAAAATACGTTGTGGTCATAAATACATTTAAGTACGTTATCTTAAAATGCTGAGGCTCTATAAATCATCGACAATACTTACTGTTCCGTCATCCCATGGGGACGGTCAATATTTTCGGGATAAAAGTAGCGTATCTGTTGTTCCAGGGTATAAGCTATCTTCATTCCAAATTTCATGCAAATCCGTCCAGCCGTTTTAGCTTGAAGGAGTAACAAACACTATATAATTTGCATTTGCAAATGCAGAGTTGTACACTGTGGTGAGAATTGTCGCAATTTAATGATCAAATGTTGAGCAGCAAAAGAGATAGATGAGAGAAAAGTGCATGTAACAGGAAAGCGAATGTTGAGATGGATGTGTGGTGTGACCAGAATGGACTAGATAGGAATGATTATATCAGAAGAAGCTTAAAATAGCACCAGTGAATGATACATTGAAAGGGAATACATAGATTGGCTTAGTATGGGCATTTCATGAGAAGGTATGAAAAACATTTAACGAAAGGAGTATTTAACTCGGAATATTCTATATGCTTGTCTAGTTGCGAGTAAGAAACATGAACGGCAATTATATTCTGTTTTAACACTGTAGTGTGCAAGCATGAATATATGTTAAAGAGGGTCTTATTCGTCATCCATTGTAATCACTGACCGAATGAAGCTCAAAAATCTATTGCCTATTTCCGCAAAACTACAAGTAAAAGTTATTGGTGGAATTGCACCTGTCATGAGCACTTGTGACAGGCACGTCAAGAAATACGGTACCTAGTAGTGTGAGGTCTAGATGATTGTTAACAAACATTCGTACATACGTTGTATCCCCTTTGTGAATCATGTATAACAAATAAACAGTTCCTACCCTTTTTTGGTAATACGTTTGAAATATATATTTGTCATATTGTTAAGCAGCTAGTTTCTGTGATACTAAAGTCGTGCAAGAGAAAGAAATTGTAGAACTTTATTCATATTTCATGTCTCTGCTGATGAAACGCTTGATTTCGTGACTACATTATTTCGAATCGAGTAATTAAAATTATTATCATTGCATCTTTTCTAGGTCGCAAGCGCAAGAAGTCGACAACATCAAACTACTTAATTTCTACTGATCCAACCGAGTTGACACGCACGGCCGATAGCTTCGCCGGCAAGTTGCGGTCTAATCTGCTCGGTACGGCCTTCACAGTGTACGACAACGGAGCTGCTTGGCGCAAGCACGGCCATAGCCGCACGAGGCACGAGCTGGCCGCCGTTGTTTACGTTAGTATTTACCACATTTGACATCGATTTCTATGGATTACTAGCTCACCCGCTCGCGGGTTTGCATTTGCGTGCATGGTTTACAGAGCACAAACGTACATATCTTGAAGCGAGGATACCTCAGCAATGTCAAAATGACGGACGCTGGCTAGATCCCCACCAACGGCTTGAGATTCCGGTGAAGCTAACACTGTTCTCAAATTCCCAGCATAGTGGTAGGGTCTAGCGTGATAACATCTTCGACCACATCGTCATCAAGTGAGATTGTGGTCAAATGTTAGATCTATACATATATCTAGTTGAGAATACACGGTGAAATCTCACGCGTTCTCGTCATCCGTTTCCATTAGTGGAAATTGAAAATGGTATATAAATGAAATGGATAGCACATTAATAAATAAATTATCGACTGAACCCTTCCTTTCGGAGGGTACTTTAAGCTGGTAGTCTCGGTCAATGTCTTAAATTAACACTCAAGTAGTCACGTCGGCCGTTAGGGGATCTGTAACCTCATCCGATATTGGGCTAGTCACTAGCTAATCTCGCATCGGCCAGCGTAGTCGATTATGACTATATATATATAGTCATAATCATATATGTGTATATATGTGGTTTATAGTCGAAGTTTCGACCTAGGTTTCGAGCATGTCCGATGCTCATCCTCAGGTGAGTTTACGCTGCCAGATCGCGGCGACCACACACACAAGACCAACACACAATATATATATATATTATGACTATATATATATAGTCATAATATATTATATATATATACAATATATATATATATATATATATATTGTGTTGGTCTTGTGTGTGTGGTCGCCGCGATCTGGCAGCGTAAACTCACCTGAGGATGAGCATCGGACATGCTCGAAACCTAGGTCGAAACTTCGACTATAAACGTGAGTAAAGCCGGATACCACATATATATAATAATGTGTCAAACTCACGAGAATTTCCAATCAAATATATATATATATATATATATATATATTCATTCATTCATTCAGCATGGCGCAGGGACCCAAAATGAGTCTTGGCCTCCGATAATAATATGTGCCACTTTGTTCGATCTTGAGCTATCTCTTGCCAGTTATCGGCTTGGAGCTCGCGAAGATCCTTCCCAACTTCATCGCTCCAGCGATACCTGGGACGGCCGACGGGTCGTCGACATGTAGGCCGTCCCAAGTATGCTCGTTTAACAGCATGAGTATCCTTCATTCTTTCTAGATGGCCGAGCCAGCGAAGTCTGTGGGCTTTAGTTTCACCTATGGTATTGGGCTCGTTCACCATCTCTTCAATTTCAAGGTTTTTTCTTCTCCATGTTCCTTCTTCTGTTTTCAGCGGCCCCAATATCTTTCTAAGCACCTTCCTTTCAGTGATGAGTACTTTGTTTTCTTCTTTTAGCGTCAATGTCCAGGCCTCACAGCCGTACATCAGGATTGGCCTTATCACTGTCTTGTAAATACGGATTTTAGTGCGCTTGGTGAGAAGCCTGGACACCAACACCTTGTGTAGAGCTGCACTACAGCGGAGGGTATTCTGTATTCGAGTGTCAATCTCTTTATCCTTGGTGTTAGTATCAGTTATAATGCAGCCGAGATATTTAAAACTTTCTACTCCTTTGTAGGTATCATCTCCAATCGTGAGGTATATATATATTCTTCTTCTTAAAAGAAGTCCTGAAACCCAGTAGTGGAAACGGAACTTTCTGAATATGCTATGTTATACTGTTAGATGACGTAATATTATAGGTGAAGAGTTTATACCGACGAGGTTCACATTTGTTTTTATTGTGATTAGAAACGTGGAAAATAACAAAGTTTTCCTTAAACTATACTGACCACTTTAACCATACTGATCTCCTGAGCTCACGTTCTCCACAATGTTTTTTTTTTTTTTATTCACAATAGGCAGGCGTTTGACCACTATCTCACCTGATATTAAGTGATGATGCGGTCTACGATGATTCACGCCTGCCTAGAAGATACCCGTTTATCATTAGAGGTTTCTCAAAATTGTTTATAAACTGCAAACTGAAAATTGCAAACTCAAAACTGCAATACTATAATTATTGACGTTATTAAAATTGCAAATCACCCTAATACCAGAATAATGTCATGTTCAATTGCCGTATGTATGTCTCTACCGCACCGTCTACTAAGTAGTGCCGTGGTGGTACCGCCCTAGAATAGTACTCCCCCATCTCTTCCCGCGGGTGCCGTAAGAGTCTGTTAAGGGATCACGTACCAGTAGATGTGCAGCAGCTCCTTCTGAGGATAGGAAACCATACTGCGCTCGCCAACCCGCCTGCCAAGCGTGGCGAGTATTAGTGAATCCCTCTATATGGGGAGGCATATATCCAGCAGTGGACGTCCTATGGCTGTGATGAATGAATGAATGAATGTCTCTACCAGCCTTCGATCACCGCAAATAAGAATGGAATTATGTCGATCGACACGCGTGCGAGTCGCAGCAATAAGTTTCCGCTGCCGTGAATTTGGGGAATCTTTGCCTAAAATGTACCACGAACGCTACACGTCGCCAAATTAAACGGTTATGAAAGTAATACGTTTACTTTTTTACTCGTCTGGCGTTTCATCACTAACAAGAGGGTAGATGACGCAAGGTCGAGTCATTTGTAATACATTATTTTTGTGTCTAATATTCAAGTTTTTAGTCTAATGTTTTATTATGTGTTGTTATTTTTTTGTTTATTAAGTGAAAAAGAATAGTAGTCGCACCTAGTATCACACTTGCCTAATATGAGGATTAGCTTTTTTTTTTCAATAAATAAATTAAACGTTTAATTTTGACAATATATATTACCTGTGTCGTTTTTACAAAAGTTGACAAGAATGTACTCTGATTTTTAACCATTTCTTCTATGGTAGGATACAAACGTCCTCGGGTTCAAAGGTCCCAGGAAAATGACTGTGATCCTCCCGGGGATGACCCCAGACAGGCAGCGGGTCACCATTGCACCTCAAGACGACAGCGAAACCCTCCTCGAACGTTTGAAAAGCCAGAACTTGGATGATATCGTCGTTTTGCACAACAAAACTCCGGTCTGGAACGATGAGACCCAATCGTATGTGCTCAATTTCCACGGTAGAGTAACTCAGGCGAGTGTTAAGAACTTTCAAATTGTTCACGATTCTGAACCCGACTATGTGGTTATGCAGTTTGGGCGTATCTCCGAAGACGTGTTTACTATGGATTTTAGATATCCACTGTGTGCTTTGCAAGCGTTCGGCATAGCTCTTAGCTCGTTCGATAGCAAGCTGGCTTGCGAGTGATTTTCTTGTCTATGGTTGCAAATTTTTGTTGCATTTATTAATTCACATGGAATTATGAATATAAGTGCACAATGTGCACTTGAAACAATGCATTTATATTTTACAATTAAGATTAGAATAAAACCAAATATTGATTAGATGAAAGAGCTACAGATTGCATGCAATTTTTAAATGTGTGTTCATTATTGAACTATTTAAGAAGACATTGATTTCGTGAGTTTATTAAATGTAATGACTAATGACATATCCAAGTCGTTTGTACTTTTATTTGTAGTTCCATGTTCTCACTTTATGCTCAGTGTTTTAAACTAAACGCACGTTCTGGTGCTTAATGTAATGTCCTCTAGGGTTGCCAGTCTATTTGTGCAATGTATGATCATGTATTATAATGGTTTTCTTTTTGAAAATTCCCTTACGGTGATGATATTTTTGTTTAAATCATATGTAAAAATATACCCATTTGCTAATATTTATTTATAGACATTGGCAACTCTATGCTGTTGTGACGTAGGTTGTGTTTAGCGCTTCGCATTCCATCGATGGTTCTCGAAACGAATTTATTTTATTACTTTAAAATAATATGCAAACTGTTATATTTTAGATATCGCAAAAGACGCACATTGAATTGTCTTAAAATGCATGAATTATTATATTACGAACTTAATAAGTTGTTAGTTTTTACCGAATCTTGCAATGATTTCGTAAAAAAAGGAGTATACCCTGTTCCAAAATCTTAGATATGTTCGTAAATAAAAAAATGCCACGTAAAGTCATTGACATCGTGCCATGCCAGTTGCCCAAAACATTTTACACAAGTGATAAATATTTTTATCTCTAATTTCTTATCTAATTTAAATCAAATTCAAAGCCCTATTTGTTGACATTTAATAATAAGTAATATAGTCGATTATGTTGTTGAGTTGGCACATTTTATCTTCAACTTTAATTTTGTGGCACAATTGCACAAATGTCGGGAGAAGCACATTCGAGTTCGAGTGAAAACAAAATCGAATGAAATGGGAAATGACGACAGCAAAAATGTTTAGGACCTATACAGTCTTACCAGTACAATAAAATATTTTGTATCAAAAATGGAATATCATAACATTGCATACAGCAGGTATTACGTTAAAGTAAAAAGTGCAAATCGACGATTATTTTAAAATTGTGCAGATTACTACTAGAAACAAGTATTTGAGAATGTTCTTTTGGTCAAATATAGTAAACAACAATTATAAAATATATTTTTTGCACTGATATCCACTTTGTTTCCATAAAATATCTAAGATTTGGAACGGAGTATAGACGTGTTTTCGACACGTTTTTAATTAGCTGCTAGTTTTTAAAACTAGAAGCCGATTTTTTTCCCTCAAATATTTGAACGTAACGTTTTTAATTGGTCCGCATCCGCACGTTTCAATAAAATTTAGTAGTACGAGTACGACGGCACCTACACATAGAGCGATTAAAAGAGAAATATGTATGTTTCACTGTATCTTTAGAAAAACATTTTTGTAACTGATAAAAATGGCATTAAGATTGTATTTGCCACAAGAAAAAAGATTGAGATTAGAAATTTGCGCTTTTCAATATTTTATTCTGCACTACTCTGGACAGACGAGTTGATTAATAAACATCTACATTTTATCATCACAACTAAGTATTTTTTTAATATAATGCCATAGACTTAACCAATCTCAAATAATGTACAAATTATATTTTAAGGTTGTATTACTGCACTGTACTAGTCATAGTTTATTGATATATTCGTTTTAATTTATTACAAAATCATGTCATGAAATATTTTGCGCACAATATTTTTAGGTTTGATTAAGCGTGATGCCATGCCATCTGGATGCTGCTATAGTTAGCTAAATAGACATAATTAGCTATAATTCGATGTTTACACGTATCTATTGTATTATAATTGTGTACATTAAATATAAATTGATGTTAGTTATAAAGTCACAATGTTATAATTACGTACTATTCTCAAGTCCTTGTAAGTTTTACCTATTATTTATATATGTATTATCTAATGTTGCTTCTCACAGCTTCTACTCACCCGATGATTATATACATATATATATAATGATATATAATATAGCAGTATTTAATATGGAAGGTACATTGATTTTATCATTTTAGTTTTATCTAATCTCATACTGAAAAATAAAGATTAAAAAATCAAAAACAGAAATTGAATGAGTCTTTATTGACAATAAATCGAAATAAATTTAAAAATTTAGAGCTCTAAGCTGGACCAAGGAGGTTCCAATGCAGTTTTTATACATATTATAGTCTGTGGACGCGGCGCAACACGCATGCGTGTCCAGCAAGTGGCTTTTGGCGCTAAACGTTTACAAATAAATGCAAACATATGCTGTAATTGTACGTAAATTTCATTATGTATGTTATGAGATTAGATAAAGTAGTGTATGAAACTGCACATAATTTGGTATTAAAACACTTGTGTAATGCTATAAAAAAATACCCCTAAGGCTCGTTTTTTTAACTTACACGTGTTTTATGAACTCTTATCATGACACAGGTTCATAAACTACTATTATAAAACTGTTCTAATGCGTCAGGCTCTTAAAGAGGATTTGATATTATAAACACGTCACAAGTCATGACTTATATGAGCGCGTGGGAACCTTGGGAACAATTCACGACTGGCTTTTCTTGACAGTTAGAGAGCTAACATAAACTGATTCCAATTGTTCGCATACCAAAGTAATGGTACTGTAGCTGTTTGAACTTAGTTGCTATTGTTGATTAAATTTACCTGGTGAGGGTATATCTGAAACTCCTGTACTTTGCCTTTTGGTTATTTTAATAACAACCACTGAGTTCCCCTTGTTAATCGCGTTCACTTTGTAGTCCTTGCGTGTGCTTAAAGCAACTACGGGATAATTCATCTATATTAGATACATACTGTTTTGGATTTATAATGTCAGACTACCCTCTAATTTAGAAGCGGTACTTCTTTATTACTGCTGAACATTACATTGAGCGGTAAAGGATGTGATGTGGAAGCTGACCGAAAACTAAACCCTGGTTCATTGGCGACCTATCAAATTTACCGTTTTTCAGGTATATTTAGATGGGAAAATCCAAAGCAAACATGTTGGTTCGAAGCAATTATCACCCACTGTCTTTATCCAAATATATTGGATTCATTAAACTATATTTACAATAACTTGGTATTATAAATAGTAAAAATAACTGGTATTCATAATAATTAGCTTCTAGTAAATAATAAATGTGTGCCTATGTATAGGTTACGTTATAGATATAATAATATCACTAAATAAATTGTAAAATAAATAAAATAATAAATAAACGCGTCAATACTTATCGAGCTTCGTGTATGTAGATATGTGTGGATATATTGATCCCCAATATGTGTTTGGAAACTATTAAAATGTCCATTATTGTTTAGATGTGTGTTGTAATTATACTATATATATGTAAAAATAATCTGAACTATCATGGAACCTAAAAATCCATTTATTCACAGAAGTACATATAATATACTTTGTTATTGATGTTCATCTTTACCTGCAAATTATGTCTTAATACCTACAGGGCGATATCACACACCCTCCGAACTCCGAATGCTAGGTTATACAATTATAGAGTACATTTTAATATTTCATAATATTAATAAATTAGTTATCTCGACAAATAATATTTAATTTGGACTAGTACCGTTTTATGTTCGGTTCAATAAGTTCAGTACACGCTGTCCGATGTACACCAAAACGCGGCAAGCTTGATTTTGGAGGAGATGGTGTCGTGAGAGCGCTTGAGTACGTTTTTTTTTTTTTTATTCACAATAGGCAGGCGTTTGACCACTATCTCACCTGATGTTAAGTGATGATGCGGTCTACGATGATTCACGCCTGCCTAGAAGATACCTGTTCACTCGTGACTTGAAGATGCCCAGATTGTATTCAAGTGGAAACACAGACTTAGGCAATGAGTTCCACTCGTTAGCTGTACGCACTATGAATGTGGAAGCAAAACGCTTGGTGCGACAGGGTGGAACGTCTACCATGTATGGATGTCGCATTGCAGTCCGTCTGGTCGTTTTTTGATGGAATGGGGAAAGAGGTACTAAGTTATGTAACTCCAGAGCACACTCCCCGAAATGTATCCGGTAAAAAACCGATAAGCTAGCGACGTACGTGTGTATATATCTCCGTGTACTGTGCCTTTGGTATTGAATAGTTATAGATATAATGTCTGTTCCTTTTGCTTTATGTCGAATATGTATTTAGTACCTGACACTTAGAATCACTACCCCCTTTGCTTTAGATAGGATTATTGCATTTTTAATTTGTAAATAACAATAGAGTTATTAGAGGTAGATTTTAAATGCACTTCTAACACAGATAGATTATTGTAGACAGTTGTGTTTGAAAACGCTTTATTGAATACATTTAATGTAAACTTATTTTCATTCTTTATGGTATTGTATCATATTACAACGTTATAAAATTATGCTCTCTAATACATTTTTTGTATAAAAATATTTGTGATATGTTTAATTGTAACATTGAATTGAGTATCTATTGAAATGATTCAACAAAAATGATCTACACATATTTTAAGTATTTTAATACTATATTTAATTATTGTAATTTACATTTTTTTTAGTAAAACTCGGATTGTGTGTTATCCGTTTTGCATTCTATTTACTATAATAAAATTATGAAGGTATCTAATTATTTTGAATAAAACACAGAATTATGTAAATAAATGTAAGTAGGATGGTTTTATTTGGTTTGAAAGCTTCAGATTCACTTTGGTGAATAACGGACTGAGTAGATAAAAAACATGCCATCCATGACAGTTCTTTAAATTATTTTTTTCTAATACTACTTTTTATAAAGTAGTATTTCCACTAATTTATTCACAATAGCCATAATATGTATGAGATTTGTAAAGGCCATAATATTCAATCTACGTCTTTAGTTCGTTCGTTGTCAATTGTTTAGCAATGGAAACATTAATAAACCAAGCGCGCTGGTGCGTATCCAACCGCGCTCAATTACGTTTTGATAAGCACCTATATCAATATCAGGGCCCTAATAGTGTGCATTCTGAAGACGCTATAATTTTCTATCACCAGTCAAAACTCATTTAATTTGTGGTTACGGTTTGAGAATACAGATGTAATTTGGAAGGAGAAAAATGACGATCACGGCGATTATACAAGTTTATCTCGCAACATGTGAACACAACCTTATGAAGTCGGAATTATTTGTAAATGCCTATTATACCTACTATTATACTGTGCTTATATGTTCAAGGCAGTCTTTGATCTGTTATTTGGCGGCTAATGACGTTACAATGTAAATGACGTAAAGTCTAGTAAACAATCTGTAAAATACAACAGAATCCAAGATGTCTCTAATTTAGATTGGCTGTCAGTATAAATTGTACATTATACATTTTGATATTTCAGATGTAGGTATACCTATGTCAATTACACAGTTTCGGACTTTTGCGTCGCATTGTATGTGTCGCTCTTTTCAGCAGGCCTACACTTTTCATAAGATCCTCGCATACGTTGACATCGTAAGATACTTTCATTCATTGCATATGTAGATAATGTGTGATTTGTGTTCACGTCTTTTTGTCTATCTACTCGAACACAGAACACATTTTTGCTGCAATGATTCATTCTCCTTCAATCTACGATATATAATCGCTTACAATTCAGACAAAACTTTCACACATGCTTGGACGCATATTTAACGGCGCGTCACGTTTGAATCTTTCGGCGCATAATCCATTTAATATTTATTACATATTTCTTTGGAACTGTTATAAATTATTTTCTGGTATAATGAACTAAGTTGACTTTATTTTTCAATAACAACATTTAGTGAATAATTTCGGAGATACAGCGTGGGCCAGCTTAAGTCTGGCCGCTGCAGCATTGCTACTTGCGACATGCGTGTTGAACCAATATTGCATTATGTCAACTAATTTTTTAATGTTCCGTATGTACCATATTCTTTATGTTACCATTTAACAATTGGCTCTAAAACTGATTGCAATAATATAAGGTAAAACCTTTATGATTGCACTAAGTATATAAATGTGCATAAGCGTTTAACATATTATGCTATAATCCTATGTAAGCTCTGCTGAAAAGACACTCATTGTATCCTCTGCCATTGCAGCTACCAAGCTACATGTACATGCCTAAGTAAATCTTTTCAAATAATAAATAGATGGGTAATTAAAAAATACTTACGAATTTCACGGGTTCAATTACACAAAGGGTAAACAGCGGAGCTCTATTATCCTAAGTATTTGTTAGCATATTATTTTAATAAAGGTTGCAATGTGAAATTTGTAAAAATATAACATTTCCAACTCATATTATGTACACACATAGACATAAGTGAGTAACTAACTAGCAAGGTATTTTTTACATCCATTTAGTGGCTACAGCCGCAATTGAAGTATGTCTATGAACCTCTACTTACTCTAAGTTAAATAAATACATGGAATGACTAAAACTTCACTGCCCGTCTATCTTTTTTTTTTTTTTCACTCGCTCTATCTGTCAGCGGGCTCTATCGCATAAACTTTGCTATAACATTTAGACACGAGATCTATTGCATTATAAACTTGATAATGGCCAATTTTAATGATGGCAACATACAAATATAGGTACTAACAAATTTAAAAGACCATAGTTAGGCTTTTGTTTGCTTTTTTTTAAATTGCATATAGGTATATTTTAAAGATAATAACTTGTACAATGCTAGGAAATCCTACAAGGATACCCATTCTTCGTGAGTTTTACAATTTATATGACGGCTAATGACAGAAGGTGTTATGAACTATTTGTAACTTGTAATTATGGTGTGAGCAAAAATTTGAGCATATTGAAAAATAATTAGGTATTGACAATGGTACCAATGGCTGGAATTTAATATGTATAGTACCAAACTATACAAGAGCAAAACTGATGTTTCAAAGGATTTGAAATAGTGTTAATGTTACATTCCTGTTTTGTGATATGAAATCATGTTTTTTTAAATAAATGTGATGCAGTATGTATACTGGACTTTTAATTAATAACATACACTACCATTTCTGCTATTTTCTTCGTCTGGATTTTTTAACTATGATAGTGTCATTTGGCACTTCTACATTATTAGTTTCCAAAAACAATTATTATAAGCTAGCTCACTCACTTTCAAATCTTGGTGTGAACTCAATTGTTCACTGAATCTGCAATCAATTGTTGAGTTGCACTAGTTTCATTAAAACTCACGTTCATAATTACTTTACACTGTTTCTACGGGTATAACGTGGTACTTACGCATAGTCGATATCACGATCGACAATTGTTGACAAAACAAACCCAGTGCGAGACGGGACGGTGCGACAAACGCACCGCACTCTAGATCCTGATGAAGGCTTCCGGAAGAAGCCGAAACAATTGTCCATTGTGATATCGACTATGCGTAAGTGCTTAGAATCATATTATATTTAGAAAGTTGAAGTCACTATGTGTTTGGTGTAGTATTTAAACTTTAGTAGCTAGCTAGGCAGGCTACCGACAATAATGCATCTGTATTTTGGTAGGGTCGTGGGTACTTTCGAGTAACCACCCTCAAGTTTGAAAAACTTTCACCAAACACATAGTGTGTTCAGGCAGCAGTCCTTGAGAGCCAGTAATCATTCCAGGTCTCTATCGTGATAACACCACCACATCGTCACTGACCATCAAGTCAGATAGTGGTCAAATGCTAGATCTATACGGTATTTAAAGAAATATAATAATAATATCATCATTCACCTGAAGTTATCATCGCTTCAAAAAACATACATCAATAGCAATACAAAAACAAACTCCCTGCATAGCCTAGATGGTGATTACTTGCAATACTGTGAGGTACCAAATTCGTAAGTTAATGTCTCTATTTGTGAGTAAATCTATTAAACAAACTGATAAGTGATATAGGTATAAATGACATAGTAAACAAAAATCGAATTACATCTATACTGCAGGAACCTACCTATTTGTTTTCTATAACATTGCTAATCTAAAACAGCACACTAAACTCTTATTCGATTTTGGGGTGCAGAGTGTTGTAGTGAAGTCCCGCTTGAGGTGTTTTGTATTGCTAGCAGGGGGAATGTACAAATTTTAGTACATTCCCCCTGCTAGCTGAGCCATCCTAACTCCTTAATATTTTGGAGCTAAGCCCTGGGCCGCTGGCATAGCAGCTCCAGTGGTTGTTCCAGAGTAAAGAGTCTAACATAGGGGACTATCTGTAGCTCCCTTCTTGTGTAGATGGTAGTTAGGGTTGCAGTGATATGTAATTAGCCCAACCAGTACCAGGATGATCCTGTTGTAGTTTGAGTAAATTGTTCATAACATTTTTATTGAGAATTGTTAACATGGCCGGTACATGTGAAAAAACTAAACTATATTTACATTTCAGTAATTATTGCACATGTGTTTAAATCCATGACTATGTATGCAGGAAATTCTCAAGCAATAGTAATGACATCTGGAATGTAGAAAGCTAACATCATTTGTTTTAAGCTTCGATCAATGTATGTAACTAGTGACAACATACATATGTACCACAAATGGCCTTGCAGACTCAGGAGCTATGGCCAGGATTTCTCCACACAATTGAATCAAAGATGAAGGGACCCGTAGAAGAACAAGTCACAAGAACAGAAAATTTAGGCAGTGGATAGGAGCATAGACATAAAATTGACAGCAGATGGGATCAAACATTAAATGGCCATGTAATGGAAGGCCACCAGCCATAACCTATGATCTGAGAAAGAAGCTAGATGTGGATTACTTCCAACTGCTAGATGATATCAATGGGAGAGTGCTATGTCCAGCACTTGAATGTATGATAGATGATTTGTTTGAAAATGGCTAGCGTAAATATTTATATGATAAAGACTAGAAACAATAATTATTGATCAGAAATGAGAAAACTATTTAAGGTTTTAGTTTTTTTTATTACAGCTTACTTAAGTTATTCGGTCTTGGCTGCTGCAGGCTTAGCTTTCTTCGCTTTGATTGGCCTCTGTGAGCGAAGGATGGCTGAAGCACGACGAAGGGTAGCTGTGGTCAAGTCGGTGCGGTAATTATTAGCTTTCAGCAGCCTCTTAACCTTGAAGAGCGATCTCCTAGCGCCAGCCTTGAATGGACGGCGTACTAAGTTTTTAGCGGGCTTGTTGGTAGCTTTAGACTTTTTATAGACAACTGTGAATCCTTTTCTGTCGGGGTTCTCGACCACGCTGAGCGCCTTCTTGTGAACCAAGCCGCTGTATCTGTATGAATTGAGGTTAGTCACATTATTGGGTTCCGTGCTGAATGGCTTCTTGATGTTTCGCTTTTTCACTAGAAAGGCGTTGTTGTTGCGGATAATCATCCAATTCAGATGCGACGACATTTTTGTAGTTTTTTCGTAACAACTACGGAAAAGAACGTGCTCACGACGTGTAAGCGAACAAAAAGAAAAGCACAGATTATAAACCGCCAGCGCACAGATAAATTAGCCACTAGCCAGGCACCAGGGTTATTAATATCAGTTTAAAGTTACTTATCTATGGTTATATGGGTATTAAATTCCCAACGGTAAAAAAACGTCTTCTTAAAAAAAAAATAGTTCGATAATACTTAATAGATGGCGTAATAGTCATAAAAAGTTATATGTTATTGTCCATTGACCAAATATTTTAAGAAAAAGGAGATGATCGAGAGTAAAAAGTAACACGAGACCATTATATGATCTATACACAAATAATAAAAACAAATAAAATAAACACCTGAGTAAAAAACTAGTAAGAAAAAACAGTTGTCATTGATTTCTTGACTAGCAGAACTATTTCGAAAACTATAAATATGTATACATAGCGCCATACTTAATATTGGGTACTTTTATGTGCTAGTATCTTTTTTTTTTGAAACGCCTAATGATATTATATGTTTATATGAGGTAGATGTGGCACAAGCCCGCGGAAACTGAGGCGGCAAAATTAAGTCAATTGTAGTAATTTTCAAAAGAAAAAATGCTTAAACGGTCCTTGGACTTTTTTGAACAGTAACAGTATTTTTGAAGAGAAAAATTCTTTAGCGGACTTGTGCACTTTTATATTAGAAAAAATGTTAAACTCGCGTCAGGACCTCAGGACACCTCGCGTCAGGACGTCAAGTCGTGACGTCATCGAATTCGTAAGACGGAGGGAGAGTAGAGAGGCATTGAAATATAAACTTGAATATGTTACGAATAAGGAACATTGTCATTTGCTGGTAGTTTTGTCGTGCGTTCTACGTTATCGGTGATGACAGTGTGCCCGGATTATTAATAATATTAAATATACACGAAAAAGCATATGTATAGGACACGTGGATGTAACAATGGGTTGACCATTACCGATGCATGTAAGTTAGGCAACGCTTAGTGCTACGAGCCTTTGCCTCATCTAAGGACCTGCTGGGCGACGTCGGGTGGCTGGAGCCTGGTTGCGGAAGAGCCCGCTCACCACGTTCCAAGTATATAACCCTATTGGAAGAATCGTGAAATAATTATAATCGTATGTTATTTTGAGTTTAGTTTTACATAACGTAAATCATACGTAAACAATAATGATTTCGAACAGAAGCAAGCTTCTTGGTGTTATATAAGTCCATGCTTAGTATGTATCACAAACTATAATATTATGATGCCACGGACTTCAGTTAAATGAACCCACGAACCTATAATGTATGATGCTTAATGCTTAGTCATCGAAATAATAAGTACTTAAGCACCTACTTATTATTTCGATGTGCTTACTTTAATATACAAGTATGTAGTGTCATATTGTTTGATGGTAATTTGTATTAAGTTAAGAACGCTCACGCATGCACTTATACACACATACACACACACACACACACATACTCTCACTCACCCTACACAGCCACGTCTACGTATTGAATATGCGCTTGATCATATATGAATTCGGTTCATCCATGTGAAATATTGATTAAGTGACTTTTTTGTATACTTTGGCGTACTTAAGTAGCATTTATTATAGGAGAAGCCATTGTATCTCGAAACACAGTGCAAACTAGTTCGGGGTCAATGGGTTCACCTATATATTATGAAGTTATTTGTATTATACAAGAAACTATGCTTGTTTGATAAGTAATAAAAGATTTGTAATCTTATCTATGCTGAGCTCTCAGAGCTCTGTGTTGCACTGACAGAAATTGCTACAATTTACTGTCAGATTTTTCCGTCGTCGTCTGTCATGTCATGTCAAATTTCAATTCAACCTAACTGCTTGGACGATTTCGTGTTGATTTTCTTGTGTTTAGCTTTTTTTCATAAATAAATTTACAATATTTCTTATACTTTTCGTAGTTTTACTGTGAAATAAATTATATGTGAGTTGTGAAAAGTGCCAAATTGATGTCTCGTGGTCGTCGCTATTATGAATCAGGCTGATCAAAATATAAACAAAGATATGACTGATTCTGACCTGATAGACGTGGAATCCTTGGATTTTGGAGATGATCAAACGTGGTGAGTGTTTTAGCTCTTATCGGACATACCTATTCGTCCTATTGTGCTACTGGAAACTTACTTGCAAAAGACATAAACTGTGAGTCCGGTCAAAAGTCATGTCTCTATAGCTGCAATTCAGACCACGGCATTGGTTCAGGAAACGATTTCAGGTTGGACCAGTTAGTCAATAGTCAATACCATATATATATCAACTATGTGCAGGTGGGTGTTACAATGATTTGGGCTTACACAAGTATGTGCAGGGTCAAAGGTATGAGTAGGCACATTGAAACAACTATTTTACATCAGTATTGAACTATCTGCAGCTGCTAATACCAATCTATAATCTATAGATTTATCTAGGTTGTATAAGGTTTTAGATTATAGGAGAAAGTTGTTTCAAAAGAAGTTAATCATATTAACTTAACACAAATATGTTTGCGATCAACCATATCTCTAAAACTGATTTGGCAAAGACAATGGAACTTAGGCACCCACATGTATATTGGAGAATAATTATACTTCAAAAGCCATTACCAAAATTGATATCAAAATGTAAGTTGAGTTGTAAAAGTTATAATTTCAACAAGTAACAAAATGTATACAACTAAAGACCCATCCTGACCTACCACATATACCCCTGCCTGATAATCTATGTTAGTAGGCAATTTTCCTAAAAAAAATAGAGTAGGCAGGATGAATGTCAATACTTAAGATGTTAAAAAAGTTAGCTTTTATGTTACATGGTGCTCCAACCAGATGCCATAGATTTCTAATTATTTTAGTATACTTCTCGTCACACATCTTGTATATATATACCCATTATAATACTAATTTATGAAAGAAGTGAGATATGGTAAAAAACTAGATCTATACAGCATAAAAAAAATCTATTGACTGCTGAAACTTATTGATATTTTTTATGCTTGCCAATACTGGTATTTGGAAATCCATTCTTTTAAAAATAGTTCAAAGTGCTGTCTGTAAAATTCTGAACTCATATATCTATCTTTCAGAGAGTTTTGTCCAATGAGTCACCTGTCAGTCTTGTTATATGAATATTTTTGCTAGTCCAGCAGTCTTCTAGTTATGTTGTTTTAGTTTATGTTGGGAGAATATAATGACCCTAATCTTTGTAGTTCAGCTGCTAATTCATTTTTCTGTCTGGACAGTCCATATTGATAATTTTTGCTGTAAGGTTCTAAATCCTGCTTTACTGTTTTAAATTGAGGATTTTCCATATTAATTAATTACTGTTCTGTTTTACGTGAATGTATTTCTGTTTATAGATGTGACAGTGTATATGTCAACTGTCACTGTATTAGCTCAACTTGGCTGGTATTCTTCTCCCTGATTTGATATACATGTTTACCAAAGACTCCAGTGTGACATTTCTGACAATGAGCCTATAATAACACAATGTTTCGATTATAGTAACAATTCAGCAAATCAGTTGACAAGTATATCATCAAGAACAACTACAATTTCATAGAGTTACCGAATAGTAGTTGAGCTTGTCAGGTTTTGAAGTTTGACCTCATTTTCTTGAAGTTGGACACTAGGCATCCATTTTCATTTCCATATTTAAGAATATGAAGAAGAATATGACATTACATTTGTATACTTTTTACGATAATAAATTGAAATTGAAATTGAAATTGAATTAGACATATAAATTTGAGGCCATAGATCTTCCAATTTTGAGGAAAGTGATCCAACCTCAGTGTTACATTCAAATGTGAATTTACTCAGCTTAAACTGGTTAATATGTTCTTATTGTTATTTCTTCCCAGTTTTATATTGTAAAATCTCGTGTTCCATATTTCCTCTTATACTAAGCAACAACAGGTAAAATGTGAGAGAACTTATAAATTCAATGTATGTACTACCTATGTAGACTACAAAGACACCACCTTAATTTGATTATGCTATCCGTTTTATCAATTTTGTTGTAATTCCATGTTTATCTTGCATGGTGGTAGGCTACTTAACACTTGCTTAGACAGCTACCACCTTCAAGTTTTAGAAACTCATACACACAGTGTGATCATGCAGAGGTGCTTGATAGCAAATCAAATTTCTAGGCCTGGTGTGATTTTATCTTCCACCACATTGTCACAAACCATTAAGTGAAATAGTCTAAATGTAATTAGGATTAAACAATCTGGCAATTCATACATGTGCAGAGCAACTCATTTACATAATAGTTTCCTAGAATTAATTCTGTTATTGGAATGTATTATAAGGATAAATTTTAATAATTTAATGGTTATTTTTCTTTAATACTTTTTTAATAGTAGCTCTGTTTGGTTTTTCGACCATAACAGCTTATCAATATAGACTATAGACATACATATATATATTTCAAAATGGAACTTTGATTCTTTGTGTAAACGTGAAAACAAGCAGGTAGGCTATGGATATGTATTGTAAATTGAGAGCATTAGCTGATATCACAGTGATAAGATTGTGATGTTATCTTTGTGAAAATTAATGTGACAGGTACAATTTATTTTATTGATTAATTTATCCAAAATTAATCCACAGTACACTGTGCAGTCTGAGAGCTAGATCTTATGAGTAAGATTAGCTCTGAGGCAGTTAAGCCAGTGTACACTAAACACAACAAGTACTTACATGTTTGCATTTGAATGGTACTGTAGCAAATGAACTATGTATACAGTGCCGGAGCATCCTACATTGATCAAAATATTAATGATTTAAGTTTCATTTGCACATCAGTTTGGTAGAATGTGGAGTTCTATAAAATTTGTAATATGTGAAAACTTATCACACACATGCTCAAGCATAAATAATAATAATTTCGACTTTTAACTTTGACTTTTGAAATTGGGAAGTCCCATATCCTCCTATAAATATTGCAGAAAGCTCTGAAAGGACAAATATGGACATCAGTATCTCAGTACTTATGTTGTGATGCATAGATGCTGTTGGACAGTAGATTATCATCATGCTCTTGGTGGGTGTTTTTAAAAATAAATAATTGGTTTGATCACTATCTGATGGTTGTCAGATGTCAGTGAAAATGTGATCAAGGTTAAAATAGCAAACATACTGGAATACTGGACCTACATATAGTGTGAAATGCTACAGGACTGCCATCTAATTATTTTCCAATACATGGATGTTTGTAGACATATATTCAAACTTAGGTAACGGTTACCGAAGCAAAGAAGATAATGAAGTATAAATCCACAATTGATGTTATAAATTGTATAAGTAATATGTTCTTGGTTAGAGAAAACATTGTATACCTGCATATTATTTTTACATAAATAAAAGAACATAATTAGGTTAGAGTGAATTTTAATTGCAATATTTGATACACAGGTTATTATACTCATCGCCTGAAGACTCTGGTCAAAAGGTGGATATTGTCGACTGGAACCTATCCTGTGACTGGCCTATTAATGAGGACAATGAATACCAGAAGATGGAGAATCAGCTCAACAAGTTGCTCGATAATATACTCAAAGGTAAGTACTTCTACCATTAGAGCCTTGGTAGTGCTAACGAGTATTGTTAAATAATCTCTTCACAAGAATATGCCTAACGCATAGTAATTCACTTATGATTCTCTAATTACAAATAATAAACTCCGCCGCCAGAAATTAAAGGTCTTAACCGACCGAAAAGACGACCGAAAAGATGTCGTGGGGATTTTTTGTAGATATTGACATGTTCTTTAATATTGTAGAGACTTTTTTTGGGTAAAGATCTTGTCGCCTTCGTACCAGGGTAAGGAAAGGTCAGAAGTCTGCCGCGGCACGCTCGCTTCGCTCGCTCGGCTCGCGCATTTGGTTGTCGCTGTTTCGCCCTAACCTAACCTAGTTTTTTTTGGTGGGGTATTCGGATTTAGTAGTGGTGAATCGTATTGCTAAATATGAAATTGTATTAATTTCCTCTTTATTGTAAACGTATTTGACTCCATTTATTAACTCTTAGAAGGCATCTTTCTTTTATTTATTATTATCACTTCGCCACAAGTACAAAATCAAAGCCGAAGGGTCGAAAAATACCACAAAATACACAATAAATAGAGAGACCACATTCGCGCAACTGAAAGAGAAACGACATGAAGTTTCATGTATGCGTAAATATTTTCGTAAGAGTTTACGTATTTTCGAAAATTAATTTTAAATATTTTGACGCAGCAAATATTGCTTCAAGGCCCTTCGTTGTTTTGTTCTATCATCGATAGTTTTCGCAGCGTATGCGAAGTAAGAAATTTGGTAGCCTTTTCTTACCTTGGGTTCTATTATTAAAGTTTAAGTAGAGATCCCTTTATAATTCCCTAATTTTATTTATGCTTATGTTAGGGATAACGCAGCGTTTTAACGGTGTAAGAATTTATAAAATCAGTTTAGTCGTTTTTGAGTTTATTCGTTAAAAACATACAAAAACATCAGGTGAGACAGTCGTCAGACGTAAGCTTTATGATTAGGTAAAAAAATATAATTATATTATATTAGTCATAATAATTTAAAAAAAAAATAGAAATCTTTCCTTTATATACTATAAGTGTAGATATTTAGTGTAGATAAAGGTGCAATATATTATTTGGAAACGGCTCTATGGATTTGATTGGAAGCTTTTACATCCATAACATTTTGCTTAAAAACTATATAGGTACGTGTCATACGCTTGCGAAACTCTATCAATGAGGTAATAGGATATATATTATTACGTTGACTTATGTTCTTATTCACAGTCTTAAGCAGATATGAAGGAAGTACAATAGGATTTCGTTTGTATAAAATCTTAAGAGACCTCGCACAAGCCGACTTTTAGTGGCGATACATGTCCAGTCTAGCATACAGTCAAGCGCAGAGATGCAGTCTGAATCGGCACGCAGGCTAAATTGTACTATCAAGGTGGATCAAGTAAACCGTATACCAAGTTGCTTATGTAACTACGACACACACTTTTAAATATCCGGAATTAAAAAAAAAAACATATCTACATCTCTGTTCTGAGCATTCCGTGCATTGAGTATGTTAATATAATAACTATTTCAGAAAACTAATCTGAGCTTATCGAATTCTATTAAAATCTTAATAAGCCGAATCGATTGAACGATTCCTGTCAATCATCACGCCCAAAACAAAACGCCGTGAAGGATCGGCCCCTAACCGGTCTAAACACATTCGCCACGCACCATAAACCGTGGACAAAGGATCCAGTTTCATTTAGATATTAACTCTACTGTAAGTAGCAGTTTCATATCCAATATCGATAATAGTAATTTAATATGAGCATTCATTCAAGATTTGTAGTTTCGTCTACTCCCTGATTGTTAATTACAATTGCCACAGATGATATTATATGCAAGGATATTATCACCGTCTTTCTGTGGTTATTGTTGGGGTGCGCACGGGGGCTGCATCTTTCCTATTGCTACGTCCTTGATATACTTCACTTCTGTATTATACAATTAACTTCTGTAGCAAGGATACAACCATGTGATGATTGAATCCTTACCCTATATTCAGGGCATTCACTCAGAGTTGACATAATCACGGAAATGTAAGAATACAACCCTGAGAGATATAATGCGACAGAAGGTATTACATGCATGGATATAATCACCCATCTTTTCCATTGGGGTGCGCGTAGAGGCTGCATCTTTCCATATGATACAACCCTGACATACTTTTTGCACTTCTTCTAATATCATGAGTGTTTTCACATGCGCTCGACTTTTGATCGTCTCCTTACACTAAAACGTTATTGATAGGTTCATGCTGGCCAGATATACATTTGTTTCGTCAATTTCTTGTTTATCCATCCTCTCGGAGATCTATACGAGAACTCAAAGACGATAACTGACAGGCTCAAGACAGACCAAACTGGTGAATCTTATTATCGAAGGCCAAGAGTAATTTTGGATCCCTACGCCATACTGAATGCATGAATGAACTTATCCTCTATGAGTATACACACATACATGTTTGGTGACAGTTTATCCAGCTTGAGCGTGGTAGCTAGCCGGGCAGGTACTCGAAAGTACCCTACTACCTTGCTGGAAATTTCATAGCGGTATTACCTTCACCGGAAACTCAAGCCGTTGTGAGGATCGAACCATAGTCAAACTGACTCCAGTTTGACAGCCGACGCGCCCACCGCTGAATCATTGCTTCAAAGTCGCTGCGCCGGCTCTACAAATTTTCCGATAACGTAGTAACAGATTTTCACTCTTGTGGTTTATGATGCTGACTATTCAATTGAGCCTTAGAAAGTATAAAACCTTTTGCTGTACATATTCTTACGGTACTGCTACCATTCGGAGCCCGAGCCCGATACAAAGATACAAAAACCCAATGTCAGATCCGCAGTGTTCTATAAGTAGATTTGACCAGATTCACTTATTGACACTTGCAAATTATAATGAAAGATAGAAATTTTCGACCTCGGTAAGTCGTTAAATTGTATCAAGTGGTTGTGACTATGTACTTTGTCTTGGTGAGTCACAGCATTATGCCAGACTTTTTGAATGTAATTCGTGTTTGCTTCAACTTGCTGTAAAAATATGATCGAACTTCGTTTGTTATATTTTTGTGACGATAAATAACTGTAGACATAATTTTCACGGCGTCTTTATTGATGCAAAAACCGTTATTAAACCAATTTACTTTCACTCACGTCGCTCGTCGACAATCGAAATTGCACTAGCTCGGCCCATTTTCAGATATAGGTTTGCTGAGTGTGCTCTTCATTCTTTAGATACTGATACTTGTTAAATTTCTTTGAGATATCTGAACGCTGTTAAAAATAAATACGCCTTACTCTACGTACTAAATACGCGTTTACTCATACTCGTTCTAATTAGTTTACGAATTTATATCATTTTTATTAAATTAACTCCTGCAGTACTTTGAGCTATGACAGATCATAGAAATTATATAAACCGGTTATCGGCTTGCTGTTCTCGAAGTCCTTCACAGTCGATAAGTCACGTAACAATATCCCCTGTCTGACGAATGATCCCATTGTGAGTGGATGATTGCGATTATGACATTGAGCTGGTTTACCTATGTGTAGCCATTGGAAAATGTAACATAATAATAGTTGATTACACAGTTCATGTATAGTTTACTAGTTAGATACTAGTTGCACCCCTCGGATTTACCCGCGCAAAATACGACTTTCTCGTCATGCTGTAGGGGCTGAAAACTCACCCTACTAAAAAACATAGTCCAAGCAATACATTTATTTTTCAGTATCCACAAAAATCTTAGAAAAATTTCAAAAATACGCAACTAGATTGTAAGGCGCTTGATGGTACAATAGGTAAACTTTTTATTGTACAAGTACACCAGCTTTTTAACAATTATCAATAAATTAAATATGTTTGCATAGATAGCACAAGCGAGTAAGTGTTTTTAGCTTGTCTGATAGAGGCCGACAAATAATTCCATAAGAAAACTGCTCTCAATATCAATAAGAATGCGATGCACTATGATAATAGGGTTAGGTTTTGTGATGACCTCAATGACAAACTGGAACTGTGAAGGTACTCAAAACGGTTCTTAAGATAGCGCGGGAAGATAATATTTTCTTCTTATTTAAAAGCCTTGCTCTTTTTTCATTTTTCTCTTACATTTTTACACCGAAATCACACCCACTTTGTTTTTTATTTGGCTCATATAGTTATCCTTCGCCTTTCTCTCCCTTCTTTTCTTTGTATATTTTCTCTATGTTTGTTTTTGTTGCATATATTCGGTGGTATCTTCTTTCCTATTATTATATATTTCGTATAGTATTCTATTCCCTCAATAAAATTTTGGACAGTTCTTAAAAAATGATTGAAGTAATATTACAGTAGTGAATATCACATTAATTGAAGAATACACAGACATATTCAGAAAATAGGGCACTAATCTCGAAGCACCGTCTTATAATAGACCTAAGAAATGTCACAACAGCTAAATAAAGAAAGAGCGCGCCATTTCCGCGTAAAAGATTCTGTATACACACAGTATGCATAATAACCCCAGCCTCAATTACTGTTATTTTACGTAAGTATCTAAATAGATAAACGTTTTTGTGTTGGACTTGATAAGTCGAGTTTATTTTTATTTTATTTTATTTATTTACATAATCCAACAGCGTCACATTAAACACGTATGTAGTAAATCTAAGCTTAAGTATGGCCAAAATAGGATTACACATATTACTAAAATTATGTGACAAACGTTGTGTTTACAGTGCTCGTAAGTATAAAAACAAATAACCGTGTATGTTTTTATGTCAGGTGAGGCTGGTAGTAGAGTGGAGGGTTGTGTGTGTGGGGATGTGAGAGAGGGTGAGTGTGTGTGTTCGTGTAGAAAATGTATAAGTATATAAACAGAAATGTATAGTAATACAGGTCGTGATGTTTATGACGGAACCAATTATGAGCATACAGAATTATGTCATACGGTGTATTTTCTTTATTTCATGTTTGAGGACAAGCTTAGAAGAGAAGAACAAATTATAATTAGGTATATTCTATTTTGTTATTGTCTTAAATGGTATTTGAAAACAATTCTTATACACGACCGAACGACAGGTGGATCATCAATTTTCAAGTGTCAATTAACGTACGCTACTGTAGAAACACGAAACAAAATAGTGAATTTCCGCTTCTTAATTTCAGGTTTGAAATTCCATGTAAATTTTTAGTCAAGTGTCCACTACTCGCTAAGTCAAAAGGTATAGGGGGAGGAAGTCCCAAATGAAGGTAATAAGGCCAAGGCTTATACCTTGATATTCAATAATATAAACATAAGATAATATTCATAAATTATATAATATTTCTTCATTTCTGTACCGATTCAACAAGGTAACTCAAGTTTCAACACGTATTTCTTTCTGAAGATCAGTCAAATCATGAGGCACCCATTTTTAAATTTTAGGGTTCCGTACCTCAAAAGGAAAAAACGGAACCCTTATAGGATCACTTTTTTGTCCGTCTGCCTGTCTGTCTGTCAAGACCCTTTTTCTCAGGAACGCGTGGAGGTATCAAACTGAAATTCATATCAAATACTCAGGTCTACTGTCCCATGGAGCTGTAAAAAAAATGAAACTTCTAAGCCAACGCAATCAAAGGATACAGACGTTTCTGCTGCAACTTAGACACTCGCAAGGGAACGAAAACCTACAGGGTACTTCCCGCGAACTCAGAATCTTGAAATTTGGTACGAATCAACGTCTTCAATTCAGCTTTATTCACCTGGTTAATCGGCGGTCTTCCACGTGGTAATTCTTCAAGATGAAGTTTCCATTACGAAAGCGTTTAAACAAAAAAAGCGTTCATTAGCAACCCCATGTGTCTCACCAAACAACGTTTCTACAAACGCAGCGTAGATACTGCGAGCCGTTTCTGCCGCGTTAGTTCCGCGTCGGAACTCGTATTCAATAATGGCTCGGGAGTTCCAAAGAATCTATCTTTCCTGTCGAAGCTGAATAAAACAATTACTGAAAGTCGAAAATCGAATGTTGTATACATTTTTTAAAAGAACAATCTAGTAGAGGTATCATGTGAAAAAAGTTTTACTCAAAAATCTCAAACCATTAAGGTTTTATGTCAATTCAAAGTATCTATTACTATACATACGATGGTAATTTCATACTGTACATACCTGCCGAGTTTGCTGAGCTGGTTTCTGTGATCATAGAATTACATTACATAAATTAATTCCACCAACCCCATCGTATTATCTGTCGACCAGGCGATCGGTAAGCGACATCGATATATGGTAAATATACCAAACATATACTTACTTAGCATTATGTATCTATTTACTTAATGCGTACCCCCAAGGAAGGGAACTCGTTTCCCGAGTCTGTGTTTCCAGAAAGTTGTAATCTTTGAGTTTTCAAGTCACGAGGGAAAATATAAACTGAGGTTATCTATATTAGGCTTGCGTAAGTACGTTATAGACTAAGTCTGCACACTCAGAGACAGGTCAAACAGACATGTTCATACACACAAATGTTTGACCTGTCCGGGAATCGAACCCGCGTCCCGCGGCTCAGAAGGCAGAGTGCTACCAACTGCGCCAACCGGCCAGTCGTTCATATAATAATTATGTAGAATACCAGAGAAAAATGTTTACCAAAAAATGGAACCGATCCGACAACCGACCGACTTCGACTACTTAACATCAGGTGATAAAGTTTTTGAACGCAAGCTTATAAATAAAAAAATATGTTTGGCTCAGTCAAAAAATATGTACTTATATGTGTATCTGTCATCTGAGTCAATGCGAATATGCAACTCGTTTTCATTCTCTTAATACGTTTTATTCACAGAAATGTTTCCCAGTAGAGGAAATGGTAAAACCGGCTTGATACACGTTTTCTCGGCGCTGTGCAAAAACTGTATGCTTAGATAATTGGCGGCAAAGGAAGCAATCTATACGATGGCTTCCGTTACATAAGTGAACTGTTCATGTACGAAAGTACATGCCGCATATTTTAAAAAAACTTCTAGTTCTGTAAAGACTAACATTGTGTCATATTCGTTACAAGTTAGTATCTTACTACCGAGCTTCGTTCGGCGTTGAAAAGATTGTTATACGGGAACAATCGCGTTTGTCCGGCAATTACACAAATTTTGATAAACTTTAAAAGCAAAAGTATATTCATTTTCATTGAGAATGGGCAATCGTTTGACCACTGTCTCATCTGATCATCCAAATTCGGAAACAGCATGGGAAATATACAAGAACTATAGCTGAGCTCCGCGTTAACTCGAGTAGAGACAGTTTTCGCATAAATCGGTTATCCCACGGAAACCTTACATTTTACCAGATTAAAAGTAGCTTATGCGCTATTCTAGACTATAAACTGTCTGCGCTAAATTTCACGTAGATCAATTTGCCGTTTTTGGCGCGCAAATACAGTTAAATAGAGACACTGTCGGGCATAGCAATTTTAGAAAAGAGGAGGACGATTCAAGTTTTAGTCCATAGGATATACTATATTTACAATATGGGAAACCTATTGTTTCCTATTGTCGCTGGATATTCTCAAGTTGAGAATCTCAACCCACCCAAAATCCACCAGTCTCGAGAAATCTTCGAGAAATGGATTTAAAACCTATATCAGATACGATGTTCAACTATTTACAGTCAACATACATAGATAGACTTGTGTGCGCAGGCATTACTTCGGTATTTGCAGACTACATTATGGACTTGCAACGTATTTTATGTCTTATATTGATGTTTCTTGTTTGACCGAGAATGTTAAAAACATTGTAGGAAGTGCTATTCAGTCTCGTTAGCGGATATAATAAAGGTGACACGTAGTACATATTTATTTAGTTTGAATGATCTTCCGTAAGATGATGATGTTGGTAAGTACGTCACAGATATTTCTGTACGTTAATTGTTTACAGGGCCGTAATATCAATATCGGCTTAAACAATGATTTCATATGAACTTTTGTCTTTAATTCTTTATGGTAAAAATAGGTGTGAATTTTTTATTTTTTTATTTGTTCATCACGATCGATCACCGTGGCCTATGGATATCTGTAAAACTGGGGGCATTACGATACGTTGCCAATCCTTTTAAGACTCTGTTAACTGTCCTTTTGAAGAATCTTTTATCGAGAATAGGAAAAAACCTACAATTCGAATAGATTACGAGTAAGTAAGTACACGGGTAGCGATATACCGTTTAATTATTAAAGCTAGCTCTGTAGAAGAGTAAATTTGATAGCTGAGTAGAATTGTCGTATGGCAATTATATAATTATAATCATTTTAAGTCATATTTTTGTATTAGCTATTAAAGTTCTACTTACTAATATCCTGTCATATTGAATACAGCTACTCCTACCAGGGTCAAAGTTACATTTTTGCGGGTGGTTTTCGAGATATTTGTTACCGGTAGCGGGAGGAACAGTAGCTACAGTAGTAGCGGTACATTAAAAACATTAATGAACGTAAAAAAACATCGTGCCAAATTGAGTTAAATGTCTTGCATACTTCAGCACGGGGTCTGACATAATAAAATATTTATATTTGCAAACAGTTGCGCCTACGCATCGATTACCATTCGAAACTTGTATATAGAGGTTGAGTTTCACTTTCTACCCATGCAATAAGTAGTCCAAGATAAGTTGGTTCTCTATCCTTATTCGTACCTCAAACAAAATGGGATTTTAATAAAGATATATAAGGTATACAGTTGTTAAATCTAACTTATTGAACTGACATGGTCACCAAAACTTATAGTAATAAATATTGCTGTCGAGTGCAAGTATTTATTTATTTTCGTTGCTCGATATTTCGGCACAGTTGCCTGCGCCATGTTCATAATTACATGTTGACTTAATGTTAAATCTTGTTTAATATGGTTGTTTTTTGGGTTCCGTACCCATAGGGTATTCTACCTACCTACCTATTACTGAGACTTTGCTGGTCCGTCCGTCCGTCTGTCTGCCTGTTCGTCTGTCACCAGGCTGTATCTCATGAACCATGATAGTAACACAGTTGACATTTTCACGTATGTATTTCTGTTGCCGCTATAACAACAAATACTAAAAACAGATTAAAATAAATATTTAAAGGGGTTCCCATACAACAAACGCGATATTTTTTCTCGTTTTTGCATGAGATTCATAACGGCAACAGATAGACGCTCGAAATATTCACAGAATATTTGGTTATATGTTGACTGTAAAAATAAATAATTACATTAAAATAAAACAAATCTTTATGGGGGGCTCTCATACAACACACGTGTTTTTTTTTTTGCGATTCTTATAGATAATGGTACGGAACCCTTTGTGCGCGAGTCCGACTGGCACATGACCGTTTTTTTGTAAATATAATCTAGTGTTTGAAAGCTATCTTACTTGATGGTCGGTTGCGATGTGGTCGAAAGTCGGGAGCACACTGGACGTAGCACGTTGACTAGCTCCGAAGGACACTAGCCAAAACATAAAAATTGATAGCATTTTAAAAATTGAGATTAGAAGTTAGCGAGTCGTATACTAGAATAGGGTACATTCACCACCAACCTAAATTTAACAATAATCTAAAGTATTATTCATTGTGTGTCTACGCCGGAGACACCAGCTTAGAAGATACCTCATTCATTCACCCCGACCAATAATTACAAAGTTCAGGTTATATCAATTCGGCGACCCGTATAGTATCAATGTTCATTTTTTCTACTCTTCTCTAACTCCAGCAGGAAAAAAAAAAAAAAAAAAAAAAAATGTAAAAAAACTGTAATTTTTCTTATATTGTAATTTTGTATTGCCTGTAGTGTGTACCCCCCTTTATCCTGTTCCCCCACTCAACTCTTTTATGAGTTTGAACCGTTCCACACAGTAAATTGAGTCTGTCAAGGTGTGTCCGCTGCATAACGACTCTGACCAAATGTCAGAGGAATAACAGTATGTACATACATTAAAAAAAAATAAAAATAAAAAACTCCAGCAGGAGAGGTTTTTTTATACTGTATAGATCTTGCGTTTGAGCACTATCTCACTATCTTTAGTGACGATGTGTCTGAAGATGCTATCGCGCCTAGAATGTCTGTAGGCTTTCAAGGACTGCTGCCTGAACACACTATATGTTTGTGACAGTTATTTCAAAGGTTTTTGAGGGTGGTACTAGTCAGGCGGGTTACTCGATAGTACCCTATCACCATGTACCACGATACGATTGCGACATTAATTTCTATTACGGCCACTATGCTGCGAAAGCAATTTCAATCATAGTTCATTCCTCTCGCGTCTACCTGTCGCGACATTTGAACCACTGTCACTAATGTTTCCTGACCGCTTCTAGTATTGCATACGTAATGCAAATCAACCAGTTTTGGCGCGACCACTTGCCACATTTCTATGATGGCATTGCCTTCCACTCCGAACTTTATATTACCGCACATATCTTGTTAAGCGTATAAACTATTTTAAGCCTTGTTCCAACGTTAATACTGCTTTATTCGGATTGAATTTGAAGGTTTCAGTTACGGTTTTTTGATGAGTTCGTTGAACTTGATCTGTTTCTTCTGAGTATCAGACGCGGTAATTGCATCGGCAATTGGCTTTGTATGAAAACCATGATAATTACTACCTGCTTAGCGATAATCTTTAATTGATTCTAAGTAAACTAACCAACGTTTTACTAGTGTAACTTAGTTTAGTGCAAGATTATAGCTCAGTGGAAGGCGCGTCGGCTGTCAAACTGACAGACACTGGTTCGATCCCCAACAACAGCTTGAGCTTCCGGTGAAGGTAACATCATTATCAAATCCCCAGCATGGTGGTAGGGTACTTTCGAGTACCCGCCTGGCTAGCTACAACCATCAAGTTTAAAAAACTGTCACCAAACACATAGTGTGTTCAGGCAGCAGTCCTTGAGAGCCAGTGAGTATTCTAGGTCTAGCGTGATAACATCTTCGACCACATCGCCACTGAACATCAAGTGTGATAGTGGTCAAATGCTAGATCTATACAGTATAAAAACTAATAAAAAAAACATCATCAATCATCACCACACGGATAAACCACGGGGCGCAGATAGTATATAAATAAAATATAAAATTAGGATTAAGGATTCTTTTTTTTGGGCACAAAGCATTTACATTTAAATAATATAGGTAGGTATAGGTGCTTAAACAAGTTATGAACTCAAAAATGTGTAGCATCCATAGGTGCGACCTATATTAACTTGTGACAAAACTGTATAATATTTCTTTCTACTTTTTCACCATGACATTGTCAATTTCTTATCGATTTTGTTGGACTAATCATCGCTTTTTGTTACAGATGAAATCCTCTCAGTGCCAGACAAACACAGATTCGATTCCAGGACATACGTTAAACCGAAAAAACGTGTGCTAAGGCCGAGCATACAAAATATAGTTGAAGTCGCCTCGTGTCCTTCCTCAATGTCACCACACCCCTCACTCAATCCTTTGAGTGCAATCAATCCCACGATAGCTGCACTCAATCCTGCACTAAATACGTCACTGAATCCTTCTAATACGTCAGTGAACAAATACCTAACCTATAACAAATACAATTCGCCGTTGGGTGGTATGAGTCCTATGTTGAGATTGAAGACCTTCAATGTGGACACGAATACAGATAACAGCACAGCAGTGAAGGAGTACGCTTTGAAGAGGCGAAGTATTGTCCAAGATGATGATCCACAGGTATGTTTTATACATATAATAACTAGCTGGCCCGACAGATGTCCTGTGTTAACTATGAATGTTGAATTCGATTTGCCATCCCACTAATATTTTAATTTTAATTATTTGGCCGCGGTGGTACCGGCCTAGAATAGTATTCCCCCATCTCTTCCCGTGGGTGCCGTAAGAGTCGGCTAAGGGATAACGTACCAGGAGGTGTGCAGCAGTGCCTTCTGAGGATCGGAAATCATACTGCGCTCGCCAACCCGCCTGCCAAGCGTGGCGAGTATTGGCAAATCCCCCCTATATGGGGGAGGCATACGTCCAACAGTGGACGCACATAGCTGAGAAAAGAAAAAAATGAAATATTTTAAATGTCAAAATTTGGATGGATGGATTATGTTTGTTACTCAATCACGCCAGAACGGCTGAACGGATCTGGATGAAATTTGACAGATTTTGAAAGAGACAGATTGTAGTCTGGAATAACACAAAGGCTACTTTTTATCCAGGTAAAATGTATGATTCCCGTGTAATAATTGATGTAGCGGGAAAACCGTAATCCACGCGAAAGAAACCGCGGGGTGCTACTAGTATTATAGGAAGAGGAAAGATTTCATTTGTTGTATATTCTCTTGAAAGGAATAAATTATATTATAACTGGACGAGTCTAAAATTTATTTCACCAGTAGTTTGCAGAGAAACATAGGCTTTTTTATAAATAAATAAAGAGTTCCCTACGAAAATTAACAATGTGACTCGATATGTAATTTTAAACAATTTTGCTGTAATTTCTAGAGGAAAATCATGTTTTTATAAATTTTATGTCAGTGAATTTCGGAATGAATTTAAGCACGCTATCTGTGCTCAAAGCGCTTAAAGCTCAAAAAGAAACGCACCTCTAATAGGCGTTATGCTCATGTTTATAAATAGCCAATATGATAAAAACTTGCGGCTGTTGTCATTAGTATTTTACATTAACTCAAACTATACACGCCAGTAGGTTAGACGACAACTAAGTAATATCAATATTGTTTGTCAGGCCATGACTGTGAACTCACATAAGGAATGAGATCATGGCCAGCTTTACTTGCAACGGCGGTTAAAATTTTAATGAGCTCCGAATTTACGAGTACTTTGCATGGAGTGCTTCCAGATGTACCGTCATAATGACCGATCAAACATTAAGTAATAAACAATACTTCTGCATCAACTTCAGGTTATTTACGTTTTGTGTATGTGTACAATCTTGTGAGCGTTGAAGTTCTTTGACATTTCAGACTCTATCGCTTTTATCAAAATCTTATTAAACATAATCTTAATTGTACAAAAATCTTTACCCCAAACCAAGAAGTGCTAGGTCAAACCCAATCACTAGACAATTTAATAATAAATCAAGGAAAATCCCGTATATACAATAACATGTATACACACGTAACTTGTTTTATTTGTGTTGTTTATGTGTATTTAAGTTTTCAATTATATGTATTTATTTAAAGTGCGTATCATTCTCAACAATTTTGGTACTTCTGCACACATTATATTGCGGCCCGAAACTATGAAACGGACATGGAATATGTGTGAAAAATTAACGAACCAATAAATGCATATACTGGCACTGCACTATTCTTTATTCTGTGTCGGTATATGGACCTCAAAACTGCTTTTTGGAGTCATGTAAACTGTGTATGTCATGCTGACCTCACGAATCCAAACAATATCTAGTTGTATAAATCTCTAATTGTTTGGATTGGAAAGTCAAGTCAGATAGACCATAGACAAACCTGTTGTTCGCCCACACAGTTTTATTTCATTAATATTGTCGAGACATAGTGTAAAATAAAACATTTGGTTCCATTTTACTGACATGTTACAAGGGAATTATGGTAATATTTATTTCGACGATTCGCATCCAATGCCTATAGTATAATTTTGATGATTGATTTTTAAGAAAGCTTTTCTACGGTAACAGCTTAGAGGTAAAGTACCGATGATTCGACCTTCCGACTTTCGTGCACGATTGCACATCTACGTGTAGGTACATGATGGTTAGCAATAATAATAAACCCATTATTACGAATGAACACCAGAAATAATACTCATTTTGAAAAAAAAAAACATTATTTTTAATATCCTACGCCCACTTTCAATTTGTTGCGGACCTCATTGCTTATTACTTTTTATTGAGGTTTCGTGAACAATTTTGTTTTGGTATGGAAGTACCAGTGGGCCAAGAAGCAGACGTACTTTCTCACCATGAAAGTGCTCAATCGATTTTACGCATGCCAGGGTCCACTCCAAGTCACAGATATTACCTCATAGTTCTAGAACGTTTTCAGGTGGAAAGAGTCAAAGATATCGAGTTATACCAACGCGAAGATTAAAGTAGCATATCTAAAATTACTGAACCTCCGAAGAGACTAGTCCACCCATGACACAGGGTATCCTAGTGTGGGGGATTGTGTGCAAATTGACATATTTTAGTTGTGTACCTATGTATTTTATTCTTTGTGTGCTTTATTTTTTTGTAACAAGTTAAGGAACAATAAACATATTTGTATATTACCTCATTCGTTTGAAATTAATGAAGTCTGCTATATACACTGGTATCAATCGACACTTATAAAGCGTTTCTTAAGAACGGTGGTTTAAAAATCAAACACGTAAAATGTCGAGTTCGAGAACGAAACTTTAATTTTCCTTTCTACTGTGCTTTTAAAAAAACAACTTATTAAAACTACTAATAAACAAATACTTATAAATCTTGTTGACAGTGAGACAGTGGTTATCGACCAGAAATCAAGTTATGATGTAATATAGCCGTATAGGCTGATGGTCGTCATGGCATAGTGATAAGTGACACTGACTTTAGAACCGCGACCACCGGGTGCGAATCCCGACTGGGGCAAATAATTCTGTGATGAGCATTATATATGTTTCTCCCCGGGTCTTGGATGTTTGTGTATTGTGATTGTGTGTGGCAATAGTTCGCCCGACACAGGGTATCCTAGTGCGCAGGTGTGAGTGTGAATGCGTTTCAAGAAACTTAGATTCACATTACACTCATGAACATATTACAGCATAACTTGATCTAAATAATGAAAGAGTGACACATATTAAAGAAAAATCCATTTTCAACCTTATGACAATTCTATAAGTTACAGCGTTTTTTTACAACTGTGTTGCAGTCGGCAATTGTTCGCAGTTACAAAATAAATCGTAGTTATGCATGCAATTTGCATTTACAATGGCAGCACCTGAACTGTAAAATTGTTACGTACCTATAGTATTATGGACAGTGTTAAGCTGTTTTATTATTAGCATATAAAAATGAGTTATGCATACAATGTTCTATAGATAATAGTATATTATGATACAAGTGAGTTAATCTTCGTATGAAACTCGTGTCGTTATATTATTATACATTTTTCAATACATTTGCGAGGAAACAACAAACATGTATTGCTTATATCGTTTATTTATTCAATTGAGAATGCTCTGTTTACTCGCATATAAGTATCATATTATATTATTAATTTAACTTTGTAGGGATAATTCTAGTACGCACCCATCTATAATGTAATTATACGTAATTATATAAAGTATAAATGTTTTTCTCGCGATCAAGCCCCGTTTGATTTAATAACAAAACTACGGTACATGCCTACTCGATACTACATAATGAAATTCCAATGTAAGAGTTATGTAGATACCTCGGTCTATTTATAAATTCGTGTCCACGCGTGTGTACATTCTACCACAGATAGTTGTATACGTTCTTCACAATAACTGCACTATGACGTGTGTTATGACGCGTGTTGTCATAGGTGCAAAATATCATGTTCGTATCGAGGCGTATTGCATAATCGGTCGTGCGATGCGAATCTAACGTGAAATAGTTTGGACCGTTATATACATATACAATACATGAACGAATATTATCAAATTCGCGAGATAGCTTTCGCTTTTATCCGACAGAAGATTCGCGGGCGATAGTTACATACGTGAATGTGTTGTACGTTTTTACACATTATCTCTTTAATATGATTTATTTTTTAATTTTTGATATAAAATGTATGTATTTTTTTCGTTATGCCTTTGGATGGAATGAATATCGATTTATTAATAAAATAGCAGCGCCCCGCGATTTCACCAGCGTATGGTATATTTCTCCCTTTACCTCCGTTATCCCACGGGATCTATAAAATTAGCCTATGTGCTATTACAGTTTATAATGATTATAGATATCGATAATTATTACATGTTAAGTAACAAAACATTTTAAGCTATTGCATAGCTTCTATCGCGGGCCTTGACCGTGGAGACCGAATCCAGAAATTCCGTAATGAAAATAAACTTACACCCCCCACTCCGACAGGCACAGCGGTGATACTTTTTAGTTTTGCCATCTATCGATGAATAGCAGAACTTTTAATGACTTTTTTGAAATATCACGCTTGTCTGCTTAGTTCAGCAACTCGCCTCTAGGTGGCATTGGTTGTATCGGCGTTACTGCATAAGTTATTTATATATTAATTGCATAAGTTGATAAAAAATGCTATGCAATAGCTTTACCGCGGCAGTCCCCGAGTGCCGCACGTCTTTTTTTTTAATCATTCCTGCATCCATATGTTCGCATTTGTATAGTATACATTGAGAATGAGTAAGAGTGTATATTTTGTGTGTTGTAGTTGGAGGACATAGATGTGAACGAGCCTCCTGAACGTCTCGCCATGGAGCACACGCCCTCCAAACCTATCAACATCGACCTCTCACAGCCTGCACATAATCTACACAACACTTTCAACAAGTGAGTGCTCAATGTTATACTAGATTTTTACACTGATCATAGGCTGTCAACCTGACGGATGCAGGTTCGGACCCAAGGCTAAATTGACAACATAGCGGTAGAGTACTTTCAAGTACCTGTTTGCTACCACCTAGCCAAGTTCTAAGAACTGTTAACATACACACAGTGTGTTAAGGCAGCAGTCCTTCAGAGTCAATATTCGTTCTAGGTCTAGCGTGTTTACACCTTCGACCACATCGTCACCGACCATCAAGTGAGATTGTGGTCTAACACTAGATGTAAAGTATAAAATAATCAAGGATGGTATAAGTTATTCCATTGAAAATGCCAAGCGGATTTTACGTTTACATTTTTGAAGGAAAAATAACAAGAATTTTAGCATTAGAAACTAATATAGAGTTCGTTGACAAAGTGATATTTTTTTTATTAAAAAAATGGAACTGACGTCAATACTCAAAAGTATGAAATAACTTATCGAAGTCGCTACCATGATAGTTCAAAAGTAACTATTATATTGTGAGCATGGTACTGATTTCGACAGGTTATTTCATACTTTTGAGTGTCAAAGTCGGTTCCATTTTTTGGTAAATATGTTTTTTCCCCCTTTTCAGGGACCTTTGCTACTCACGGGATCAATTTTCATTGTTTATGATCACCGATTTCTCTACCCGAAACTATATCATCGACGTATGCGTAGCACTTTTCAGTTATTGGAGTGTAACTCAAAAACTGCTTGACCGATTTAAATGAAATTTAAATGGGACAACACGGGAAGCACCAGCTTTTAAATAAAAAATCGGTAGAACCGATCGAAATCGGTTCACCCAGTCGAAAGTTATGCGGTAACAAATATAAAAAACATAAGGGTCGAATAGATAACCTCCTCATTTTTTGAAGTCGGTTAAAAATAACCGTTCGAGTTTGTTTAGTGATAGTGCGTCAGTGTAATGTGGTTAAAATACTGCTCATAGAGAAACATGCACAGTGTCTCCCCCTTGAATAGAGACAATAAGAAAAGTGTTAATGGACACATTCTTCTTACAGTAAACTTAGCAAGTTATGTTGGACATAAACCACCTATTAGCTTTTTAAAGCTAGATCGTAATATCTATATGTACTTATAGTAGTTTATTTATGAAACTGTTGTACTCATAATAAGGGTTCTTAAAACACGAGTGTAAGTAAAAAAAACGAGCCGTAGGCAAGTTTTTTTATAGCATTACACGAGTGTTAGTTGTTTAAGACCAAATTGTGTGCAGTTTCAAATACGACTTTATCTAATCTCATAAAATAGATAATGAAATAAAAAAATGAAAATTAGATAAAATTACAGCATATTATGTTTGCATTTATTTGTAAACGTTTAGCGCCAAAATCCATTTGCTGATCGGGCATGCGTGTTGCGGCGCGTCCACAGATTATGTAGATAAACTGCTTAGCAACCTCCTTGGTCCAGCTGAGGTACCTTAATGGTAAAAAGTTGCATTATGATACAGTTGTCCATAGAAGAGCTGTATCATAATGTAATTTTTTTAATCTATTTCGATGGCTCCTCTGTGAAGATTGTTGATCTGATTTATATTTGACACAGAGATAGACTATAGTCTGGATTAGAACAGGCCCGTTGCACAGGCACATGACAGACTATTTGAATGTGTTAGTTCACGGGAAAACCGTAACTCTCGCGAACGAAACCACGGATTGCAACTTATACCATTATTTATTACTAACTGCGCCCCGCAGGTCACGCGCGTGGATTATGGTTTTCCCGCTACCTCAATTATCCCTCGGGAACTATACTTTTTCCGGGATAATAGTAGCCTATATGTTAATCTAGGGTCTAAACTATCTCCACATTCATCGCTCTCGGTGAAGCCGTTTGAGCGTGAAGGAGTAACAGTGTTTTTTTATTTTTTTATGTATTCCACGGACACAGCAATTATTGTCGCGATGAAAAGTAGCCTATGTGTTAATCCAGGGTCTAATCTATCTTCATACCAAATTTTATCGTAATCGGTGTAGCCGTTTGAGTGTTAATCACTAACAAATATACACACAAACTTTCGCCTTTATAATATTAGTGACAGTGATTTGGTAACAGCTGGAAACGCCGTCTAAAAGCGCTATGAAAACCGCCATAATTACGCAGTCATGAAGACAGATATTGATCTGGTTTATTATTTTAAAGTCCTTTAAGAAAGTTAATTGCTCAACCGGTAGGGAAATAGTTATAGTAACTATCGTAGTATCAATTTTTTCTACTTGTTTATATTACCTTTTTATAACGGACTTCAGAAGTAGATATCCTGAAAGTCTCGTCCCTTCAATATCCCCGTGACGCGTCATTCTCATCATCATCTCAGCCATAGGACGTCCACTGCTGGACAAAGGCCTCCCCCATTGATTTCCACAAGGACCGGTTGGAAGCGGCCCGCATCCAGCCCTTGCCTGCGATCTTAGTCAGGTCGTCTGTCCACCTAGTCGGTGGCCGTCCTATGCTGCGCTTGCCAGTCCGTGGTCTCCATTCGAGAATCTTTCGGCCCCAACGGCCATCGGTTCTTCGAACTATATGCCCTGCCTACTGCCACTTCGACTTGCTAATCCGCTGGGCTATGTCGGTGACTTTCGTTCTTCTACGGATCTCCTCATTTCTGATTCGATCACGTAGAGAAACCCCGAGCATAGCCCTCTCCATAGCTCGTTGTGCGACTCTGAGCCTGTTCAGAAGGCCCATAGTCAGAGACCACGTTTCAGTTCCGTAAGTCATCACTGGTAACACACATTGTTCGAAGACCCTGAATTTCCAAAAATTCCAAAAATGGAATCTATGCTTTGTTTTCTCCGGACTCCGAAATTGACAGAACTTTTTGCACCGAGACAAAATAGTACGAGTACATTTCTGCATATTTAATAAAGAAATGTCTTAGCAACGACGAAAATTACAACTGTATGAAGTCCGATTATAGTTTCTATTTTGTTTTTAATTTCACGAATTGCACACAAAGGAAATAGAGATGGTTACTTTTACTTTCGAAATGTAAATCACAAAAGAACGTACCATCAAGAGTATCAACGTATCAAAGTAATCTTAATGCATATCGTAATATGCCTTTCACGAGTCCAGATTCAACATCCGTTGAGTTAACACGTATTAATTAGATACATATTTTGTTTCATAATTTTAATTTAAGTATTTTAAGATGATTATTCCGGTCACGATGTACACGGAAATCCATGCCATCACTTGTGGACCATACCCAAGGTACTATTTTTTTAATTATACCAACTTGATTTTGTTCCTTTTTTTTGACAAGTAGTTCCGCCGAGTTTCTTACCCTTTTTTCGTTTTGGTAGTGACTCTATTTATTTTTGATGTTTTTTTATATATTACACTCAAACCCCCGCTCTAGGATTCCCTGTGTCGCGGGAGGCCTGAACACACACAATCACAAAACATAAACACCCAAGACCCGGGACAAACACCTACACTCGTTGCACAAATGTTTGCCCCAGCCAGGATTCCCTCGGTTGGAATCCTGGCTGGAGGCTTCCGGAGGCTTAGAAGTCATGTCACTGACTACTAAGCCACGGCGACCGTCATAAGAGTCTTTAATTCCTATAATTAATAAGACGACATTCGACCAATGCAACTTGGTCGAAACGTCGAGGTAAATACATTCTTAATATTGTTCACCCCTGATCGATTTATTAACAAAAATACAACAGATAAAAGTTTGCATCCTCGAACGGCTCTCAATTTAATCTCGTTTTTGATAATCTTGCAAGCCGTTACATACACTTACATTACTTCTTACTCACAGACCGCCGTGAACACAAGATTTTCAGCTTGGGCGTGGACCTCCCTGACCCTCTGTGGTCTACTTCTCCGACATCACGTCCTCCCAGAAAATGACCATCGCCTATTGTTTAAAGTAGCTTTAGATAACCCCTATTAATGGTAGTCAATCTTACAAACTACAGCAAGTATACTCGTAATATTAAAATATTCCAAGTCTCAAGCTTTTCCTATATTATATTTATATCGTATATTATATCGTATATTGATCAACATTATGTAGCTCGTAAAGTAATTTGAGTCTGAAAACTATCGCGAGTTTCTTCCATAATTGTAATGTAATTTAATTTTCCAGTGTGTGAGTCCTAGTCGCTTTGTTACATTACAATCGTAATTTTGACCGACTTTTCAATTTATTCATAACTAGCGGTGCCCCGCGGTTTTACCCGCGTGATGATGCTTGATAATGTTGATGAAAATTAGCCTTATTGCTATCCAGGATCTAAACATCTCCACACCAAATTTCATCGAAATCGGTGTTGCTGTTTGAGCGTGAAGAAGTAAGAAACATACACACATACACACAAACTTACGCCTTTATAATACTAGTAGCGGTTATTACATCACTGAACATTACGTAGCTCGTGCAATTTTTTTTATCGACTTTTTATTTTATTTATAACTAGCTGCGCCCCGCGGGTTTATCTACGGTGTGTTTTTTGTGAGAAAATTATTGTTATTACTATTTTCTTTGCTATTGTTTTGTTTTTTCTCAACACGTGCGAGCGTGAATGCGTTTGCACCTAATGAAGAGTGAAGAAAGCCAAACAACTAAAAGAAAAGAGTTGAGTTAACCATTTACGCCTAGAACTGAAGTTATTAAAAAATAATCAACTTAAATATAAAATCAAGAGCTGGCTTGCATCCAAAGCATTTTATAATTTGGCAGAATATTTTGATGTAAAGTAACTCTTAAAGTTGTTATTAGAAACAGGTATAATAAACATTCCATTATTATGTATGTGAAAATAATATGTATGTGAAATTTATATTATGTATGTGAAAAAGTAAACCACTTATAATAATTGTACGTCCGAAATGGGCAAACTGTTGAAACCTATATATAACCTTGACCATTTTATGTACACAGTTTTATGCAATAAATATATTATGTATTCTGAGTATGAATGTAGACAGATACTGTGCATAGGAAAGCAAAAAAGGTCTGGATCATCTGGATGGATATTGTAAATAATTAGGGATGATAAAGCAGGTTTAGTTCATAAACTCTCAGACTTCCACTTCCTAAAAATGTTTTAATCAGACGTGGCGATCGACACGCGTGCGGAATTGAATCTCATGATTTCATAAGCTCTCAAACTATGTACTCTACGTCAAAAGTATACATAATTGAATTGCGTAAAAATTAGAAAGTCACTTTAATTGAAATGTTTTTATTTCAATGCAGTAATTTTTAAATATGTACGCTGTGAGTTATTAAATTCAAATGAATAAAGCACTATCAATGAAATAGTGCTTGAGGTGCTATTTTTATTATTAATTAAATATAATTTTAAATAATTTGCATTCGCTGACAACATCTATTAAGAATATCTATTTGATTGTAACCATTTGTTGAATTTATTCACGAATAAAAAGTAATTAAATAAAAAATTTGAGGTTTCTTGTCACATGATATTTTTATCCGGGATTGAAGCGATGTTAGTCCCGGAGTGAGTCATCATTCAGACGGTCGTTGAATTGATCCCCACTCCTGAAGCAGTCAATAGTCTAGGTGTAGCATGCCTCCACCGTCGACCACATCAGTCGTCAATCAAACGGTCGTTGAATTGATCCCCACCCCTGAAGCAGTCAATAGTCTAGGTGTAGCATGCCTCCACCGCCGACCACACAGTCACTGACCATTAAGTGATGTAGCCTAGTATAGTAGACGTTGGCTATAAATAATATTTAAAAACCGAGGAGATTGCTCTGGAGTTGGTTCTCTGGAATGGGACATAGCTGCTTGGCTCAGCTAGTAGTGCAGGTTAGTTACACCCCATTCAGAACCTAATCTGTGTATACCCGTAGAGGGAATTTCTGTTGATTATATTGTATAATTTTATCTCCCAAACTTTTACGAGCTAGAGATAGGGTTTACAGATCAGCGTTTGCAAAATAAACTTGAACAATTCATACATATCGTTTATGTATTTTCCGCAGAGGTCTAACAAACATGATGAACGAACGAGGTAGCCTCAACATGTACCAAAGCGGCGAATCGCTGATGAGAATGTCGCCTCCAAGCCTCGTCTCATCGCTTCTGATGGAGAGCTCTGGAACTTTCAATCCGGAATCTATGGAGAGCCGGAAGTCCTTACTCTCACATAAAGACTCAGGTACCTGTTTTACCATAAGTTCATCACACTAACAGTATAAGTACAAAAGTTTATGTATATATGTGTGTTTATTATATCTTCATGCCTTAACGGGTTGATACAATAGAATGAAATTCGAAATGTAGGTACCTTATAACCTCAATTAACACATAGACTACTTTGTACCCCGAAAAATTGAAAATTCCGTTGTGTTACAACATAACTTCAATAATATTGTAAATATAAAAATAACTGGCTTTCTGCTACGTTTTCACGCCAAACCATTCTAAATTATCCATGTCATCCATAGAAAAGTTGATGATTTTTACAGTATTTAAATCCAACTTTAATCCAGTTAATGAAAATGTGAATTCACAATATAATAACAAAATATATATTTATCTTAGGGTTACCAACATCAGGGCGTGACAGCATCGACCCAATGTTGACCAGCATGACGCTCAGTATCCTCGAAGAGAAAGATATGAGCACCAGTTTCCTCTCACAAACCACATACCCTGACAACGACAGTCTCATAGACTCCCTCCCCCCGAGTCTAGTCAGCTCGGTCAACTCTTCATACATCGTTTCAAACACCTCCAAACATCGGGAAAACAATGACTCCAACATCTTCAGTTCAGCGACTTTCACACGTTTAGAACAGTCAGAGAGACTCCTCTCCGCCCGACCCCGATGTCAACTCTACAACAGTTACACGAAACCCTCCATCCGAAACTCGGAAAGCTACACCAAGTCCCGTGAGGAAGCGTGCCAAATAGACACGGTCAAAGTTCTCAACGAGAACGCGGATAAGAAAGAGCTAAAGAAACCGAACGTTGACATGGCCGAAACTATTACGTTACACTACTCCAATAATAAGTTTAGTGATGCTGAAAAGGAGAATTTCGAAAAAGACGACGCTTTCTATAAAGACATGGGACTGCCCCAGCCGGAGGATTTAGCTCGCAATAGTTTGAACGTCACACTCGGTAAGCAAGAGCTGAATGAGATCATACAGGCGAGGCAAAAGCTGTCTCTTGCAAGGAAAGCGTTGCCAAGCGAACCAGAAAAAAATTCTTTACCGAATCAAGCAGATCCGTCTTCTATAAAAACAATACAACTTCCTAATCAAACTATAACCGTGCCGAAACAGAGTATGGAGAACGCTTCCGAGTTGCTATCGAGACGAAGAGCTATGAATGGGTTTGAAGAGCCAGCCAGAGAAAACACTCAAGCGGCAAGAGAACCGCCTAAAAGGAACGCGACTTTTAAAAAGGTATCTCCTAAAGCCAGTGCTATGGATACGACGGTGGTTTATTTGAAGCCCAGTGAAAGTGCAGCGACCGACAATATTATTGATATCAATTCTGCTACAATCAGCCTTATTGGTGATGGTGAAACCACGCTGCACCAGGTATGTTGGGATTATGAGACTTGATATTTGTGTTGTGTTTCATTATTTTGAAATTACTAAGGTGGATGTAAAATAAACCAAAATATTGGTTTTTGGCACACAAATGCGAAAGCCCCTTATCGGGCACTGCTCGGACTACACTCCATTATGCTGGCTTTTTATCAATACAGATCAGGCATTTTACTACTATCTCACCTGATGTTATGTGATGATGTGGTCTACGTCTACGTCTTCCTGCCAGAAGATTCTCTTATAATTTGAACACACTAAGCAATGAATTCCGCTTGTTAGCTGTAAGCATGAATGTGGAAGCATAACGCTGCATGAGATACAATTGAACGTCCATATATGGATGTCGCAGTGCCGCCATCGTTTTTTATTGAATGGGGATGGAGAAATCAAATTATGTTGCTCCATAGCGCATGCTGACACTAATAAAAAGAATAACATTTAAATAAAGAAATGTTATTCTACTAGCAAGAATGATCAAAACATTTTAATCTTACATAGTATTTTACTCATGTCATTACTCTATTTAATTTGGTACAAGGGTAACATTATTTGATAAATTTCTTATACATATATGATAAAGTCCAAAATACTTTGACGTAAAATAAATTATTTATTTCAAGCTGACTAAAACTAACCGAATCGTATTGATTACGCAATTGTGTCTATTTTATATTTTAGCAATCTGGGAAAGATCTTTTGCAGACTCTGGGTATCCTACCGCGATAGCTAGAGGCCCAACTCTTGTATCTTTGTAAAACTATAATTATATTACTACAATATGGGATTCTTTAAAAGAAGAGATATGTAGTCTCGTATGTGAATAAAGTTCTTTTAACCTAGATATCCATAGGCTACGGTGATCACTTACCATCAGGCGGTCCGTCTGCTTGTTTGCCACCTATTTCATAACAAAAAAAAATTAAAATGTTATTTTTTGGTTGATAAATGCGTGCATTTTTATTGTCAATTGTGATCCTAGGTGTTAGGGTCCTACAAGTTCCTGAAATAATAATAAATTGAAACTTATTTCCATGTTTTTATTTTATTTAGTCTGATTATGCTGTATTTCATTTTAGTTATGATTGTAATTATGTCTATAAGTTACAAAGATAGTTTCTGGTTTCGAATAAATACGACTACTATCAATTTTCGTTTTCCAGGAGTGGGGATCCCAGGAGCGAGCCATGGTGGAGTCCAACGAAAGCACGGACACGGGCACCTTCAGCTCGTCTAGTCCTCCCGACAGCGTGCCCGTAACGAACTGCGCTAAGGACCCATGTTAGTATCATCATCATCATCATCTCAGCCATAGGACGTCCACTGCTGGACATCGGCCTCCCCCATTGCTTTCCACAAGGACCTGCTGGAAGCGGCCCGCATCCAGTTATGTTAGTATACAGTATAGGTATATACCGGATGGGGCATTTAGAGGGTCAGTACGGGCAATTTTGAAGCTTAAAAACATACAACTATCTGTTCTCAGTAATGGGGCGTCCATAAATTACGTTTAGTGATTTTTCGACCTACCTCAAGTTTGAAAATCTGCCTCCAACCATATAGTGTGTTCAGCCAGCAGTCCTTGAGAGCCAGTAAACATCTAGGCTTAGCGTGACACCTTTGACCAATAGTCGTCAACCATCAAGTGAGATAGTGATCAAACAACTAGATCTATAATGAATTAAAACACTTACTACAGTTACAAATATTTTTTTATTTTTTATTTTTTTTTATAAATAATTGGGACAACATTCACACAAGGTCTTCAGGTCCCAAACTAGGCAGAGCCTGTACTATGGTTACCTGATGACTGATATATATATATACTTAAATACATACTTATATATATACTTTTATACATATACACACCCAGACACAGGTCAAACAGACATGTTCATACACACAAATGTTTGACCTGTCCGGGAATCGAACCCGGGACCAGCGGCTCAGAAGGCAGAGCGCTACCAACTGCGCCAACCGGCCAGTCAATGTCAATCATATCAATTATATATCAATGTCTTATAAATTTCAAGGTACACAAGTGTCATCAACACCACGATTGTCCCTCAAGAGAGCCGGTAATATTGATCTTCTCAACATTCACTCCACAATATCTCCTATATTGGACCCGTTCGAAGACAAGTCCTACACCTTAAGCAAAGCGTGTTCCAATTCAATGGAGAAAACTTACGACATGCAGCATACAACTGTGATCAATAGCGCGACCATGGTCAAAAAGTCTTCGGCTAAAAGGGATATCTTGGCCGGGACCACGAGTCCTGATAAAAAACCGCCACAGATGTCGCAGATGAAGTCGCCCAGCAGAGTCCTCGAAAGTCTCGGTATGTTACTTAATCATTATTACTATTATTACTAACTACCATTATTACAACTATTATTACTTAATATTACTATTCGATTTGTAAATTCCTCATTTAGATCAGCCTAATACTTTCGAGTAGCTGCAATACCGGATTCTTGAAAATGTCTCTAGCGATCACCTATCTAATGTATGCCTGGGGAGTATCTTGCTCAACCCGTTTGATCAGTTACAACGAGCTAAGGAGAGAGCTATGCCTGGGGGTGTCTCTATGCGATCGAATCAGAAATGAGAAGATCTGAAGAAGAACGAAAGTCACCGACATAGCCCAGCGGATTAGCAAGTGTAAGTGGCAGTGGGCAGGACACATAGCTCGAAGAACCGATGGCCGAAAATGGCACTGTTTCATGGAATGAAGCGAGAAGGAGATATTTAACCTAGTTGGAGCTGGTTACATGTAGACAAAAGTAGTTGGTTACATTTAGGTGTATCCAATTTACACGTATCTGCTCACGCAGGTTGAAGTGGGACGGAGCAAAGTGATATAGTGTATTTGAGACTAGGAGTGAAGCGAGAAGGAGAGTTCTGTTACTCGTGACTGCATAATAGTGTTATGTACACCTAAGTTTAACCAACTGATTTCTGGTGCTGGTTTTAGCCGGTTACAACTAAGCGCAAGCGCACTTCCTCTATTAGTCGACAATAACTGTACCTCTACATCTGCACTTGTTAACTACCTACCTAAACTTGCAATCCCGCTTACTAATTAATTAATATTTTCAGCTCAATACAGTTCAATGATACCGCCGGCGGCGGCCGCCCTGAGAAAGTCCAGCTTGCCCACATCCAAGCTAAGGCAATATAGTTCGCACAGAGAGCTTAATCGGATACCCGGTAACTAACGCTTCTATTTGCTGTAACAACATTAAAGCTACAAGTTATATGTATTGTTCCATAATATTATCATTAAAATATATTATGTAAACAAAAAAATATCACCAATAGTCACTGTCAAAGTGACATGCCAGTTTCCCAAATATTTTTTCACCGGTGAAAAGTATTTTTGTTTATATTTCTGGTTGATTGCGGTCTATCTTGTTTTATTGTTCTATTTATGTATTTTAAGAGTAACAACATAGCATTAACATATAAACAAACATTTAAACTTTTGCATAAAAAATATTAGGAGGATTTTTCGATTCCAAACTTTTAAAGTAAGATACTTTTAGGAAAAAGTAAATAAAACATTAAAATTAATTACTTAAATTCTATGAATTGATGAAACAGAGAATTTTTAAAAACTGTCTGATTTAGAGCCAGATTTATTGACGTTTATGATAAATCTATCGCTAACATTACTATTTATGTGAGTTGGCGCATTTTATCTACCACTATTGTTGTTATATTCAGTCAGATTGGCTATTATAGTCAGTCCATTTCTGCAGTATCGCCTCTCTCAAACGTTTTAGAACTGTTGCACCTTATTCATATTAAATGTCCTGTTATTTATTGCAATGTACCCCGCAGAAGCACATCCTAGTTCGAAAAAACAAATCGAAATAAATGGGAAATGACTGCGCCAAAAATATTACAATCTATAAAGTCGTACAAGTATAATAAAATAAATATTTTCCATCAAAACTGTATTTCTGTCATAACATAACTTTGTATAGAATAGATATTACGTTAGGATAAATACCTCAAAACTATTTTTATTTTATAATTGAGCAGACCGAGACTAGAAAAAGTAATTAAATACTCTTTTGGTCAAATATACTAAAATGCCTTTTTTTGCACTGTTATCCTTTTTGTTTACATAAAATATCTTAAGATTATGGAACAATGTATAATTAATTTGAATCATAAAAGTTCCTGTTTTATAAAAAAATTGATGTTCGGAAAATTGTGAAATACATATAATCAGAAAAATTGGATATTTAACCGAAGGGTTCGAAGACCCAACTTATCTATGTTTTTTTATCACACTTAGACCTCCGCACTAGGATTCCCTGTGTCGCGGGAGGCATGGACACACAAACACCCAAGACCCGGGACAAACACCTACTCTCCACTGCGCCACGGCGACCGTCAAAATCAAAGCTATAATATGTGAAACTTCAATGTCAAAGATTTGGTCTTGTGTTTTTCAGTGGGTCCCCCCACTGGCACAATACCCCGAGGTGCAGCGGTAGGACGGACCATGATACGCCGAGGGGTTTACGCTTCCAATCCTGCATTGAGTCCTACCGCTCCCGCGCCTCCCTTCGCAGCACAGTATTCCACGCAATTACATGTATGTATACCAAATAAAAATATTTTCCGGCAGTTATCAATTTATATAGAATAAATGATTACAAAATAAATTTAAAACTAGCCAATATATGTAACTCCCCTTTTTTAGGTCTAAAATTTATTATGAAGGAAGAAGTCAAGTTAAGGTCTCGCCAAAGTAAGTCCAAGCCTTTCATCAATATGTGGAAGGGAATTACTAATTTTTCGAGCCTCTAAAAGCTAGGAGGTAGATTATTTTTGCCAGGCTTCAGTCTGTGACGTAATTAATGTGATTGTCTTCTACAACACCCTCGATATCGGGACATACAGCATAGGACGTCCACCGAAAAATTAGACAGATGACGCTACTTAGATCGCTGGAGGCTGCTAGCCTATTCTTGTAGATCGCTTGGAAAGACCTATGTCCAGCAGTGAAGCATTTAGTACAAACACATTTTTTTTAAAATAACAGCGTTTTGATTTAACGGACACAAAGACTACAAAAAAATTAGGAACCTTCTTGTTTAAAAATAAAACTATTTTCTTACTTAAAACTTCTTAAAACGCAATGGACTCTGATTTTCTGATGATGCATTCATAAACTAACTCAAAACAAAGGTCGACTCTTGATAGTTTCTATGGTACATTTCTAATAATGATTATTCCTAATTTACTGTGTATATTTCATATCATATTTGTATGATAGTGTCAAATTATTTTTTTCCTTTCTTTTCTGAAAGCACCAATAGTTTTCCCAGTTGCGGACAGGGTATTATTAAGCTATGTCAGGACATATAAGGACAGGATATATTAAGCTATGTTAGGACATATATTTTATGAGATCTATTTATTTGTACAGAAAGAAGAAGAAAAGCCACCCAGGCCCACACTCACCAACCCACCTCCTCTAGTCCGCCAAGGCACGGAGACGTTAAGGCGTGAAAGGCCACAGAGTCAACTAGTCGCCCCGAAAGATGTAAGCTTGTATATACTCTATTAACCACGTTGAGTAATTGAGTTTTATCTAATATCTCTTTTAATAATTTAATTCATATCTTAATGATTTTTAATAGACCTTCCTTAAGAATCAAACTTGAGTAACGCGATGGCGCTGATGCTGTATGTCTGAAACTGGTCAAGCATGCGCACTTTGAGTCTTAAGTAAAGCAGGATAAAACTTTAAAAAGTGTTGAATTCGTTTACATAATTTAAATGTTTATACATTGCAACTGCAATAAATGTAGAAAATTTGCAAATTATTTTACCCATGAAATGTAATTGAAGTTGTTTTTGAATATTAACATGGGTTTGTCTTAAAAATCTAAATCATAAGATATTTCTTACAATTTTGATATGCTTTGCAACGTTTTTATCGCACGTTAATTTATTAAAAGATATTATTTTGAGGTGGAGGTGTTTGTGTCATAATATTTGTTGTTTTTAATCCCATGTTTAATGTGCGATTGGTATTTGTGTATTCAATGGAAACGTAGTTTAAGCAGATGTGATGGAATTGCTGTGTTTAGGACAATTCGTCTTAATTAACGCAAAGCCACAATCATTATTCATACATGGGCTTTGTGCGCTATGTATCCGTTACGCTACGAGTATGTAGTATTTATTTAAGTACACTTGCGTTATCCGATTCTAAATGAGATCATTGATCACTGATGTCATATGGTTTCACGAGCATTTCGATTTCTATTTTAAACCCACTTCTTAGAACTAGGAATGATACTCTTTACTAAGAGTTGTATCATATCATTGTATACCTTCAACCCAGCCCTTATAGTACAAGATACGACGTAAGAAATATATACCCTCATCTGCTATTTACTGGTGACACCGGTTATATGTTAATTTATATGTAGATTGATACATAAAATAAGCTTTAATCTTATTAAAAAGTCAGTCAAATAACACTGTTTAATATTATAGGTAATATTATTGAACAGTACTAGTGCTACTAGTGCACTTTATCCCTCTACATATTATGTAACATTTAAACGTCATAATTAAATAACAGATGAGGGTATGTATATCTTAAGCCGTATCTTAGACCATTAGAGTTAACTTTCTTAACTTTTGTACGCAAATGTATACAAATAGGGCTTAGTGAGGTAACTGCTTAAAGTTTTTTCTTCTTCTCACCGCCTATTGTGTTTGAATCTGTGATATCCAATACTAGCTTAGTGAATCTAAATGCTTTACTTTTTCACTCACCTTAGGGTGCTTATTCGGAGCTAAAATGACATTCTACTCTAGAGTTTGTATTTTTGATGAAAGCGAAACACAGTTCATGACATGTTTCCTACACGTTTCACTCCATTACTAATTTAACATTATTTTCTTATTGATATATCACAATGTTTCAACATAGTTTTGTATTGCATGTGAACACAAAAACACAACTTCATATAAAAAGACACATCAAATGAGCAAGCAGTATCTATATTCCATTGAATTACAAACCAAGGACACGTACGTATAGCCTAACATAACCATGTGCTAACATTGTGTGTGTGCGTGTGTGCGGGGGCAGCTGCGGGGAGCGGGGTGCGGAGTGCCAGTCTCGATGCGAAACCATCACATTCCTGTGAGTTCAATACGTAATTATGCTTCGTTTGTCTAGCGTCGGAAGACTATCATTTACAAATTGCCAATTTTAAGTATTTTATTGTATCAGTAGTCATTTCCACACTCCATTTATATCTATTATCCACTTCATTAAAGCAGGTTTGTTTGCATGTATGTGTAATGTAGTAAACGTAAAATAAAATAATGTCGGGCATGACATAGGGTAATGTTGCTAGCACTGGCGGATCCAGAGGTTTGCTGAGGGATAAAGACGCACTTCTCTCGTTTAAAAAGAGTAACCCAGCTTTGGGTAGGGACCCAAAGCTGGGTTTTGCCCTCCCCCAAACGATATTTCTAAATCCACCACTAGCTGCCGACATTCTGGGTACCCTGCCAACTTTTTTAACGACAAGTTTTAACAAATTTAGGTATCTTTATGGACTGTTAACAGTGTTGTATTATGTTGTAGTGTTTTGTCGCAATAAAATAAAACTGCCTGTTAAAAAAAGTGTAGAAATCAGTGCCCGTGTTCTTATGCGGTATGATAATGTTGAATGTCCAGAAGTCTACAATTGTAAAAATGTACTTTGAAATTCAATAAAAATGATCGTCTTTGGACCCAAAGTGTTGGGTGTTTTAGTTAGATTTATGTTATTTGTAGCTTTTTATATCGACATATATATTCCAAATAAAAACGAAACATACAATACATAAAATATATGAATAATTATATCAGTATGTCTAGTTTATAGTTGTAAAAGGGAAATCCCATATCGCTCATTCGTGTATCGTGTTTAACAATTTTTTGAAAAATTACGTAAAAGTTCACTAATATAGTTGAAATCAAATTAATACGCAACTGAAAAATAACTAAGTTATTTTAAATAAAAAAGAATCTTCAAACTCTGTTCACCTCGTTAGACGAAAGTTCTGAGGCAACACACACACGAAAAATACAGTCGAATTGAACCGCTTCACTATTTGCTATCCAAACCATCTTTACTGGATCTTTCGTGTGTATGTTTACGTAGCTTTGTGTGAAATAAAATGAACTCAAGTTGTTTCCAATCTAATAACGGAGAGTCGGTACCTCTAGCATAATGGAGGTGCACTCTATAAGTCAAAAAAATTTTATCTTGTTTCCTATCCTACGGGGTTACGCGTGTGTTCGCTTTAATTTTTGACAGTTGTTATTACTTTCATAATTTGCAAGGGGATGTCGGTCGTATGTTGGTTTATTTAAGGGTGAGTTTGGATCGCATCTGGTACGTGTGTCATTTTTTTGCGCGGGACGGTTGATGCGATTCGTGGAGGGCGCGATGGCTCGGCGGCCGGCGTCGGCTCGCTGTGCAGTCGTATTTCAAGGAAAACTCCATGATGTGTAGCGATCGGCGCGTCGGGCGGTCGCCGCGTCCGCTCGCTCCCGCCCCGTTACATTGTGTCGCTATGTTTGCGCTCGATAACTCGCACCGTGTGCCGTGAATGCCCTCTGACCAAATTGAACACCGCGCCGCCGTCGTCCGCGTCATTGCAACACGTAGGTATATTATGTCGGCTTTCTGTTCGATGCACTGCTAACTTTCACATGTTGTTTGTCCATCCACCATCTAAGTGCAAACTTGCATCAATTTGTTGTGATTGATTAGTCTTATCAGAATTGCCTAAGCTAGACCATCAGAGTTGCCCATAGCTAGGTCATTTTAGCTCATCATAGAATTTTTCTACCTATGAGTAGGATTTATTCCTTATGGGAAAACACACTGGTTCCTGTAGCATAGTTATTCTAGTTCAGGAGCCTACGGACTCAAGAAATTGAACAAGAAATTGAATGTCATATTTATGTAAATAAAAATATTTTGTATTCAGTTCAAGTTTATAAACTTCTGTTTTATGTATATAAGTGAGTGTGTTTTAACTGATCACACTCCTTCCTTCCTTTATAAAGAATTTAATTTGAAATAATTTGTATGCCAATAGTTTCATTTCTGTGTTGGCCAGGCGGGTACTTGAAACGTCTCGTTTACAATGGTGAAGGTAGTCAGCTTGTGGGAGGCATCCTATCTTTAACTGCGAAATCACCTGTATTACATTGCGAAGAAAGCCGAAGGTGTCGCTATGCTTAAAATACTGCTTCTTCATTACCCATTTCATGCACTCAACGAACTACGTAACATAGATTTTTAAGGATAATATGCAAGTTTTGCTTAAAGCAAGCATCATGCCAAGATCCAAACCTTGCTTTCTCGCCTTTTCCAGTCTGGTTCTAGGTATAAGTACATGTTGTTTATATATTATATAGATTATAGTATATAGTCACAGTGAATATTGCATGCATAATTCCAGGCACCAGCCTCGAGACCTTATACCATAGCGGGCACGTCACAGACGCGCGTCGCGGCCGCGCGTCCGGCTTCCGGACCCGTACAAAAACCAGCCCCAGGTATGATACATAGATTAGATTAGAAAATTATTTATTGTTACACCTTAAATATAAAACAATATTTACAATAAACATAAATTTACATAGAGTGTGACAATGGGCGGCCTTATCACTAAAAGTGATCTCTACCAGGCAACCTTTGCATGGAGAGGTTCGAAAGAATTTAAATAACGGTACATAGCTTTAAAATATTACTTTAATGCTGAAAATAAAGAAAATAAGTGAGTATATAAATAACATACATATATTCACGCCTCTTTTCCGTAGGGGTAGGCAGAGAGACCACAGCCTTCCAATTGATACGATCCTGACACACTTCCTTCATCGACGCTCATCAAACCTTCGTTTACACCACAAAATTCCCTTATCACACTATTCTTTACCCTGTCACTCAGTTTCACTCCAATCATACTTCTCAGAACTCTTATTTCAACTGCATTTATTCTGCTATCATGTTTTTTCTGCCACACCCAACTTTCACTACCATACATAAGTGTTCGAACCAACACATCGCTTCGTATGGCTGAGATGATAATGACTACAAAATCCATATAATAATGGACTAGCTGCGCCCCGCGGTTTTACCCGCGTGGTGAGACGATGATAAAAAGTAGCCTATGTGTTATTCCGGGACCACAAGTATCTACATACTAAATTTCATCCAAATCCTAAATGAGCCGTTTGAGCGTGATTTATTAACAAACATCCATCCATCCGAACTTTCACATATATAATATTAGTGGGATTGTACCATACTAAATCAATTAGTATATTGATTTTGTAGAGAATCAACTAACAGACATACTAACACATACTCAAATTCACATCACGCTCAAAACGCTTGTCAATTAAAAAAAAATTAGCTTATGAAGCTGACTAAAATATAACTTGCATTTACTAGGGTTTTTTTAACTTTAGTTGAAGTAACGCTTCGTTGAAAGATAAAATACTTTATGTGCTTTAAGTTTACATACATGAAACTTTTCAGTTCCAGTAATGGACCAGCCCCGACCAGCGTCCAGTAACGAGCCGCGTGTTTCAGCGTTACCGAGGCCCTCGAGACTCCCCGCGCCTAGGCGAGCTCTCCGGTAATAAAATATGACAGTCATAGGACGTCCACTGCTGGACATATGCCTCCCCATTTATCGGGTGGTTTGCCAATACTCGCCACGCTTGGCAGGCGGGTTGGCGAGCGTAGTAGATTTGTGACCCTTAGAAGGCGCTGCTGCCTACCTTCTGATACATGATCCCTTACTCTTACGGCACCCACGGGAAGCGATGGAGGGGTACTATTCTAGGCCTAATTATGCGTAACCCAATCTAATTATTATTTAATTTATTTGATAGTCAGTAACCATAGATTGATTATGGTGAAAATTGGAATCACGCTTCGCCCAGAATGCTAATTGACTCTTAAGGACTGCCGTCTGAAAACACTGTTTTTTGGACACAGTTCCTCAAACTTGAGGGTGGAAGATAGGCACCATCATGCTGGGAATATGATAACAGATTTTATGTGAAATAAATATAACAAAGGAAAGAATTAGCGGCTTCATATATCGCACCGGTGCCGTTGTGGTACCTACATAGAATAGTACTCCCCCATCACTTCCCGTGGGTGCCATAAGAGTCGGCTAAGGGACCACGTACCAGAAGGTGGGCAGCAGCGCCTTCTGAGGATTGAAAATCATACTGCGCTCGCCAACCCGCCTGCCAGACGTGGCGAGTATTGGCAAATCCTCGTATATGGGAGAGACATATATTCAGCAGTGGACGCTTCATGGCTGACAGAGAAAGAGAGATATCGCACCTTCGGTTCAACAAAGGCATAACACCTCGTTTTGTAATTTCACAGGAGAGGACTCTTACGAATTTTTCGGATTGGTTTCGATATTACCGCATTGTTATCTGTAGTAGGTTAAAAATATTTAAACTAGTTTTTGTTTATAGTTTTTGCTACAGTTTCACGTATATATATATAAATATTATATATCTTATAAATATTTTATTTTACAAATAATATATTATAATATTTATTTATATTATATTAATTTGCATTGCGGTTCGTTTCTGGTGCAAAGGATCGCAATTTCCATTCAGCGTGGTAACGCAGCCAGTGTAATGGGTTAATGGGTACCTTTGCACCCGGAACTATAAGGGGCGGGTTATTTGACTAATTGACTCTTATTTTTATTTATTTTTGTATTTTCAATAATTTATTCGTAATTTCGCAGTTGTGAAATTATTTTATATTGAATAATAAATAAACATTTGCTTTATAATATTATTATAATTGTATTTATGAAGAGTTTGAAGGTGTCCTTGTCTTACTTTCACTCATCATGCATTCTAATGAAAAGTAACTTGTTCCCAGACCACCGTCAGCATACTCTGTGGCGCCGCCGGGCGACGTAGACCATTACTGACATTTGGCGTGCTGTGCCAACCTCCTGCGTGGGCCGCACTGACCGCCTCGCTGCGACCAGGTCGCGCGACCGGGCCGCACGGGGAACTAACCAACTAAACTCGCTAGTTGATTATCATAACAGACTGATGCGTCGATGACAAACGCTGCGGCGTAGTGAAGTCGTGGCGTTTTTTAACGATTTTTATTAATTATATATTTTAGACGAAATTATTGTTCTTAACGTTAGGTCTTGGTGCCAGGCGTTCGAAATTGCGAAAGACTTAGACCGACATTATATAACCAATTTAATTTTTTAGATATTCACAATATTGTAAAAATAAATGCATAATTTATAAAGACAATCATGTTAACTCTATTGCGATCCAACACTCCATACATAACACATCAAAATATTTTTAAAATACAACGGTGTATTTTATGAATCGGGAGAACATTAATAAAATGACAATTAGTTATAAAATTAGTGAAATGTACGTTTCAAAAAACACATTTTCACCTTACGTGAGTGAAGTTAGTTATTCTTCTATTTGTCGTTTGATGAAATAATCAGTTGGTAGCGATTCTGACTCGACCACATCATATCGTCATAAAATTTATTTAAAAAAAAAATACAAGATCTCTTTTTTATTTTTAAACATGTAGGTTCAAATATCTAAACAAAACTTTGGTTAGATCATTAATTTCAATTTTCGATATCGGCAATCATTTAGTAAAGTGTTATATGACATTAAAAGTATTATTTCTCACGCAAATTCAAAAGTATTGCCTTTATAGGTTATAGAAACATCGAAAAAAAACAATAACAAAGCGTTCGGTGAAGTTTCTAAACCTGATACGCTTCACACTTATTTTACATCGATCAAACTAAGTGTTTCCACACATGAATGGTTTTATTGTTTGTTCAAAGTTCAAAATAGCTTAAATTGTGTAAAATAAGATAGTTCTTATACGTTTGCGATAAATTCCATAAGACTATGACACTTTTTGTGTTACTGAATGACCATAGTAAAATCATCGACCTGGAAAGTAATTGGACGGGCCCAGAACATACAATATCATCAAAAATAAGAAGTCAAAATATAAAACGTTACATCGTTCAAGGAAGGCGAGCGTCGGCATGTCGGTTCGTCAGAGTTTCGTTGTGTACCATCCTTGTCGCACTTAGTGGAGAGTATATTCCTGTCTCGTATTTCGTCCCGTTGTTGGAATATAAATAAAATGGAGATTGACTAGAATGACATTTAGTGAAATCATTAGTGAAATTAATTATATTTCGATAGAATAGAGTGATATATATGTACTTACGTATATAATGTGATGCCTAAACTCTTATTTTGTTTTTTTTATTTGTTTTTGCATCTAGGGAACGCACAGGATGGCATATTTTTTCAGATTGATGGGTCGTGCGTTCTCTCTGACGTATGTACCGCTATTCTCGTGGACAGACCCTGACTGACGCGAATGTGCATAAGTGTGTTCAGCAACCACACTTTAGAGGTATTCAAATTTATTTAGGCCCGTCCATCAGGTCTATGACTAAAATTGCATATGCGAGTAGCTTTGTTCAATTAAATAAAACGTAATATTATACTTCAATAGAATGAGAGCTTTTATTTTGAAGAATTTTAGACAATTATAGCTATTTTGAGTGATTGCCAGAATCATGACCATTGTTTCGCAGCGATAAAACATGGTCCCCATGTTTTTGGTTTAACAAAATTTGCAGACATTTTCACAGACAAGTTGACCAGCATTAGCACTATGTCGCGGGCGACATAAATACTCAATACAATAATGCAATTATATTATTAAAAAAGGTAGATACAAATATTTATATGCACACACACACTTGTCAGTTCTACGCGAGATACTTGTGCATTTTGTGAAAGCACAGTAAAGTATTTTTTTCTGCTGGATTATAAAAATATTATGTGATGAATAACTGCCGGATTATGACTAAAGCAGATTAGGTGCATGAACCTAATTCGTCCGGTCCATTCCCGATAAGCTAGTGCCGCATCTACCTTTTTTTAATATCATTGATGTGATAACGTAACTTATAAACTGAAAGCTCACTCGAGACCTGACAAAGATGAATTTGGGAGCTAAATTTTACTGTAGAATGTCTAAATAAGTACCGACCAATTTAAAAGTAGACTTTGAAGGATACGGTATAAGAGTTGAAATTGTATGGCAGTTTTAACATACAGCATTTGATATACCTTTCGTTTATCAGATTGTTTTCGGGATTGAGCGTTGACATTTTTGACTATTTATCTATTTAGAAATCTGTTTTATTTTCGGCATTCAAAGTTTTTCTGCGAAAGCTTTGTGAATGTCTTTTTATTGAGGCAAGAAATTCACTTTTCGAATAGCGAAAAGTCATTCAATTTCGACCTCTGAGGTGCGTTTGCTCACTCCACAAACTCAAAATACTAAACTACTAACTACTACTTTGAGCGATATTTCCTTGAAAGGTATATATATCAGTACTATTGTGCCCCGCGGTTTTATCTGCGTGGGCTACAGTTTCTTATTAACACCAGGAACTGTGCCTTTGCCGAGATAAAAAGAAACCTGTGTGCTATTCCAGAATATCTTTGTGCCAATTTTTATCCACATCTGTTCAGTCGCTCTGATGTCATCGAAACAAACTATGTCAACCTTAAATCTTACTACTATTATAAATGCTAAAGTTTAGATTGAGGTTGTCAATAAAACTAAACTCAATCGTGTCAGAACGGCTGAAATGATCTATATACATATCTTCGACCACATCGTCACTGACCATCAAGTGAGATAGTGGTCAAACGCTAGATCTATACAGTATTGAAAAAATAGGTTTTGAAGAAAGATTTATAGTCTGGCATCGGCTACTTTTTATTCCGAAAAACTGTAGGGTTCCCATGGAATAATATGAAATCCGCAGTTAACGCGAGTAAAACCGTGAAGTACAGCTTGTAAATTATTATATGATAGATAGAATTTTTATTAAGTGCTCATCCACAGTCAACTAAATATGTGTTTTTGTGAGCGAGCAAACGCACTCCTGCCCATGTATATTTTTAATATGTATAAATTAATGCTCTCTCGTAATTCTATTGCCATTTAGCTCAAAATTATTTAAACAATCGTCTTTACAAAATATGATTTGGTACAAAGACATACAAACTAAGATATTAATTCCTATATTGTTTATACAAACGTAGCGTGTAGTTAGTACGAGAAGTTAACTTTGTTCTTAGTAATTTATTACAATGTAATTATTATGTAAGAAATTTTTGCATTTTTGTTTCGAGATTGTAATCGTTTAGGGACTTGTAATTTAATTGTATTCTCGCTTTAGATATAAATGTTTCATAATTTCTGGCTAAATTTTAGATAAAATGTATAGCTAATTATAACTAAAAAACAAGGGGATTATAATAGTCTTAGCGAATCGCCAAACGTTTACACAGAAGCTAGTGAATTGGAGTGCACGCTGTAAACCTGTATACTGATTATGTATAACATAAAACAAATTATAAGCATTGACTGCATATTAGTATTTTATAAATATTCGCAGATTGTATTAACGCTTAAAAATATAGCATCGAGACTATTCACGCACATTTAAACTTTAATGTATTCTGTGGTACAATGTGGTGATTCTATGTTACACTCAAACCAACTAAAATTCTCTAAAATTTGAAATGTCTTCTGTTTTTGTTAAAGTTCAAATTTGTATAATTCTTGCCAGCAATGCTATTCCTAATATACGAGCAGTTTTGCTAGTTTTGTGGGTAGTGTTAGTCCTCACCAACCGAGTTAAATTAAAAAAATAACAAATTAACACCAACTGACTATGATCGCAAGCAAGGGCTGGATGCGGGCCGCTTCCAATAGGTCCTTGTGGAAATCAATGGAGGAGGAATTGGTGCAGCAGTGGACGTCCTATGGCTGAGATGATGATAGTGATGATGAACCGAGTTATTTTGTCTAAAAGTATCTGTAGTATATTTTAAATGATCGAAGTTAAGAATTGTCATTCATAAGTGTTTTACCAAAATGTAACTGTATAAAAGCATTAATATTAAACACATTTTCAGTTAGTTTGAATTATATGAATGACTACCCTCGTTCACTTATTACCAGAACTCGCGGTTACAATAAAAGTGACATTACAATGCTACAACTATTATGATAATTGTATAGCCACTAGATGCTACTAGATAAATCTGATCTATTTATAGACAGTCAATCTTTATTATCTAAAACCGGCTCGTAATCATGTGATATTTGCTGGAAAATGAGAGTTATGTGGTGAGGCTCGCGGTGGCCGGCTGTCACGATCATAACTCCCAGATGAACTGCAAATCAGTTCGGAACTGATTGGAGAGTAATTTTCCAACAAATGTTACGTGAGTCCTAACCGATTCTTAGATAATAATGATAAACGAAACTCGCGATAGTTTTCATACTCAAATAGTTAGTCTATAGATAGATCAAATATCCCAGCTCGATACATGTCGGCTGAGTTCACAGAATGTTGATTAATCTCCATGTATCATTCAGCCTGCTCGTGACCACGGCCAATGTTTTGATCAAGACTGTAATCGAACATCCGTTCAACGGTTCGTTAACGATAATGTGGTTTTAAATGTGCGCGAAGAGTCTTAATATTTCATCATTATTTAAAACCGATCCTTATTATACCTTCCATATCGATAAGAATTCACTTTAACAACTATTTAACGACAAACGCACAAATATGTAAATATATTTCTTAGTACATACTTCGTATAATGTATGGATTTTTTGAAACAAGTTGTAAAATTAATAATGCCATCATACTGTCCTATGCCTGTCCTTTTTACAAATACATAGAGTGAATATGTCAAAAAATTATCAAAATTAGTTAGGTTTGAAGACAATTAATATTTATTATAATTTACATAATCTACAACGTTATTTACTTGATATTGCTAAAGTGAAACAAAAGATAATTGTAGACTAAATAACTGGTAACACGTCACTGTATTTGTTTTAATTTGAAATGGGTTAAGTCTTTAATTCATATTTAAGTTACCAATTAGTTAAAAAAGTTAATAAACTGTTAAATAACTGATATAAACATTTTTAATTGGGCCAAATTGTTTACCACGGCTGACTAAACAATTTAGGTATTTATCACAAAATGTACAATTTTTTTTTTTGCGTTGGTCTTTAATATGACTAAAAACGAACTCTAAGAATAAGCGAAAAATAATAAGAAGTAACGTTACCGTCACTTCTTATTATTTTTCGAATTGTGGGTGCTGAGTTCTGCACTAACGTCCCGCTTTGGGTGTTTTGTGCATTCCTCAGCCAGCTACTATTAACGTTTCGTAACTCCTTAATGTAACGTTACATATGATAACATATTGTTCCTTTAAGTAACGTTATATTAAAGAGTTGATTTAACATTAAAATCGCCCCATAACGTCTTGTGCTAATTTTGCAACTGAAATTGTTTGATTTTCGCGCAGAGCATTATTAATGGATTAATGTCCGTAAATGTATTCAATCTTTCGATGTCCCATGCGAATGCCCATGGACCCATGAGCATTTTTTCGCTTTACTCCGTAATTTTAGATGTGACAACTAATTCACTCTATGTTTTGCAATTATACATACTTTCGCATATCTCAATTATATATTCGTTATATGTAAATAATTTTAATGATTCATGTAATAATTGAAAGATAATATAAAAATGTTCAAAGTTTTAATTATTGTATCATCGATGTATCCGGCCAAATTGTAGTATTACAAAAAATAATACAGCAGCTAGGAACCGATTCTCGACCCGTTGAGACAATGACTAATTTCTAGCTAAGATTAATATTATAAGCTAGTGTTTTGTTCCAATACATGTATTCTGGGTTGAAACAAAACACGTTCGGATCACTTTGAGAGAGGGCTTACTATTCGGACATTAAATCGTATATTTTATAGTTTGTTTTGCACCGGGACAGTTTTTAAATCTTTTATTACAGTTGTGTTTGGCTAAATTGAATAATTAGTTCGATTCATTCATACCTGTTTATATGTTATACTTACAGTAGGTATGTTTTGACGAAAGTGGCTATGTACGTAGGATGATAAATTAAATGTGTTATCAACTTTTGGGGTGGACTGTACGTTCGCTGTCGCCATACGGTTTGTTTGGACACGTCGTGCCTTATTAAGGTAGTGTAAGGGATTTTGTTTCCATTTTCTAATTAAATTATGTATTTACAGACTATGTTTCATTTTATGCAATAAGATCGTTAGAGCCTTTAATAAGATAGTAAACGCATACATTCACGCCTCTTTCCCGTAGGCAGAAACCACAGCCTTCCAATTGCTACGATCCCAAAACACTTCTTTCGCTTCTTTCTTTCACTTCCTGCGGTTTTAAGTCGCTCATATATGAGATTAGATTAGAAAATTATTTATTATTACACCTTAGACAAAGAAAAATATTTATAATATATGTATCTAAATATATATAACTCAAAGGTGACTGACTGACATAGTGATCCAGCCCAAACCACTGAACGGATCGGGTTGAAATTTGGCATGTAGGTAGATGTTATGACGTAAGCATCCGCTAAGAAAAGGTTTTGATTAATTCTACCCCCAAGGGGATGAAACTTTGTCAATTTTAAACCGATCGGGCTAAGATTTAGCATGCATAAAGCTACTACATCCCCTAAGAAAGGATTTTGAGATTTCCCATAAGAAAGGATTTTGAGATTTCCCCTAAGAAAGGACTTTTAGATTTCCCCTAAGAAAGGATTTTGAGATTTCCCCTAAGAAAGTTTGGTTCCCGTGGGATAATTGAGGTAGCGGCAAAACCGTAATCCACGCGGGTGAAACCGCGGGGCACAGCTAGTTATATATACATCTCCAAAAAGAGCGAGACAACTAGCGGCCTTATCACTAAAAGTGATCTCGGAGCGGGGCACAGCTAGTATATATTTGTATAAAATACCCAGATTGTGTATATACACAATGTAAGTATTTTATTCAAACATATTGTAACTGTCAATCCTTGAGTTGTCAAAAAAACATTCGAACGCACTGAGATTGTAATATCAATGTCTATTTGACTTTAAATTATAAAATGAGATGATTTTCCGTGAGTTTTGTGATGGCGTTACCTTCCACACAAAAAAGTGCCATACAACTTGATAAGAAGGTACGCCCGACGACGATTACAGCCGCGGCGAATGCTATCATAGATCAGATAGAATACATACTAGTATGAAGTGTGAATGCTATGATAGCAAGAATCCGCATTCCCATGAATCCCAATACCTTTTTTTCTTATTGGCTCCGCATTTAACGTGCACTACACCAGTGTCAAATTATATATGTAATTATTCAAGTTTCTACGATACTTAATCCCTAGAAATTAGGGCGCCCTTTAATCACATTAAAGGCCGCCCTAGTTTCTAGTTCTTTGAGAACATTGATATCCTCAAAGGTGAATGGTTATTCTTGTCTCTGGCATGTTTTAGCCAGGTTTTAGAACTGCTCGGAACTTGCATAGTTTTTACACAGCTGATAGTAAGGCCCCAGGCATCCCTTATCTGGTCAACCTACTGCATCCACCGAAAACTAGCCAATGCAACAATGAATACTTACAGTAATTAAGATAATGATACTCGTAGTAGTCAATGAAACTGTTTCATAACAAGAGTTCATGAAATAAGAGTGCAAATGATAAACGAGCCGTAGGCGAGTTTTTTTTATAGCTTTACACGAGTGTTTTAAGATTTTATCTAATCTCATAAAACAGATAATGAAATTCACGTAAAATTACAGCATATGATTGCATTTGTTTGTAAACTTGTAGCGTCAAAACCCAAATGCCAATGACATGACATATAACAACTAAAGGCGAAAGTTTGTCGTTTGTATGTTTGCTATTCCTTAACACTGAAACGGCTAAATAGATTTGAATGAAATTTGGAATGATGATGGCTTATATCCTGGAATAACACATGACTAGGCTAGGCTTTATCCCGGAAAATGTATAATTTCCAAAGGAATAATTGAGGTAGATGGAAAACCGTAGTTCACGGGAGTGAAGCCGTGGAGTGGAGTGAGTACAAAATAAAATTGACGGATTCAAGGCAAGAAATTTGGTATAGGAAAACTTAAATGATGATTGATAGCAGGGCATAGTTTTCAAAACATTGCAAAAAATCAGGCTGTGCCTCAGAGAAAATAGAGGAGCGGTGGCTGTATACTCAAAGGGCTGTGCATATTGGAACTATCCACAGACTACGCCATAGACAAACACATTATATACTGGCGTGCGTTCAGAAGCTCCATCGGCACATACATATCTTGCTCTGACAGCGGATGTGCGGCGTTCAAGAACTCAACTACAGCATTATTTGCTCCACCCAATATTTGATCATGACCGTTCACGTCAACCTGTCAGAGCAAATTATGCTCGACGAGACCATAATCTTTCTACCTCTAGAATCGATCAAATCTTGGTCGGCTGTCAAAAGTGGCATATGCAGTGGTAACTATCATGTGATCCATGAACAATGTGAGTGACTTGTTCTTCTTCTTTTGTGACATGCATGGAGTGGCCATTCGTGAGACATCGATCAAATATTGGTAATTCAATATTTGGCCGATGGAGCTTCTGAACGCAGCCCTGAGAGTTAAAGCTACGCTTTAACTACTGTCATATTGACATGTCGTTGACGTTGACGTTCGTATACATGTGTGTGCGAATGAAATCGAGTGTGTATAATTGCCGGCCAGGGAATTGGCGCCCTGATAACTACCGACCCAATAAATACCACCCAGATAATTCATGACCATGTACGTCGGTTATCAGGTCGGTATTTCACTGGCTGCGCAGTACTTGGCTGCGTATTCCACCCCGGTAGCGATTTTGTTCGGCACGTATTTCCCGACCAAATAATGCGCGGCCGATAAAAGCCACCCAGATAATTCGCGACCACCTTCTATTGGCTGAAATCCGTTACGCTTATTGGTCTAAAATGATTCTTAAATCGATTCTATTGGTGGAATTATTTATTAAATTGTAAGGCTTTGCTCATCATGCGATAGTCAAAATCCTAGTTTTGCTCAATGCTGACAATCTGGAAAAAAAAAACTAAACATGGCGAATGTGTTTGTTTTTGTTTACTTCATTGTGAAATTTCATTGCGTTTATGATTAGTCCATATCTGAAATCTGAATGCTCGTGCAAGAGCGGCACGTCACGGCACGAACGGCAAGTGGAAATCAATCGGTCTTTTCATATGTCGCCAGCTTTCCGGATGGATTGTTCTTATATCTACAACTAAAGGAAGGATGATAGAACCAGACCGAACAAATTACGTAGATTTTAAATGATTGTGTCTATTGTTCATGAGATATAAAAGTTATTTTCTTCGTGGCCTGTGGCTGGCTGGTATCTATAACAAATAAACAACGTGGGAAAAAGTGACGCGTTAGCTGTCACTGTTGAATCAGAATGTTACGTGAGAAGAGATGGAGTATTGATTGTATCTGTACGAACACCTACGCTTGAGTTACCAAGTTTCGAGCTGGAAGTCTCACCCTCCCATGTTCAGAAGCAACCGTCTATTGAACATTGACAAACCTCTGAAAAAATGAAGGCTGTACTATTTGAATAGTTATTTTATAGATACCTTATAATGGTAGAAAAAATAAATGCTTGTTATGTGTTTACTGCTGCGCATAGATTAGTAAGTGTGAGTAAATATGTATGGAAAGAACAAAGTAACCACACATGCCCTCTAAGTCGTCTACTGCTTTACTAGATGTAAAATGATACCAAACAATTCTGTTACTGAGCATTTTTTTTGTTTTTATGACATCCATGCCACCTGTCTTTGTTGAAATTGTCTCAGCCCCATAGAAGCCACCATAATAAAATGTTGAAATTACCAGCTTACATACTCTCACAATAAACACTTAAACAGAGGAACTTTCTGGACTGTATGTATAGTATCGGCATGTCTTCAACACCAAGGATTGCATAACTATTAGGTATCACATTAAATTTTTAATTGTTTAAGTGATTTCCTTGTTTTTGCAAACATGCCACTGCATTGTCATATTCATCTTGTCATATTAAAACTGTAATTATAAACTAACCAACTTTTTTAATTTAATGTAACCATGGACTAGGGCTTTATTCCTGAGCAACCACATCATCTCATCAGCACTAAAAGTACATTTAACTAACTTAATTAATAATTAATTTCTAACAAAAATGTTTTGCTTTGATCATATAGCATAGTCAGACAGAGGTGCAACCAATATAGTGATGTATAATCTAACATTGTATATTAGTGAGAGACTGAACACAACTCTTCTAATATCAATATTCGTGTTGTACATCCTCTATTCACCCTTATACTTAACTAATTGGCTAATGCCGATGACACTTTTCCTAATGAAAACTGCTTGGATGGTAACGGGCTTCCATATAGGTTTATTTATTAAACGATGTGAAGGGGGGTCTTTATTCAACAAATATGTTTTATTTAAAATGTAAATACTATGGTAATTACTCATGTGACTACGTGAGTAATTCTCATCTTTAATACATTCATAATGTGTCAAAACCACTTCAGTTTTACCAACAAAACATCTTTTATTAAAGTTCATCCTTTTGGCTCTATCATTATAATATCTATCTAACATGAATGTCATATATAGACATGAAACTAGGTTATATAGAAAAACTCTAGTGTCGACAAACCACAACAAACTGGCCAAGGGCGAATCAGTCCCGTGTTAAAAACTCTTAAATGTTTTTTCTTTGTATTGAGCTTTTGGTACGTGATCCCGATTCGCACTTAGCAGGTTATAGTTAATTAGCACAAGCACCAGTGCTCCAGGGGCTAAAATTTAATAAAAAGGGCTGTTGTAACTGTTAAAGCACCAGCTGTTTAAACAACAACTGTTTAAAATGATATATGTATCACTAGTGGTCATATAGGTACCAAAAATTACCATGTAAGCCGCTAGTACTTTAATTAGTTACAGGAATTTGTCCCATAATGCTTAATGTTGTGTTCCAATGTCATAGTTCCAAACTGGCGCAGCCTGCGGTAGCGGTCAGTTATTGAATTTCTCGTCTTTAACTGACCGCCACCGCAGGCCGCGCCAGTCTGGGACACTAGTACGTCTTGACCGACAAAAGTAGCAGAGTTAGTCGGTCTAGACATACAACAGGCGTACCTAAGTTAGCCGGTACAAGGGGCAGTAGGTACGTTTATAATCTTATAAGGAGTAACATAACCTACAAATTATGTAGGTAGTTGATGAAGCGAAGGCTGTTTATCATAGAACACTTAATATAATATCTGTTTATTATTGTAAGTGAGCCTAGCCAAGTGATAAATCATTATATACATCGCTGTTCGCAAAAAACCTTCAGTTTAACAAGCTAAATTATGGAGTAGGGATGGGTAAAAAATATCGATATATCAAAATATCGATAGTAATTAGCGATATTTTTTCCCGCGATATATGAATTTTCGATATTTATTTTCAGATATCAAAATCGATATATTTTTAAAGCTCTGCTGTCTGCTCATGCGTCACATTATGATTTTGACCAATCCGATTTCTTAAATTTAGAAAATATGCAGTAGGCTGTATGGGTTTAGTTTCTTTGGTTGTTACAAATACTGGTATGAATGTTTTTTTTTTTTGTTTTTTTTTATGTCAAGCAATTCGAAATTTTTATTTTAGATAATAAAACTTATGTTGAAACAGCCAGATGTGAATTTGCTTTAAAACTTCGATAATTTAGGCAATTTTTATAAATAATTGCAAATTGGGCAAAAAATATCGATATTTCTTGGGGGATATATATCGATATATTTGAAAAATATCGATATTTTTTTTCCATTTGCCCATCCCTATTTTGGAGTATTGCCAGGGTTGCCAGATCTTAAAAAAGTCGTAGGCCAGGTTTAAAAAATTCGTAGAACTGTACTATTTGCATGTGAAAAGTACGTAGATCTACGTAATTTTTTTCTTGAATTGAAAAATAATGAAATTTGTATCACTTTCACACAAAGGGAATTAATTAAATATAAAAGATAATATTACGAAATATCAGCTTTCTGAAACAAATTTCTAGGTATAAAATGAAACGTTTATTCATATATTATTTATATAACATATTTCAATATGTCTTCACTATCTGCTCGCAGGGAAATGTTGGATGCGGTATTTACTTACAAGCTTTTTAGAAATTATGAAGATTGTCCTGACCTACTGCAGCGGTTTTATTATAAAGTTCCTCGGAGATATCCTCGAAGCTGTATCACACTTTTTGTTCCACCTTTTCGTCGCACGTCGTTAGGAGCCCATTCTGTAGTTTCTAGATTATGTAAGATTGCAAACAAATGCAGTGGCGTTGCCTACATTTTTACAGATTCTCTTGGTCGATTTCGCAAAAAAACATCGGATTACATAATCAAGACAATAAGTTAATTAAATAAATAGAAGCACTCCACAGATTTTTAATTAGTTAATTACCTTTTACGACTGCTTACTAATTATATTATATTATTGCCGTGGTGGTACCGGCCTAGAATAGTACTCCCCCATCTCTTCTCGTGGGTGCCGTAAGAGTCGGCTAAGGGATCACGTACCAGAAGGTGGGCAGCAGCGCCTTCTGAGGATTGCGAATCATACTGCGCTCGCCAACCCGCATGCCAAGCGTGGCGAGTATTGGCAAATCCCCCCTATATGGGGGAGGCATACGTCCAGCAGTGGACGCACATGGCTGAGAGAAGAACTAATTATATTTTAAAGCTAGTATTGTGTTTTACAATGCATGAGGTGTTAGCCTATAATTGGTTATGCATTAAGCAATTTTAATATAGTGTAAGGTAGACATTGTATGTATAAATGTTGTAACTGTTGGTTGACCTTAAATAAATAAAATAAAAAATAAAATATGTAAAAATATTTTTTTCCTTAAATACAGGATATACATTATTACAACTAAAACCAAAGCGATGTTGCCTACATAAATTACTTATATAATAAATAAAATTTACTATTTAACTATAGTATTTTCACATAATCTATGTGCCACTTCTGTGAATTCTGCCAGGCTACATAGAAAAATATCTACTTGTTTGGAAATTCGATTCAGTATTACTATCGCGCGTGACATGGGAGCATACTTAAGGAGATTCGTCTTTAGCGTTGGTACGCCGTACTCTTAAACATAAAAAGCGCAAAAACTGTTTTTGCAATTTCTCCACCATTTCGCTGTATTTACGCTCATATGGATAAGTTCGGAAAGTTCCGAGACGTCTTCTCGTCCAAAATACCGCAATGCCTGAAAACGAGGGTCTTCGAACAATGTGTGTTACCAGTGATGACTTACGGAACTGAAACGTGGTCTCTGACTATAGGCCTTCTGAACAGGCTCAGAGTCGCACAACGAGCTATGGAGAGGGCTATGCTCGGGGTTTCTCTACGTGATCGAATCAGAAATGAGGAGATCCGTAGAAGAACGAAAGTCACCGACATAGCCCAGCGGATTAGCAAGTTGAAGTGGCAGTGGGCAGGGCATATAGTTCGAAGAACCGATGGCCGTTGGGGCCGAAAGGTTCTCGAATGGAGACCACGGACTGGCAAGCGCAGCATAGGACGGCCACCGACTAGGTGGACAGACGACCTGACTAAGATCGCAGGCAAGGGCTGGATGCGGACCGCTTCCAACCGGTCCTTGTGGAAATCAATGGGGGAGGCCTTTGTCCAGCAGTGGACGTCCTATGGCTGAGATGATGATGATGATGATGATGGATAAGAATTTGGGTAATTTTAGGTGTGCCAAGATGTTATGGCTTAGTAGAAATCCATGAAAATTTTGCCTTAGCAGGCGTATAAGTTCTTAATATAATTAAACATTACTATTAATATTAATTACACTTTTCTATTTATATGGCTAAGATGATATTATTATGCCTAAGTTCCGTTAACCGCTCCGGTGGGTGAAATCGGAAACTACTTGTTACGTTTGTAGATTATTACTTTAATTTATTTACTTTGTAATTTTTTTTTGTCATTAAATCATAAAAACAGTCTATCGTGAAAGTCATATCGCAATTTTTTGTCTACCGCATGCGATCGACTATTATGTCCACGATTCATTTTTTTCGCTTATTAGGAGTTTTGGCTTCGCACGCCCTACGTCAAGCAAATTTTGGCTTTTTAGCAATGTTATTGGGTCTCGTGATTTTCAAAACTATATCAAATTTTATAAATTCATACGATTAAGTGTGAGTTACACCAAAACTCTAGTTTACGTCATTGTCAAAGATAACTTCATCACTAACAAACGTTGATTACAGATGCATTAACGCACGGGAGTTGCACTATCAAAAAATTTGCTAAAGATAAAGATATTAGTACTGCCAGTCAAATGTGGTTGTGTCCCTAAAGTTATTCAGGGAAAATATATTTTGAGTTGGAACACTTTCTATTTGTTGTCTCCAAATGTCACTTTTACTTTTGTCAATTATTGTGATCTCGGACGGAGGCGAGAAGTTTTGATGTTTAGTTTTGTAATTTTTGTGCGTGGTATTTTTTGGGATATACTTTAATCCAACCGATCTTTTCTTGAAATATATTTTTTTTCCTGCGACCAGTATTATCCACAAACAGAGTTTTATACTTTTTACAGAGTCCTCAAATGAACTACTACTTTCCCACAAGATATCTTGTAGATACTGACATTATTGTATAGGTTTACGAAATATGTCACCTAATTTGTTTAGATTTCAATGTAAAAACTGTTTGCAAATACGCAAACTGCATGGCAATAATAATATATAACAAATTACCTGATAAGTTTAGAGAGTTCATTATAATCAACTTAAAATAAGAATGTTTGACTTCCTTTTGGATAAATGTTATCATTCTGTAAATGATTATCTTAACGAAAAGAGGTTCCATTACTCTACCTATGTTAATTATTAACTTGACATAAATTATGATGAGGGAATTGGATTATTGAACTTAATAACACAATATACCTCGCGTGCGTTCGGCAGCTCCATAGACCAAGCCATAATTATCTTGCTCTGACAGTGGATGTGCGGCATTCACGAACTCAATTAGAGCCAAATCTTGGTCGGCTGTCAAAACTGACTTATGCAGTAGTAATATATCACGTGATTTCTTCTTCTTCTGTAACATGTTATGGAGTAGCCGTTCGTGAGACATCGATCAAATATTGGTCGGTCAAAATTTGGCCGACAAAGCTCCTGAACGCACCCCTATTTGTACGCGGCTACCATAGAGAATAGAAAAAGTTAAGTTACCAATCAACTGTATGCATAGAGGCAACATAAAGCGAATTATTATTTAATTTCGGATAAACTATAAGTCGTTTGGGACCAAGAAGTCAAATTTGAAAAATAAAGAATTTTTATATTATTATAGCCATGAACATTTTTTAACGGCAACCCTTTTGGTACACGTCCACAGACATAATTTATTGGTTAGAATTTATTTTTCACCTAGTTTTCAAATTTGTGAAGGTCGTTCTTACTTGAGATCTTCTAGTATTCTTTTTAATTAGCAGTATATTACATATGTATTGATTTGGGAGATACATGAATTACAAAGGTCACAACCAAAGTATAAAAAAAATTAATACATCATTGAATTCATTTTAATTAGAGAATAAAAATTACATATTTAACTAAGAATCTTAAAGCACTTTAATATAAATAAGCTAGTGGCCCCTATTTTTTTTAGTAGTATATTATATTATATAAAATAGACACACTACATCGAAGATATCCCGCACATTACAATAGCCCTGAGACAGCCGAAAGACAACAAGTCGGTGACGACGGAATAACATCTGAGTTTCTAAAAGCGGATAGAGCACCGGTGCGCAAAGTCCTCCAGAAGTTTTTCAATTCCGCTTTAATTGGAGGTATAACGCCAGGAAAATGGAACATAGACATAACAGTGCTGTTCTCAAAAAAAGATAACACATTTTGCCCAAGAACTGCAGACCCATCATCCTTCTGGGTTATGCTTATAAACTCATTTTGCGGGTCATCACTCCGAAACCGTCTCAATCGCAGGTTTCATAAATACCAGCCACCCGAACTAGCCGGTTTCCCAAAAAGCTACATCACTTTGTACACCACATTCAAATGCTGTGGCAACTTATGTATACAGAAGACCAAGAATATAAAGTAGTTACTAAAATGCTTAGCGTTTGTGAACTATGAAAAGGCCTTTGAGTCGATCGAAACGTGGGCGGGGCTTGAGTCTCTCCAACGATGCCGTTTTGATGATCATCATATCGAAGTGCTGAATGTACAACGACGCCACCGTATTGGTCTGAGTACAAATTCCAGATTCCTGGGACAATTCCATTACAAAGTGGCGTGAAACAGGGAGACGTCATTTCTCTGAAACTGTTTACAGCCGCATTGGAAGAAGCCTTCAAATTTATTTGGTAGAAAGGAATTGGCATAACCAATTATGTCAATGGGGAGTACATAACTTATTTACGATTTACCGACAGCTTTGGCAGAATCGATGGAGGACCTGAGCAAGTTGCTCGAAGACCTCAATCAAGTCACTCAACGATGGGCCTTAAGATGAACATGGATACAACAAAGTTGATGTCTGACAAATACGTCTACTTAGGACAAACACTTCAGCTAAACAGGTCCAACTTCGAGGAAGAGGCCAATCGTCGAATCCAACTCGGCTGAGCAGTGATAACACGTGGAACTGAAACGTGGCTCCTAAAGGTGTGCCTCATTAAGACGCTTAAGTCGCATAACGAGCTCTGGAGAGGGCTGTGTTCGGAGTTTATCTACGGGATCGAATAAAAAATGAGGATATCCGTAGACAAACGAACGTCACCGACATAGCCCGCAAGATTAGCAAGTTGAATTGCCAGTGGGCATAGCATACAGTTCGCAGAATTAATGATAATTAATGCTGATCAGTCCGATAGGTACTTGACTTGAGGCCAGGGACCAGTAAACGGATAAATAACGATAATTACAATGTTATTAGCTATATACCTTTTATCAGAATTTCTTGATTTTTTGTTCCTGTTCCTGAAATCACCACCGGCACGATATGATTTTCGCACTGAATGTGGAAGGCACATGACGAAAGAAACTTTAAGGGTTTGAATAATATTTGTCTTATTTTCACAACAAACCACATATAGATTAATTTCAGTTGATATAACTAGGGGTCACTTTATTTCAATTCACCAAACAATTGACTGAGTCTATGTTATTTAAAATATTTTGAACGCATCCAGAAATTCATGTCCGAATGTTGGTATGATGTGAACATCTAGGGAATTCATTGTGGACTAGACTTTATAAAAAGTGGCTTTCAATTATCAGGCTGGTAAATATAGGGTCGGTAAAGCTCGGGTCGGTAAATCACTGGCTGCGCATTATCGCCCGGTAGAATTTGTACCACCCTAGGAATTACCACCCTGATAATGCGCGGCCTGATAGCTCATGTACATGGCTTTGAAATATCTGGTCGCCAATTATCTGGCCGGTAATTCACAGGCCGGGCGTTATCTGGTCGGCAAGTAACGTTTCCCATGAAATCCGCACTTTGCATGAGTGTGTGTTTAGTCGTGAATGCTGTCCACGAACGAGTAATTTTTGCTTTTACATACCTTTTTATTTTTATATAAATAACCGAAACAGATTGTGTGATTCTTCAGGTGATATAAATTGTGATATGCCAGTGTAATGGCTCGTAATATACCCAGTGTTTTCATCCACTCTGTGATTCCATGCAATAACTCGTCACTTCAGTTGTTTGTCAATGACGTCTGCGTTTAGCGCAGTAAAAAGTGGAATTTTATTTTGTTTGTTATATGTAGTGCAAAATTAAAATCATATGAATTGTGATAACTGATGAGTGTTCGTAAAATGGATGAGTGTTTTCAACTTTGGGACCTTCATTTACCAACTGGTGCCAACAGAGCTGGCTCATGAAGAAAGGGTTAGTTTACCTGTTTATGTTTACTTTATGTACTACTCTTTATGTACCTGATTTCATGCGTAACAGTTATTTATATCCCAATTACGAAATCTATGATACAGATAATTTTATCCACTATTAATTCTAACTTTGTTGATTCATATTTAGGTTATAAAATGGTAATAATTCCTTGGTATGGTAAAGCTTTTTTAATTACGGATAGCAGGTATGTCAATATAGGCATTATATTATATTAAATAACAACATATTATTAAGTATTGAAGCTGGGATGTTAATTTTCTTTTGTGACTTTCTCTTACCATGGAGTGAAGGGAGCGACAGGGATAGCTATATTCATATTATTATCGTTCGAAAGAGATAGCGCTCTACAAATCGTGGAGGTAAAATTCACACATGAAAACTTTTGCAAGTTGTCTAAAAGTCATAAAACTAATTATTATTTAACACTGTCCATAACCTTTACATGAAAGTGTCTTTGCAGTCGTTATATAACTAGTTACATGTAGCTTAGATAAGAATTCTAATGAACATAGCCCAGTAAATCTATAAATTATAATTGCTAATTTGTAGTTAATTACTAAAGTTTGATGTTTCAAGTGTTGAAGCAGACAATATGGACATGTTCTAATGTCATTTTAACTCGTAAATTTTATGGCAAAATTGTATACTTGCTCTGTCATTTTTTGAGAGATAACTCACTACAAATAAAACTAATTTAGTGCATGCATATATGCTCTATGATCTATGTTACAAGTAAAACCACCGGATACAGTAGTACAAAACTGGCAAATATATTATTACTCTCCTTGAAATACTCATGTGCTTTGATAAATGATTTGCTTCTGAATATACTATATCTTAAATATACTGTGGGCACCATCAAACGTGGCAGAATAAAAATCTGTGTATAATAATTGTAAGCAAATTAATGAGTGTGTTGAATTTTACTGTGTTATTTATTGGTGTCTGGGTTCTTGTGGATTGCATCTGCATATCACACTCAGATTAATTGTGTGTAAGGGAACATACCCATACTATGTGACCCGTTTAGAGGGGGAGGTGGCCTTACTGACCAAGACCTCTAGCTATTAAACTATTTAACTAATATTAGAGCTTTAATCTGAGTTGGCTCCCTAGAGGTGTGCCAAGCTCCCACCCAAAGCTGGCAGTTTAATTCTTTGTCTATACTATGTTGCATGAAATTTAAATAAAACATATTATCTGAATGTGTTCACAATCAATTAATGAATCTTCATCAAAGAAGTCTGTTCATGAACCTGTGAGAGCTAACAACAAAAGCATATAAGATTCAATAATGTACCACTTTTTTAAATTGTTTAACATTGTTCTCAATTCATAAGCTAGGATGGTCTATGGGGCCCACAACTGGCTTCTTGTAGACCATTGTGGGACAGTTTGTCAATTATAGATACAAAATGCTATCTTGACACGACATAAACAAGTTACTAAATTAAAAAGATTGTCTCTTATAAATAAACAAAGAAAAGGCAGAACTGTAAGTACACTAAAATTTAACACAAAACTAGCCCAATGTCATTTTATTTTCCTTGGTCCATATCTTTATAATAACAGTAAGAAAGTTATTGTTGGACTAGTTAATTTTAGTAGCAGAGACGCAAAAATATCCATGGGCAGTTGACTAAGCAATCTCAGCTATGATGACACAGAACAACTTAATGTAATCAATTAGGGCAGTTGCCATGTAAAGCAGAGAAACAGTTGACCAGATCATCCGATTGTCTCATCTGACCAACAGCCAATCCATGAAGATTCCTTCACGACCCCCATAGGATAGTGTCGCTCCTCCCTAGGGCTTTGCGGCGCACAGTTTGGGAAGGCCTGAATTAGGCAATGAGTATGTCTAAACAATAACTTTTTACTATGTTCTTATTACACATGCAACTACATACACACACACACACAAACATCAACACCCCATTTCACACTCACAAACTCTGAGGACAAGATATAAGCATCCTTCACAACACTCGCAAACATCTATTCATCCTCCTGGACTTAAACTTTACTCAAATGAACCAATCAAAGGTAAAGCAGAACCTATGGGAAAGAAGCATTTATTAGAGTAGGTTCTGCTCATCAATATTTAAGTTAAATATAATATACTTTGCCCTAAAATAAATTTAATCGAATTCTATTGATACACTTTGTGGTCCACCTCTCGCTAGAAACATGGCATTTTTAGTACTTAAATAGATTTAAGGTGATGGCCCTCTAGACTTAATGAAGTTATGAATAAAAATCAACAGTTAAACTTAAAGTCAGCTTTGACTTCAAATCTACTCCCTGTCTGGTGCTTACCTAATTTTGGTAATATTCTACTTATGCCACTTTCAACACTAATTGCAACTAGAAGAGAATAGTTCAAATTTCACTGAGGCAAATCTGAGCAAATATTATTTAAAGGGGGGTATTTGCACACACATTTGATTTTTTTTTTCAAACCCAAATACTTTTATTGATGAAGAAACGTAATTAAAAAAGTTAGTAAGCCAAAGGCTCTCGAACGAGTGTGAAATTTTTGAGAATGGTCATTGGCTTTTTAAACCCATTTTAAGAGCCCATGGCCGTACCCAGAAATTACCAAACTTATGTCACAAGTACATAATTTAGTTTAGTATATTGTACAGAGATTATGCTGGTACACCCAACGAATGGGACAGTTGCTACATCAATCTACTATCATCATATACATCTATCTCTACTAATATTATAAACGCGAAAGTCTGTATGGATGTTTTATACTCTTCCATGCTCTAATTCCTGGACAGATTTGGATGAAATTTTGTATGAAGATACTTCAGGTTCCAGAAGGCTACTTTTCATCATCTTCATAAATCATCACCAGGAGGGAATACCCGTAGGATTCAACTAGTTTACTATATAATATGACCAATTCTAGTCCTGCCTTGGTTCTTGGAATCTTAGCTACCGTTAGTATGTAGTTCTTCTCTTGAGCCATCTGACACAAAAGCAAATTGTAACAGGAAACTATCGGTCTGACATATTTTTACACACCTCAATATTGTGCATCTCAAGGAAAGTATGATTATAAAAAGAGAATCAAAGTAACAAATTTAATTTTCTTAAAAATCTTACTATGTAATAAACATTTAGTACAGACACATGTAAAGAAATACAATAAGATAAACATTTACTATAAGCACAGTATGGCAACCTAGTTAGTATATATAACCAGTGCTGACATAGCAAACTTGAGATCACAGCGCTGGAGAGGGCTATGCTCATGGTTTCCTCAATCTCAATTAATATCTGTACAATGAAGAATGTCAACTATAGCTCAGCAGATTAGTAAGTTAAAATTGCAGTTGATAAAGTACATATCACTTAGAACTGATGGTTGATAGGGTGGAACAGGACAGCCCTCTGAATCTGAGTCTATATCCAGGATTGAATGTAAGGAGCATATTTAGTGTCACTGTGCCTGACCTGAAAATAAATAAGACTAGTAATTTCATAATTTTAGTGTTTAATATACACCTTACCACATGTGAGTTCAGGATACAGGCTCACCTAGTTTGCAACTAGAACAGCTGTACATACAAGCAATGTAGTCATGCTCTGGTAAACAATAGAATTATGATCCCTTGGATAGTTCGCAGAGCATGTGCATATTATACTCTTTTTTATTTTTTATATACACTTAAATGAAATTAATTTAACTTACTTAAATCTTAATGGCAAGCAAAGAATAACTATCTCATCATGTTAAATTAATGTATGGAATTTATGAAAATCGACTTAGAGCCACTCAACATTCTTGGTCTAGCTTGATTCCAACACATTGTTACCGTAAAGTGATACAATGACCAAACGCCCCACCTATCTAAGATCTATAAGTAATATGAAAGGATATAAGTGATAAGACGAAGATGAACTTTGCGTCTGTTCATCCACTAACTCCTAAGCCACGCAGCATACTTTGTTTACACAGCTTTTACCACTACCATCATGTATAAAAATCAAATTTTTATTTCCGGATTGTTTATACATATATAATAAACAGCATATTGTTTTAAACTTACTCCCACACCCCCGCACTCAAATTCCCTGTGTCGCGGAAGGCATGGACACTTACAAAAACATAACAGACCCGAAAACAAACATGTATTATTCCCATCACAGAAACGTTTGCCCCGGCCGAAATCTGAACTGCGCCCGTGCAAAACGGGGCCGTGTCGCCAGTAAATAATTAAATTCCGCCATTTGCATGCATGTCCATGAGCAAATTTAGATACATTTTTCACAGAATTGCTTTGTTTCCTCGAAGAGTTAGAAAACAGTATGATTTCATAGGGAGAGTCGGCATACACGATTCTTACATGTGTTAGTTCACGGCACCATTCAGTTATATCGGTAACCAAAACAATTTTATTCAAATGGGCTGCACATGTTATCACATTAGCCTAATCGCTTCATCCTAACATATTTCCGGCTACAGTTAAAACGATAATTGTTAAAATAACGAGACTTATTGAAACTTACTACATATACGTCGCGTCATTACAAACTTATATATATATGATAACACTACGCCCCCGGGTCACCCGCGTAGACTACGGTTTTCCTGCTTCCTCAGTTTTGAAGCGATGATAGCTCAACGGCGTCGGCTGTCAAACTGACGGACACTGGTTCGATCCCCAGCAGCGTGAGCTTCCGGTGAAGGTAACACCGTTATTAAATTCCCAGCATGGTAGTAGGGTACTTTCGAGTACCCGCCTGGCTAGCTACCACCCTCAAGTTACAAAAACTGTCACCAAGCACATAGTATGTTCAGGCAGCAGTCCTTGAGAGCCAGTGAGCATTCTAGGTCTAGCGTGATAACATCTTCGACGACATCGTCACTGACCATCAAGTGAGATAGTGTTCAAACGCTAGATCTATACAGGATAAAAAAAATTGACCGTCGGGAACCATACTTTTTCCACTACAAAAAGAAGCCTATGTCAGAGTATAAATATTTATACTGTGCCTATATCCTCGAAGTTCCACCTACCTATAATATATATATACAAAAATTTGTCAATTTCGACAAATTTCAACACTAGGCGTGAAAACGGATCAGACAGACAGTTACTTTCACATTATTTATAATGTTAGGTTTTTTTGTATCCCAGAGCAACCATATTTTTTTTCGAGTTAACAAAAGTATATGTGTTACTCCTGATTAGAAGGTAGGTAAATTCCGAATTCCATTCAGATTTATCAAGCCGTTAAGGCATGATGAGGTAACAAACATACGAAAAAAAACCCATGACTCGTGTCGTGGCTATTATTTGAAAGAATCAACCGAGTTTAATGTTCAAATTTCTTGAATGTCGAGAGCTATCGTACTTCTCCCCAACAATCTATAGAAACTTTCATACACATCTACACTTTCGCATTTATAATATTAGTGTGATAATTACTTACTTCTTACCTACTACCCGACTTCCACACACTTGGAAAATAGGCGGAAAAAAAACATGAAAAAATACCCAGATCGCTTCAAGTGTGACAATAAAATTTGAACAGTTCCATAGATTGCTCCAGGATCCCATCATCAGTGCCTATCCTGATGAACATGGTTAAATATAGTTAACCATTTAAAAAAAAGAAATTGAAATCCGTATTAAATTGGAGTGTCAAAGTTGAATCACCGTTCCAAAAGAGTATAATTACTTAAAAACAAAATTCGTGGATTTTCATATTGATACGACATTACGCCTGTCGTTCGACACAGATAACATATTTCTCAGGTGCTGTGGTCAGAGGGGTCGATTATAGAAGATATGTTTATTATAACCTGTCATCTGCTGGGACCAATTGATATCGTTGGAATACTTCATTTACAATAGATGGGCTCTGTAGAGTAGGAATGTAACGGCTGTGTGCCCTCGCATCAGTCCATGCCTTCCACCATTACACATAAGCTCGCCTCATTTCACTAGGTACATTTAATTCTAGATCTGACAACATTTTCGACCATAACGTCACTGACCCGTAAGTGAGATAGTGGTCAAACGCTAGATCTATACAGTATATAAAGAAAATACCTACGTCTTACAAGATTTATGGGAAGTATACTATATCTATGGGATGGCCCAGCCAAGTACCAACTTAAAGTCCAAGAGCCAATCAATGGCAGCGATTCTAGTGTAGAATGACTTCTGAGCCTTAAACACCAGTGTAAAGTTGCTTGCCTATTTCTATCGGCTACTTTTCGCGAATACTACATAAATATGTGTTTAATTCAACCATCTCCATTTTGTCATCGGTTGACTTGACGCACGGCAATGCGTCCTCGTAAATGATAAATGTACCACCTTCACACATGAAGCGTTTTGCCTTCACTTTCATATTCTCCCGAGTAGTGTGAGTCGTTGCCCGTGCATGTGTTCCCCGATCTTTACAGTTCTGCAATTTTCAAGTTACTACTAAATATGTACCGTACCTTCTTCTATCTGTATCTAACTTCTTCCTACCTCTTTGTTCTGCTAAGTTTTTTTTTGTATGTTACTTTACCTATGTTACTCAGGTATTATGAAGAATTGTAATCGTGAAATATTTTTTGAAATCGGTCCTGTATTTTGTTATTTTATCCGTTGCAAACTTACAAATCTTTCCTCTTTATAGGAAACTTTTGTGACACAAGTAATAATAATAATAATAATATAATAATAATATGGGACAACATTCACACAAGGTCTTCAGGTCCCAAACTAGGCAGAGCATGTACTATGGTAACCTGATGACTGATATATATATACTTAAATATATACTTTTATTTTATTTTATTTTTTTATACATATACACACCCAGACACAGGTCAAACAGACATGTTCATACACACAAATGTTTGACCTGTCCGGGAATCGAACCCGGGACCAGCGGCTCAGAAGGCAGAGTGCTACCAACTGCGCCAACCGGCCAGTCAAAAAAGTCAAGTATTAGTGTAGATTAAGAGTTTTATGTCTTATTGCATTAACAACATGTTAGGCGGAACTAATGTTATAATATAGTAGGTATGTATCTATGTAACTATATATATATATCTACAGAAAAGTTTTGTGCCTCACATGTTTCATGGTCCACAATTAAATGATGACAGAAACACAACGATTTCATAGTACTAATGTTATACAAGTTCTTGATAAGTACTCGTAACATAGGCCGGTTGAAACGCGATAATATATATGTCGTAATAATCAGCATTCGATTGAAATTCGTTAAAGGCTATTAATTAAAAACATAACCGTTTATTCACTGTATACTTACAGGCAGTATTATTGTTTTACATCACCTACATTCATACACATACCCATGTACACCTACATTTGGTCACACTGTAGGTACTCTGCTGCTTATCTCCTGGTAGGTACTCATAATATTATAACAAAACATAGTCAAAGCACTGGGCATATTATGTGAGGAAGAAACTTAGAATAGATTATAACCAAATAAAATTAAAAAAAAGGGTTGCACTCCGGGCGTGCCGGCAGAAGTGAAAACTTGAACATTAACTTTGTGAATTTTTGAATATTTTGGAATGGTTAGGAAATGATTTCGCACGAATTGTTTTATTTATCAGTATAAAAGTACTACTTATCATTTGTGTGGTAAAATACAATATTCATTTATTGCGCTATCGTACACAAACATGACAATACGAGTAGGTATTTAAGTTTATTGAACAGGCACGGTCTGCTTCAAAAAGGTCGTATTATACTTACCAACAAACGAAAATGCTCCTTATTCGTAACATATTTAAGTTTTAATTTTAACTATCTACTCTCCCTCCGTCTTACGAATTTTCGATGACCTCACGCGCCTCATACGTTACAAAAGTGCATAACGCCGCTAAATAAATTTTCACTTCAAAAACGCAATAAGCGTCAATCGACATGCATAATTCAGGGTATCGTAGTTGGAGTTATCTATAGACTAAAAATTTGCTTTTTTATTTATAATTTACTTCGTCTGAAACTAAAGAATGCTTGTTTAATCCTACTAATATTATAAATGCGAAAATGTGTGTGTATGTTTGTTACTTCTTCATGCTCAAACGGCTACACCGATTTCGATGAAATTCGGTACGGAGATATTTCAAACTCTGGATTAAGACATAGGCTACTTATATCCCGGAAAAAGTATAGTTCCCGTGGGATAGTTGAGGTAGCGGGAAAACCGTAATCCACGCGGGTGAAACCGCGGGGAGCTACAAGTAGTAAATATAGCTTAATAATTAATACCTAATTTTATTGAATAACTGAAACTTCTGACGCTCTTATTTTCGTATGATTATGTAGACAGTCCCAACCTATTAAGTTAACTTTGAATTTAGATTACAGAAATAAAAACATACTTATTCTCAAAGAGTCTAGACGGCCGAGTTTGGCTTGGCGTTTTTCCAAACAAGACATTTATATAGGTTAACTTGTAAAGAACAACGTTATCCATTTATAAACTTTTATCAAAATTGACAGATCAGTTAACAAGAAATCCTGGAAATACCTACATATCTTCTATCTGCTTTGAAAGTAGTTTATTATTTGCTTAAAAATGGCGCTAACGTCATTATATAAAAATCTAAACCGAACAATTTTAACTCCAATAAAGATTTAATCTATAAAAACGCCTTTGTAAGACATATATATGGCTTATTAGGTCTTTTTTTGTCCTTATTACTAATACATATTCTCGTGCCGGTAGCGGGCAGAAGACCACCCGGCTATGTTTGTTTTTGTTATTATCTCTAACGAGCTACATTTCGAAGGCATTCCACCCCTCCCCCCACTCCAAGCACGAAGATGCCGAAGGGGAGCATTCATCATTCACTAAGTTTCAATAATGTCGGACGACTCTTCTGACACTTCAAAAATGATCCTATTTAGGAAGACTCCGAGGCTGTTTTATTCATTTACTTATCTTTCTAGTGCGCGTCCTGCTTGCGCTAACATATCCTTGGCGTCGTTGAACTCCGATTCTTGTACGAGGTATAATTCAAACAGTTATTTTTTTGCTGGCAATTTGACAAAAGATCCGGTTTTGTTGAATCTTCTTCGTTCTTCACTAATATCGTTTGTAAATGTTGACGATTATGACATATTACTTTTTGTAGCTCAATATATATAGACTATTAAGTTCTCTGGGTTATCTTAAGTTACCTGAAATAAATAAATATATTTAAAATTAGGTTTTAAGTATACAATACTTACTCTACTACTTAATTTATTTTATAATCGCAACAACTTCTAGATATTATATTTTTTAATGTAAATCGCTAATTCCATTCAATTCCATTATTGTCCAATTCCTCAATACATTTCTATGATTCCATTAAAAAGTATAGGCTCCGTTTATTGCCTCTTTTGGTTTTGACTTTGAATCTAAGCAGATAGAGTGGTTTAAAAGTTCGGTCGATTTTTTTATAACATATATATTTCTATGGTTCTATGATATTCATAAACTTCTTAATACGAATGAATGAATAATTTCTTTATTCAAACATCTGTTAACCACGATATTCCTTTGAAGAATTTCAGGTTGAACGCAATAAATGCATAATGCCGAACAGAAATAACAGATTTTCAGCCACAAAGTATAAACAAAACGGATGATGCACCAAAAATATCCATAATATTCCAGTTGGTCGTGAAGGCGGGAACTTTCGTGAAATCCGCAAATAATTGCAATGAACACGAGGAACTGTTAGCGAATCTCTTGGCACCACGCCCGGGACAACACTCCGGTAAAATATAATCCCACTTATACAAATTATACACTGCTGGAACACTAGCTAATGATTAGGTCAATACTGTGACTGTGCCCTATTTTTATGATCTGGTACACGTAGTGTTATAATGAAACAGACTGGGCATGTGTGTACATGTGTGTTTCATATCAAATAATTAAGAAAATTTCTTGCCAAAATCGTCTCGGAACATGCTTAATATAAGATTTTGTAGCAGTTATTACAGTAGATAAATTTATGTACATAGTTTAATTTCCTAAGTTCAAGTTTTGTAGTTATTGATTTTTAACTCTTATTTTCTTCATATTTTGAAGTTTCACAGAAAATTGTCATTTCTCAAAACTTCAAAATCACAGAATGTTATGAAATTATGAGTAATCACATATTGCTCATAATTTTTTAGAAGTGTTTCACCAGAAGAAAAATTCTAAAAATGTTACCAGTTATTATGTTTTTAAGCCTGTAAACGGTCGTCTGTAAAATACATTTTCGTAATGCATATTTTAAATCATCACGCATCAGGATTTTTCCCACCCTTTCTGCCTGTAAACAGACCCGCGAGCCTTTGTAATGTCATCGGCACTTCTTAAACTCTTAAAGTCGTCATGATTAATTCGAAAACCAGTATGAATATGTAGTACACTGATAGGGTTGGCGGATAGGTCCGTGGCTAGCACATATGTCAGAGTTTTAAGATCGCTAAATGACCACCGATGTGATGACTTAAATTACTCTCCAAATCAAAGAACCGCTCATAAAAATTTCTCTGACGCACATCCATCTCAGTAGAGACCGCAGCAGATTGTATAATCTCTTTAATTAAATCGCACGCGAGCTTTGCTAAGAGTAACTTCGCCTTACTAATGTAAAGCCTAAGATTTTATTTGCTGTTTTGCTCGCGTGTTGTTAAACATATTTAAAAACAATATTTTTATAAACCTGGAAATCTTTTATTATTAGCGATGGTCGGAGGATTAAATACACAAAATGCAGGAACGAGAAACTAAAACTAATATAATTGAATACAGAAACCAATTCATTAACCCCCGCCCCTCGTATATATATATATCGAAGTCTTCCCCCCAGGTGGGGGATTCTTCCCCTTCAGATTTTATGGCCTCAAAGTAATCTGTAAATTACGTTTTAGGTGCAAGAGGATTGCACGTTAAATTCTAAAATGTTTACAATTATTTATGTAATTGTTGAACGTTGTTATAATTTGTTGCCAAGAAATATGAGTGTAAATTACATTTAAAAAGGTAGGAATATTAATAAAGCGTAACAACATTTTCTGCTAAAAATATCTTTATTTGAAACAACAATTTCTGGTAAAACTATATTTTACTAAGAAGACTGATTGGCATATGCGGTATAAAGACAAAGTGACTAAATTTCGATACCTGATTCTTATTTAGTTACCATAAAGTCCAAATTAGTGTACAACTTATGAAAGACACTTAAGATTTAAGGATAAGCCATAATATATATATATATATATACATTTCTCTGTAATTTTGGTGTTGAATATAAAACCGCTAATTTAGCAAATAAATACTCAGTCACTAAATTATTAAAATATCACGGGCTTCTATTTTCTACGATCGGGAATTTCTACAGCTGCCAATGATAAAATAGATGAGATGACATTTCATTATATAGATAAAGATAGACGGTAGGTAAGCCTGCTGGTGAATAAACTTTCAATGAAATCTTCCCCTCCCACCTGTTCCATAGAAATAATTAATTGATTTAAATATAATTTATTTGAATACCTATAATATATTCTTGTAAATCAGAAGTGGTATAAATTAAAAATAAGAAAGAACATGATGTCAAATTTTATTACAATGTTCGTCTAATACAAAAAGGTTTAACCAAGTACATGTTAAAATGAAACATTTATACAAAGACACAAAATGACGGCATAAATTAGAATGGAACGATCTTACGGTATGCAGCGTCGAGCCCAAGCACCTTACCGACCGACGACTGAACAAAATGTGGCGGTAATCGACTGGGCGCTTGCTTTTATAAGTGACAGTAGGACATTAATGTTGCCTGTGACAATGTTGCCACTGACAATGTTTGGCTAATAGCTAAGACGGCCTCTCCTGATATCCTGACGTCCTCGGCAGGTTCTTCAGGCTTTGTTGTGCTGAGAAATGTTCATGTGGCGTGGCTCACAACTCGCAAAAAGGCGGATCGAAGCACCCGACAGCGTCCATTCGTTACAGTAGCAGCAACAGCAGCAGTGGCGGCAGCAGCAGCTGCTGCCACCCGAACTCGTGTGCTACGAGACCCCACCTTCAACAAACAAGCAAAGAGTAAACACACAGCGCACATTTGCCGCGCCAAAACAGCATGTGTAGTTGCCTATTTTTTTCATTCATCACACAATCAAGGCCCTCTATCAGCAATACACTCCGAGCTATACCTATGTGAGCTAAATCTCTTCAATACATTCATCACACACATCTTACTGCATCAGACACTTTTCATACCGATTCTAATATGCATTACGAAATGCCGTCAAACTCTACATAGCCACATTGTCGGAGCTGCGAGATAGCCACAATGTCGGGGCACGAAATAGCCACAATGTCGGGGCTGCGAGTACCACAATGTCGGGGCACGAGATAGCCACAATGTCGGGGCTGCGAGTACCACAATGTCGGGGCACGAGATAGCCACAATGTCGGGGCCCACACGCAACAGGAATGCATCTCCCAGGCTGGAGCTCGCATGTATCGGGTATGCGTCTACCAGGCCGGAGTTCACACGCAACAGGCGTTCGTGTGCCAGGCCGGAACCCACACGCATCGGGGCTGCGCAGCCAATCCAGGGCCCACCCGCATCGAGAATTCTGCGAATAATTTCAAATAACCACATACAAAATTCCATAAATAAATTGGTCTTTACAATTAATTGGTCTTTTAATTACAATACTGCAGCTACTACAATAACATTTGAGCAATCCACTAGCTATTGGTAGCCTAAAGATAACTCAAATGTTCTAACCCGCTACCGGCCGGCAGCATGCCCAGAATGCTACCAGCATTGCCAAGCTGAGTTGCAATGCTGATTCGTTGAGCCAAATATGTGCCAGCATTTTGGTCACGCGTCGCATCGATCAAACGCTCAGATAAATTTTAGAAAATCCGATGAGCTCCAGGTCCCCATGGGCCCAATGTCTCGACCCCAAACGGCTCAAATATGTAACCACTACCTAGGTTAGCATATTTTCGCTGTTTCAATTGCTCCGCCGTATAAGCCGCGGCGCCAGCCCTAACATGTGTCTCAGGAAGATGTGACGGCGCCAAAGTGTCAACGCATGTAGCGTCCCACACTAAAGGCCGCCCTAACTTCCAGGGAATCAGTGTCATTCCGTCAGGTCCTTTACCATCGTCACGCATGAGACCATTCGGTTCAAGAATGGCTGCAACATTGGTATTGGCATTGGTTTTGAACATTTAACCAAAACGTCTATCTTCCTAGGCCTCGGCCTACCTGACCTTGACCTTTAAACCTTCTGAATTATCTACTTCTCTCGGAATTAATTTCTTTAGATTTGTGGGAAAACACAAAAAAAAAACATTAGAATATGACAGTAAATAATAGTCCTCGCTCAATCGAATTTCATACAACTGTCGGTGCTTATGACAACATCTTGCACTATAGATCTATGCTTTCCAGCTTCAATCGTCAGTAGCCAACAGAACACACGCACTTATTATCAAAAAGGGCACAAACATATACACCTACTAAAATTTTGAAAAACATAATCACAGTTGTAACACTACAAGAGCGTTCTACTTTCTGGGTATCAGTCCCTCACACTAGGCGCTATGTGTAAATTTGATTCTAGTAGCTTACAGGAATTTAAACCAACTTCATTTAACGGCGGTATAAAACTGTGGGTACGTTGAGAATCTATAAACGGTCAGAAATTCCCCAAATTAATTACGCTGTTATTTCACATTAAAATCGCATTTAGACAGACTACGCACTGGCTTCACCTGTAATCATAGGAAACATTGGAGTGCGACAATATCGTACATGACGTGATAGTTAAGTGAGCAAACAAAAATGAATAATCGACTCGTAGTAATTTTATTTACAAAAACGTACTGTCCAAACTAGTCAGACCAAATACATACAAAACTGACATTTCCACCATAAACACACTCTAAATAACAACACGTCGGTATCTTTACCGATTAAAATGTAGTAGGTACTTTGTCACACGGATATAACTTGTCATTGCCAGAACTTCATTACTTCATATCGCGTTCTGCCATAACTTATCATTACATAGGTATCTGTTTTACAGTAATACACACACTATGACCAAAAGATACTCATAATATTTATTTTTTTACTAGAAAAACATCTACCTTGATCACCAAATAATAAGAGTGCAAACCTGACAAAGTGATGAACTTTGAGCTACTGTCCGAGTACTATTTCTACAGTCTATATTACTCGTAAACGCGTCGATTACAGCGAAGACCTACTATGGGCTTAAGTTATTTTTTTAAAAAAATCTTACAGTATACCGAAGAGCATAACGATTGTCTATAGACATCCTGTATGGTCACCGCTATAACGTACGAAACAAACAACTAAATCATGACCCCGCAGATTCTGTATACAAAAGGTTTCTCGGAAAATAATTTATCAAAAAAATAAACTCTATCGTCATCCAAATATCTAGTGGCATGTTCAGATATTATCAAATAAAACTGTACCTACTTATAGTTCGCCAATAAACTCACACAATGCGAACACCAAACCACTTAAACACAACAGAGGAATTAGAAGTCTATACCTACTGTCGCGCTTATGCCTCACAGCTTATTTCTTGATCTGTCAACAAGTTTAGTTAGGAACACATTTTACACAAATCTGAAGGTGCACATAAGTGATACATCTCATAACAAACTGTCACACTTTTGCCTAGATTCCGTTCGGCTATTTTAATTATGATAAAATGGCTCATCAAAACAAATTCTCTTGATAGTTTTCTAATTTCAACAATTTACTAGAGCCACAGTCGTTCAAGTTCTATTACTTTCAGAAAGCTCTCAAAAAGTGATCACGTATCACGTGATAATCGTATCGTCTTATAAGAATTTACTACTAGCTAACAATAAAATAACCGTCTGGTACGTACATAGTGACCGGTTCAAGTAGATTTGATATTAAACATGACCTAGCAGAAGCGTATCGACTGTGACCTCGGCTCGGTTACCAAAAATGTATATCTTTGGTACACGCAGGTAGGTATAATTGAAAGACACACCTGCCTACCTACAACTTCTTTTTTTTAAACTTTTTGTTAAAAAATTCATAAAACCTGCGATTTTCTCAAGTAGGCTTAGAATTCAATTCTAATAGTAATTTCTGGCACGTATTGGTTATACCGTGACATCGGTACAAGGTGTATGAAACATAAATTACTCAGAACACAAAAATTTCACACAAATCTTAATATTGCACGGTTGGTGCGCGGTATATTTTCTATATCAACCTACAATTAGATGAGGGTACGATAGGATGAAATTATTTCTCCTAATGATCTTAATTTGAGTTATGTGCCGTTTCTAGTTTGTAGTACCTAAATGAATAAAAGTTTCACTACGCTTAAACACATTCGTTATTTTTTAACTTTTATGGGTATCGATTATTTTGTGGGTTACGATAGCCAACACATATTGGTCACTCTGAACTGCTAGTATATAAGTTGTCATGTCATTTCATAAAGAATATGTGCAGTGTCAACGTTATCTAACACATAGTTTACGTAACGTTGATACATTTTCACTCGCTCACTCAACATTTTTTTTTTTAAAATCACACTTAGACCCCCGCACTAGGATTCCCTGTGTCGCGGGAAGCATGGTCACATGGTGCATCACACACACAATCACAACACACAAACACCTATACTCAACGCACAAATGTTTGCCCCTGCCGGGATTCGAACCCAGGGTCCCGGAGACACAGAAGTCAAGTCACTGACCACTGCGCCCGGCGACCGTCTCTCCGGCGTCCAGCGAACTTTTGCACTTGGTTAATACCTATAGCCCAGTCAACGACACGTTCTACCGATAAATAAGGTCATTCTCACCGGGTTAGCAAGTCACTTAGCCAAATGGATGGTGAAACCAGGATTGGTCATGTGCTCGGAGTAGTGGGAGCAGCCGACTCGTTCCGGTGCCACCTTCCCGACGCAACGGCTCCTGCACGCCGCATGGTCCACCGAGCGACCCCGAGGCGCCCGTACACCAGCACCCGGTAGGCTAGCTAGCCTGCGGCGTCCATTCGCCGCAGCAGCAACAGCAGAGCTCGCGTACTGCGAGAACCTTTCTTCAGCTTCAGGACGTGCCGATGATGAGCAGGCACCCGGCACCAATTCACCGCGAACATCTACGCGACGGGCTACGCGAGCGCGGCCATGCCCGCACACGTGACGTGGGTCACCGACAACGCGATCTACTCCTTGGCATATAAACATCAGAAGAAATTTACTTACGTGAAAATAAAACGAAAATTAAACAAATGTGAAATAAAAGTGGGTAGATTTGTGTCTTTAAAATTTTTCTTTTAATTGTGATTTTACTAGGTCTTCATTTTACTGGTAGACAAGTAAGATAGGTGGGCAAGTGAGACCAACAACCCACAGACTAAATGTACGCGTATGAGTAAGCACAAAGAAAGTTATTAACACGTGATGGTTTGTAATGCGAACAAACGTTATTCGCAGCTAGAGAGATGGCGAACGATCAAGGTCGCGTGTTTTTAAGCGAATCCCACTTCTGATCTTGTAAATCAGAAGTGGTATAAATTAAAAATAAGAAAGAACATGATGTCAAATTTTATTACAATGTTCGTCTAATACAAAAAGGTTTAACCAAGTACATGTTAAAATGAAACATTTATACAAAGACACAAAATGACGGCATAAATTAGAATGGAACGATCTTACGGTATGCAGCGTCGAGCCCAAGCACCTTACCGACCGACGACTGAACAAAATGTGGCGGTAATCGACTGGGCGCTTGCTTTTATAAGTGACAGTAGGACATTAATGTTGCCTGTGACAATGTTGCCACTGACAATGTTTGGCTAATAGCTAAGAATATATATAACGTTCAATCAACTGTCAGCTGGTTGTACTAGATTGTTGAATAGCTTGTATCATAAAGGGTTATGAAGGGTTTTAGAAGTGGCGATGACATTACAGAGGCTCGCGGGTGTTTACAGGCAGAGAGGACGTGAAAAATCCTGATGCGTGTTGACTTAAAATATTACAAAATGTTCTTTATGATGATCTAAGGGCCATTAAAAATTATTACTTATCACATTTTTAGACAATATAAGATATATTCATGTTTCACAAGGATGAGTTGGTACAGAAGCCTAATATAACGGTACTTAATATAATGGTATCAACTTAGATTTGGAAAATAAACATTTTATAGCTTATGGTACCCCTGAGCAGTTATGTACCCCACATTAGGTCTCTTTCGAGCCTGTGTATATAGCAGATGTACAATTAAGACATTTTAATTATCTTTCTTCTGGTGTAAGACACAGTTAAAGCGCATTTGTCGTTGCGCGAGAATTTTTGATAAAGGAATAAGGAATAATTAACAAATTAAATTAAATTCAGGTTGGAGAAGGAGGGACAGGCCAAGAGTGCCATTGCACAGGGTCTACCAAATTTGGTCTTCTGCTCCTTCCCACTGAACCTTGACAGCCATGCAAACTATTGATAATCCTACTAATATTATAATTGCGAAAGTTTGTGTGTATGTGTGTACGAGTATGATTGTTACTTCGTCACGCTCAAACGGCTACACCGATTTGGATGAAATGTGGTATGGAGATAGTTTAAACCCTAGATTAACACAGAGGCTACTTTTACCCTGCAAAAAGTAGGTATAGTTCCCGTGGGATAATTGAGGTAGCGGGAAAACCGTAATCTACGCGGGTGAAACCGCGGGGCGATACAAATATATATATATTATATAAAAAATGTGACTATATTAAGTTCAGTTAAGTACTAGGACTATATGCGGGAAGAAAGTAATTTGTTATTTATTAATAGTATTGCCCAGTTAATGGTCAGCTCTTGTATCAGTTTCTGAACAACCAGAAAGAGCTCTCCGACGACGCAGACGTTAGCTTAACGCGATCCCTTCGAATCACGGAAGCGCCAAGATAAAAATACATTTAATGAATAAAAAGTTTCAATTTATTAAACGTATTATAGTATGATAACGCATACTTAAAGATGTAAGTTATTATAGATTATTATATATATTTATAATCAGAGATGAAAACATTCAGGTAAGTAACTTAGTAACAGAGGATTCTGCCTGGTGTCGCAAAGAAATTCTTATCACCAAACTAAGTAGAACTTCACCTTCACCTTCACTTCAACTTAGAACCGTCACCCATACCTACGTGCGTACTACTCCTAAGTACTACCTACTGCCTAACTTTTGCCTACATACATTGATTTCGATCAAATTTGGCAGAAGAAAATGTGAGAAAATATTGTGAATAACGCACAGTATTCGAGCTAGACTATTATCGACATAAGTTTAGATAAAAGTATCCATTGATTGATACCACGACCGCCGTATCATCCCTTTGATAACAATAAAACGCTTAATACATTACAGACACGCTTGCGAATCGCCAAATAATCTACATATTATATTGGTATAATCATGTCATAAAACAGTAATTTTCAGTAAAATTTTTCATTTGACGCGTTTTAAGCGTGAAAAAATGCAACCTCATTACAGTTAACCGCTGCCCCGTTTTTAATTGCCCGCTTTCATACACGTAATCTCGATCCAGGTGTTTGTTAGATACGTGCACGTCCCCCTTGTAGACAAGGGGATACCCTCCTTCACATGTGTTCTCAGCTCGGGTTCACTACCCTTACCCAAGGAGGTTGGCACGACTTTTTAATGTTTGTGGTTGCGCTTAACCAAACAACGTCAATGAGATGAGGCTTTGCTGATTTTGATCGGAGTACAACAATTAATGACGTTTCTGGGTGCTTACAATTTTACATCGAGAAACATCTTTGGATTGTATTTAAAATTTTATAGCACATTTTTAAAATATTTTTTATTCATTATTTTTAATGTATGGACACCGCGGTGTAAGAAGGTCCCTGTCATTTCTAAGAACGCCTATTTTATTTTTGCGTGTTCAATTAAGAGGTTGTTCTATATTTGACAAGTTCTCAAACACTTATGTTACCTAGCATATATATATATATATATATGTATGTGTGTGGGATTTGATGTACTCGCACGTAGCCGTAATATTATAAACAATCGTATTGGCACTGTTAGAAATCCTTCGTCAAGTTCTTGATTATGAGACAGTAACTCCGTATCGACGATCAAGTCACTTAAGATACTAATGAAGACTTCTGAAACTGAAGATAATATCGATCGTGACATGGACTAAGCGCGTGATTCACGTCAATCCCGATATATTATTATTTAAACATAATTATTATCCTGTTTTACTCACTTCGGTAGAATTCTTGCTAACTCAACTACCATCAGGTGAGCTCACCCTGCCAGGGTGCCAACTCTACTAATTTCATGTTCATGTTCAGTCCAGAGCGAGGCCGACTCGATGCCAATAAGACAACGTCAAAAATCCGTAGTGCGCTAAGCTCATAGCGGCCTGAATCCATGTTGAGCCTATGCTCGGCTTATGTCGCCTATACCATAAATTTTGAACGAAATTGAAAAGTTGGATGCTGACAGACTATGGAAAAAGGCGTTATATATTCAATATGGACGAATTGAAAATAGCAGACTAGGTACCAAAACGGTCAAATCGCTCATTGTGAGCCGATCATATTTCCATATTGAATAGTAGACTGAGTCTGGTCTGCTCGTCTGGTTGCCATGAATAAATAATAATAAATCTTATCTTACTATAATATTATAAATGTCTTAAGTTTGGATGGATGTTTGTTACTCAATCACGTTAGAACGGCTGAACGGATCTGGACGAAATTTAGCACAGCACAGAGATAGATTATAGTCTGGAATAGCACATAGGTGTTTTATCCTGGTAAAATGTATGAGTCCCGTGGAATATTTCATGTAGCGAGAAAACCGTAATCCACGCAGATGAAACCACAGGGCGCTACTAGTAAGTACATATGTTACAATCACGCGTCTAAAAGGCCCGTGAAAATCTTCCAGTCGTTCATCATTCATCCAGATCCGTCAGCCATTCACTAACAGATATATATCCGTCTACCCAAAACTTTCACAATTATACTCGTATATTAGTAAGATATAAATTCGATAAACATTCTTTACTTTAATGATTTCACAATAGGTATCTTTTTTATAATAAACTATATAAAACAGCAGCAATGTATCATCGTCCAAATGATGCCCATTGCTGCGATATCGTCACCTTCCCTGGGTTCCGTCGCGCCCGCCCGTGGGTACTGCGTGTGCTTAACGGTTTCTTAAATTTATTTAGGTACTCCTCTCTGCATTGAGATTTCATAAATTACGATGCAATACAGACTTGTTTCACAAAATCGTGAGAACTGGACGTTACCAAAAATCTCATACGTGAGAACGATTTTAAGTGGTAATAGGTATTAATGAGTCTCGGACATAATTTTTCAATCTATATTTAATTAGTTGAACGGAAAAATTGGCAAAGAAAGTTACTTACAAGCGTTTACCGTCAAATACGTAAAAACAAATCGTCATCTTGTTGAAATATGCAATAATGAGTCAAGAGTTACGCCAATATTTACTCGTATGTTGGAATTTACATTTACACGATTCTTCTCAAGTACATTTAAGTAGATTATCTTTACCCAATAACACAATATATTTCGTAAGTACTTTTTGTACACACTTTCATCACATCAAAGTAGATATACCCAAAGATATATTTGTTATTATTTAAAACGTGTATTCAATTAGCTAGTTACTAAAATAAATATACTAAATTAATACTACTATATATAAATTAATCATTGCTACAATGAGGCATAACTTGATAAGACATAAGATTTCCTTGTTGAATAACATAAATCTCAAACGTTGCATATATATAGGTACATGTAGGTATGCATAATGAAACGGTTTTCCATAACTTAGATTAATTTTCTTCGATTTTGTAACGTAAGTAAGCATTAATTGTATGTAACGGGACATCCTAAATTTAAAATGTCGTATGAAATTTACTCGATCGATATAATATGTCTAGAAGGCAATAATCGATTTTTAATGTTTATTTGTAATAGATAAATTCAATACTTGTCCAACTCTAAAATATCTATCGCCAGTAGACAGGGAAGAACTTAGGATTTTACATTCGTTTTTATTTATAAAAGGGTACCTTAACAACCCTTTTATTTATAAAAGGGTACCTTAACAACGTAATCTAAGCTGTAATTATAATAGTTTGCACGGGTGAAACCGCGGGAAGCAGCTAATTAAAAAAACATGGTACTTCTAAATTAAGTAGGTACCTTCAATATGTCTAGCTAACACCCTCTACTGTCTACAATAACTGTCACAATACCTACTTCTAAACTAGATACTCAAAATAGAACATGTGCTATTTTCAGTGTCCTAACATAACGAAGCCTATTTATAACTCCTTAGGAGTCGAAATCGAATCTATTTTTGGTTCATTGATTCCTTGACGCCACTCTCTATACCTTTGCGTTTGTTATTTTTGAATACCCACGTTCATTATTTACTTACCTTGCGCTCGAGGGGGATCCGACCCCGGTCTTTATTCCTTATTGACGAAAATTGTTTGTTGAAAAGTAGACAACTTTATTTTTGTTTTCATCCAATTACATATAATTGAATTTAGTAAAGTTATTTCGTTTCCTTCAAACCTTCTTTGTGACAAATTGTCACTATGCACTTTTTTTTTGCGTTCCGTAGTGATAAGTAAGTAAGTAGGTACCTGTAAAAATTTCCACTCTTTTTCGAAACTTACACCTTCGTCATTATATATACTGTATTATATATCTATGCTTGTATTCCAACTATGTATATATATATTTTTTTCATTACACTCAGACTCTCGCACTAGGATTCCCTGTATCGCGGGAGGCATGGACACACACAATCACAGCACACAAACATTCAAGACCCGGGACAAACATCGACACTCATCGCACAAATGTTTGCCCCTGCCGGTATTCGAACCCAGGGACCCGGAGACACAGAATTCATGTCGATGACACAAACCACTGCGCCACGGGACCGTCAAATATATGCTTATACTAGAAGCGCCCCACGGTTACACCCGCGTGGATGAAGGTTCCCCGCTACCTCAATTATCCCACGGGAACTATACTTTAGTCGGGATAAAAGTAGCCTATATATTAATCCAGGGTGTAAACTATCTCCGTACCAAATTTCATCGAAATCGGTGTAGCCGTTTGATAATTTTTAATTTTTATTTAATTTTATCAATATCCATTTGGGGAATCATTTAAAAAAATATTATTAACCATTAAACAAGCAAACATTTAAGATTTTTTAATATATATATATTAAAAACAAATTACATTTTTATAAACCATTACAATATTCAAGGTTTGCACAACTTCTGAAAATTTCTCCGTGTTTCAATGAAAAATTACATTATGGGTAAGATATCAGATTGACTAGATATATTATGGCATTACAAGGGGTCTATTGAAGTAGGTTAGTCTACGCTGCTGGCACAGTAAGCAACGTAAGAGGTGTTGTGTTATTATTACATACTCATCCGGTGCAAGTAATCTATCTAATTCTATTGATCGTGAAGCGTGCGAGTTAATGTGATGAATTGTACTCCAGCATGTAGTGTTTTAGTGAGTGTCTCTATCATAGGCTTTGTTATTGTAGCATCATTGCGGTACCAAATGGGTTTTACCTCACTCGACACGATTTATTAATTAATTCAGCGATGACTAATAAGCCAATTCATAGTAATTATTAGATAAATTCCCACAAAATCCTTTGGACAGTGGGAGGGGTTAAGTAACCTCGACAAATATGTATTACGTGACGTAATGAACACCAACGTCTTATTTTCATTCTTTGCTTAATTATATATCCGGTTTTATCCGCCTTTACGTTTATAATCGAAGTATTTCAACCTAGGTTACGGGCATGTCCGATGCCTATCATTGGGTGAGTTTACGCTGCCAAATCAAGGCGACCACTTTCTTTGTATGTTTGCTGTTAGGTATCATTTCAGTTTGCTCAGTTCAGTTGCTTGATTAAATTAAAATTAATAATTTCAAGATGTAAATAATCTTGAGATTATGAATTTTAATGTAATCAAAGCGGTAGGTGAATAATTTGTAAATATCGACCATGAGCAATATCTATTTTATCAGATTATCACGTTGCCTAAGTGTTTTGTTTATGTTATGTTATGCCTTTTCATTCTAACAAAGATCAAGCAGGTACTTGGCTAGCATAACATTATACCGATAAATTTACGGAGGAATTCAAAGAAACCAGGTTTAAGTATATTTGTTTATTGATTGTGTGTGGTTATTGGCTCTTACACTCCGTACTAGGAAATCCTGTGTTGCAAGAATCTGAGTCGCACAATATTATATATAGGTACACAAACATACATAATCCAGAACAAACATATATATATGTTCATCACAGATAACTGATCCACGATGACCGTCAAAATTAAAATGAAATGCGCGTCGTGTTTATCAGAAAATTAACGATTTGTTACTTTTTATAACTCTGGTTGTTATAACTATGGGTCGAAAAACCAGACCTTAGTGCGCTTTTTCTGTTTGTGCCCTTAGCAACCGCAATCATTGATTTTTTCATTACACCATTTAATTTAAAATATACCTTGAAGTATCAAATAGTTACTTTAAATATTTGATGCTATCGTGGTATATAGGATCGTTACACCTTGCCGCCTGACTGGTGCGGGCATTGTAGCATAACGCTCGACCATCACAGTACTTTTAGGCATATACTTAGTTCTAAACTTGTCGATAAAATTGAGTCTAAACTTGATTTTGGAGATTAGCAGGCGACAGACACATTTTTATATAAAAATACTTTTTTTTCCGAAATTCTGTAACGTTCGCAGCATAACGCAAAATACGCTACTCAAGAAACTTTCATATAACTTTTCTGATGCCATGATGTACAAGATTTCATCGATCTTCTTAATGTACAATGTTTTTGGTTTTTTTTCATATTATTAGTTTGCGTTTGACAACTGTCTCACCTGATGTTAAGTGATGACGTTGTCTAGGATTTAGCACGCAAACCTAGAAGGTTCATTCACTCGCGACTTGAAGACTCTAGGATTGTACATATCGGGAAACATAGACTCGGGCAACGAGTTCCATTCTTTGGCAGTACGCATTAAGAAAGTGGAAGCCAAACGCTATGTAGTATGGGTAGCCTACTGTTACGATTCGAGGCTACCTTCACCGAATTATCAAGCCTTAGGTGGAATTCCATTCACAACCTTCTTATGACTTCGCTTCTATAATGATGCTAGGACACGATCGTGACTTCGCTCGCGTGCACTACAGTTACAAAGAAATACCCTTAATTGGATTTGTTACCAAAAGTTAAGATGTAATACATCTGTATGTCCGTAACATAAGAAAAGATTGTTTCCTCGTACAAATTTTCATCCCCTCTTTCACCTCTTTCAAGTTTTATTTTCCTGACAAAAAGTAGACTATGTCCTTCTTTAAAGTCCTAATTACATAACAATATATATCTATACCAAAATTTGGCGAAATTGCTGCAGCTGCTTAGGCATGAAAACATAATAGAAACACAGAGTTACTTTCGCTATTAGTAATTAGTATGGTTTGGGTAACGTTTATTATTATACTAGTAGCGCCCCGCGGTTTCACCCGCGTGGATTACGGTTTCCCGCTACCTCAATTATCCCACGGGAACTATACTTTTTCCGGGATAAAAGTATGTCTATGTGGTAATCCAGGGCTTAAACAATTTCCTACTATAAATTCCCACTATAAATTTCATATAAGGTTTCCTTTATTTATATATCTGCTAAAGTATCCGCAACGTAGCGTATTGTTATCGTAACGTGCAAGTGAAAGTACATTCTTTAACTCTCCTGCTTAGTCTTAACCTCAATCGGCCATTGAATTCTGTTTTTAGTTTCTGAGATTACTTATTACGGTACCCCATTCAACTGTTCAATCTCATTCTGTTCATGTTTTTCGCCATTTTCAATTATTTAATGAAGCCAATTGGCGAAGTGTTCCTCACTTATAAAATATTAAATAATTTCTTTCTGAATTATTTCTTGAAGCGTTAAGTAATCACTTTTATAGTTACTCCTTAGTGTAAGCTTGTCTGTCTGTCTGGCTTTGAACCTAAATCAACATTTTTTTTCGTCTGAATGCTTGTAAACTACGCTACATAATTTTATATAAATCAACAGCGTTTTATGGGATTGTTGGCGTTACAAACGCAGACAATGATTATCTGAACTTCTTCGGGAAGTTTGCACAGATTCAAGTTCAGCTGGTCAGAGTCGCACATTGATATAACATTTGAATGGGTCATCAAAACCAATAGCACGAAGCGCATCTTACTATTTTTAACCATATATGTGAATGTGTATGAGGAAAACTTGTGTACTGTTTTAAAATTTTACCACATTGTGGGTGAAACAATGTTATATCTTCAGACAAATATTGGTTGCCTTGGAACATCACGGTTTTTTTCTATGTACTATAGGTTTGCCACAGATGAATATGGCTAAAGAGTATTTATATTTAATCTCTAAACTATTTTATGTTTTGTTACTGTAGAAGAGAAAAAGATATGAGTCAAAACACACGTTCAAACGGAATCGAGTAGAAACTTGTGCCATCGTTTTTATATTTATCACAAAAGACTTAGACTTAGAAGCATATAGGATACAGCATTATTAAGGAAAATATCATAATTATATTATGCTTGGTGCTGATCCATGAATTCCACACTAGGGTCACCCGTGTTATGACAAAAATATTCGTATATATATACCTATATATACTAAAAGTGATACATACCTAATTCATTTTTATTAAGGTTCAAATTCAATACATTAAAATGTGTTTAGTTGCTAGTTGTGTAGAGGTTTATGTTTTTCGAGTATGTGTTACATGTCTTTGGCACGCTTTGTAGCGGTTAACGGATTGATGGATTTTGACAAAGACCTATATTATACTGGGGAGATACATTAAAATACAAATAGTTGTTATCTACAAAGGCCGAAAGCGACTAGTATCCTGCATGCCAGAGTCGCTGGACATCTTCTTTGTTTGTCTGCCCGTGGTCTCCACTCGTAATATCTTTGGCCCTATCAGCCATCTGTTCAACGTGCAATGTGCCCAGTTCATTCCCTTTAAACTACCTAACTAATCGCCTGTCGATTTCTGTCTTTTTAGTCTATGCACGGATCTTCTCCTTTCCGATGTGATCTCCTGGAGAAGTTTTGACAGCTGTAAGAATTTCATAAAAGCTAAATTTAATTCCTTCATCTGTTTGAAAAACCTAAAATAAATAACATCTACGTAAAGTAGGTGAGACGTTACCGAATGATTAAAAGTACCTAAGCCAGCAACCACAACTCCACCAAGCGATGTCAATAGAAACGATTCGACAGAAGCTCTTATCATTTAACGCTTTATAAATTGTTGGTTGGTTTTTAACTTTAAAATATATAATATTGACCTTTATATATATAAAACAAAACATAATTAAACACAGGGATCAAAAGCTTAAGACAACTAGACCAACTAGACTAGACTACTTATTAAAAGTTAGTCGGCGACCAAAACTCCAATAAACTAAACCAAGCGCTGTAAATGGGAACGATTCCAAAGGAGTTGTTTATTATTGTTAGCAGATATTAAAATGATTGAAAATGGTAAAATATCAACGGTTATATGTGTTAAAAATATAGAAAAACACATGAGTAAAAAGCTTAAGGAAGTAAGATCAATAGTACCTATACCTGGTTATTAAAAATTAGAGAGATTACTCAGTATCAGAGAAGACGCCGCGAAGGAGAGTTCTACGCTCTTGTCGCCGCTCGGACCTGAACCACTGAAGATGTCGACCGCAGTGATCGACGAAACGTCTGAAACAAAAGTTTCACATAGACCACGGCCAAACAGCCCGGAAGCAATACATACAACATGCAACGCCGGCCGTGAAAGCCTTAGAGTTTGTATTAAAAATTAGTCAGCAACTCTTAATAAGCTAAACCAAGCGCTGTAAATATAGGGACGATTTGAAAGAAGCTGTTAACACTTAACGCTTAATAAATTGTTAGTTGGTTGTAAATAATTTATTTTCATAGCTCGTCGCCGCTGATTTATTGCTGGAAGCTTGAATTAATAGTTTCAGGAAGTCGACAGCCCCAGCGAGTGGGGCCAACGCTTTCGACACAAGTCTACGTGTGACATTGCGTTCCAAAATAGGCCATAAAGTCCATAAACAAGGACTTGTCATTCTTGTGGAACATCTGGTGGTTTTATGGTTTGGAGTGACGAGTGATGTCGCCTTTTTTGGGAGGAAGTTAAGTTGTATCATCATCGTTAATAATATGTCCTTATATGGCGTTCTTCTAATTTTTATTAGTGTTCTGTTTGATGATTTTGTTATCATACTTCGCGGCTTTTCATGTTAGTATGGGATGTTGTATTTGTTTTAAGTTATTTGTCTTAGATAATCATGGGTAAACTTATATAATACTTTCTGAGGTTAATATACATTGAAATTGGACAATCACTTGTATCTCTAGGGATACATATCATATTTATATAGCTTTTCTAAAGACAAATATAATTCAGCCCATCCAAGACAACCATATCAATGAAAATTGTTTTAAACGTCGTCGTCAGGATCCGAACCGTTTAATTTAATCTTATGGATCATATTTGATTCTGCATTCCGCACGCGTGTGGATTCACGTAGATATACATTACTCAGAGACCTGAAGAGCACATTAATTTTGTAACGTTAGTGTTCACAGGTCAATTTTAAAGAGAATCTAAATGATAGCAAATAATTCCACAGGATTCAGTCGATGCAAAAAGTTGCTCGGGCACATGCTCATCTACCCAGTTCTTAGAGAAAGTGAAAGGTCGCACTCCCTCTAACTCGGCAACGTTACACGGCCAATGACAAAAGTCTATCTCACAACATACCCCTTCACTAATATAATACTATTTCCAATTTAGCATCATAACCGCTTGCGTGACACACATTATCTACGTCCACACCACGGCTGTGTTGGATGGTTCGTATGAAATTGATGTAATTATATGATTAACTTTATTGTTTCGCTAACTGCATCTTCTTGTGACATTCTTTTATAATGTTATATCAATTAGTGTCATCGTTTGAAAGAGTTGTTTCGTAATATTCAGAAAAAGTTTCGTCTATTGTTTTGTCGAAGTGTAAATGCACACTCTAACGCGGAAGCTACAGTAGGTGACGATCGGGTAACAGCTGACGATCGGTCCATCCTGCCTGCTTTAGGACAAGCCTTATAGGTGGTAGATATACCACCTATACGTACGAAGCGTTTTGCTTCCACTTTCTTAATGCGTATTGCCAAGGAATGGAACTCGTTGCCCGAGTCTGTGTTTCCCGATATGTACAATCCTGGAGTCTTCAAGTCGCGAGTGAATAGGTACCTTCTAGGTTTGCGTGCTAAATCCTAGACAACGTCATCACTTAACATCAGGTGAGACAGTTGTCAAACGCAAACTTATAATATGTAAAAAAAAAAAGCCCAAACCAACAAAATAATCATTGTAGGTACTTATTTCTACTCCATTTTCATTTTATTTAATGTTTTACATTTAGAGTAATCTAAATGTAAAACATTACATTACATTATTAGGTAACTGAAAACAATGCGCCTCTTTTTCTTCTGTACCCATTCATGTATATTGTATGAAAGTGTTTGAAGAATGGACGGTACCTATACCCCGAATAACTTGTGTCAGTGTCGCCGTATAAACAATTGAACATCACACCCATTGCAGATACAGACTATCAATCGTCTGTGTCATAGCCGTGCTAGATAAATGATAGTTAATACGGAGTTCGATTGTTTCACGCAGCGATGCGACCGCGCTACTATTGCGATAGTGATTACAGCTCGGGCAACTTATACAGGCTATAATTGTTGTGCTATGTTGAATTGATCGTTCGAGCGAGTATGGACTGCTGTTAAAAATTATTTGAGCTAAAATTATACAAACTTATACTGATCTACATAAAGTACCTTGGCTGCCCCGATTTATTTATTACTGTAATGTATTTTGAGATACGTCTGTGTTGAGATTAAAATCGAATGGTTCAGTACGTTTTAAAACGAAAGTGTTAATCCGTAGTAGAAATACGACTACGTTTATTCTACGAGTATGTGTTGAATCCACTCCGTAATCCATTCTTGTCAAGATAAATCTTCTTACATTTAAACTATGGTATATATTATATTATGTATAAACATAGATACATATTATATTTGTTTAAAATTATATTGTATTATAGATTTTTCTACCTTCACACTCAAGCCCGAGGGACATACATATGGCCGATTTTCACTAGAATTGTTATTATTGCGTGCGGCGTCTGCTGTGTATGTATTGGGTAGCGGTAAACAATATGGTCATTTATATTTATATTTATGCTTCCACAAACACCTTCAACAAAACTATGTCGTTGGGCAGAAATGCTGTACCTTTTTTTTTTTTTTTTTTTTTTTTTTACGTGGGGAAAATGCATTTACGCACTTCCACCTACCGGGAAAGTAGGCGGGGTGTGTCGGGCTCGCTCGAGCATCACCGCTCCCTGGGGGGCCTCATGGCCCCCAACCCTAACTGCACCCACAGCAGCCAGGGTCCACTACCGACTAAAACCCACGGTGTCCATCGTGCCGCTAGAACGGAGGGAGCGCGGGGTACATTTGCATACCGCGCCCCCACCACAGCCGTCCGTTTCCGGACCCCTCCAGGGGGGGAGGATGACCCTCCCCCTCGCGACCGTGCCGGGACCAAGAGCACGGCCGCACCACCCCGGGGACCACACAGTGCAAGGAACGCCAGACTTCCCACATCCGACGCTCGTGGTCCCCTGCGATGGGCCAGATGGAGCAGCCCCATCGCCAGCCGCTTCGGCCGCCACCCTCCGACGGCGGCCATATCGGCGCCACAGCAGGAGACGAACTGAATCACTCCCGCCGCAGCGCCTCCTCAGCTGCAGCACCGTCCAACACGGCGCCGCTGCCCCCCTCAGTTGCAGTGCCTTGCAGCAGCACCGCAACCTACCGTCAAGTGGACCGCTCCTCGTCGGCTTGGCGAGCAAAGCCTATCGGGAGCAGTCCCGGCCTGAATATAATAAACATACATAAATAAATGGATATAAATAAACTTACATAGATATGAGACACGCGAGGCGCCGGACGATGTCTAGTTACGTCTAATTCAGAGGAATTAGACCAAGAACAGGCAGCACCGCGAGAAGGTAATCGCCAGACTTGCCTTGAGGATCATCACGACCTGCGCTTCCCCCAAGACCGTAACCTCCCTACCCATCACGGGATGAGTAAAGAAGGCCTGGACTTAACCAAAACAAGCAGCGTGAACGCGGCAAGCATAGGCATAGCAACTATTTAATGGATAAACCCAGACCCGCCCAGAAATGCTGTACCTACTGTACTCTACACATGATGGTTGAACTACGTTCAATTGTTTTTATGTTATCATACGAATATGCTGCGATCTCGATATTAATTCATCCGTAAGCCACATATTTATTTATACTTTACAAATACCGATTGAGGAAGTGACCTTCTTAGATTCTCCGCTGCCTCAAACTATTAGTTTGGTAGAAATCATTTATCTAAAGATGTACCATTGGCGTAATATAGAGTCGCTAATTGATTAAATGTGATAACTAACTCAGTTGTTAGATTTGAATCATCACAAAAAATAACGGCTACCTAAATAATCAACTAGTTGCCTTAATTCTTATTCTTATCTATATCTATGAAACCGTTATTAATAGGTAGGTAGTAGGTAATTATTTAATATATTTTAAGGCTCTCTGGGAAACAACTAACGATTCGAATGAAAGTTTTTGTACATGGATAGGTATACTAATCAAGGTAGACCTAAAAAAAAAAAAAAAAACCTGTTCAATCCTAAACACGCTGTACTTGGTACCATTTTGAAATTGCGGTAGCTAGCCGGACGAGCATTGGAAAGTACCCTACCACCATACTTTTGATTTGATAACGATGTTATCTACCTGGACTTATAACGCGGGATGCAACCCTTTTCCAATCAGTCTTTGTGTTAATCATTAGGCAACGTTGTCCAACGGTGGACGCTGGACGCCACGGTGGACGCCACTGCTGGCCTAAATCATGATGATACTCAGATAAAGATGTGCATAGTTTATATGTGTAAGGTTAACACTGATAATTTATTCATATGCGACCTCGACTACGCATACTAACTGTGATATATTCCACAACTCACCCCACTGTTTGTATTGACACTATGGTTTTTGATTATTATGATAGCTACCCAATTGCTTATTAATATGCTACATACAATTAAGTCGGGTGAGATGCAGTTAATTTCGTGTCAATCTGTTTGTTAATATATGCCTAGTTAAATTAATTATGTAGACATTATCGTGATGGTTTTATTATGGTTGCTTTTTAGCTCGCGCTGAGTTTATCTTTGCGATCTTTGCTGATCCTGATGATTGACTGGGGTAAGGAACTTATACTCCTGTATGACATGGATAAGTGACCGCTGGTGACATTTTATGTACAAAAAAAGGAGAATAAAAAATTTGTGTTACTTTATATATGTAGGCATTCAAACTTAATTACAATTACCTAATTATTTCGAATGAAGTAGTAAAATAAAATAAACAGACGAATTCATCCAGTTTCTGATGATCAACAATATATATATATATATATTTAAATTTAGTCTTTAAAAAACAACATGACCCGTTTTATGCAAGTTTCCCTGTAAACATACATAACGAAGATAAGTATTGCATAAATTCAAAGACTCACTTTATCATTACGAAAAACAGCTGATTAGTAAAAAATACCAGACTCTTTGAAAGAAAGAAAGAAAATTATTTATTTCTGACTTATAACAACACTACATACAATACAAAAGAAGAAGGGCGCATTTAGGCAAAACGTAGATATAATTTACAATTCTAGGTTATGCTAGGATCCCTGTATATATATACTCATAGTAACTAACTTCATCGGATTATTGCTACTAAGTAGAATGCCTAGAATATCGTTCAGACGTTAACAGTTAATACTTACATATAGCCAAAAAGTTACACTGAGTATTTTGTATGATAAATATAGTAGCGAATCGCATCTTGCATACTAAATAAGTCCTTGACCTGATCTCTTTTTTATAGCATCCTCTATATTATACTAAAGTATCTAGATACTACATAACTTCACAGACTCGCATTATCTCTACGAAAAACATTGGATTGGCTAGAATATTGTACGAAGGCAGTATACTATCAGTTAACGCATACAAAAAACAGCACTGAGTACGAATATTTTGTATGAAGAATATAGTAGCGTATAGCTTTTTGCATACTGAACGAGTCCCAACTTGCCACCTTTTCGCTAAGATCCCTACATACAGAGAGTAGACTTCGTTACTTCAAGAACTGATTTTAAGTGGCATTATGCACTTCATGTTCTTATAGAACTCGATACTATAAGTACATGGAAATAACGAACAATAATTATTATGATGGCACTTGTAATGAAAATATTTTATCACACATGCCAGTTTGTGTCAAGAATCTCTATGGTTTTTCACAATTATACTGTCCAATTTCAAGATCAACCTTTTAAAGATCTTGTAATGAAAATATTTTATCACACATGCCGGTTTGTGTCAAGAATCTCTATGGTTTTTCACAATTATACTGTCCAATTTCAAGATCAACCTTTTAAAGATCTTGTAATGAAAATATTTTATCACACATGCCGGTTTGTGTCAAGAATCTCTATGGTTTTTCACAATTATACTGTCCAATTTCAAGATCAACCTTCTAAAGATAAAATACTAGTTGAATGAGTCTTTAATTGCTTTAAATGATTTTCTGTGTTGATACGATGATATGATTAATTGTTTACACAGGTTGAGATACAAATAATTTGTCGGTTTTTTAAAAGTTATTCGTGCTATATTGCACGAAGTGCATTGTTTAAACGACAAACTGTTGGCATCGTCATCGTATTAACAATTGAATAAAGCATCGAGACACAAATAGACTTTCACAATTTACCCGCAGGACATATTCTTGAAAAATTCCTAATACGCTACATGTGTGGCTATAAACTTTCAAGAGCTCCCACGATTGCTCCAAGATTGCATTATAGATCCTGACCTGCTGTGCGAGTATGGATCGTCAACTCGATAAAATTCAACAGTGAGTGCTTGTTGAGCCACGGTGATATCCGCGCGGTTTGGTCATCTCCATAGTAATAGAGCCGCGCGGGTGCCGCACGATTCACGTGTTGCCATGTCCGAACAAGCATTATCTGTCAAATTTTATCGAGTCGACGAACCATGCTCGCAGCCCTGATTAGGCCAGGCCACCTGGGAAGTATAAGTATTTCCTTTCAAACAAAAAAAGACTTTTCCAAATCGGTCCTGGGTCTTCGAGTAATCGGAGAACATGCATGAAAAAGATTCCGTTGAATTGAGAAGCTCCTACGTTTTTGAACAATAATTATTGAATAAACTGTATTTTGTCATTTTTTCTCGATAAATGACAGTTAGGACTTACTCTGTATATTTAATTTGTGTGTGTGATCCATGCATATATACTATACTAGTAGCGCCCCGCGGTTTTACGCGCGTGGTTATGATTGATGATGATGATGATAAGTAGCCTATGATTATTCTAGCCTGAAGTATCTACATACCAAATTTCATCCAAATCCGTCTAGCCGTCCTGGCGAAATTGAGTAACTAACATCCATCCAGCTATCCATCCAGACTTTCACATTTATAATATTAGTAGGATAGGGTAAGCTCTGCACTATCATGATTCCACTAAGACACTGATATTTGGTAGTTTGTATGTAAAGGAGCCGCGTCGTTATTTATAGTATGCGAACATTATGTCTTAATTTATTTACCCTTATATTAAACGATATCTATCATCCCTTCGAGTTCAAAAGTACGGACATATTTTGCAAACCATTCTGGCAGTTCAGCAAAGGTCGTTAAGAATTAAGACTTCCCAAGTTATCATCATAAAATATAATAATTACCTATTTATTTGACCTTGCCGCGATTCGCGCAAATGGTATTCATTCGAATTGTTACTTACCGGGTATGTTTATTAGGTTGAGATTGTTTTGTATGACTGCGAGTCGTTGTATGTTATCATTGTGATATAAAATGGCAACTAAAAACGCTCCATTGTAGCCTTCATGCAGAGGAATATTTATAGCGATATCTTATCGTATCGTGTTCGAGTTGCTATTTAAAATTTTGATCTTGTTCTAATGAAAACAGTAGACAATCGACGGTCATACAAAATGTATGTATGTTAAAGTGAAGGTTTATTATGAACGGAGGTCCATGCTGTTTTGAAAGAATAAATCTTTGCTCTACATTTTTAATATTGAACAATGGTTTTTATGTGATTGTTTGTCAAGTTGTCTTTATGTATTCATATACTAATTTTATATACATAAATATAATTAATAAAGCATAATTTAGTAAATTTTGTAAATATAGTATTTAGACTTAGTTCTTTATTTTGGTTAATACCTATTAGTCTCGCATTTCCTTACTACTTTATCTTTATTTTCATTTTATTTACCTACTTAATCAATTATAGTTAAACTACTTCGGAAGAGCGGGATCCTCTAACACTAGTATTTCCATACTTAAAATAGGGTCCCAAACCAATTAAATGTAAATTAGATTAAGTTAACTGAATAAATGATTTGTATTGTATTGTATTCAGTGACAAACAAGCATATGGTCCACCGGATGGTAACCTACCGCTGCCTATGGTCATCTGCAATACCAATTGTACCTATTTTGAAAAGACCAAATAAAGTACCGTTAAGGACATACCGAAGATAGACTGTCGTTCCTCATATAGGTAAACTGTTTGGGGTAAAATAGGCTGGTGAAAACGGCTGGTGCGGGACGGTCAAGCCTTTATACATGAGGGTGAACACTGAGACGGTGTGGAGCCGTGCGATGATAAAACAGGCTGGGTTAGGGAGCTTGCATAAATTATGTGAGGTCATGTTAGCCTCCCGTCTCCCTTTGGTGAGATGTTGTCAGATTTAGCTGGACCCCCTCTCCCCTATTCTCACGTGAGATTTGACGAGACCACTCTCTCCCCCACGTGAGATTGGGTGAGGTTTAGCTTGACCCCCCTCCCTCGGCTGAACACCTCACGTAATTAATGGACGCCCAAGTTTGGAGCACCTAATATTATGTACATATGTGCTCAATTTAAAACAAATATTGGACTATACTTAATATACGATTAGTTGGTTATACTTCTATGTGATATCTGACTAAAATCTTTATGAGTTTAGTCAGATTTCCGCCAACAATACAGTTTCAGGAAACATAGTGTGTCCATAGACTCACCAAATAATAAACGGAATTCTAGTGAACGTATTCAAAATACCTATGTAGTAGGTATATATAACATATAATTTATGAATTCGATATGAGCGAGAAGATGTGGTGAAGGCTACAGGAGAGTGAAAGAAATAGACGTACTTCTGCATTCTAAAATGAATTTCGGATAAGAAAACGAAGATATATATTTTTTATTTATTAGAAATAAATAAATATATAGGTACTATAGATTGTTAATATGACTATCAACGATTTATGGACTCGTCCAGAACTCTTTTATTACGTTCACAATCGCGTTTAGTAGGTATACATTATTCATATTTAAAAAAGATTAGCTCAATAACAAGAGTAATGAAGACCTTTATTAATTAAATCGATTCGTTATCAATAATTCGATTCGTAAGTAAAATTAACTACAGCCCTATCGCAACTACATGATTATTCACATTGCCTTGTTTTATGCATACTCGTCAGCTTATTACATAATAGTATGTCCAGAGCAAGTATACAGGTACAAGTAAATTAATGTAAGTGGAATATTCCCATTCGCCAGTAGAAAGAAAAAACAAAAGCTATCAATGTGTTTACGTTCCGTGGCTCTAGTAAAATTGTCTATCCCCTTCAGGCTTCAGTGAACGTGCCTATTTACTTTCTAACGTCAATAAACCTTCTCAATATTCAACAGTAGTACTAAAACCCGCGTAACGTCTACGATTCACGATTCCCTCTCGAACATAATGGATGTGCGACTTTACTCACACACCTCACTCACACCAATGACCTTGCCATCGTGGCATGTTAATGAACTGAGTTTATATCTAACATGATATGCCGCGTCCAAATTAACACTTTATCACCTTCATGGTACAGGACAATGATACCATATGAGTGTGTAGAATACCATTACCGGTTCATATCATAAATGAATAAATAACCATTGATTTCAAATTATGTCATAGTATTCAGTTGCTTACACTGAAATACAAAAGACTTATATCAGTTTAACATACTACGGAATACTATACATCTGGATGTACGAATGTATGATTTTTTATTTCCATATGTAGGTATTTCAGCTGTTTTTGAATGGGGTTTGTTGTCATAATACCTCGTGTTCATTTATTAGTTTGTCTTTGTTATTATTGTATCCACAAAAAGTAAAAAGACGAGGAAAGTAAGAAAAGGAAAGAAAAAGAGGAAGTAGGATTGGTGGAACCAATCCTACTTCCTACAAATATTATATATGCGAAAGTTTGTGTATATGCGTGTATGTTTGTTACTTCTTCACGCTCAAACGGCTACAACGATTTCGATGAAATTTGGTATGGAGATAGTTGAAACCTTGGATTAACACATTGGCTACTTTTATCCCGGAGAAAGTATTGTTTCCGTGGGTCCACGCGGGTCAAACCGCGAGGCGCTACTAGTAAAATATAAAAAAGATATCCCAGCTTTGTTGAAATGATCGTTTTTACATTTTATTGTTAATAATCATATTGTCTTCAGAAGTATCTCCTTAGCAATCAGAGATGGTATACGTGATCGTACCAATCATACATGATGTCTTTTTTTTTTGTTTTTTTTTTTATTCTCAATAGGCAGGCGTTTGACTACCATCTCACCACTATGTCACAGGAATGCTCATGTTTAGTTAGGATTGTTAATTTAAATAAGATAAGTATATCCGTCATATTATAAAAATAGTGCCGTGCGAAGCCGTGGTGGTACCGGCCTAGAATAGTACCCCCCCATCTCTTCCTGTGGGTGCCGTAAGAGTCGGCTAAGGGATAACGTACCAGGAGGTGGGCAGCAGCGCCTTCTGAGGATCGGAAATCATACTGCGCTCGCCAACCCGCCTGCCAAGCGTGGCGAGTATTGGCAAATCCCCCCTATATGGGGGAGGCATACGTCCAGCAGTGGACACACATGGCTGAGAAAAAAAAAAAAAAAAAAAAATAGACCGCCTAATCACTTAACACTCGGTGAGATAGTGGTCAAACGCCTGGCTATACGATTTATAGTTTAAAAAATATCCTTTTAATAGACAACATTACATTTAAACAACATTATGTACTTTTCCGTATGCCAATACCTACTTGTACTGATTTAATAATAATATTGTGTGTATGTTGATGAGTCTAATGTGGAAATATCAAGGGTCGTGTGTAGTTTATGTCTCGAACATTTCAAAACAAAGTATTTCGAGCTAAGGGACGTGCTCTCCCAGGGGCGCAGGGTACACCGCAAATCTGGGTCCAGAGAAATAGACAGCGCTTTCCAATATTAATTATACAAAACATAGACCAGCATCATTTGAGGAAAAACTAATAAATACATATCTACCTGATTTTTTATCATACCAAAAGTGTTAGATCAAAACCAATGCAAAGATTGCCCATTATATTGAGAAACAAGTACCTACATAGATTATCAATAACCTAATTTGCCAATTGCAAATTAGGTTATTGTGTGCACTCTGGTAGTGAGTTCCTTAACTCTTATTATCCCTCCCATTGCTGTTAAAGCGAAAGTATTGTTTCTTGTTGTCATGCTTAAATCGCTGTATTCATTTGGAGGAATAAATTACAAAGTCTGTCAATTGTCGTGTGTACTAACAATCGGAGACATTTAAAAGCTTCGCTAATATTTAGATATATAATTTTCAATTCAAATGTAACATTTTCGAAGTCGCAGTTGCTTGAAGTCAAAACGATTCGAAAGTGGTGGTGGTATATTGAAGTGATTTCAAATGATTTGATATCGATTCCGAAGCAATGCGGTTAGTTCTACGATCCTTCGCTTTCCCATGGCTGTTTGCCGTGCGGATGGCTAGTTCCCACGATGGCTATGCATGTTCCGCTCCCAATTACAGACCACTTCTTATACGCCTGATTATTTTATTAGCACGCTGCAGTATTTCGATTTCACTTACAATTTGAATTGAATTGTATATATAATGACTCCATTGATCTCTGCCGTAGCTTAATCCATGCGACCAGAATTCGTCGTAATAAACACAACGTATCATCAGTATCAGAGAAGACGCCGCGAAGGAGAGTTCTACGCTCTTGTCGCCGCTCGGACCTGAACCACTGAAGATGTCGACCGCAGTGATCGACGAAACGTCTGGAACACAAGTTTATGTAGATCACGGCCAAACAGCCCGGAAGCAATACATACAACATGCAACGTAATTTAGTATCATTGTTGAAATTCATGCTCACTATCACTTTATAATATTTAATACGGGTTCCGTGTTTCGACTAACGCATCGTTCTCACTATGAACGGTTCCGAAAGAAGCCGAAACAATTGACGATCGTGAAACCGACAACGGCTCGTAAGTTTTCCCGTTATCTCGTATTAAATATTATACAATATTTTGGTATTTCTAACTCACTTGATGCCTAATGCCTTTTAGCAAATTGGTATATTCCCGATGTGTACTATTCAATTGTGCTAGCGTAAAAGTATAACAACGTTTACATATAATTATCCGGGACAAGTGAGTTAGGTGTGTAATACAAAATTCAATTTAAATTTTCTGCGGTTTTAATTAGTTTGCGAAGTCAAATTTCGCTAACTTCCCGTGGTTGTAATCAAATAAAAACGTATCTAACCGTTCATAATGGGTACGTGTTTCAATATACAAACAGGTCGAACAAATAACTTTGTACCCACGTTTTGGTATCTATACCCAAAAGTTTTCCCTTCCCGTTGATAAGTAAGTACAAAAGTAAATATGGACCAAATCTACTGTTCGACTTCAAAGTTCATGTTAGCTAGTGAATGTATGAAAGTTACGATGTTATAAAATGGATGACGTGTTTTTCACCAACAATATTGGTGTACTTAATTTGTATGAAGAGTGGGCACACTAGTGGGCATTACTGCACACTAACGCTCTATGATATTATTGTATTTTCTATATTCTTAAAAGTGTTCGTTGTTGGTAAGCGCATCAGCTGAAGCCTGTTTTTTTTTTGATTAGACAATTTTTAATGTATAGCGGTGAGCCGCACTTTGCCATTTTTGCCATTTGATACTGCTACATGATTAAATTATAAGAACTGCCGATAGGTTTAAGACGGAAATGGGAAGTAAACTAAGAATTGTCTTTCCCGAAAAAATAGCAATTTTGAAAAAATAATCACCGTTGTGTATATTGATTTTTTAATAAAATCATAATTTTTCGATTCGAGCAACAGATATAATATGCGTTTTATTTCGTTTCTAGCAATAGACTAGATGTTACAAAAAATACGTATTATAGTATTTACAAAAAAGTATTGGACAATACTATACTAAAGTCTGTCGCGTCAGGTAAGTTGTTAATGGTTACATGGGATTTTAAAAAGACAACAAATTATTGAATTTGTTTCCGTGGGTGCGACACAAACGAATCGAATGAGTGCGATTTTTATACTTCCTCGTATGTATGTTAGAAATGACTAAATGCTGTTTACCACATGGGGTATTTACGGCGTCACCGGACTTTTGGCGAGTGCAGAGGGCACTCAGCCGATTTTGGGTTGGGGTGATTGGGGGGGTGCGACTAGCGCAAGAGCACCTCAAGGGTTCGGACCTCGGCTTAGGCTATCGCCTAAACGAGGTAGCGTCTGTGTGTGTGGACGTCGCGGAATAAGGCGCGTCCTATCGGTTAGAGAGCCACCAAGCTGTAGCTGAGTGATGAGTGATACGTCTAATCAGGGGTATACTTCCTCGACAAATAGATTTGGTATTTATATCCAGAGTGGCATCCATCGCGGTCACTCCGCCGCCCGCGCCGCGCCGCGCCGCGCCTGCCGTTCTCCCGGTTGTCGGAAGTGGACGGTGCATCCCGGCTCCCATTGTGAATGTAGAATGCGAACGTGACCGACCCGCGTTAACAGCCAGCTTTATTATTGCATTTTAATATTAACGCTTCTCGGAGATGCTTCTGCGATGTGAGAACGTCTAGGTTGTAATGTTCATTGTGTGATACGACAATTGAAGAGACAGGCGAGAGACACGTAAATAAGTCCTTACAATACACTTATAGATAGTTTCCTGGCTCAGGCCAAGAGTCACTGAATTTCACCCATCGCTCAAGTGAGTGAAAATTAAGTCTGTGAGGCGCAGTATTGTGATAAAGAAATTTAAGAAATCCCCCCCTTTTTGAAGTCGGTGAAATGGATCATTTAGGAAAGTAATAAGTTTTCTAAACATGATGTAAACTGTGGCCCACGAGTAGTTTCCAGAAGAAGTTGTTTAATTACATAAATTCGCATATATTATCTGGACGTATTGACCTATAAAAATTATATGTATAAATATTCATTACATAGGATTCAAGTACATATATATCTTTTTTTATTGACTAATGAATACCGCGTTCTCATTAACAATAAATAAAGATATAATATAAAATAATATACAATACAAAGCATTGTGATGGGACATTTTATAATACTCGCTTGGGTTAGCTGCCATGAAAATTAAATATGCCATCAGACATCCAGCGTGTGCGGCCAGTTGTCCTTGAGGGCCAATCGATTTCAGTTATAGTGTGATGTGCGATAACATCAAGTGAGATTAGTGGTCAATCGCTAGCCAATACTACCTATGTAAGATTTTTTTTTTACATATAAGTTTTCGTCTGACAACTACCTCACCTGATGTTAAGTGATGACGTTGTCTAGGATTTAGCACGCAAACCTAGAAGGTACCTATTCACTCGCGACTTGAAGACTCCAGGATTGTACATATCGGGAAACACAGACTCGGGCAACGAGTTCCATTCCTTGGCCGTACGCATTGAGAACGTGGTAGCAAAACGCTTCGTACGTATAGGTGGTATATCTACCATATATAGCGATGGCGAAATGCCGTACGTCGAGTCGATCGGTGATAGAAATATGGTTCCGTTTTATAAATTCCAATGGTTTGTTATTTAAAGCGGAACATCACTGTATACTAACGAGTGACGTAACAATGCCCCTCAACCGATTTAACGCGTCAGATTATGGAAGTTACAAAATTGATTGTACACGTTTCGCCAGTAAGTTATCAGTTGTCATATCACTCAGGCAATAGTTAAGGCAGATAAGCTGATAAACGTTCGATAGTGAACGACTCTGCCGGCAACAGATGTCACGGACGGACGGACAGACAAATGGGCCACGCCCAGCTTACGTATCGACTATCGATGGACCTATTATTATTATTAGCATTTATTGGATTACAAACGTGGCTTTAAATGTTTACATAGAAACATTTATGAATTATACATAAAAACTTATTACTTCGAAACGAATAGATTGATCCGCTTTATCGCTTGAGAAGCGATTTACCGATATTAATGTATAAAATAGCCGTTCTTTCTTAAACTTACTAACTGCGCAATAATTGCCTTTTTAACCTTTGGCAAGACGAAGAGCGAATTCGTACCTTGATAGCGCTATTCCTAAGCATCCCAACAATAACAATACCGACTTTCCCTGTAAGGTTGTTTGTATCGAACATAATTCGTTACCCTATACCTAATATATATAGGGCCTATATAATCAGCTATATAAAATGGTAGATATCCGATGGGGGAGGCCTATGTCCAGCTGTGGACGTCCTATGGCTGAGATGATGACGATGATAATGATGAGATACCCGATCGCCCGTTTGAAAACGGCACCGTCAAAACAAGGCATAATGCCTTGTTTTCCTCTTAGTCGCGTGTGACCGCGCCAATCATGTGCCGTTTTGCGATGCCGAAGTGAGAATCGAAAAACTCTTACAAATGTTTTACAACGCTATTGCTAGGGTGTTAAGGTTCTATATTGAAATGAAACAATATCCGCTTGCGGACTAATATTATATTAGCTGTAGAGGTCTAAGTAAACACTGGCGAGGGGACGCTTTTGAGGTTCAATTTTCATAGAGACTGTGTATCTATAATATCTTTTTACCCTTTTACTCGCTACAGCACCTTTTGAATATAAAACGTCAAACTTTCTTGGACTATAGTTGTTCTGCGTTGGTACACCACCCATAGGGACACGGGCGTCCTTCTCAAAGTATTGGCATAATCATAGTCAAAATAATCCCAATACTGTGTATTGGGATTATTGCGTTGGCTAATGTGACACACATTAGCTGAGGATCTTTATGTCAAAGTGTTCAGACCGACCAAGAATATCTGACGTGACCTAACCACACTGTTGTCTAAGACAGCAACCGGAATCGACGGTATAATATGTGCTCGCAAACATGTAAGCACTCAGTTGAAAATGATGCTAGAAGTGACCGTGAACAACAAAGTACGCTTCATAACTAGTTGATAGGTTATAACCGCACAGGCAAACTCCGCCACCAGCTCTGAATAGAGCACGAACTTAACTGTTCCCAATCAGATAGGAATATGTGGGAGAGAGTAGAGGGATCGAGCGCGGGTCCGACATTGACAGTGGTCACGGGCAGAATGAGCGGGTGGAGAGCGGCGCGGTACTAGCCAGTTGAGATCACGTGATACTGCACGGAGTAAGATTTTTACAAGATAAATTCGTATCAAATCAACAATTACGAATATTGCAATAAAAATCTACCCAACAAAGTAAGTTTTGTTCGAATACTCTTGGACTACTCTCATTATTTTGGAAGATATACGTGTTTTTAATTTATTTAAATGTTTAAAAAGTTTTGGATAGTGTAAATCTCTCGAGAGGATTTTTTATTATTTTACTCAGATTATACCTAATTTTGTTTTAACTCCTGAACACTCCCTTATCCTGAACCAGAAATACTCAAACTGAAAGAATGAAAGCTCAGTCTATTGCGCATGATTTTTAATTATTTAAAATAAATAAAAAAATAAAATAAAATGCGATTTATCGTGTGTACTGTACCACTACTGGATAATCTATGATAATGTTATTGTACCTTAAATAGAAGTACAATGCAGAATGATTAGTCTACTAAAATGAGCATTAAAAAACCTCTAAAGTATATTTATCTGAATTGTGGTGAATTGTTTTGCTTCATTTCAATATGAAACATCCGTGACCTCACAAACCGCAGTAAGAACCGCTTTTTAGGTTATTGGCTTTGCCCTCGACGTTTTTTATCTATTGCTGTGTTGACTATGCTACTCATATTATTGTTTAGTATTAGGTATTTGTTAATGTAAATATTATTTTATGTCTGATAAGTTACTTTGTTATTGATATTTCAACATTAAATTTGTTTTATTACGTTTAGCGGATGATTGGGCGATTTGTATGTGTGCCCGGGCCCATAGTGTGATATAAAACGGTGGGTTTCATTATTTTCTGCGCAGCTTTATCTCTATCGGGGAGTACCCCGATAGAGATAAAGCTGCGCAGAAAGTAATACCAGTATTAGTATATATACCATATATATATATATCAGTAATAGTACCAGTAGTACCAAATGATAACCAGTAGGTAATCTAAAGGTGCGAATTATCACGTTTAACTAGTTTTGGCTATTTCAGAAATATAAAAAATCAATTCTAGCCCTTCCGCCTTTTATACATCATCATCATCATCATCATCATCTCAGCCATAGGACGTCCAGCTGGACATAGTTCCCCCCATGGATTGCCATAATGGAATTCCCCATGCATTCCGAGTGGAAGCCGCTGCATCCAGTCGTTACCTGCGATCTTAGTGATAGGTAGATACATACATTATAGACTGCTGAAGATCCTGAAATGACATAATTTGATATTAGATCAACATATTGAAAATTCTTGCCTTAAAATCATAACATTACTGAAAGTAACATAATTATATCAATTAGTTAACACGACAACGTTGTCAAAACGTTAACGTCATCCAGGTTAGTACAACAACATTTGAAAAGCGTGAAAAAGACTTGTGAAAGCTATTTACCGAAGGGCGAGGAGTGAGGGAATTTCACGTCTTCCTGAAAATTAATGAGTTCGCCGCTTAGGACGTTTGCGATCGCACCTCTCTTCCACAATACGGGTTGCGACGACGCGCGGTGGCGCGCCCGTGAGCTTGCTGCACGGCAACTAATGACTGAAACGCGAAACAATGAAAACATCTCTGTCTTCCTCCATCCTAAGACATGTAACGCAATCGTTTCAGTCGCACGACACCCGGAGCGGCAACGTAGCGTTTCAACCCGGATAAATTACATCCTATTAACTATGTCCCGACACTCGATTTAAGCTTTAATGCCTCCCGTGCAAGGATTCAAATCGCTTAAGAACAGTTTATTCATACCACAATGTTTGCCTTAGACTTTATTGCTTATATTATAAAGTCGATGTTAAACAGTGGCCTGTGTTAGTTGAGGCGTTTCGATTTTATTTGTGATTATTAATTTGCTGTCAAATAAAGGGGCCGCTCACTTGGGCGTGCGTGTCGGCACAAATTTCTGCCATACTTCGGAATTGGTGATTATTTTTTTGTTGCCTTGACTTTGGATTCGCAGACTGACAGACATTTAGTGCATTATTATTTTGGTTACATGTCACAGGTGGAATGGCCGACGAGTGGTCGCCGGCACCGACTATTGTCGCCAACCGCGTTGTCTCCCTGCTAACTTACCAGTGTAGATGGCGCTTAGCAGATAACATTTTTTTCTAAAAATCTTTCTGGACCTTTGGTTTTCAACTGTGTTGACAAGCTGAATATAAATAATATGTGACATACTTCAGTATGTGATTGAAGAGATTTATTTCCATTGCCTTAATAAATAAATCTTTATCGCAGACACCATAATCATCCATAGAATTTCTCATGTTTTTAATTCTTAGAATTAGCCATGTCGATCCAGCCTCTTTGAAAATGCTATAAATCGTCGATTCGATAGGAAAAAGGTAAGTAAACAAAAAACCCAGATAGTAACCTACCTGTGGTCTAAAAATACATTATTTCTATGTCAATCTTAATAATGATTGCAAATTGTGATCCAAACACAGATTCACTAATAATCAAAACAAGTACTACACATAAAATAAGAGCGCCTTTACATACATTTTATCCTTCCCTGATCCAATTTGACCTCATTTGTATTCAAGTCACACGGGCACAAACGTATTCTGTACATTTCTGATGCATTAGGATTTTTTTTTACCAAATGTAGCCAATGTTTGAAATATGTAGGCTTTCTGAGTGGAACTGACGTTTCGGTAAACACATGCCCGCCTTCCACCGCCATTTGAATATTAAACAACCATTATGAACGTGGCTTTATGGCTGAAAAATACAAATTAGTTGATTGTTTACTTTGTGGTGTAGATAATCTGTTGCTTCGATTAGTGTTTTTGTTTTTATTTAAGCATTAGTTTCGAAGTGCCGAGCTTGTTGTTTTAGTTTGGCCAATCGCCAATAGATGGCGTTAGAACACCTACTCTAGATCTAAATACAATTTCGCCATCAATGTTTCCATTTTGTTTGGGACAAAACTAATAAAATAACTATTAATATAATATAGAAAACACAAATAGATCATTTTAACCACGTGGTTATTTTTTGTTTTAATACAACTTGTTTTCGTTTCTTGGCTATCAATGCCCATTTCTTTTGGAGTCTTTTAAAAGGTATATTGACAGCTTTGACAAATAAAAATGGAAAGTCTATGCCCAATTATTAAATATAATTGTACTCATCCACACAAGAACAAACCAAACCATGCCCTAAGCGAAGGTTATGATGAAACCACTTTAACCTCTCACCACCTTCTAAAAGTGGTTTAATTTTTTAGTGTCTGAGATTATCATTTGACTTGCATAAGTAATGCCTAGATAGCTAAGTTGAATAAATTACTGTGACTGCGTAATAATTATAAAATCCCAATACGTCATAATTATAATATAATGACTTACACGTATAACGTTATGTTTACGTTATTAAATATACTTAATATTTATCATAACCTAATTACCTTAACCTTTAGCTGTTACCATGATAACCGGCAGATATAATACATTAGATAATAAGGAATAATCTCGGATTAAGAAAATATTATTAGTGAAATGGTCGCACTAGAATTTTAACTCGCTTATCAAGCACCTTGAAAATAGGTGTCATCAAAACCTATAATATTATTAAAACTCACGCTCATTATCACTTTATATTGTTTATATCAATGATATTATATGTTTATATGAGGTAGATGTCGCACAAGCGCGCGGAAACTGAGGCGGCAAAATTAAGTAAATTGTAGTAATTTTGAATTACGACGCGTATTTCAAGCGCATGTCTAAACATATAGCTATCCTTTTCTATATTATTTGTACCGTATTATCTGTCGCAGTAAGCATGTTTATGTTATAAAGGAACAAAATCTGAGCACCGTGCAGTATGAATATACGTCATCTTTAGTAAAACATCATTGGTTTATATTACAACATTTACAACCCGCGTCCTGTCGAGCTATACGGGGCGGCAGCGTCAGCCCGCAGTGCGAGACGTAATGAACGCACCGCACTCAAGATCCTGATGAAGGCTTCCAAAAGAATCCGAAACAATTGTCCATCGTGATATTGATTACGCGTAAGTGTCACGTTAGACCCGAATAAGTAGTGTAAAAGGCAAAAAAAACTCAAAATGTGGGAGATATTCATTTTCATAAAGAATCCCTATCATCCAGACACATCTTTTCGCTTCACCGTCGGTTTAAAATACGCGTGACCTGGGCTTTTTTCTTTCATAATCTGAACTAAACGTTTACCTACGGCTTCTGCTTCCAAAGGCTCTAATTCACTTGTCCCATGCAAACATACATATATTTACGTCTCTTTCCCTTTAGGGGTAGGCAGAGACCACAGCCTTCCAATTGATACGATCTTGACACACTTCCTTCGCTCCATCGACTCATGAGATCTATGATACTCTTGACCTGGCCCTCTCTCACAACTTCCTCAATCTGATTGCGCAACATTCGCCTAGCCTAGGTCTTGCTCTTCCAACACTACTATTAACTTCACTCAAAATATATATTCCTGTTTAGTCAACCTCCTTTCGTTCATTCTCCGTACATGACCTAACCATTTTAACACGCTTTTCTCAATCGTAGTCTCCATTCAATTACAAAGTATAGAAAGAAGTCACCTTTCACGTATGTCTGTATGTTTACCTGCTAACTTCTCTGAGCCGCCTGGTACGATCATAACTCCCAGATGAAGAAATGCAAATAACTCCGAAACAGGTCGGAGAGTATTAATTTTCCAGTAAAATCACATGAGTCTTATCCGGTTTTTAGATAATAACTCATTTCAAATCACGTAACGGGTTTTGAATCAGTTTTGACTATCATGTTGGTTTTTTTTTCCGGGATGTCCATATTTACAGTATGCTAATTAGGTAAAACTTCGTAAGAAAGTTAAATTGAGCACGCGTGCGAAAGCGTACCGAGTCACTAGTTCTCTACACGATCATTTCATAGAACGAATAATACCTTTGACCCCTTCCAAAATGAAGCACTTGTACCTACTTATAACACATAATAATGTAGTAAGCGATTCATCTGATGACCTTCAGTAGGAGTGTATACCCTAGCCGCCCAGCCGCCAATCGCCCTACTCCTACGATCGTAGGTCTTTGGGCGGGCGGCACGTGTGTAGAAGAGTAACTCGAGTTACTCTTCGACTCGCCCTTTAAAGGTAAGATGGTACGTTTAAACGAATACGAATCGGATTTAATTATGCGGATTCGGAATTAATTAAGAGTTCTGCGTATTTTATTTTGTTAATTTAAATAATAATGACGTGCTTGAGCTCTAATATTCTGTTATGATTCCTTTGTGTCTCGATCTTTTAATACCAAATATGAATAGGTTTTAATTCAAAAAAGGAGAGATCGTTTTTGTCGCGTGCTATGCAAGGCATATTAGTCTTTATTATAATTAGAAAATAGCGATTGTCGCGACATTCTGTTTTAAGTTCTGTACATAGACAAGGCATGACGCAATAAATTATTATTCAGGTACATGCCAGTTTATATTATGGTATCTAAAAAAAAACTCAATTTCGTGGTTACTAAATCACTCGATTTCTGAAATATTTTCCAATTTTTATTTTTTAAAAGTCGCTATTTTCATTGGCTGGACTTAAAATGATGGATTAAAAAAAGTTAAAGATAGGCCTGCTATGTTAATCTACATAATTTTCATTGTTGTGGCACAGGGATAGTCTTTTTTAAACTGATGACCGTATTTATAATTATTGCAACTCTAAAAATGATAATAAAAAGCTTATCGGCTCACGATACTTGAGTGTCAATTTGTGAAACTGCGCGCACACCACCCATACAAAGATGTCTACTTAGCATATAATAGGCCACCTGCTCGTTTATCATCAACACAGCTTAGCGGATTATTGCTCGTTGACGACATAATATATATATGCCTTATTTTTTTTTTTATTAAACCAGATTGTGGTTTTATTAAAACTGAGCATTATTGCTTGATTTGGCACCCATTACATTAAATGCAACGCGATGAATTGAAATGCTAACGTTTGTTCATTTCTTTGTGCTCTCCCAACGTAGTTTGTGGCGATGCGATCAAAGATGTTTTGGAAGCGATGATAGCTCAGCGGGGGGAGCGTCAGCTGTCAAACTGACGGACACTGGTTCGATCCCCAACAACAACTTGAGCGTCCGGTAAAGGTAACAGTTTGAAAAACCTCTCATCAAATACATAGCGTGTTCAGGCATCAGTCCTTGAGAGTCTATGAGCCGTATAGGTCTAGCATGATAACATCTTCAAGCACATCGTCACTGACCATCAAGTGAGATAGTGGTCAAACGCTAGATTTTACAGTATAAAAAAAACATGGGTTATTTACATGAACATCATTACATTATTTAGTGATATTTTTTAATATAGAAAGTGCCTTATTTTCAATGCTCTGGATATCTTGTCAAGCGAAAGCGAGTAATTTCGAGGTAGGTTTAAAACCGGGACCGCTGGATCAGGGCTCACACGTTTAGTCACTATCGCTGAACAATAAAGATTGATCACATATTATTTTTAAAAAATATATTTCATTCTAGCCCTGGAAGTCATGAGTAGAGCATCGTCCCCTTTCTTATCGCGTGTTATAGCGACGGAAACCTGAGTGCCTCTTTTACTAGAATCTAATCCGCAAATGATAACTCCATAGTCGAACCATATATAAGTAGCACTTGTTCTCATCAAGGTATTGTTCTTAAAGAGCTAATGTGAATATTTTTTTAAAGTAATAATTGACGGTCGCGGTGGCGCAGTGGTCAGTGTTAGTGACTTGACTTCTGTGTCTCCGGGACCCTGGGTTCGAATCCAGGCATGGGCAAACATTTGTGCGATGAGTATAGGTGTTTGTCCCGGGTCTTGGGTGTTTGTGTGTTGTGATTGTGTGTGTCCATGCCTCCCGTGACAAAGGGAATCCTAGTGCGGGGGTCTGAGTGTGATAAAAGAAAAAAAAAAATTTAAAGTCAGTTGAAGGATTAATCGACAGAGCGAAAACAGGTTCGCGCAAGGATTTCTGTCTACTTTGACGATACCTTGCTGACAGTTGATTGGATGTGAAATTTGGTAAAGAGGCCTTTCTCTTTGCCAAATTTCAAACTTTCAAATTTAAAAACCACTCTAATAAATATCTATCTCATTTTTGGAATTTGGTTAAAAACGAACTAACAAGCCTGTTATATAATATGGTTAAGTTTAAGTATATGATATCTATAAATTGTAAATGTATTAGTATTATATATGTATGTACGTATACATCTATATCCTTTACTAATATTATAAATGCGAAAGTTTGTGTGTATGTTTGTTATTTCTTCACGCTCAAACGGCTACACTGATTGTAATGTAACAAACCGACTAGGACTCACGTGGTAAAATACAATTATGAAAGAAACTCGCGATAGTTTTCAGGCTACACTGATTTCGATAAAATTTGATATGGAGATAGTTGAAACCCTGCTGGAACACATAGGCTACCTTTACTACCTTTATCGTCAAATTATGATATTCCGGTCTGTTCAACGTAAACACCGCACGCTACCTCAGTATTCTTTTAGTTAGTGTAACTATCTAGCAAACGGTTGCCTGGAAAGAATCGCTGCATAGCGATAATACCGGCGATTGTACTTTAATTTTAAGATTATGATATGATACTTTATATTTGTATAATTTTAGTTCAAAGTGTTGTCTATCTATCTATGTAACAAATGCTCATTTTTTATCGTCAAGCGTGGATAAAAGTACTGACCAATGGTTGCATATTTTGACGACCGGATGACTGACGTATGATCAAAATACGTATTTATAAGAATTTTAACATTTTGTTTCGTCTTTTAAATCATTAATTATATGACTGAAAACCGGGGCCCTCATTACATACTTAGTCAGATATTACAACACTGGGTTTGATAATTCGCCAGCTATAACAAAAAGGTCAAACCTACAAGGCCACTGGAAAGGGACTTGACGCCGCGTGGTACGGAACCGACTGAAGACGATGGAATTGCGATAAACCGTCAGCCTTTCAGGATTTAAATTATTGCCGTTTTAAATTGGACCGTATAAATGAGTTTGTACAGGAGTAAATATCGTTATCTAATCTCATACTGAAATATAAAGATTAAAAAATCAAAAACAGAACTTGAATGACAGTCTATATAGACAATATAACGAAATAAATTTCAAAAGTCAACATTTCCATATACGTTCGGAAAAGCGTTTGTTATTTTCTTGCATGGTCGGTGTGACATTGATCCATGGAAGTGAGAACAATTTTGATCACATTTGTTATGAAAATAAAAAAGTATCTTCTAGAAGCTTCATAAACATATATTCTCGTAGCTTCATAAACATATATTCTCGTATTTAGGGAGCAAATTCATTTAAAACAATTTTGGCTTAGTTTTTTACATATTTATAAAAACAGAAAAAACACAAACTTTATTTTTCTTCACAAAACCTATGTGATCACATCCACGGAAGGGAACTTTTTAATAATAAATAAATAAAAATACATAACAAGTTTCATAAAATATATAAATTTCTATCTCTTAAATAATGTTATTTCATACATACTTTAGCCGTGGTAGTACCGGCCTAGAATAGTACTCCCCCATCTCTTCCCGCGGGTGCCGTAAGAGTCGGCTAAGGGACCACGTACCAGGAGGTGGGCAGCAGCACCTTCTGAGGATTGGAAATCATACTGCGCTCGCCAACCCGCCTGCCAAGCTTGGCGAGTATTGGCAAATCCCCCCTATACGGGGGAGGCTTCTGTCCAGCAGTGGACGCACATGGCTGAGAGAGAGAGAGAGAGATACATACTTTAATATCAAAAAGTATGGCTATATTATTTAGTTACTATCAGTTAGAAAATTTCAAATCACCATTTTTTTTTTTGAAAAATGAGAAATACCCATACAGCTCTTGGTCTTAAACACTCGTGTAATTCTATAAAGAAACTCGCCTAAGGCTTGTTTTGTTAACTTACTCGTGTTTTAAGAGCCCTTATTATGATACAGTTTCATAAACTACTATATTATATCACCGACGCGGACGGGACAGCTAATAATGATGGTATACGCGAAATTAAGTGTATAATTGTTCGTATTATGATACGAGCCTGCGTTGTGATGTAACCTGATGACTGATATACCTATATACTTATATACATATACACACCCAGACACATGTCCAACAGACATGTTCATACACACAAATGTTTGACCTGTCCGGCAATCGAATCCGGGACCAGAGGCTCAGAAGGCAGGGTTTTGATTATTCTACGATTTCATTGCTGAAATTAGATTCTTAACGCAATAAACAGCAGCTAAATCAATCGCAGTTTTACCCAAGTCTTTAGACCTAAGTGTTCGTTTTCGATTGTTTGTTATGGAAACAATAAGTTTAAATATTATTGACATTACGGCCATTTGAGATGACGCAATTAATAAAAGATACCCCTTAAATCTTGACTTCAAAACCAAGAGTTTTGAAGTCAAGATTTACCATTCTGCAGCACGAACAATAATAATTCTCGTCGAAGTTTTCGTATAGCCATCGTATAAGCAATTGAATAGCGCGCATTTACACTCTGTCGATTCTCTGCATCACAGTTGTATTAAATAAATTATAGTTTAAGTTCAAATATTTGAAGGGAAAAAATATAGTTTGTCTAGCGTTCAATTGTTTTGCTCTGCGATACGATTGCACTACGATTTTGATATTGATACGCGCCATAGAAGATTACTATTTTCACTTGACCTAGATAGACAGGAGTATAAAGTCTGTGGGAAGGTGTGCAGTGGGCAGAGCAATCGGCTTATGATGACAAATACTGTTTGCTTCAATACCTACTTATGTCTTGAACACACTATTATTGTATATTTGAAAAAATAATGGTGTGTTCAAATGTTACGAAGCAATGATTGGCGGTGTGATCTTTGGGCTGACGCTTGCTGATTCTATCCCCACCGACCGACGGCTTAAACTTCCGGTGAAGGTAACATAGATATTAAATCTATATCATGGTGGAAGGATACAGTGCAGTGTTAAAATACAATATATATAATAGTTAGCAAACATACAGTGTTTACTAATCCTTAGCCTTTAACCCGTGGTTTAAGTGGCGGCTGTTTACTAGTCTGGATTAGCTGGCCTGGATAACTACAACCCTGGAGTTTGAAAACGTGTCACTTAAACACACAGTGTGTTTGGGTATCAGTTTTAGTTAAGCGTAATACCGCTTTCGACCGCATCACCATTGACCATCAAGGAAGATAGTTCAATCACTCCAGACCTAGAATATTTACTGGCCCTCAAGGACTGCTCCCTGAACACACTGTGGTTTCGGTGACAGTTTTTCAAAAGTTGTGAATGGCACCTAGTTAGGTAGATACTAGAAAGTACTACTGGTACTAACACCATGCATTGGGAATTTGATAAACTTCACCCAAAGGATGTTCCCAAGCCGTTGGTGGCGATACAACCAGCGTCCGTCAGGCTGACAGCCGATGCTTCCACAGCTAGGCTACATCATCGCTTCAAAGCTGTAGCATCTATACCCATCGAATTATTCTTGTAAAATAAAATTATAATTGATCTAGTAGAGTAATTAGAAATATGAGTAGATTCGTTTGTAACAACCATAAAGAAAGTATTATCTTTTTCCAGAGTAGGTACTGCCAAGCCTCATTCTCTACCTTCACTCTGCACTACAAACGTTAAAATCGGACCACTACAATGCATTGAAAAATGCAAGGCAAAGGTTTTCCGAGAAAACCTGGGTGTTTTCAAGTGAATAGTCAATATCGACTAAATAAGAGCGCCTTTGGCTATATGCCACAGTGTTCGACTTTTCTCATGCGTATCAATTATTGACACAATTAATTAAATTAAATTTTAATTTTACAGTTTATTACTGCGGAATAAAGGATATACGTAAAACAACTTAAATATAATATAGAAAACAAAAATCAAGTATGGCCAACTAATTGACGTGCGTATCTATACAAAATAATTCTTGTGTCGTAGATTCTGCGTTTCTTTTAATTATGTATATTATAATAATGTTGCAGTTAAGTCTAGATAAAGTAAATCTGGCTAAATATGTAGATTTTATAACTTTTTCAAGGCGTTTTTTTTAATTTGCGGCGGCGAGAGGCTTAACGGGCGTATCGTTTGACGTATTAAGTGAAGAATGATCTTTTAAGACGATAATTTTAGAATTACGTGGAAAAATTTCAAAATTTTTATGTATTACGATAAATAGGTACTGAAACGATTGGATTTTTTTCATGGGAACAATCTAAAAGTATGTACTTACCCACTTATCTATGGAATGAAAATAAATGTTTCTACTAATGATGGTTCTCGGTGGTTACAAATTGTATTCAAAAAACTATTCTGAATCTGAATTCAGAACCTTAGGAGCTGCGTAGAGGACAGTGGAAAAATAATAGGTACCTATAGGAGTTGTATAGGCGTTTAATAAATATTGTATTCCAACATTGGTAATTATGATTTATTACGTGTACCTGCCCCGCAGTTTCACCTGCGTGGGCTACGATTTTACCGTTATCTCGGTATCCCACGGGAACCGTACATTTTTCGTGATAAATGCGCAGCCTATGTGCTACTTCAGAGTACAATTTATCTCATTACAAAAGCTCATCCAGATTCGCTAAGCCACTGTGATGTGAATGGGTAACAGAGAAATTAATTTAATTCCACCATCTCTATTGTATCATAGGTCAACCAGCCGTACGACTATGCGTCATCGCTACAGCACAAATATACGCACGAGGCGTTTTGCTTCCACTTTTATAATGCGTTTGTGTTTCCCGATAGGTACAACTCCGAAGTTTTCAAGTCGCGAGTGAATAGGTACCTTCTAAGTTTGCCTGCTATACCTTAGACCGCGTCGTCACTTAACATTAGTTGAGGCAGCGATCAAACGTAAGCTTAGGTTAAAACCTTATAAAAAAGAACGATCGCATTTATCATTAGTAGTAATATGAACAGTTTTTAACGAAGAACTTGTCAACGTCAGGAGTTACAGTTTCACTATGTAGGGTCTAGCTATCGCCTAAAGCTCATGCACATATAATTAATTCGTGGAAATCACACGGAAATATGAGTCATTGCTACCTAAATTGAATACTTTTTTTACATGTGCTATTCACCAGACCGTTTTTACCATGGGTACACCTGCAAAATGTGATATGATCTTCCTCGCTCAGTATTCCTGAACAGCTATAACATGGCATCCTTCAAAGGGTGACTTAATAGAGTCCTAAATATCGTATCTTAAGTGGCAAGCGATCACCGTTCTTAAAGATATCCATAGGCGACGGTGGTCGCAGGCTTAACTCTGTTGTCACGTATCGCAGTAAAAAATGTATATACGTATATGCAATATGAAATGAATTTCTAAGAAATGTTATTCGTTTGTTTCAGGTATGTAAACATCAAATTATTGTGATCGGGCGCGTCATCATGTGGAGAAAATTGACATCGGCGCGTTATGGTAAACACGACCCTGTATTATTGATTTGGATCGGAACTGCTTTGTTTTGGCATTCCGCACATGTTTCCCACATGGCCTAATAAGCCTTAAGAGCTATTTTATCGTGACCTTAAAACATACAAGTGTCATTGCATCTGAATATTTTATTTATACATGGAAAACAAACAGCTACTTATATAAATACATATTATAGTATAGGAACATTTGATTAAGGGGGTCTACGAAAAATGGGTCTACCAGTTTTGACAAAAGTTTCTGTGTAATCACAATAGCTATAAGGTTCAGCATAAGAAACTGTCAGAATATTATTGCCTGGGAAAATCAACCTTCTTGTTTTATGATTTCAAATGATTTTTAACCGTGGTGGTAGACGACATATTTGGCCGACTGTACAAGAAGATGCCAGACGCTGTTTTCACTGATTGTTTGAGTAATCAAAATTAAACAACATAAAACTGTTTTCATCGCGTATATTTTTTTTGCCGAAGTTTCAATGATCGTGGTCGTGGATAGACTTTCCGGTAAAGTTTTAGTATTGTTCATTAAGAAGTGTCCCTTAGTTCATGTGTCACGATTCCAAGATACATATAAAAAGGTATTGCAATTTAGCGTTGTTTAGGGATTCGTGTAAAACAAGTCGTGGGACTCCTTTATAAATCAATGTTAAAGTTACATCAATATTATATCACAAAAAGCGAGATATGTTCATACAATCAAAAAATATAATAAAAACTACGAGAAAAAGCACCAACTCTATCTATTAACTCTATTATTTTAATAATACTAAAACTTCAGGACACAAACTTAGATTAAATTAAATAATTATATAAATGTACTCATATGCAATTTTCTGATTTATAATCTGCTGACACTACTTATTGAGGATTTTTTCGTTTACATTTTATGCACCGTAATTTGATTCGCGAAGATTTCGCGTAGTGGAAAAATCACGAACAACCTTATGTACATTTTTGTTATTAAAACGGACGTGGTTTTGACACATTATGAATGTATAAAACACAAGAATTACATAATAACAAGTACTAGGCGAACCAATGATGTTTTAATAAAGATGACGTATATTCATACTGCGCGGTGCTCAGATTTTGTTCTTTTACGACATAAACATGCTTACTGCGATAGATAATACGGTAGAAATAATATAGAAAAGGATAGCTATATGTTTAGACTTGCGCTTGAAATACGCGTCGTAATCAAAATTACTACAATTGACTTCATTTTGCCGCCTCAGTTTCTGCGCGCTTCTGCGACATTTTTATTTATTTATTTATTTATTTATTTACATCTACCTCATATAAACATATAATATCATTGAGGCGAACCGTGACCGCGTCGGAGAACGCCCCGTATTCTCCTTGAAAAAGACCAACGAATGTGGTTGAAACTATAGCCGGAACCCTCTGGCTTATTATGTGAGTAATTCCCGTATTTTATACATTCATAACCTTATAAACATAATGTAATACCTAAAGCCTAAACTTTCTAATTCACAAAGTTAGCTCTAACAATATGAGTTACCATAATTAATAAGGTATACATAAATGTAAATTCTAGTATGTATTTTACATAAAATAAAAAGCTGTTTTTATTTTTATTACTTTTTTATTTTTTAAAGACTAATGAATATCATTTTTATTCCTATAATTTTTCATTTATCTAAATCTACGTCTCTTGGTTTTGGTCTTGGGTCATGTTGGTTATCGATAGTATTATCATACGGTAAAATAGTGGTCAAGCGCATGGCTGTCTCGAATAAAAAAGAACTCGCGTAATGTTTTGACATTTAATTTAACATTTAAGTTTCCAAAACAAGTCAACCTTCAGACCTCCGCCCATTCAACTGGAGGCAATGCAAAATGCGAATTGAGCGAAGAATGCTCAGTGGTGGCACTGTCTGTCGGATGTCAAACTGACGGACGCCGGTTTGATCCCCATCAACGGTTTAAGATAACACCGTTATCAAATTCCCAGCATGGTGCTAGGGTACTTTCGACTACCCGCCTGGCTAGCTGCCACCCACTCACAAGTATGAAAAACTGTCACCAAACACATAGCAGGCAGCAGTCCTTGAGAGCCAGAAATCAATCTAGGTCTAGTATGATGACATCTTCGACCACATCGTCACTGACCATCAAGTGAGATAGTGGTCATAAACACAGTATAAAAAGAAAAAAATTCATTGTCTAACCATAGTCTAATCTCATCTCGCTCATATCTACACCATCCGCGCTCACAATGCGCCTATCGCTAAAGCCTTTCAATGTCTCGCTCACTCTAAAATCAGATCTAGTCATTTCTTTGTGAAAGGATAGGTCAATCCCAAACGGAACTAATTGCTTACCGTTGTGCCCTGGAAAGTGTATAAGTTACATATTGTGCTGTTAAAAAAAACGAATATAAATAAACGGATTGCCGAAACAGTACGTTCGATACACGTTTCGGCTCGTTCTATGCCGCCTCATGTCCACGGCACGCGCACGGCAACGCGTCCTCGTGACCGAAACGTGTTTCCAGTTGTACATGTTTTAATTATTTATATTCGGAGAATGTCAAAACCAAAATGAGTTGAAACACAGTCACGTTGACGGTGGACACGGAACTCGGGATATGAACAATAACCCAGTTTTTTCCTACAAATGTTTGAATGTAAGTTCCGCCTAGCATGTTAATGCAATAAACCATAAATCTCTTAAGATAAGGGTAGGTGTCGTCGTTTGATACGATATCATCTGTAATGTTGGTCTATCAATCCTATTAATAAATTGTACAATCAAAGGTAGATGGCGCTATAACAACATCCCCTCAGATGTTAAAAAACGAAGGAAGTAATTCGGCCCCAGTGGTATGGGCTGCTATAGCTTAGTTGGACAAAGCGACAGGACGGTGTTCTGTAGCCGTGGGTTCATGTCCCACTAGCAGCCGAATTTTTTCCTTCAAATATTTTAACGTAAGTTCTGCCTAGCATGTTGTTAATGCAATAAACCATAAATCTCTTCATAACACAGTTGTTTATATACATACAATCACGTCTTTTTCTCGCTGGGACTATATCTCGTTAGGCTACGTCAGATGCATTCGGGCGGTGTACAGACTAGTCTAGGTACTACTAGAATAGTCTAGTAGTACCTAGACTAGTCTGTACACCGCCCATAGGATAGCCCATTTGCCAACCCGCATCTTTGCCAATAACCTAGCGGTGGGCAGTAACGGGGGCTGATTATGCTTATGCATGTTAAACATTTTTGATAAATAATTGAGTGAAAGAATACTTAAATGTATGTTTTTGTAAAATTTGTCCCTGTTGTTACGAAATCCTAGTTGTGCTAGTTCGACCCCTAGCTTAATTCTAATTTAACTTGAAACATCAATTGAAAAAAAATTATACAATATTTTTTATTTTATGTCTCGCAGTCTGTTTATCCATTATTTTGTGTTTTTTTTCTTAATTTTAATTATGATGTACTAGCTACATCACTAAATGTATTTTCTTTCTTTTCTTTCAATTCGACATGGATTGTACAAAAATTACCTGACATGTATCAAACTGCTATTTTTATATAATTTATATTTATGGCGTACCTACACAAGTTCGTACGCATTTCATTCTTTGAGCTGCATAGATACAAAATCTGCTTATAATCTGTTACTCCTCGAAATCACGATCCATCCGCAAACTAAACCAATAAAATATGAAATAGTATAAAACAGCAGCGAAGGAGTATTCTACTCTGTCGGAAATTAGTCGCCGGGAGGTTTTCAGATTGCAAGTGGGGGCGGATGGCTCCCCCACCGCCCACGCTAAACTAGGGCTGCTTGCTGCTCGCTTTTCTTCTAGCTATCACCAGTGTCCTAGAAACTAAGGCATGTACCTATGTACGAATCTTCGAGTACTTTGATTTTCTTTTAGTCGAAACTATAGATGTAAGCTTCGGTTCTCCAGCAATATGAAAAGTTGATAGAACGATTTGCGATTTTGGACTCAGAATATTTATTGTTATGATTTATTCTGTATTATTTAACACGTGTGACGTTTTAATTTAAAATACAGGAAAAAAAAACCAATTCATTTCTTCTAAAAGAGCACATTTTTATTTGAAACATCCTGCTAGTTTATAACTACATGCTCCCCGCGTCATGGTTGCTACAATTATTCCTAACGTTAGAACTGAATTTAAATAAAAAAAAATTGAAGTTACTTCGGAAAAAATAGTTGTAGGTAATGTCTCACGCATTAACTGTACCTAACTTTGCGGCAATAAAAGTATTTATATTTTTTTCAACCGGTTAAATGTCTTAGCTGTAACATATGATTTCATTAGTTCAGATCGGGCGGAATAACCGTGATTGTTGGCCGTTATTTATTCATTACAAACACTCGGAAGCGATGACCCTGTTTCCTCCCTCTTTGCTTTAATATTTCCCTGTGTAGGCTGGATCGCTGGATGCATATAGTCGGGACCAAGTTTCGTGCACAAGTGCATTTTCATAGTAGAATAAATAATCACGGTGGCAGGTATAAAAAGATACTGTTTTCGTATATCAGATTTTAGGACTGTATTCGCAGTGGGTCACGAATTTTCGTGCCAAAACAGTGTTTGTATTTGTGATTTTGTGATAAAGACTGTTTTACTTTAAGTACATTAGATGGCCGGCATTTACCTACTATGTATTGGTATTATCAGTATTGAAATAATGTACAGAAAAGTGATTGCGCAGAGAGATAAAGGTAATAGGGCTTTACCTTAACCCGAATTTTAAAGATTTCACTGGATTTGAAGCCTTAACGGTGTGATAGTCGGCTGTCAACAATACGGTCGCTGGACCGGCGCGGCGCCGCGGCCGCTTGTGCTTCCGGGAGCGAAAAGGTAACATCGTTATCAAAGTCACAGCAAGCTAGTTGGGTACTTTCTGATACCCGCCTGGCTAGCTACCATTCTAAAGTTATAAAACGATCACCGATCACAATGTGTTCAGTCAACCGTTCTTGAGAGCCTTGTTTTAATAGTGACCATGACAACTCTTAGTATTATCCAAAACTTAGTTTTTACTATAACTAGTTAAATAAGCACTTTATGCGAGTTTAGAATGCTGCTTCAAATATAGTATTGTTATAAATATAGTATATATACCATAACATCTATTGGTTATCTATCAATGGTGTTCTTTAGTTCAGACAAATCTTCTAAGACCGATTGACAGAAAACCACAACCTGAGCCCGTTTTTTAGAAGCATGAAATGAGATTGATCGGATCATGATTTTGTAATAAGTGAACCCTATCAGGAGTTCATCCTTTCCAGTAAAAATAAATCAACATCGACCACAGTTATCTTTATTAGATACAAATATAATAATAAAATACAAACACATCAAAATACTGATGAAAAGGTAGGTACCATTGAATATATAAACTTTCCTTTTTTCGACCTCCGTTAACAATTCACACACAGCGCCATCGCCACCTTGCAGACAAGCGGTACATACACTTAATATATAAGTAAGATAAATATACTACACTGGTAGTTTTCACGTCTCCGTAATGTGGATATTATGCAGGCGACGACTGGTCGCCTTGTTTTGTTAGCTTTTTACCGTACAGACTGTTGTTTATTCTGTACACACAAGCTTGAAAGCATCCTTGAACTAGGTATTTAATAATTCATTATACTATTGTTTGGGGAATGCGATATGCATGAGCTTAATATTAAAGGTCACGTTACGATATCATTTTGTAAAGTTACCACTATGGAAAGAGAAAGCTGCGTGCGCTAGGTTCATATAATCATAATATAGTTTAACCGAGACGACTGCACCGCGCCTTCGGGGAACCGTAGCAACTTTTATTAAATCTGTGTTCAAACGGCTAATGATTTTTCACGTTTGCGCTTAGAGCGCGGTACAGCAGTTCCGGGCAAACTAGTACTGTTTTTTGTTATTATATTGGGTCGGACGGAACAGTCTATCATGCATTTACCTTGTGTCAAGCTCAAATCTGCAAGTTTTGATTCATGAATTAAGGTAGCTGAATAAAATTCTACATTGCGTTTAAAATAATCAGTTTAGATAATCGTGACATAGGTCACACAAGGGTGATATGGCCGCCCGGCTATCAATCACTTAAAATTCAAAAGCAAAACAATACAAAAACTTAAATCAGAATCGCCTGGTGCTGCTACCGTCTACGTACCATTTATTTTATTTATTATTATTATTATTACAATAAGAACGATCTTAAACCAATTACACTTATTGCTAAATATATTTACATAATCATTATATTTTTATAAATTAAAATAAAATTATATGTACATACAAAACTATTATAAAATTAAATTACAAATGTCATAAAAACGTAAACAGGTAATAAATGTCAAAAATTTTCAGCATATGTCAGTAACAACTGTGATATGGAATACAACTTATCACAAAATATATCACATTCAGGGTTGGCAGTCAGGAATGTATTGAGGCCATGCCTTTCGTTTCAACTAACTAACCTATCATTGGATTAGTATTCAAACGCTATCAATTATGTACGTATATATGCTACATAATCATAACCACAGCATCGTTTATAATAAGGTATATTTATAATCAATTATGTTTTTTCTGTCCCTAATGATACTTCATGCTCAAAACGTTACAAGCACACTACAATGCCTACGTCAATTCACGCTCCCTGCCGATTATCCACATCAGCCAGCCTGTACATACCCACAATAGCCAATATATGCCATTCGCCAATGGACATGTCACGGGCAGCCGCCCGGCCCCCCTTCCCCCACCCCGTGTCGCCGCATTCAGGGCTGTTAACTTGGTATATCATTTAGACAACATCATAAGCTAATATAATGTTTATTAATAAGTAAACTGGGTCCAATCGATTATGTATAAGTCGAAATTGGGTATGTTATTATTTATATATACATGTTTATAAATTATCTGACTCAACTCGTTTAGTCTAGTATTTCGACCTTAATTTGGTATATTTTGGCGACTTAAATGATCATAGCCTCGGGGTTCTGAATGTCGACCTGCAATCTGATCGGTTCGAAAACCACCCTCGGTTTGAGCTCTCGATGTAGGTAGCATCGCTATCAAATTCCCAGCATGATGGTAGGGTGCTTTCGAGTACCCGCATGGCTAGCTACCACCCTCGTGTTTAAACAACTGTCACCAAACACATACAGCGTTCAGGAAGCAGTCCTTGAGAGCCAGTAAGCATTCTAGGTCTAGCGTCATAACATCTTCAACCACATCGTCACTGACCATCAATCATATCAAAGAGACAGTGCTCAAAGGCTAGAGCAATAAAGTGTAAAAAAATCACAGAATGATTATTATCCCGAAAACAGAAACAAGGTAAAAAAAATCCAAGAAATTCTTTACGCACACGATCCGTTATCGCATACGATGCGAAAACTATCGATGATAGAACAAAAATGTTCTACAATATTAAAGAACATGTTATTATCTGCAAATAACTCCGCCACACCATACGTCCATTTTTGTATTAATACATTTTATAGGAATTCCTACGGAAATCAGAGGACGTTACTCGTGACTTAATATTAATTATTATCAGACCAAGTCATAATAAAAAATACACATAAAAGTCATAATAAGTGCTATTTCAGTACCCGTACATTGCTTTTTAAATGAAATAAATCGGACATTTCATTCAAAAGATATCATGAATTGAAAAATTATATCTATCAAATATAAAAATAAACGCCGCCGTGGTACGCGATGCCTTCCAAGTTGCACTCGCGCGGTCGGTTTCAAACGTTTTATAAAAACGATTTTGTTTAAAAGCTGTCTTGAGACTTGACTGAGGGTTCTAAGTGTGAAAAGTCTGCTAATTGTGTGTGAGTTCATTATTATCTAAATATTTATTAAATATCTTCCCGTGCGAGACCGGGGCGGGCTAATGAAAAATAAACTAACAAACAACACATCTATAAATATAATCTTCGCTACTCTATGGTCTCAAAATGGAACAATTTAATGTATGTGTTAAACCGCATTTAATTGGGCGATTTGCATACGAATCGATTATAATTAGGTAATAGTTTTTTGTGGCGCACTAAAGGTTAATTCATTATCGATAAGAGTAATTACACTTGAAATAGAAATATTGTATGACCTTAGTTTCCTTGTAGTAGACGGGTCGGCCTACGCAAAACGCGTAGGATCTAAAGAATACAATAATACATTGTCACATTCGTAGTTCTTCTATTATATAATTATATATAATAGTATATAATGTATAATTATATTCTATTAAATTTAATTATTGAACTCTATAATATAATATAACTTTATCCTTATCTCAACTAAAATAACTTTCAGCACAATCTCATACATAATAGCCAAGTACGAACTTTTAATAGGTATATTATTCTGTTCCAATCTTAAAACGTTGTAAGCACGTCAAATATTCAAAAATAGAACAATTCGGAAGTGAGCTAGCCCTCACAGACTCAGGGTATCCTACCGTGAGAGCTAGAGCTCAAATATACTAACTTAATTTAAAAATGCATGGAATTCTAAATATATTTGTACAAAGTCATAAGTTAGAATATAACATAATTATTGTATGTACTATATAAATAAATAAATAAAAAATTAGGAATTGTTTAATTTCTCTATTCTCTTTCTATAATAAGTATCATTACAGTATCGGTACTCATGTCAATTGATGACCATAATAAATGTTGTCAGATTGTTGGGAGTGGAGCGATTCAACATAAAAAGATTACACAGCGTCTGCCAAGTTTCCAGGAAAGGCTTAACTTCGGCATTAGAGTTGCCACTTGACGTTGTATCGCGGTGGCTCATACTTGCACATTAACTTGATATCCAGAGATGTCCCGAGCCATTTATACTTGTATAGTTACGCAAAACGTTTCCTAGTGGCTCTGAAGCTAGGCTTTACGAAATAATTATCAATATTATAAATGCGAGTGTTTGTGGGTATGGGTGCTTGTTATTTCTTCACGCTCAAACGGCTTCACCGCTGCTTCGATGAAATTTAGTATGGAGATGGCTTATACCCTGGATTAACACATAGGCTTAATGTAATCATCACCATCATCACCACGCGGGTAAAACCGCGGGGCGCAGCAAGTATACAATAATTATGGCTGACCTAGGGACAAAACCCAACTTAACATATAAATCAATGTCGGCCAATGATATTATATGTTTATATGAGGTAGATGTCGCACAAGCGCGTGGAAACTGAGGCGGCAAAATTAAGTCAATTGTAGTAATTTTCATTATGATGCGTATTTCAAGCGTAAATCTAAACATATAGCTATCCTTTGCTATATTATTTGTACCGTATTATCTATCACACTAAGCATGTTTATGTCGTAAAGGAACAAAATCTGAGCACCGCGCAGTATGAATATACGTCATCTTTAGTAAAACATCATTGATGTCGGCGATATATTTTTCTATAAACATCGCGGTTTCCTAATTACTCCCTCTCTTCTGTCTTGAATCTTCATAGTTCTAATTTGTTCCTAAAGCCGTCTTGCTGCCAACAAGTACAAAGCGAAGTGTAGGCAATAGTTCCTTTTGCGTTTTGTGAAATATATATCAATCAAAATAAATGTTTGTATATGTGTATCAAAAGTAGTTTGTTTTTAAACAACTTGATAGGGCAACACAACAGAACATTGTTTGAGCATGTATTGAAGTTTACTTGTAACTGGGTTTGTCATAGAGGTTAGTAAGCGGCATATGAAGATGCAGGAAAATTAAGGAAGTGAACAATGCAGTTATATAATAATTATTGCAATTCCGTAATGTAACGTGGAAATTGATTTATGTAAATGCATTTAATTTCAGAGTCATAAAGTGGTTAGTGTTTTATTATTGACTAGCTAATTTATACTGTTCTTTTTATATTTTAAACAATTCAGATTACCAACTACCTCCAACTACCAAAACTTCGCCGAATTGATGACGTTTCATTCTAATATTTCATATTAACATACTACCTTGAATTGCTTTGCGTGTAGACGCGAGCAAATTGTTTAAGTTTTACATCAAATAGTGAATCCAAGGGGTCATCAGCCTAAAAATATTGATTTGAAGATTGCTATACCTTTCGTCCTTTTTTCCGTCTTTTCGAACCTAAGAAAGCTACAAAAATTGATGAATTGTTAATAAATCATTTATATAATTAGTTTATGAATAATTAATTAATTAGTAAATAAAAGCTTTCTTAGATTCGAAAAGACGTAAAAAAAGACGAATGGTATAGCAATATTTTTAGGCGGATGACCCCCTGATCGAATGTATGTTGAGTTGATTGTAACCCTAACCGTGAAATATCTGGTAAGTGAGAATATGTGTTCAGTATTAATATTATTTCCTGTAACATATGTTCAATGTTAACAGTAAATTTATGAAGATGGCGCTTGTATGACTGGCCTCAGACGTCATAACTACGAGTGTACGTAAACCATAGGAGTTATGTGTGTGTAATTATGTTTGCTTGGACGAGAGTTAAAGGAAAAGTCAAATGGAAGCCACTTTTTAAAGTGTGTCCATTTGAAAGGGAAAATCACTAAACTTTGGGCAATATCTTAATTCGTCGGTGAGGAATTAATATTTAAACAATAAAGTCTTTCTACCTGGCTTGCTGATCAACGTTTAGGTAGTCTCATCTGTAATTTCAGAACGAAATCTTTCATTTCGTCATTATATGAATTAAGTTATAAGTTTATAATATAAACAGTAGAATTGAAATGAGTAGAGTAAGTCATGCATAATGACCTTATTCATACATAATGTTTGAAAATACAGAGATCATATATTATACTCTGTTGATGGCATGGCAGGTTTCATAGTCATTTTTTTTTGTAATTTTATGACGTACTTTATGGGCATATTTTTATGGATTCACTATAGATTGTGCATAATGATCTGTCTTGGTTTTTTTTCTAAGTATATTCATTTGTTTTTGGGCTGCCTTATTAAACAGAATAGTACTACAAACTAATAATAGTCTATTTATTACAGCTCATACACTAGTGATCAATCTACTCTAGCCGACACATATGTAGCTTAAGGACGTAACAGCTGCCGATGACATCACAGAGGCTCGCGGGTGTTTACGGAAGAGAGGGGGTGGGACAAATCGTGATGTATACGTACCATGATAGTTCACACAAAAGTAACTATCATCACAATATTGTGCTCATGGTACCGACTTCGACAAGTTATTTCACACTTTTGAGTGTTGAAGTCGGTTGCATTTATTGTTAAAAAATTTTTTTTCGCCCTTTTCAGTAGTGACCTTTGCTACTCACGGGATCAATGAATTGTCATTGTGTGTTCTGCGATGTTTTCAACCGCGACAATAACATCATCAAGATACGCGTAGTTTACAGTTATTGAAGTATAACTCAAAAACCGCTTGTCCGATTTTGATGAAATTTAAATGGGACCACCACGAAAGTATACTCTATCCAACAATAAAAATCATCAAAATCGGTTCATAAACGACGAAGTTATCCGCGAACACACATAAAAAAAAAAAAAAACATAAATACGGTCGAATTGAGTAACCTCCTTTTTGAAGTCGGTTAAAAAGCACGTCCATCTCTTTTCATATTTTTGCTTGAGTTTTATCTATTCATTTGGACTTGAGATAATGTGTGAGAGGTTGTAGGTGAAATGATTGTTATGAAGAAAAGAAAACAAAACTAACAGAGTATATTTAGTTCTATTAATAAACAGAAGTCGCGGCACAGTGGGTGGGGCCCCACAGAGGAATAATAGTGGGGCCAGTGCCAATAACCTAATTAAAAACTGTTAGATTCGAAAACGAAAGACAAAACTAAATGAAAACAGACGGCGGGTGTCGGAGTACACAGGAACGAAACGTTTTAGTGAAATTGAAGATTATTATTTGCTTGCAGTAGATAGACAACCGGGTTTTTGTTGTCCTCAATTTGTTTTTGCGGATTATAAAGTGTCGCCCCGAATACAGATTAAGGCCAGCACGTGTCGATTTATTAAAGGGATATATATGGCTGCTTTATTGTCATTTATTCAGCCTGAAAGATAAACCACTGAAGTTGAATTTATTACATGAGAGAGCCAAAATGCACCAATCAATTTTTTACAAAATGTTCTAATTTATTCGACAAGATTTCTATGCATTGATTATCATCATTTCAGTCATGGGACAGTCTACTGCTGAGCATATCCCTCTCCCATAGATCTCCACAAGGACCGGAAGCGGCTCGCATGCAGCTTCTTCCTGCAATCTTGATCAGATCGTTTGTCCACCTTCTCGGTGGATGTCGTGCACTGTATTTTCTAGTAGGATATCATTGGGCATCAGTTCTACCAGATATGTATGTGCCCTGCTCACAGCCAAACAACTTACTAATCTGCTGGGCTATATCTGACTTTCGGCAGATAAAATCTAATAATATTATAATCCTAATAAAAGAAGTAGTATGACTGTGTAATATAAACAGCGTTTATAGAATTGCTGTTTATTTATACCTGACTAAAAAGTCTCAAATAAATTGTGATTAGGAAATCCGCGTGATTATCGTGGCTTGTTCACACTGGGTAGCTTCCAAGTCCAAGCACAATGTTTATAGATAATCTCATTTATTCTCAGGGTTCGCCAACCATTTTCACTCCCGTTAAGTCTGTCTGTATTCTTTATTTGCAGCATGCTCCAACTAGGACGAAATTAACGAGTGGCGTGCTGAGTCTATTAAAAAACGAAGTGTTTATAGATAATGTTACTATCTAGTATCTCTATCTAATCTAATATCTCTATCTCTACTAATAATACTATCTCATTTTAAAATATATTATGTAAGTACCTACAGATTATTCTATAATGTTGTCCAGAGGTTGGAATCGTGGTAGCTGTAACAGGGAATCCTAGTACAGCTACCAACGACCATCCTAGGTGTATATATGGGTAACTTACTATTACTAAACTCTGTAACATTGTAACTTAGGATAATATCTATTAGTAATAATTTTTGATGGATACATTATTTGAATTGAATTGAATGTTGTTCCCCAAATACAGAGATTAAATAACAAGTAACGCTTGGGTTATTTAACGTCCCCACGAAAAATGTATAAGCAAATAAAACGGTAACATTAAATAAGACACACGACACCGTCTACGTAAGTATATCTAGATGGAGTTGGACAAGTTTGTGCTGCTGGAGCGGAATGCCAGAATGAGGCATTCATGTGTTGCCATGTAAATTTTAAAAAATGTCCCATTGAAATAAGATTATGATTTTTGTGATTGAACAAATCAAAGGATTGTGGAATATAGAAAAAGGTGGCCTAGATGGACTCGCCCTGCGGGTTCTTAACAGTTTCAAACAAGGACAAACGAAACTGTACCGTTGCAAAAATGTTATATATTTTTATTTATTTATCACACTCAGACCCCCGCACTAGGATTCCCTGTGTCGCGGGCATGAAAACACACACACAATCACAGAACATATTTACATTATATATTAAAAAAATGTTTAGATTCGGGATGTGTTTCCAAGTTTATAGTTTTTAGTATTTTTGTGCTATAATACATTTTTTCTCTCGAAATATCATGATTCAAAAAAGACAACATAAAGGACCATAAAGATTTGGTATTCCTTTGCTAGTGTGAAAGCATACTTTCACACTATTCATTTCACATGGCTAATTAGATTTTTTATTGCACTTTTGCAGACCTGCGTCTTACAGGTAAATTTTAAGATTTGATTTATTATCAGTTTGCATACTAACAATATATAATGATTTATATATATTATTATTCTCAATTAACTGCAGGCCATCAAAGATGAAGATTTCTTAAACCTTTGAGGCCACAAAATAAGTTTCTTAGAATACGCTCGAGCGCTCGAGCGAGTAACAAGTGTGCAGTTTTACGTGCAGATAATTATTGTATTTAAATGGTTTGAATAACCTGTTTTAGTGCTTGAATATAGTAAATACGAAGTGTAATTGTGAATAGTCATGGTGAATAATATAGATCATCAAAATATAAGTGTTTAAAGTGAAAAATCAAGGTTAACATTAACCCTCACCCAAGCATTGCTTCGTGCGCCTTCAACGCATTATCATAAGCGTCACGATAAGTGCGGCTCTTACGCCCTTCTTCACAACACCTACGCGGCTTGGTTACGGTTCGATACGCTGTACATTGACGCTTTGACATACATTGGCGCTTTATGCAACAAATTTATTTGTAGTTAATTACCACATACCTGCGTAGCAATGAATGCCCAAAAATGCGCTGGTTGCCTTAACCAATTAAAAGGAGTATCCTTTTTACACTGCAGCCGCTGTCCTGATAAGTATCACTATACGTGCATGAATTATAATAAAGCCGATTTCAACGGATTTTCCAAGGTTTTTAAAGAATCCTGGGTGTGTCCTTCTTGTCGTAGCAAGGAACCTAGGTGTGGAGACAACTCGAATACGCCGATTCGCTCGTCAACGAATAGTATAAATAAACAAACATCGGAGGCGGCGGTGACACAGCTGGTTCCGGACCCTAATTGTGAAAACGTCACTCAGCGCACAAAACCGCGCAGCGCAGGTAACTGTTTCTGTATATCAGCGGACAGTATTCGCGAAATAATAAGGGAGGAATTAGACAGAAAGTGGAGTTCAGAGATAAAGGATATTCATCAGAGACAGGCAAATTTCGAAGAGTCCCTGGCTTTCTTGACAACCGAGAACGATAGACTTAACTGTGAAGTTGTGACCCAAAAATCACTAATCGCAGACTTGCAGAGCGATAACGGGGAGCTACGTTCAACCTGTCATAGTTTGTCGCATCGTCTACTTCAATTAGAACAGCTATCGCGGACAAATAATTTGGAAGTGCAGTGTGTGCCAGAACACAAGTCTGAAAATATTTATAATATTATCCAACAGTTGAGCAACGTTATCAAATGCCCTGTGACGGTTTCTGATCTCCAATATTGCAGCCGTATTGCAAAGCTCAACAATAAGAGTCCGCGACCGCGATCAATTTTGGTCAAATTCAACAGCAAGCGCCTACGCGACAACTTCTTAGCCTCCGTAGTGAAGTTCAATCGTAACAGCCCCGACGACAAATTGAATACTAGCCACTTGGGTATAGGTGGCCAGAAGAAAAGTCCCGTCTATGTGACGGAACACCTGACACCTGAAACTAAGTCCTTGCATGCATCTGCTCGTCGAGCTGCAAAGCAACTGAACTATAAGTTTGTCTGGGTGCGGGACGGCAAGATTTTTCTTCGTAAATCAGAAACCACCGGTTATATCCATATTCAAAGTGAAGAGTGCTTAAAGTTGTTAGCTTAAGAATATATTAGCTATATCTGCTAAGTTATTAGTTATTATTTTAAGTATACTATAATATTAATGTCAAACTCATATATTAATTCTAGATGGAATGGTTTAAATATATATTATCAGAATGTCAGAGGTCTAAGAACTAAGGTAGTAGATCTGTTCAATAATGTCGTTTGTAACGATTTTGATATTGTCGTTCTTACCGAAACATGGCTTAATAACAGTGTTCGTGATGCGGAACTCTTTGATAACCGTTACGTGGTATACAGAAGAGACCGCGAAGCTGGCGGTTTTAATAGTGACAAGGACGGAGGGGGAGTTCTTATAGCAATTTTTAAGCACATTAATTCAAGGCGTCACCAAAATTTTGAATCAAGATGCGAAGATTTGTGGGTCAGTTTGGATTTGCGGGGTCTTGAGGGTAATTCTCAAACACTTTACTTTTGTGGCGTTTATCTGCAATCACCTATACGAAAACACATTATCACTGAATTTATCGACAACTCCAACAGCGTTATAGAACTGAATAGTATCGATCACGTTACATTTGTGGGTGACTTTAATCTGAGAGGTATACTTTGGAACCTTCAAGACGACAAGTCTAATAAATTGAATGCCGTATCTAATAACAGTCTTTTCTGCAATATGCTTTTAGATTTTGCGTTGCTCAACAACTTGAAGCAGTTTAACATTATTCCCAACAAACAAGACAAAATACTAGATTTGATCCTAAGTTCCCATGATGTCTCTAACTTGACTGAAAGTTCTTCTCCTCTTTCAATCATTGATGGTTTTCACCCCCCTATTGAGTTTTCTATTCCTGTCAGTGTTAAAACATCCAGTTTCTCAAATGACCACAGAAGATTCTGCTTTTTTAAAGCAGACTACACGAAGATTTTAGTTGATTTGGAAAATGTGGATTGGGATTTTAAATTTGCTGGTTGCAGCACTGTGGATGAAATGATATCTATATTCTACATTGTAATTCGTTCTGCGATTTCCAAACACGTTCCTAGGCACAAACCCCGTAGCAAAAACTATCCTGTGTGGTTTTCCAACGCTCTTATTAATCTATTGAAAGAAAAACTTAAGTTTCGCCTAAAATTACGGAAGTTTAATAATAATCCACTAGATAAACTGTCATTTGACGTAGCGAAATCGCGATCCGATCGATTAATGAGTATATGTTACAAACAATATATTACTCGCTTGGAATGTAACTTGCGATCCAATCCTAAGTTATTTTGGTCATTCATCAAAAATAAGCGAAATTTCCGGAGCCATTACCCTGCTAAAATGTTACATCACAATGATTCTGCTGTCGGCAGTGTAGCTATTTGCAACCTTTTTGCGAGCAACTTTTCTTCTGCTTACAGCACACATAACTCCCGTGGAGTTGATTTTGTTCGCTCTAATGAAATACCTGCTCTTACATCTAATTACTTAACAGAGATCAAGTTCAAAGACGATCAAGTACTAAAAATATTAAAAAGACTTGATTATTTTAAAGGGGCAGGGGCTGATGGCATACCCTCAGTGTTTGTTGCTAAGTGTGCTCCTGCATTGGCCTACCCATTGCGTCTTATATTTAACAAGTCAATAAGCACTGGGATATTCCCCTCGGCCTGGAAACAAGCTTTGGTAGTTCCATTGCATAAGAACGGTGACAAAGACCGCGTTAACAATTACAGACCCATATCTATTCTACCAGTTTTTGCTAAGGTGTTTGAAAAGTTATTGTGTCCAATACTATCATGGCATTTCAAAAATATTTTATCTATTCAACAACATGGTTTTATGAAATCCAGGTCAACAGCGACTAACCTTGTACCTTTTATAAATGATGTGTCTCGAATTTTAGATCAGCGCTCTTCAGTGAGCGCGATTTATACTGACTTTAGTAAGGCGTTCGATAAAGTCAATCATATTATCCTTCTTTATAAGCTTTCCATGTACGGTATTGCTGAACCCTTACTTGGTTGGTGCAAGTCATATCTCTCCGACAGAACATCAACGGTAGTCGTAAATGGCGGGTCATCTGACGCATTTATAGTTTCTTCTGGGGTACCTCAAGGCTCTCACTTAGGTCCTTTACTCTTTAACGTCTTTATCAACGATATAGGGGAGTGTTTCAATAACTCTAAATTCTATTTATTTGCCGATGATCTAAAGTTTTTTTAAAGATGTAGTTTCGGGGAATGACGTAGTCAAACTGCAAGAAGACATCGATCGCTTGGTTTTGTGGTGCGACAGAAACTGCATGAGTCTGAATGTTTCCAAATGTTTTGCAATGTTTTTTACCAGGAAAAAAAACGTTTCACCTCCCGTACTTCGTTTAAAAGGGAATGTATTGGAGAACGTTCACAATATACGAGATCTGGGTATTACGGTGGATAATAAATTACAATTTCATACTCACATCAATAACATTGCAGCCAAAGGATTCAAAACGCTTGGGTTTATATTGCGGAACTGCAGGGACTTCAGATTGGCAAGTACTAAAATCATGCTATACAACTCCTTGGTCCGTAGTGGGTTGGAGTACTGTAGCGTCGCCTGGAACCCTCTATATAAAGTCCATAGTAAAAGACTAGAGAGCGTCCAAAAAAGATTTCTCTGGCATTTGACTTATTCTTGTTATCTAGGAAAGAAACTGCTGAGCTACAACGAACGGCTGGAATATTTTGGCATCAAACCACTTTCGCAACGTAGGCTTATGATAGACAATGTGTTTTTATTTAAAATCGTAAACGGAATTATAGACTCTCCGGGGTTACTCTCAGAGCTTTGTATCTCCGCACCTTATAGGTTGCCAAGAGCCTGTAGATTTAATTTATTTCTTGCTTCTAGCTCTCGTTCTAATCTTGGACAAAACGCGCCTTTGACTAGGTTGGTACGACAGTACAATTCGATCTCAAAAACCAAAGATCTCGACATATTTCATGATAAGTTTAGTAATTTCAAAAAATTTGTATTAGATTTTTCTTTATGATAGATTTGGATTTTTAGTTATTTGTTTCGATATTGTTTTCTGTACATCTGTATTCAACTATGCAATTTTACTATATAATCTTCTAATCATGATCTATTTATAAATTTCCACTTGCCATTGCAACATTAATTGTCATAATTATTTCTATATCCAGTCAATTTATTTCTAAATTTATTTTTATTATGTCTATATTACATTACATCTGTTACTCGTTCAAATAATATAAATTAATTTTGCATGTTGTCTACACCATTAACTGCTGTGGCATTTGCTTCTTAGTGTGTTAAGTGCAATCTTGTAAACGTATTAGTGTACACAGTGTTGGTGTTCTAATAATAAATAAATAAATAAATAAATACAATATTATATAAATGGCCTACTGAATCTGCTCTGAATACATATATGATCAACACCAGGTCAAATCGTCGGACTAAAACAGATATAAATATATTGAATAGGTACATTGAAAGTGTGCCTTATGAATACATGGCTTAACACTAAAATTGGATATTTTGGTTCGAACTTTGTATGTAAGTAACTTACAATTATGTAATTTCATGTTGAGCCTGAAATACAATGTTAGTGTTAAATCATCCAAACCTCATTCATTCACCTCAGCCATCGGTCGTCCACTGCTGGACATATGCCTCCCCCATAAAGGAGGGATTTGCCAATACTCGCCACGCTTGGCAGGCGGGTTGGCGAGCACAGTACGATTTCCGATCCTCAGCAGGCGCTGCTGCCCACCTTCTGGTACGTGGTTCCTTAGCCGACTCTTACGGCAACCGTGGGAAGAGATGAGGGAGTACTATTCTAGGTTGGCACCACCACGGCAAATCCAAACCGAAAAGTAGGTAATCATGTTGAAATCCAAAAAGATGGCAACACTGCCTGCGGAATGATATCCGAGAGAGCACCTCAATAAATGGGTAAACATTTATCTAACGTTGAGCAGTTAATACTAGACAGGGCGACGCCGACGCTGATATCTGGATTAGGTAACTATATTACACGTCCGTTAATTATGTAATGTGCAAGCTCGCTGTTTCTGGAAAATGTACTTCAACCCCTCAGCTGCCATTAATAAGGTTTCTAGGAAAAACACTATTTAAAATGTACCATAAGTAGCATCATGAGTTGCCGTATTAACTGGATTAGATACTGAGTCATCTACTCTGTATATAATACAATTAAGTTACTTGGGTTAGTTTGTAAAACAGAAAAATGTATTTTATTTTTCTTTTCACGCCTTCAACCTGCGAATACATCATAAGAACATTCAAATCCCAACAATGGTGCCTATTCTAATCTTCACTAAAAGTAACGGAATCTTTATTATAAGAATTAAAATTGCTTGGCTTCTTTCATTGGACATATAAAATGTCTTATCAAAAGTGTATCACGGGCATTGAGTCATTGAATATACTAATTTGTATCTATACTAGCAATTTGAGTTCTCGCTAATGTAATTTTGAAGTATTATGATATATTAAGTTGGATTTTTCAACATTCACTCCATCTATATTTTTAAAAACATAACCTCATTTCACAAAAATTTCGTTTAGAGTCCAAAACAGAATTACCGTGAGTGTCTCCCTCGCTAACCTACCGCCAAAGTCTTATGCCTCTCGTAATTATATGTTTTATGGCCTAGCTGTTTATTACTTGTTTACTTTACTATTCCAACCGCTATTTCTATCATTAAGTGAAACAACTCGTTAGGTAATACAAACTGCTTTATTGTGACCTTAATTCAGAGTCTCTTAATAGTGCCCACGGTACATTTTACATATAGCGATTTAATGAAATCAATTGTTCGCGGAGGGCAAGAGGTTAATTAACTTCGTTTTCAAGGTCTGTGTGATCTGCAAATTGTTTGTCGAGTCTGAGGCCCTCAGTGATCCTTTTAATGTCTGCGATGTTAGTAGAAGTTTAATAGACTGGCGGTGGGTGGGGGTCGGTTCGTGATAATTCATCAATTTTACGTTTCGTGTCATTGGCCTCAAATGTCGTTACACTACGAAAATGCTCTGAACTTGCGTCATTGACATTCGAAGCTACTTCGTAGGATTACAAACGGCAACTCACAATTCATGGTAGGTAGGTACTTACATTATACATAAAGAGTTTCCACTAAAGATTTTGTTTGCGCTAACGGAGAGGACAATATCTAAATCGCTCAATCAATCATTCTCAGTTTATATCTATTTATTATGATATGAACGCAGTTGGTTCTTACAAGTGTCTGTACAGTAGATCATTAGGTTGTTGACCTATGATAATTGCATATATTTTATGCCAGATAAACTATCGCTGTATTTGAAAAAAAAATTACTTAAATACACATTATTTAGTGTTAATTCCGCGAGATAAAATGGGTCCCGGGCTAGCATGCAGTCTGCAACGCCCTCTCTCTCCCGTATAATTGCACATATATCCCGTTATGTCCCATAAAATTACATCATGCCATGATAAAGCACATATAAAGCCTGAGTCCGTGTTTCCCTATAGATACAATCCTGGAGTTTTCTAGTCACGAGTGAATAGATACCTTCTAGGATTGCGTACTCTATCTTAATCCGCGACAATATTTTTTTAAATAAGAAATAACTAAAAAAAAGATAGACATAGATTAATTTAAGGTAGTGTTTTTATATATCTATATTATGTCAAAAGGTACCCTTATATAATCATTTCGTTGTTTGTCTGACTTTCTTTCTTAGAAACGAGTGGACATATCATACTGAAATTAATATTTAGGTCCGTAATATGCAAGTTCTATAATCCCTTGCAGCTGTGAAAAAAATTATAAGTCACCGCAATCAAAAGATACGGCCGTTAATCCCGCATATTTTGGTACTCGCAATGGAATTAAAAACTGCAGGTACTACTTCCCATTGACCTAGATTAAATTTGGCATGAAACAATGTCTGATGGCACGAGTGAAAAGTTTGAACTAAATTGAAATAGTTTCATGTGGTTACGAATGCATAACATACGATATTACCCATTTAATGTGAGATCCACAAGCCTAAAAGATCAAATATAAAGACTATCGCCTATCGCGATCTGGAAAATTGTCCAGCTGGGAAATTTAAAAAAAAATCCGGACACATTCTAATGACTCCGGATTTTTTAAAATATACCATTATACGACAACTGAACAAAGTAATATGTTAGGACAGGTCAAGTTCCTTCACTTGGCACTATTAGGTTTTGCTTAACTGAATTATTTCGTTCACTTTGTTTTTCACGTTCATAAGTTTTATTTTAATATTATACATTTTTTAACCTTCAAAGCAATGCGATGAAAACAATTCAATAAAATACTTTTTATCTAACTGTTGATTGAACGCGTACAATTCGGCGAGTTAAAATAAAATTGATGGAAATTTTTAACCTACTTAAAAAAGAAAGTTCCCAATGCTGTTGTATTTTTTATGTTATCTCAGAACTTCGTCATTTATTAACTGATTTGAAAAAATGTCATTCCAAAGCTCGGTTTAGTACTATTTATTTGTCTTTATATTCAAGAAAATGTTCCATAGGTACCAATTATTCTACACTAGCTGCGCGTCCCTGCGTTTTACCCGCGTGGTGATGTTTGGTGATGATGAAAAGTAGCCTATGTGTTATTCCGGGACCTAAAGTATCTACATACCAAATTTCATCCAAATCCGGCCAGCCGTTACGTTGAGCGTGAAGAAGTAACAGACACACATGTACATGCAGATGCACTGAAACTTTCGCCGTTATAATATTACTTAATAGGATATTCATTATTAAGTCAGAAGTTGCGATGTTTTATTTGTTTAACCGACTTCCAAAAAAGGAGGTGACTCAATTCGACCATACACACACACATATATATATATAATATATAGTTTATAGTTCTTAAACTACGTAATGATTGCATGTTATAAAGTTAAACATTCAATGGCTGATTGTTGCGAATTCTGCTTTAATTATTTAAGATAGAACACATAATCATTTGGACCTGTGTTCTGTGCGGTATGCATGATCTATAAGTGATAAAGCACATATAGGTCAGATATCGAATAAATTGTAATGATGCGTTTTCTTTACTTCATTAGAAAAGCAAAAGTAAATTCCAAACAACTGACATACCAAATGGATTTTATCGTAATATGCTTCGGCGGCAAAAACACGCGTTATCTTTATGTTGTTACAAATATATCCATTTATCTATCTCAGATATGGGACGTCCACTGCTGGACATATGCCTCCCCCATTGATTTCCACAAGGACCGGTTGGATGCGGCCCACATCCAGCCCTTGCCTGCGACCCTAACAGGACAAGAGCATTCTGGGAAAAAACTAGCAGTGCAGTGTTTATATATCTACGAAGAAAGTTGTTGCCTGTACTACAGTTTAATTACTAGCTGTAACAAGAAATAACGTTTCAATTAAGAAATGTTCCATTTTGATAACTACATACTACCTAACTATGTTATTTTATTGTATACTGCACCTCAAATAAGTCTAACAATCTTTAATTTAAAATCCTACTATCTATGTAAATATATGTCATATTATTTATTTGTTTAAGTCCAATTGTTCAGTGTTGGACTATTGTACATATTACATTAAAGAAAATGAGTATAGGTACAAGGAATACGGCGACAAAAGGCTCAGACTATAGGTACTTTCGGATTGAATCTTTCGTACAAAAACCTAATGTGTAGTATATTTAATTGTATTCTTCAGCAATTGATAAATGTGCCGCGACTATTTAGATTTATCTGTATCGTTCCTATTATTAAATAAATTATTTTGAACAAACCTCACATCAATGCTACATATATATAATAGTAGAAACTGATGAGACGAAAATATATATGAAATATCAATTCTAATTTATCTAATTCATTACATATGATATAAAACATAAATACATAAAAACGGTCTGAACTTGTTTTGTTTATTTACATAATATATGACGTAATCAAATTGAGAACATTATTCGTGCCAGAACCCATACATAAAATGAGAACGCTCACGACACGCTTTAGAAAACTATTTTCACATATTTAATCGATTCTTCGAACAAGTCGTAGGTAATGAAGTTTGCGACGCGTGACCAAAATGCTGACACATATTTGGCTCAACGGATCAGCATTGCAATTCAACGTGGCAATGCTGCTAGCATTCTAGGCACGCTGCCAACTTGGTTGCATTTGAGTTATCTACGAGTATAGGCTGACAATAGCTAGTGGATTGTGCAAATGTTTTTGTAGTAGCTGTATTGTAATTAGTTATTAGTGTTATATGAAATTTTAATTCTTTTATTATATCAATATACTTCATTTTCAAAATTTACAGACTATTAAGGTACTGGTTTGGAAATTACAAATAAAATCGCGAGGCAACCTTCAATAGACTGGTTTCGCAACGCATGTCTTGTATAGATTTTTCATTTAATCATATATAGCTGTGAACACTTTCGATTATATTTCCTATCGCTCGTAATAGAAAAATGTGCATCCTAAACCTTAGGCGTAACGATGCTACAGACAAGACACACAGTTACAAATGTTAACATTATATCACCCCTTTGCGTCGTGATGTAAAAATCAGTTTATCACGATAAGTGGCCGCTGTAATTGCCAAATCGTGTGTCTTATAGCTTATAAATAAGTGACCGGATGATGCGCCGCATCCGGCTCACAGTCGCCTAGTACCGTTATGTGATTGCGTCGAGTCAACACCGGCGCGGTTGCTATTGGTTATGTATGCCTCGCCTACATCTGTGCCCAACGCGTCAATGTGTGACGTCATATTGTCTAACTTTTTTTTAATGGCTACTCTGTTACTCCAGTTACGGACGATTTTGACTTGTATTCAATAGCGAAGTTTTCTTCTAATTCTTTTACAATAATGTTAGAATGAACAAAAATAATTATCTAGAATCAGTCAGGATTTAGCTTTGGATATTTCTGGATCGCTCTCCGTGATGCTCTACCTATAAGTGAAAGGTCCAAAAATAGTCTTGGAAAAGCCATTTTATTCAAAGAAGTTTTCTAAAAATATTTCGAATCCTAATTGTTTTGAATCAGAACATGTGCCTACATTATCTTAATGTTTTTACCGCGATAATTTAAAAATGTAATATGTGTAAGTTTGTCTGTAAGTATTTGATCTAAATTATTATATTAACATTTTCATGTAATTATAACATGCTACTTGAATGCTAGTAAAGTTTAGTGGTTACATATCAAAGCTCTTAATCAGTCAATCTAAAGCGGTGCTACGAGTAATCTGGTAGAATGAATTCGGAAATGAGTTGCTTATATATTGGTGAGCATTAAGGAAATAAAATCCCCTAAAGAGATTAAACAGGATATTAAAGTCGGTTTCAAAGTTCTTAGCACGGGTTCTCCGCTTGTCAATAATAAAATATTAAGTAGCAGTGTTAGTTAATTATTCGTCTGTCGTGAATTCACAATTTGTTTCAACATCTGTTTGCCATTCGAGTCTAAAGCCGGCCGTAAAACGGCAGTGAGCACGGCTATTGTTTCACAAGCGATGTCTGTCCGATTCCCTGTATCAAGTAACTTTGATCAATTACCTCGATACATGTTTACATTGTACGCAAATATTGCTTATGAGTGTAATATGAGTCTATTTATTGTTTACGTCATTTCACAAATTATGCTCGGCAATTTACATAAAAAAGTAGTAGTAGTAGTATTTAGCGAGCCAGTATTGAATTAAACATGCATAAGAATGGGTTCAAAAAGTACCACAGTGTCAGAAAAGTTTATAGTTCCCGGTGCTCTAATCACGAACTATCTGGGTCGAGTACCAGGTCGCCAGAAAGATATAGGAGGCTAGCTCGAGTTGACAGGTCAAGGCAGCGATCTCCGACGGTGACGCCGGGCTTTAAGTTTAAAACAACTACGGATATCTCTTGGCGATTCAGGTAGCCCCCGTTATGTTCTCGTAAGCTATATCACCCTGGTTGTTATTAATTTACAGTATTCGAAGTGCATAGATGATACGAAGAAGAAGAAGGAAACATCGTTAAAAAAACGAACGATATAAAACGTAATTCATTGAAATTATTTAATAGTTATATGTAATAGTTTGCAATTACAAAGATTTTGCAGGGTATTTGGTGGTTAAGTTGAAGTTAAATAGTAATACTCCTACGTGATTGCCTTTAAAACTTTTACTGGAAGGTTTATCACAGTTTAATTACAGGAATGATTCGATACTGTGATGTGTGTGTTTGTGTGTGTGTTGTCGTGTGTGTGAGTCAGACAGTTCGGCCGCGTGGGAACCCGAAGCGCGCCGTACAGTAGTTCAGCGAAGTAGCTTATCTTGAAATATCGCCGCTGACAGCGCGACTCGGCCGAAACACTGCTCGTGTTCCACGGAAAATTGTTAACGTTTATAGCCATTAATTTTATTTAGCCATCAAGTAATGGAAGCATTTTCGTTACGAACAACAGTTTTGATAAATCACTATTAACGTTTTACTCAAAGTACAGTTTGCCAATAGGTCTTCTACCGCTTTCCTTGCCACATTTGCGTAACATTTGACTGAACTCGAGCTGAGGCGTGCGCGTTAATAACCAAAGTTGGCATGGCATGATAATTATTAGGGTACCACGTTTAGCGGTTGTTTTCCGTCAGTGGTGCGGTTGATTTAGCATTTTATACTGCAGTGTATAACTGCTAAGATGATGTCATCCGTAGACAAGACAACGGACACCTTGGAATTTAATTGTTTTGCACGTTTTGTGTCTCGATTTGCCTAATATCAGTTATATCAATAATCAGTTTGCATCATTGATATTTATTACTGGTTTGAGATTTTCATTACTGCTTATTCTCATTTCAAATTCATGGCTTACGCTGCGCGGTTTTAAATAGCCCTAAATCAGCTCGGACTCGGAACCCAATCAGCTGCCTTAGTATCCAATGTGATCTTTACAGCGCTAGTATAAACAACGTCTAAATGATTATAACCGATTGATGTAGCACCGCAGTAATGAAATAGTCTCGGATACGTTGAACATGCAGTGTGCCTTATAGTGGATATTGGCCAGTCGCCAACTCCGCCCTATCGGCCTTACGTATACGGACTTGCACACTGTACAAAATTTGAAAGCGTTGCGAATTCACAATATGTTTAATAAATTGCGTTATTGCCGTCCGCGGTGGCCCTCGGCCGTGATTGATAGGTATTATAATAATGCCTTTATTGTGCGCGTGAATTGAAACGTTTATTGCGAAATGACGATACCTCTTTAAAACTCCACGCAATCAAATATTTAGTTTTTGTACGGAATGAAATACGTTGATTTTGATACATGCGTAGACTTTCCGATGATAAACTGTTTCAAAACAATGTGTTTTTTTTTGTTGAGTCTGGTAAAATTAATTCCATGTTTGTTCTAATAAAAATGCAATATGAAAACTACATTTTGCTACAAGCCTTAATTTATCTCCTGTCATTTCTTAGAATTTTATTTAATCTAAGTGCCAACCGTCGGTATCGCGACTCGGATGATTTTTGACGTCAGGATATTTAAATTTTCGTAACCGTCAATGTTTTCATTCGGCAATTAGCACACCTAATCGTGGACACACAACATTTTTAGGAAATGGATGTTTTAGGGTACCTAAATAATCCTTTGTTAAAAATAAAAAGTATAATTCAGATTTAGACTGTAGCGGCAGTCTCTACCAATATCTCATAAAAAACTGTCTAGTTGCGCCTTCTGGTTTCGCCCAAATATACTACCGTTCCTGTAATCTCAGTTATACCAAAAGAACCGTATTTTTTTACAACTGAAAAAGTTAAGGTACAATTCCAGTTTATACTTGATATCTGTGGTAAATTGATCCAGATCCGCTCAGCCCTTCTGGCGTCCATCAATCTAAATTGTCGCACGGCATATTACAGTATGTATTAACAATTCTGTAGTAGATCTTATCTTGAGATTGCAAACGGGACGTCACCATCATAGCGCATAGAACAGTATTAATATTCTAGCGAATTATATTTGCTGTAATTTAAAAAGAAAGATGTAGAAATCAGGCCGCACGTTGTCGTCTACACATTGCCTGACGGCAATGCCGGAAAATAATAGTTTCACACGAATATGTGCTCTTATTACAGTACTTCTTACAGTAAGAGCAACCAGTCTTTGTGGTTCTGAATTCAGGCTGTGCGAACGTACCAAAAGATAAAATAGTCTGTCATTGAACAGAGTAAGTGAGATATGAAGATGCAACATGCGTGAGCGAGTAAGCGAGCCAGTTATACAATCATTAAAGCAAATTTTTAGTGACTCATAAATAGCTTCTACGCATTGATATGCAGGCAACTTCAAAGACAACACATACGTTGTGTCTGATTACAAACTGTATAGATTTACTTTGTCAAATAAGCTCACAATGCCCTCACCAATTTCACAGAATGGGAATCTTTTCGAGCGAGACGCGCTATCAAAAATGAGCTTTTAATAAAGATGAAAATAGAACGTGCCATTAAAATAGGTTGTAAGTTACCGCCGGAGCAGCGGCAGTGCAATAAATTTGACAAATTGCCACTGTTATGGCAACACATAGCGACTTCGCGAGTTACTTTGTTATTAAAAAAAATCGGTCAAGTGCGAATTGGACTCGCGCACTTGAGAGTTCCTTAGATAAATATGGAGGAAAATAATTCATTCATCATGGGTATCGAGATTCAAAGATTTTTATGACTTTTTGTGATGAACCTACTAATTTACGATTTTCGTTTTTCCTTTAATTGTATGTATGTGCTACGTGACTCCTTCTTTACGAATTGGGTACATGATTATAGGTAAACGAAAATAACCGTACAGGTTGATTTCCTTTCAAATGTTGAAATATGCGGCAAAAAGTCAATAAAATCAATAAATACGGCCGCCTATGGCCATATTTATTGATTTTATTGACTTTTTTCAAGTTTGTTTTCTTATGAATTCACTGCTCTAGGAGGTTGCAGAACTTATTTGATATTAATTTAAATTTTTTCCTCGCGTTTTCTCAAAAAAGGGGTATGTATTGTTTCGTTTTTTCTTTTTTTGCAGTACGGAACCCTAAAAATTATGTTAAATAAGACATTGCAAACGCACTCCCAGATTTTAGATTTGTTCGTGTTAAAATTTAGACAGTGCTTTGTCGTAAAATGTGACTGTAACTATATAAATGGTGTTGTCTGTGAATGGGATATTAGTGAAGATTCATGATGTCGTAAATCCTACAAATGTTTCTATAACGAAATCGTTCGGCTATAAACTGAAAATCTACCTGTAAACGATAAAAATGTTTGTGAGTTCAATCCAAAGGCTGTAAAATAAAACAACCGGAGCTAGTGTCAGATGTATGAATGTTAAGCAGTGATTTACATTTTGATTGGAATCCGGGATCTGACGTTAGATGGTGACGACTGCGATGGTAAAGTGGAAAGTTAACTAAACTTATAATTGGTGGGCGTAGAGGCAATAATATGCAATTCTTCAAAAGGAGAGTTAACAGAGCCTTAAAAAGATTGGCAACGTGTCGAAGCGCCCCTAGTGTTACAGGTATACATATGTGATCGCTGACCACCAGGCAGCCCCTCTGCTGTTTGCCATCTTTTATAATAAAATAAAAAAGTTCATAATTACAAACAAAGTACTATATGGAAATCCTTTATTTATAATGTAGCATACGCATTATTATGACATGTTGAATAACTTCTAGTTACCTTTCGTGAACACCTGGTTATCCCAAGGGTGCCGATTTTTTTGGATTACAGTGTCCTTTGTGTTATACCCAACTCTAAGAAATCATTGTACCAACTTTCATACAAATCCGTTCTGCAGTTCTGGCGTGATAGAAGAACAAAAATCTATTTACTCAAATTTATAATACATAGCTGGAAGAAATAGCACTTTAGACAACCTTTTAAATATATACTCTTAAGAAAATATTAACTATCTTAATAAAAGTCAATACGCGAGCGAATGGATTAATTAAATTATTTATGGCCACGTAAATTGAAAATAAATTTGGACAGAACTGAGTCTACTAACTAAATGTCAAACGTGAAGAATACTATTATGTATATATATATGTAGGTTCCAGTATAGAGTATGCAACGAATATTCGGCTCTGTATTCTCTTTCCCATTCGCACACTTATTACAAATGATTTGCGATAAACGGTCCTCATCATTTTCATTAAAAAAAATCGATTACACCTTTTATATTACCTTTTTATATATATAAACCACATATTCCGCAGTACACCTATATAATTATGAAAATAATGTCTGTTTTTTTATCGGTAATATATACCAACAATGATTTAGTTTTAATTACACGCTAGCTCTAGGTACTTAGCCTCTGAACTCTGAGACCTAGTGTTTAACTATGTGAGCAAACAAGCCAGTCGGGTTTACTATCTTCTTCTTAGAAACCAATTATATTCCACGTTTTCCTGATTTATCTTGTCATTATCAGTTTATTTTCTAAGAATTCATTTACTATTTAAAGAATACATAGTTAAATGAAATAAAAAGGGATGCGCAGTTATATATTTATATAAACACATAATTCTCATTTCATAACCAATTCATTCAGATTTTTCTACGTATTTACATATTAAAATAATATGTAGGTAGTTTTATAATATGAAAAATTATGCTGGATTATGTGTCAATAAACATTATACGATTATATTATTCTATATGTGTATTACACATAATCTTTACGATTATCGTAAGAAGCTGATCATTTTGGCGAACGGCACGCGTTGCAATCGACACATTAAGATAAAAGTTTTACCAGAATTTTGTTTTGCGGTGGCCAGCAGATTGGAATGTTTCACAAAGTGGTAATTTTTGACCTCACCCGGAGGGAAAGTACTAATAGCAAATTGTACTCAAAGAAAACATTTCTTTATTTAAAAGAAAACTAATCCGCGTTCCAAGATTTTTGCAAACTCGCTCGCCATATTCGGGAATCGAACCGGATAAAATTCGAATAAATAACATCCTGTATTTTTATGGCATCACTCGATTGGGTCAAGCATAAGGATCAAATCTCACTGACAAACATTGTAAATTAAATGAAAGGAAAACTTCCAAATAACCTGGAAACTACTCCCTAAAAACTTAGGAAAAAAAGTCACCTATGTATTAAAGATTACTTTTTTCCCCCAAAATATCAATATTTTATGTTGTTTATGTAACATTACAGGCGAATCCTCGTCAAACCCGGCCAGCAGTACAGTAATGTAATGTAAATCGAATTTGAAATGTTACATTACATGCGAATGCTCCAGGTGAGCACCTTTAAGCTATAAGTGCCGCTATATCTATTTCCAGCCGGCTAAATCTAGTTGTAGCTGGAAGCAATTGGTTAAACTTAGTTATCCTATATTTATCCGTTTGAATCCGTGTGGAAATTAATTGATAAAAAATTATGCCCCTCGTGTCAGATATCGATGTAAACGACGGTGATTGCTTACCATCAGGCGGCCTGCTAATACTTAAAAGTTATGTTATCGGTACTATGACGGAACGGAAATTAGATCAATGAAGATGATTCTTGAAGAGAGAAAAGAATAGGATAAACGCTATAGGTACTTACATACAGAAGATTTGAAATGTGACATGTTATATAAACCATTCAATTACATAATTAGAGCATTTGAGTTATCTATAGGCTGACAATAGCTAGTAGATTGCTCAAATGTTTTTGTAATAGCTGTAGCATTGTAATTAGTTATTAGTATTTTACTTAACAAAGGCATCGGCCCGTTTGAAAACATACATAAACACGTACTATATTTAATAGAACACTATTCATAGCAGGCTAAAAGGTATGTTTACTAGGTATAGGCTAAGCAGCCTGTATCTTGGTGACCCTTGAATGTCTGGCTGAAATATTATATGTGCTTTGTTGTAATTATAATTATGTAATAGACACTTTTACGTTTAGTTTGTTGGGTTTAATACATTTTTTTATAACCAAGGGCTTCGTTTATTTTACTATTATTAACAGACTTCAAAAAAAGGAGGAGGTTCTCAATTCGACCCGTATGATTTTTTTCTCTCTCTTTTTTTATATGTTTGTTGAAACAAACTGTCTTACATTCTGTGAATTAAGTATCTAAAATTGACTGCATTTTCAACAAAACTACGTTCTTGGCTGAGGCCTACGTCATAATTCCCTGTGTTGCGGGAGGCATGGACACACACAATCACAACACACAAACACCCAAGATCCGGGACAAACACCTATACTCATCGCACAAATGTTTTGCCCCTGCCGGGATTCGAACCCAAGGTCTCGGAGACACAGAAGCCAAGTCACTGACACTGACCACTGCGCCACGGCGACCGTCAATTATTTGTGCCCAATCCGTAAAATCCCAGCCCAGGTGTTGATTGATCAGTGAGTCACAGTTTCCCTTGTACAGAGAATATTACGTCAGCATTTGTCGGCCACTAATCGGCGAGTGTATACACCAAGATCAGTAAATTCGAGTTTCTCAGCCCAAAAAGTATACTTTGTAATAGAAAAATAAAGAAAGCGGCGGATTTTTACAACATGCTTAACATTATATGTTTATTTGCGGTTTGACCGGTTATTATTTATATAGTTTCTCAGTAAGGGCATCGCGAAGAATTTTAATTCATTTTGTGTAAATACTAAATGTAGGGCGCAGAATAGGAAACACAAAGCTTTATCTGATAAACATCAATACGAAATTTAATATGTTGATGGAACTTTACTTATCGAAGCTACTGCTGAAACTTCTTAAATATGTATGTACAAAAACCTTGCTAGATATCGTAATGATTGGATTGTTTATTATACGTAGATACATATATTTACGCCTCTTAGCCTCAGGGGTAGGCAGATACCACAACCTTCCAATTGCTACGATCACACTTCTTTCGTTTCATGCACGTTCATCCAACTTTTCATACAAGAGCGTCGATTTAACCTGCTCTTGACCTGGCCTTTTCCTAGAACTTCCTCTATCTGATTTCGGAATCCGTTCCGCCTGGATATTCTTCTTCCAACATTACCGTTCACTTCACCCATGTATAATACTATTATAGTACTTACGATTATACGTATTTATGAGGATCATCACGATCTAATTCATGCTCCTGTTTGGCATTACCGCCGTTATACCTCTAATATAATCATTCCTAATCTCTTGCTGCTACCGATATTTGATTTGTTAAAATCTAAAATTTATCGCTTTATTACACGAATCACCGAATTGATGATTAAAATTATAAATTCAGATTCAGATCACATAATCTTGCGATTAAAAAACTAGTGACGTAACGACGAAATTATTTGGTTTTTATACTCAGATGTAATAAAAACATGTTATTTTCATTTAAAAGAAAACTTTTCACATCGATAATCTTCATTCATCAACCAGTGAAAGTTTACTACAACCTTTCATTACGCACCAAGCTTAAGTCTGTAGTAAAAAATGTAAGGCGAATCTTCTACTTTAGTTACCGTATTAGTATTTATCATCACATCATCTGCCGCTGCATCTGCAGAATGGTGGAAAAAAATGCCAATTTGTTTAATTTGATATAGTTCCAAAGTGTAATGTTATGTATGTAGTTGAATGTACGGAATCGAAAGCTGCGCAAGGTCGTCGACGGTAACCAGTCGGTTCGGTTTGGGTGGTCAGTGGTCGCTACCAGTTTCAGGGGTCTCTGTGAACCTGTGCGAATGTCAACTCTATTCTTATTGTCTGTAGCCTTGTAATGATCTATGCTATGATATGAGAACGTGCAGGTCTTCGAACTCTGGTTTCGAACATTAACAATCACAGAAAACTCGAGTGTCGTCTGTCATTTTTATTTAAATTATTATGTAACAAACGACAAGGACTTGCGTGATATAGATTAACTGAAAATTTTCTCAGACTTAATATTTTTTTAAGATCCTTCAAAAAAAAAAACAATTTGCAATTCAAACAATTCCTTATACTTTGTGTTATATATATGTATATAATTTTCACTTTCTGTTTCCTTTCAATTGATAAGCTTACACATAGCTTTACATATTGCAGAAACATGTAGTGATAACATATTTAGCAAAAGTTACATTATCTAGAACAATAATTGGTAGTGAGCTCAGCCCTAATTAGGAAAACCCGTTTAGAGACCTACTGGCGCCTAAGGTGGGCTGTGCTGCCATAGCGGAGCAAACATGTTTGTCTACATTATTGGTATTATATACATTTTATAATTTTTATTATGATCGATACCATGAAAATCTTCAATATATTATTGTTGACCTATTTGAAGAAATTTGATGTCATTATTTATAACGTGTCTCTTAAAGTTGTCCTCAAATTGGCTCAATTATACAATCATCATTTTGTATGAAAATGAAATATAATCTTATATATAACTCACCTATTTAATGTTTTGTTGCCTTTCATATCATACGCTATTTTCGAAGCCCTATGGTAGGCTTCGATCGGAATGCCCGCACGACACGCGTCTGTCTGGCCTTTTCGTATCTGATTAATTGTTATATCATCACTCATATTTGGGTTTATTTTCAGTGTGATACAGTTATATGTGATTATTATATCAACTTTGATAATAAATATAACAAGATAGCAATCAAAATTGATAGTAACGATAACTTTAGTATATGATAAAGAAAGAGTAGTACAACAGCTTTATCGATGACAATAGTTTTAAAAGATATATAAATTCATATTTGCATAAATGCTATTTTCGAGAAACTAAGATCTGCTAAAATAAGAGGATTCATCATCATCATCGTCATCATCTCAGCCATAAGACGTCCACTGCTGGACATAAGCCTAAATAAGAGAATTGCCAGATGTATAATGCAGCGTCACTAATCTAAAACACCACGGTACGACATAGGAACTTAAATAGCAAAGCGCAAAGGTTAGGCTATGGTTACCAAGCTTATTTCGTGTACCGCCTACTGTCAAACTATTTTTAGCGATTTTTTCCATTACTATATTTTTAAAACCACAATGACATTAATTACTTAAATTAAATTGGTGATATATAGTATGCTCCAATTTCTGGATTCTTACCCCCTCTAGATCTTTAGCGCCCCGAACGGGGCGTTTTCGCCGACTTTGAGAAAGCCTGGTATATTGATGCGTTTTAGCTCTGAGTATTTTGAAGAACTCTACAACCTTATTCCAGCATCAGGGTTTTATCATCGTCCTAGCCGAAATTGGTCAAAAGCTCATCCACATATAATTAGCACATGGGATTCACACACATGTGAGATTCAAATGCTTTTTGTTTTGCTCATTTGATCCCGAGGATCAACTGCTTTTATTTGTATGATTTTTTTAGCTCAATCACATAGTTTTTGTTAGAACTATATAAAAGTGCCACAAAAAATATGTTCGTAATTTAACTGCGTTTCACATACACCTTTTTTAATCTATAAAAAGCAACTTATCTATTAACACATTTACACACTCTCAGAACACACTTTCAGAATGACATTATTGTCTTTGGGTTTCTACATTTTGTACTTTGTAGAGCAGTTTTTACAGGCTACTTCATCATATCGCTTATCGGTTATTATATTTTATCAGCTGAGCTAAGGACCAATAACATTTCCACGATTAATCCTCTAAGTTATCTATATTTAACTGTACCATCATGTAAAAATTCTGAAATAGTCTAGTCAACTTAACTAAACGTCCTGTGTAATACAAAATGAGTGAGAATCAACGTCATCGTGTCTGCCTTTAAAGCAAAATTAACAAATAGAGTAAAACGTCAACCTCTCTAGTAATAAGGCCCTTCACATCACGCCCATCGCGCCCCCATCTCTGTAACCACAGCATGCGCCGCTCGTTTCGCTAATGAGACACTACAGTTATTCTTTTCCATTGCCATTCTCGAGTGTAAAACCATTCACAAATGAATATATCGTTTTTGAAATCCCACTGTTGCCACTTATTCCTTTATCCTATTTCGGCCGAGCCGTGTATTTTTAACAGCGCTATTATTTAACTTTTTTCTTGGCAATGGTGCGCATTGTAGTTTCCAAATTGAGTTGTGATTATTTAAAGTGTGTTATAATCATGCCACAGTCTGACGATCTACATTGCATACGACAAGGTCGTACATACCATTTACCGGTCAGTGAACCGTAAAAGTCATATTTTATTTTTGCGAAACCCGTCGAAACATCCGCTAAATCGAAGGGCTAAAATGGTCTTAGAGTCTGTCCATCCGTCCTCAATTATTAGTATCCCGCCCTGTTCGGTTAATTTATCAAAACAAAATTACAGGCCGTTGAGCCGACCGATGAAGTTAAAAGATTTAAACCGTTCCAACCTTAGTGCATTGTGAGCATAATATAGAGTTAACAAACTGTAACAAAGTCAACACATCTCATATAAATTATAAAACTTGAATAAAGATATAAATTAAATATTTAAATAAAAATATATATAATCAAATATTTTAATACTGTGTAGTATGGCCATAACAGCTGAGACTTCAGATTCATTTCGTATTAAATTAATTAGTATTAAAAAACCTCTAAACACACACCATCTCTACATTGTCTTTACAATACTTAATTACTTCGAAACATCAAAACCTTCAATCATAATTTTTACTTGTTTTCTGTGTCCCTAACTTTGCCTTTTCAAAGCTTTTTTCTCAGGAATCCACTTTGTAAATCACCGACAGCCTCACCCGGGAATTGAATTGTAGTATTTCTTACTTTATTTGTATTAGATATAAAGCACAAATTATTCTGTCACAACGTCTTTAGCTGTGGCTTTGAAGTTTTCAACGGTTATTGCTTAGGTTCAATTTGGCTTGTACTTTTTTTTTCTTGGAAACAGCTTATCCGAAGAGAGTTAGGGCAATTGCAAATTTACCTGCTTCATGGCATTCGATGGCAGATAGTCAGTGTTGGTCTTTGGTTGAATTACGATCTGCACTTTGTATTTGCTTTGCTGTGATATATTAATTACGCCGATTTCAATGTTATCAGTGTTCTACTTGTGTCAATTTGTGACTTTGTGACTGTGTTACTAACAGATAAACCGAACAACAGCATCGAACTGGCTTGATAAGAAACGATATTGACCTTTAGCTGATTTAATATGAAGGAAGTGATACAACCGCAAATAACGTGATGGTGCGAGCTATTGGGATATCAAAACAAAACGCACCTGTCAATATTACCTGCATTATAAGCTATCAATGTTGCCCAATCATCGAAGTTATGAACATTATTGTTACTGCTTATATATTGATCCATTGTGATTTGACGGTTTATATATTATTTCAATTTTATTGCTCCTGTCGAGCCTTTATCGTTTCAAAGTGGCTGTTAAATGTGAAACGGTTCGTATGTCGGATTGTTTGAAGGAATTCAAATCGTACGTTCCAAGTAGAGAGAGAACAGCAGTCGTGCTCGTGACCGCAACAGGACTGCATGGCAGGATGTGGTCGCTAACAGATACAGCTCCTAAACCAACACTATTTTCTAGTATCAAATAGTCTTTCGTCATACCTGACGCTTCTGTATTGAGCGTTCGCGTTGCAGTTATTGGATTTGATGAAACATTTGCGTATTTCAAATGATAGATTTTGATTGGATCCTCAGACCTTTTCGATCTCTCGTTGCGTTTAATTTCATCATCATCTTTTCCCCCTTTTAGATCTGATTTGTTTTTTATTGGGATTCGCTATACATTGTTAATTGATTCTTAGTATCACTCTGCTTATACTCGGCAAATGTCAATAATATAAAGTTGAATTTTGCATGACTTATAATGTGTGTACTTAAGACTACCTGACCCGGCTAATCTTGTTCTGCCATTCTGCCATGGTAGGAGGGTGAAAAACCCTTTACTGCATATTCTTGTACCTACCAAATATACATTACAATATACATTTTATTATATAATTTTAATAAGATAAAACATAGACAAGTTTTTTTTTATTTCTTAGTATTATTATTTTTAGGTAATCGGTCGTTATATTTAATTGCGAAAGACTAAATAAATCTTCAAAAATGAAGCAATGTTCATATGTTTTGAAATAGACTATCATAGTGTTGATAAGATTGATAACAATGAGGTGACGATGGGATGGCGTAGCAAGAGATGGTGTCATCGTGGCGATGACCTCGACGACCTTGGCTTGCTCTTCGCCAAATTATGGTAAGTGGAATATACCATTGAATTGACGTATGACGCGGCGTTTTGGCACCTTACCAGCTAAACACGAAACAGGAAATTGTAATCGGTACTTATCATAACGAAGACACTTTCTTTTCTATCAATATTCGGTAATGTATGGTTTACAATAGTACCGTTAGTTAAAAATCGATTTCGATTGGTATCTTAGTATGTATATTAGCGTTGTTGTCATCAAAATGTAGTGTTTTACTATGTACATATATGCTTCGTTAGCAACCTCGAGTTGCGGCCCGTTGTGTGACTGTTGTTATGAGGGATATATGTAAACTTGTGTTAATCTCTACAAGATTGAAACGGTTATACGGTGATATTGGGATGAATGAACGTCACCGACATAGCTTAGCTCTTAGATCGATCGAGTATTGAACGTAAGAGGAAACTAGATGCATACCGCTTCCAACTGGTTCTTATTAAATTCAATGAAAGTGTTCGTCCCAAGGGTAAAACGATTCTTTTTCTTATTGTCATTATTCACACTATTACACTAGGTGGAGTCCGGACAAGTTTTTCTTTTTTTTCCATTCTCTTCTATCATTAGTCATCCAAGTACTCACCTTTCATAAATTTATCATCATTCTTCACACGGTCCCTCCATGCCTTCTTCGGCCTTCCTCTATATCCATTCACATCCTTGTTAAGTACTCTTTTTGTTATCTTTTCTTTATCTCTCCTCATGACCTGTAAAACAATTGATAATAGAAAATGATTTTGTATATTATACCATACACAATCGTTTGCCCCGTCAGATGTAATTTGATTAAATAAATTGTATTTTTTATTAAAGAAGATAGTTGGCGTACATAATAAATGGAGGTAATGATTACAGGGAAATTTAAACAATATTTTAATGAAGGTTTCGCTCGTTCGTCGACTAAACATGGATAAGCGGAATTGTTCACATACATTAAAAATGACATAAACCATTTTCATAAAAAATAATTATTACGATATGAACGTAGTTAAAAGCTCGTAGTAACGTAGACGCAGTTAAAGTCTATTTTTATATTAAAACCAAGAAGTCTGTTATATCATACCTTTGATACTTAAAGCTGTTAGGGTTCGGAAATTAGTTCAGTATTATATGTCAACATATTTTATTTTTTCAATTAAAACTGAAAAAATCTTTGCCTAGTTAATTAACTACATTTGAAATTTAAAATATATATATATCTGAAATGATGTATAAAATGCCATTGGTTACTAAATATATTTTCTCAAGTACTTAATAGTCTTAGTTAATTTAAAAGATTGTATTGTGGGTGCTTCTCGCTTTACAGACGGAATACGGTTGTACCTACACTGTCGGAGCTATCACATGCTCCTATAGCTTTGCAGCTTTTGTCGACTATTGTATTGATAACAATTAAATAACTAGTGCTAAAATTAAAAGTTCGATTATTTCCATGATTATGTGGAGACGATGTAAAGTTAATCATAGCGCTGGCAAAAATTTCTAAATATCGATAATTCACATAGTCTCCACACGACCGTGTTAATAACCCCGCTTTTTAATTATTACAATAATAAAATGCCTTATATTCATTATTTAATATACAGCTTTATATAGACTGTCATCATCATTATCTCAGCCATAGGACGTCCACTGCTGGACATATGCCTCCCCTGTTGATTTCCACAAGGACTGGTTGGAAGCGGCCCGCATATAGACTGTATTAATGTATAAATAGAACTGTTATTTACCTTCGAATTTGCATATTGATTAAAATCAAGAAGAGAATCGACTCTATTTATAATATCTGTCACGTTTTCGCGTATTTCTTAACATTGTCACGTTTTGAGTTCAAATACATTGAAAAGATGAAACCATGAACAATATTGGTTCTTGTGAATTATGAATATATAAAGTAATTTATACCTTTATCTGTGATATTCACAGCTACAGCTCGACACCGTGTTATATCTTCATAGATACGGGCTTAGACTGGTCGTCTCATACCGTTCGTTTCAACGCATTTCTTTTGTTCTTCACATACGGTTAAAATGTAGAACGGCCTTGGTCTCTATTCATAGTTGTAAATTGGGTTCTTCTAAAACGTATTTCTATAAAGTTCACATGGTTTGGCAACGCAATGACAATTAATAGTATTAATTAATATATGAATACTAAATTAATGGTAATCAGGGGGTCATCCGCCTAAAATTAATGCTTGGACTATTGCTATAGGTTTTTTCAATCTTAAGAAACCTGCAAAAAGTAATTATTTATTAATAATCTAATTATTAATAAATAGGCTCAGAGTCGCACAACGAGCTATGGAGAGGGCTATGCTCGGGGTTTCTCTACGTGATCGAATCAGAAATGAGGAGATCCGTAGAAGAACGCAAGTCACCGACATAGCCCAGCGGATTAGCAAGTTGAAGTGGCAGTGGGCAGGGCACATAGCTCGAAGAACTGATGGCCGTTGGGGCCGAAAAGTTCTAGAATGGAGACCACGGACTGGCAAGCGCAGCATAGGACGGCCACCGACAAGGTGGACAGACGACCTGACTAAGATCGCAGGCAAGGGCTGGATGCGGGCCGCTTCCAACAGGTCCTTGTGGAAATCAATGGGGGAGGCCTATGTCCAGCAGTGGACGTCCTATGGCTGAGATGATGATGATGATGTTGAATCTAATTATAAAACTGATATATTAACAATTAATAAATTGTTGAAGCTTTCTTATTTTTGAAAAGACGGATAGAAAGTCGAAAGCTATAGCAATAGTTAAGCAATATTTTTAGGCGGATGACCTGATCTCCATAGGCGGTAAGCGGCAAACGCTTACCGACAGGCGGGGCATATGATTGTTTGCCGTTCATCACATTAAAAATGTGACCGAGATAACGAGCTTCGCTTGACATTGTCCTCGGTAAAGCAACCATGACATAAACTTGTTAATATTATCCATGTAGAAACGGTTATTCAAATTATTAGAACCATTCCCAAAATAGCCTGCAGATATATTTAAAATTCGCTCGTTTAATGTGCTAGTTATGTAACTACTAGTAGTTATTAAAAGTAATTTTTTACATAAATTATAATTTAAAATGCATGTGCAGTCATACGGTTAAGTTAGCGTGTAACGTAATTATTGTTGGTACTAAAAAAAACAAAAAAATAATAAGTGATACTTATTGTGGTCATCGATAAAAATTATGAAACGTTTATAAATTTTATACACAATTCTCGCAAAAGATTGCGAATTATGTAATCAAATTTGAATTGACGACACTTGGACTAACACAAATGCAATATGTATAAGACCGTCCCGCGAGGTGGTCGCGTCATGCCAAACAGTTGAACGTCTACAACCTTTTGAGATTACAATGATTGGTGCTAAGGTCGACGTACTCGCCGAGCTCCAGTGAGTTCCGGATGTGTACCCTAAGGACGATCGTTGTAATTAAAACCCGTGACATCTTTACACTGTGAATCCATAGTCTTATGTAGAAGAATACAAATGTAAACTTTTTTGTAGCTTGTTGTTTTTCATTTGTATTTTATTTTCAATGTGTAAACAACGCTTCCAACAGGTGCTTGTGGAAATCAATCGGGGAAGCCTATGTCCAGCAGTCGACGTCCTATGGCTGAGATGATGATGATGATGATGATGATGATGAAGCATCTCAGCTTATCTTTGTCGCATCTGTTCACTGCTGAGAGAAATAATTAAAATTCTTAGTTTTAAATACTATATTACCGGCTCACTTTATTACTTATTTTTTGACTAAATTTATAAACTAAACTTAAAATTCAGTTTTTTTTAATATCACACTCTGTCCCCCGCACTAGGATTCCCTGTATCGCGGGAGGCATGGACACACACAATCACAGCACACTAACACCCAAGACCCGGGACAAACATCTACACTCATCGCACAAATGTTTGCCTCTGCCGGGATTCCAACCCAGGGTCCCGACGACACAGAAGTCAATGTTACTGACCACTGCGCCACGGCGACCGTCAAATGTGTCTTCAATGTACCTCCGATTTTAATCGAGATAAACTGATTTTCATGATTCTTTTTTAAACTGGTGCTTTTCATGTGGTCCCATTTACATCTGATGAAGATTTGAACAGTAGTTTTTGAGCTCTTTAATAATGCTTATTTAATTGACTTCGGCTAAATTGGTGATGTTCGCATTGTAACAAAGGTTCCACGAATCAGCAGTGGAAAGCGGTTTGTGTAGTTTAATTACGTATTATGCTCGGAACATTTTCTTGAAAATAGAGAAACTTAACGGATTTTAATGAAATTTGTATGGGATCCAGTAATTATTGAATTTCAATCTGACAGTATTTCATATCGAAACATCGAATGAATTATTTTTTTTATTATATCGTTTCGTGAATTACCGATTCTTGTGGTATAGCAACATTAAAGCAACCGAATTAAACCGTCATCCTTTTTTGGAATTCTGTTGAAAATGAACACATTCGATGACTTGGAAATTAACCTTGTTCATATACTCAGTGTCGTTTTGTTGCAAACCTTTGGACCCCTTTTAAAGTAGCTTCATGCATACTGTATTAATGTTCACAAACGTTTGTAGTAAATGATCGGTTTATTTAACCACTTTAGCTTCCGGTGATGTTAAGACAGATACCAAATTCGTAACATGGTGGTAGGGTACTTTCGAGTGCCAGCCTGGCTAGTTACCACCCTGAAGTTTGAAAAACTGTCACCAAACACATAGTGTGTTCAGACAGTAGTCCTTGAGAGACAGTAGGTCTGGGGTAATAGTCTTCGGCCACATCGTCACCGACGATCGAGTGAGATAGTGGTCAAACGCTAGATCTATACAGTATCAAAGAAAGTTATACTCACTTCAAGTGAGTAGGTACTATAGAGCACAGATAATGTCACTTAGTAAATTTTTTATAAGTTTTTTAAAAACATTATTAATACATTTGGATATACCTATGACTGAAAGTTTGAGTATCGTTATAGCTGTCATGTAAGCTTGAGGTGCGGTGATGAAATTCCCGGAACTTTCATAATATCTGAATATTACGAGGTCGTTCTACTGTACTACGTGTATAAGCATCTTATAATTATTACGGTAAATGTTTATTACCTATTTATGATTTCACGCTTTCAGTTTAAACCAATTTTCACGAAATTTTTCTGTTGTTTCTTCATTACAATGGGGGCCCTCACATAACACTGTCTGCATGACTAAGCCCTGCTCCATCTGCTATTCGAAGAAAATAAGAGAATCGATAGACGTTTCTACGGCTCGGTTATTTTACTTTGCATATTTACAGAGCATGTTATATGGGTACATATGAATGAGGTCCCGCGAATCTGTAATGGATTACATATTTCCCCCTCTAACTCAATTATCCTATGGGAACCATATTCCCCGACTGAACGTAGCCTATGTCCCTTCTCCAAGGTCCATCTATCTCATTAAAATTAATCAATAAGCTATCAGCGGTTAAGGCGTGAAAACGTAACAAGCAGACGGACTTTTTATTTGGGTTTTTGTATTCCTGTATTATTCCGTCCCAATAGCACTTTATTTAGGAAATTTATTGACGCTGTTTCTGTGTAAATTGATTGATGCTATAACTTCATCCTAGGTGCTTTAATTGCATAAATAATATAGACTTTTAAGTTTTAAAAAAACGTACCTTTAGCAAGGGGTAGGATAAGAAAAGTTAGTCTGTTAGTCGGTTAAACCACGTTGCGCCTATTAATTTTATATTTATTTGTCCACACGGTCCCTATGGTCATACATACGTAATACTTGTAGTAAACTACGTCTGTGTCGTTTCCTGTCTGCCTAGTACAACCGATAAACAAATAGATTATCTGTGAATATATTTCATGTGTTTTTGGTAGGTCATTTGAATATTACATTTAATTACCCATTTGACCACGATAAAGGCCAGGAAACCCTTGCTCGTTTTTTGATGAAGTGGTTTTTGAACTTTATTTTTTATATTATGTATTTTATTGAAGTTACATTGTAACTAGTTATAGGTAGTGATTCTGATGTTGAAACTTACTAAAATTGTGTTTAATAAGATGGAAAGTTATAAAGTCCAAATTAGTATGGCATCTATAAATGAAAATGCTAAAATTAGATCTTTTCATCAAAATTCCGATAATTTTAGGCAAAATAGTCGGTATGTATTTGGTTCCGTCTAAAACTAACATCAAATGACACTATTATTCTGATAATACTGTTAGTTTTTGTTTTATGTAATATAATGAATTCTTGTTTTATTGTATAATATATTGTACATAAGCTGTTGGTTTTCCAATAAATAAATATATTAGAGACCATATCAGTTATCGTACAAAACGTATACCCGCAGTTGAATAAAACTTTTCTAATATTATAGATAGCTTTTTTAGGAGTTATGCGAATTAGAATTTTACCGCAGATAAAATTAGTGCTTTTTCATTGTAAAAAAATTTAGATAGCTTGAGTGATTAATAGAATTAGGGCCATTATGTATACAACCTATATATTATGTTTACATATTTTGTTTACAGGCCCCACAAAATGACGCTGGATTCGAGGCGGTGAGTTTTGTTTTAATTTGCAATTACTTAATGGAAATATGATTTTAAATAACCTAAATGATTGAAATATTCGATGTGGGTTGAGAAACTGAAGTGTTGCATTGAGCTCTATATTTATTATCATGTAATCTGTAACAGTTGTTCAGGTCGAAACACTATTTATCTTTTAAAAACGCAATATCAAAAATAGACTAGAAAAAAAAATGAAAACGACATCAACACTCAAAAGTGTGAAATAACTTGTTGACGTCGGTACCATGAGCACAATATTGTGATGATAGTTACTTTAGTTAGGTTTTGATAAAAAAAATCACCTTTTCAGTGACCTTGCTTCTCACGGGATGAATTGTCATTGTGTATGTTCTCCGATGTCTTCAACGCAACTATAATATCCTCGAGATATGCGTAGCACTTTTCAGTTATTGGAGTGTAACTCAAAAACCGCTTGTCTTATTTTGAAGAAATTTAAATGGGACCACCACGGAAAACAAGAGCCATCAAAATCGGTTCATGAACGACGATCCGACTTTTTTGAAGTCGGTTAAAGAAAGGATTCCAATATAAAACCGCAGGTAGTACAGAGTGGAAAGTTTTATGTAATAAAAATCTTTATAAAATAAAATACTACAGGGACAAAATTTACATTTGGGAAACTCACTAGCTGTTGCCGACAAAAAGATAGCACTCAAATGATTCAACCCACTGCCAGTTGGCAGCGTAACCAGAATGATAGTTCGCAACATTGGCCCGTTGACTATAATATATTACCAAATTAATATTTTTAACGTATTATTTTTAGATATATATACATACGCGAAACTTTTTGAGGATGGATGGATGCACTGGTAGCTCAGAAATAAATTATATTCATATTACGTAGGTTACTCTTTACCCCGTAAAAAACTTTTCTCGTGGGATAACTGAGGTAACGGGAATACGATAGGTTTCTACCGTAGGTACGGTACTATAGGGTGCGCCTAGTAATAAATAAGTTTAAAACAAATTTGCACATACATACACAAACACATGCATCTCTATTTCGCGCTTCCAACTTTAGTTTGTAGTACGTTTTGGGGGTTTCTTACACGGCTTGCTTCTTTATCTTTTCTACCATAAAGTCATGCACACGATGTTTTGTTCATATTTTACCATTTAGATTTTCATATTCAGCCCATGTATATGTATATTTTAACACGTTATCATTTGAAGTTGAAGTTATTGCTATAACTCTCCTACTTGCAGTTCTAGCCCGGAGTCACGTGAGCTTCCGTACTCTATGAGATCCCTGTACATTGCGCTCAATAATTATTTTCGCCTATTCGTCCGCTGCCACTCATAACTATGCCTGTAGGGGCATCAATTACGTGAAGTCGTTTTATAATTTCTTTTTTTATTCTAATTGCAATTTGGATTTCAATGCAGCGTATATAAAAATCAACGACTTTTCAAATGACGTAATTATTCACATATAGAGCTTCAGTAAATAATTAAATAATCTGTATAACCTTTGTATAAATCACTGTCTATGCATTGGTTTTAATATCCAGTTGAAACAATAATACATGAGTTAAAGAGAAAATTATAGGAATAAACAAAATGTATAAATTAAAAAAATAGTATGTAGTTTATATTTTGCTATATTTTCTTGAAAAGGTATTACGGTTTACCTTCCGTTTTAGAGAACATATGATTTTTCATTCTAGAACAACTCACATTTTTCGTAAAAAAATATTTCATTTGTTTTTATGCAGAATTAACCCTGGTTTCATTTATGTGTAGCTATTGCTAATGTACGTACATTTAGATGCGGTCTTATATTATTTTGGTTTACGTAACATTCTTACGGTAGCAGCATACGTATTATGGACAAAACTGCACATGCATTACGCAAACACCTTGCCCCATGTTATTTATTCTCAGTGTAACCTATAAATGTGCTTTGTTTATTGGCCAAGCTTTGAATTAAAATGTGTATTGATAATGATCTGTGTCTTCTATTAACCTCGCGAGTATCAGATTATCTTATATGAACACACCTTAAATCCCGATTCTTTATTACCAAACCAGCCATGTGTCAACTTTTAGAAATTCAATCTAGTTTATAATGTTATATCTTCGCTTTCATAAGTGGGTACTTAAAATACAAAAGTGTCTTTACCGTTATTCCATTATTGATGTTTGTCTAGATTTCAATCAGCGTCTGTGGCTGTGACCCACATCACTGTCAATTTGTATATCTTTTGAATTGATGACCGGCCCTGAACCCTTTCGAAATTCTGTCTTTTACACTTAAAACTTGATTTTGTGCCTTAGAAAGTTTGTCAGATTTCATTACAATCGGCAATAGACTTTGAAACTCAAGAACGGTTGAATAAATTAGTTTTATATCTTGTTGGATTATATATATACGTTTCTATAGTAACAGATATAACAGTTTGATACAGTTATGCGAATTATATCGCCCGGAGTACGTTCGGCAGCTCCATCGGCCAAGCCCTGGCTCTTTCAGCTAATGTGCGGCGTTCACGAACTTCATTCGAGCATTATTAACTTCGCCTAATATTTGTTCGTGTCCGCTCACGTCAACCTATCAGACCAATTTATGTCCATCGAGACCATAACCTTTCTACCTCTTGATTCGACCAATACTTGGTCGGCCGTCAAAAGTGACATATGCAATATTAACTATCGCATGATCAATTATCAATGTAAGTGAATTCTTCTTCTTCTTCTTTTATAACATACTATGGATTTCGCTTTCGTGAAACCTCGTTCGTCGATCAATATTTAGCCGATTTAGCCGAACGCAGGCCCGAAATTGTTTATACTCTCATTATATTGATATCTATGGCGTCATTGCTATGCCACGACTGTAGAACGTCAACAGGGTTATCGAAAAAACTATGGTACGATATGCTAACGAGATAAAATAATTATATTACCGCGTCATAATCATGATAAACGAACTGGCACTAACACAACACGTAGTAAGTAGCCGGTGCGGTTATGTAAAGCTTCTTAGACTATAAATCACAACCGGAGCGAGATAGAAAACGCGCTACTTGTATGAACATCACACGAGCTAGAAGGAGATCTACATGAAAAGTCGGTTCTGATCTCGAATACGGCCGTGAACTGTGAAAGTAAACATAGAACATTATGGTGTTTAATTTATTTGCCGCTGTACTCTTTTATTTAGGTTTCTCCATATTATTATTTTATAACCTGTAATTCTCACGCTCATACTAGTGTCTAATTACTAACATTCATTTCGCATTCACTGTCGATAGGCGTTGCTTGGATCTACTGAATTTTGTAATTAACAAAAACAGAACATAGATTAATATTAATGAACCTTCAAGTGGAATGGGAGCTAAAGAGTAAAACGATGTCGAAACAACGGAGCGTGAAGTTGTGATTGTGACCGGACGGACAAAGTATACGCGAAGGAAATATTGTACACTGCAACCGATAGATGGAGTTGTGGTATATGTTGAAAATAATATGAAACACCATAAACGAAAAGTTTAATTTCTGTGGGTACACTAAATGGCTGGCAAGAAAATGGTCTTCACAATTATATTAATTGAGAATCTTTTTAGCCCTGCAAATATCGTAGGAATCCTATTTAAAATGTTAAAAAAATACTCTATTTCCGTTTGCTGCATGTACTATGTTACGCGCAGTAGTAATAAATAAAAGTTAAATTAAATTTCAGTAAATAAAAATATCATGTCATTCCAAACCGATTTATGCCCTAAAAGTATCTGTTTGAACTCTGATTTAATGAAATGGCTTTAACTGGAAAAATTTGAAGGGTTTTGAGCAAGATTCGTTTGTTTATTCTCTATATTTCCGCAATATTACAGTGAGAGCGAAAGGATATGAAGTCCGGAAGCGAGGAATAGGTTTTGAGTCTTTCTACAGATTTGGTTATTATAACATACTACAATAATAGAATCTTTTTTTTCATTTGCTCTATTAAATACATAATTTTGTGTCATCCAAGATTGTTTGTTTCGCAGAAAATTCTTTTCTTAGTGTGTCCGAAGAATAAAATAATGATTATAAATTTACTTTCTGGATAATAATGGAGTAGTAACGTAAGTGGAGCGATGTGCATACGCATTTTGTATCATCTCTGTTCGTGAGAACATTAATGTTTGGTTCCTAAATGTCCAAGTGAGTCAATTAACAGTTACTCAGACAATTAATCAGTGTCTCGAGTTTCAAATCACTGGTGTCTGTTGTTAAAATAATTTTGTGTCAAATTCATCCATAAATTGATTTGAATATAAAAAATCAGGTACTAATATTTGAATTTCTCAAAACGCAAATACAAGAAGTGACCCAAAACTCTAAAGTAGCAGATAACACTCTAAAGCAGTGTAGATAAGTTGTATTGACATAAAAAATCAACTCCTTTTAGATTTATTGTAACTTATGTTACAGACTTATGACCCCAAAATGGTCTAGCGATACCGGACTAATGATTAAACCATTGTCAATTAACCTTAGATGCGGCTTCAACACTATACATGTTTTATTTTAAATCAAGTTAAACATGATACAACAGCGATAGTTGCAAAAGAAAATGTTATAAAATATAAATTAATTAATTATAAAAAAAATATTTAAAATATAGTATATAGAAGAATTAAAGGGTCTTGATGAAAACCTCAGACGACATGTTATCGTCACATTATAACCCACTTTTGGACGGGAGTTTATGTGCGCTTCGCCGATTTACGATCTATTTATTGCTCCACCTTCGAGCGAGACGCCAGCCATTGTTGATAATGTAATGGTATGACGAAATCGACAAACAATGGAAGCGAGCAAAGCACTGGATTTCCAAATAAACGTCCGGATCTACCAGAAAAAGGTGCATCTAATCAATCACGTGGACTCGCCACACTGACTCAAATTCGAATGCTCGATTTTTTACTACGTCCCATTTGCATAACTATAAGTCTCTTTTACTCTTTGGTAATGTTAGCTTGGTAAGAACAAGATAGAGAATGTATCGCATTGACCTTAGTTGCGCATGCGTCTGATACCGTTGTATCCGTGAGAAGGAATTTTTCTATTAGCTATTTCTCAGGTGATATTCGGAGGCGTAATTTTATGTTTATTTTTTCAATTTGACGATTCTCTATAGTGTCAGTAGTACATTTAAGAGGCAAAATCAGTATTATGTATTCAATGTTTTTCACTTTTTATATAGCTGTTAACCATGTAATAAATCAATCACTTCCAGTTTCACTTTTATCTTAAATTTAGTTAAGTAGATATATGAAAAAACAATCCAAACCAGTTTGCCTTTACGAATTTCAATAACTTGGTCATTTCTTTTCGTAAAGATCCCGCAAACGTTGTAATTTTTTCGGTGAAATTTCCACGTTGCCACACACTATTCTGTAGCTTTTTCTGTTCCTAGATAAATCTTTTTTTGCCGGTCGGTTAAGGATTAAACCCAATGCGTAATCTCCTCTTGTTCTTGTCCGTCGGATATAAGAATAAAACAGTTTACTGTGTACCTAATAAATAATTTAATATTAAAATGTTTCTATACCTTTTATATATACCTACCCAAATCGGAATGACATTCGTATGTTTGTTTATTGGTTGAGGTTTTAAGTTTCCTTAAGGTAGACTTTCGAAGTGAGCGTCTATAGCGTCAGTGGCGCCGCGTCAGTGACGCTATAGACGCTCACTTCGAAAGTCTACTTTAAGTGGTATTTTTTTAATTTTTTCAGCCTTTATATACATTCATTTTGTGCTGAATTTCGACGTGAATTTTTGTTTATAAATAAATACTTTGACTGTGAGTTTTGGAGGGAAAACGGAAAAATCATCGTATGCGTCGACATCATGTGCCGTACACCCTGTCTGGTGACACCGATGGTTTGATAACTTGGATGTACGGAGTATTCAGATCGTGACCGTTCTTTATACTGGGATCAATAGCTCGCGTTCTACAAATATGTGATAAGTGTGTATTAAAAAGATTGCGCCAAAAATTACTTCTACGCATAGATACTTTAAATCTGAACAGCGAATGTTTAATGACCGGCCCGACGCTCCCTTGGCTGTTCTATTAGAAAATTGCTTAGGTACTGCCGTATTCGTTAATGACTGCGATGCGATTCGGTCCTTTGTAAACATCGATTCGATTATATAATTCGTTCGGTTCAACATCGATTTTGTCGGATAATACGCTCGGATTGCACTCAACTGCCGTCGTTTCTCGTGATTTTTGATTATGCAATTAAAAATCAAGTAAATACCGTTCATTTTGTGATTCTTATGCATTTATTGTTAAAGAAGGTGATCCGATACTCGAGTCTCGTTTACAATATTTTTTCCCTGTGCTTTTGCATAATGTATTCGCATTTTCGTTATATTCTCATATTGAATCGTCATTGCCTTTGTTTTCTAGTGATTACCCGTTCGTCATTTAGGTTAATAAATGCGGTTCGTTTGTTTTTACGAATTGTAATAAGGAGATGGATTTGTCATCTCATGATTCCGTCATTTATGAACCGATTTAGTTTCTTTCCATTTGGAATGATATATGTATTCTAAAATCGTTCCTATAAAAAATCCGCGTACATTTTTGTAATTGTAGTTAAAAAATACATTTCTGAGGGAACTAATGCCACTTCTGCAGTACCTAAATATATCTTAAATCATCAAATGTTTCCAGAATATGGACAAACATGCGCACTTGCAATCATACAAGCGCCAATGCGGTCAAGCTGCTGAGATTGACCCTTTATTTTTGCGATTCTCACTCATGTCAATGGATACATTAAACCACTGTTTGTCGAAGAATTTATCTGTTTACGGTGATAAAAAGGTTAAATAAGATACTTACTATTTCATCTTCTAAGTCTGTGAATAATTTAATGAAAGCACAATTTTAATAAAATAACTTCAATTTTAGAATCCTTGTTCGCAAATTTCAACGAGAGTAACTTTGCCAACTGTCAGGCAAGTTCGCTAAATTTATTCAAAATGGACAAGGTAGTATCTACCGTGAACTTTGAGAGAGATGTTTCATTAAACGTGTCGTCAAATCGGCAACATTATATTTGTAATTAATTGAAGTCAATTTATACACTAGGTACTTATATTTTTACATTATGTAAATCGTGATAAGGGCAAGGTGAATGAATGAGGATATAGTACTGTAGTCGAGAAAGGAAAATGGTTTAGAAATAGTAAAAGCGATTGGGAATAAAATAGGTGGAAGAGGAAAATCTCGCTGATCGAATTTTGACCATATTGGAAACCTTCTAGAAAGGGGCTGGACTGACATGACTTCTCAGGGTTCTGGGCTTGAATCCTCGCAGGGGATAACAATTATATCACGATCATAGATGTTTGTCCCGTAACTTGGATGTGTGTGTGTGTTTGATGACAGTGCGGTGTTGTGAGTATATACGCGTTTATTTCTTGTTCAAAGAAGGTTCAAACACAATTTATTCACTGTTCAAAAAGTAAATAATAAATTATTGTATTCAATAATGTGACGTCCAAACATATAAATGTTAATTAACAAATAAACAATAAGCAGCCAGCGCTTGGCTAGATACCAATGCGTAAATGAGCTATTTGTGATGCTGCATTAGTAATTTAATTGATTATTGATACCGTATCCAGTGATTGCTGGGGCAACATTATAGTTCAGTTATTAAATGACAAGCTGCGTTCTGCGGTTTTGATCACCTGTGCTACAATTTTTTCCTCGGGAAAATCTTGTTGTCCAACTGGAACTGTTTAGTTTTTTGGAATAAAATAAATAGTATCCTATGTGTTATTGCAAGGTCTAAGATTTTTTTCCGAATTTCGTGGTAATAGTTCAGCTGTTATTGTGCTGAAAAGCAACGCATAAAATATACTTAGTAACACATACGAACTTTCATATTTATCTATACTCAATATTATAAAGAGGAAAGATTTGATTGCTTGTTTGTTTACATCGAATAGGCTCCGAAACTACTGAAACGATTTGATAAATTATTTCACTGTTGGGAAGTTACACTATCCCCGGGTGACATAGCCTATATTATATTTACAAAAAAATTAGGGATCCTTACAATTTTTAATTTTAAAATTCTTTACCCGTGCGAAGCCGGAGAGGACTGCTAGTAATATTAATATAATTCGCATAAGTTTACATCCAAGTTTCGATGAAATATTTAGTTTTTGCTACATACGTGTAAAAAAGTTATCAAAATATGTAAATAAATTCGGTTTATAAAATCAATGTATGCTCGTAAATATACAAGCATTGCTTATTTGTCACGGTATTGTTATGACTCCCGCAAGACATATTTAGATTACGATAACAACGAAATCTTAAAAAATCTTAGTTTTGCGGCAGCCTATCGGTTAATATAATACACAAAAAACAATACATATTAATTATTAAATATTCTAGGTTTTCTTACTTGAGCAAAGATTATAAGGCACCTGTTGTCCAGCCGTCTATATTTTTGTGACTGTTGTAAATTTTAAAAAAATACAACCTGGGTATCTTCAAGTCACGAGAAAATAGGTATCTTCTAGGCGGGCGCGCTCCATCGCGGACCGCATCATCACTTAACATCAGGTGAGATAATGGTCAAATCCCTGTTCCCAATAAAAAAAAATGGTTGTCTGTAAAGTCGGTTTACGGACGATAGATTTACGTGATAACGTCATAATCATTTATGACTTTGACTGACTTTGACTTTGATTATTTTATGTAATTACAAAACTCAGGTGGAACGTTACGCGGAATGTTACTATTTTTCATGAGTGTTGCTGGTATTCATCAATTTATAAAACGTTATCACGTCAAAGAAATTAAAAAAAATATACATGAAAAAACATGTATAACATTAAAATATAATAATGCTCTACCAACATAGTTCTATGCAATGACTGACAATGTTAATATGCTAATATATTATGAAGTATAGAAATATATCGATGTAACCAACTAGCGAACATTCTCTCACTAGCCTGTAGTGTAAGTTCGACTCGTCCTTCTGTGTCATCAATGTATTTATAAGCGTGATCTATATTGTGAACTAGACGTGCCTTCTTTCCATACGCTATTAACAACGTTAATTTCACGAAGCACTCGCGTTCTACGCCGGTGATGTCATGTGTTACTGTTTGTTTGCCTTCAGTCAACACAGACCGTGGCCACTGGCGGGCAGAGTGCATCAAATGTGCACATTATTATTTACTAGCAACGCCTTGCGGCTTCACCCGCATGGACTACGGTTTTCACACTACCTCAATTATCCCACCCACGGCATACTTTTTGACGTGATAACGTTTTATAAATTGATGAATACCAGCAACACTCATGAAAAATAGTAACGTTCCGCGTAACGTTCCACCTGAGTTTTGTATTACATAAAATAATCAAAGTCAAAGTCAAGGTCAAAGTCAAAGTCAGTCAAAGTCAAAGTCAGTCAAAGTCAAGGTCAAAGTTATAAATGATTATGACGTTATCACGTAAATCTATCGTCCGTAAAACGACTTTACAGACAACCATTTTATTTTTTTTCAGGTTAAAAAAGCTATGTGTTATTCCAGGTTATAAGCTCATTTCAAATTTCATGTACGTTCAGCTGGTTCACCGTAAAGGAGTAACAAACATACAAACCACAAAAGACAGACAAACTACCGCCCTTATATTATTAGTGTGACCAGCACCGCGCGGCAGTTTATTATTAATACTTTTGTACTTTTAATTGTTAATAAGTAGAGGTGTAAAGAATTTTAATAAAAAAGTACGAAGTGAATTATTGAATTATATAATATATTAGCTTCGCCTGCGGTTTCACTCGAGTCCGCAATTTCATAGGGTTTTTGTATACGAGACCCTTATTCATATCTAAAATAAAATGGCGTATGTTACTTGTTAATAATATACGGTTATCTGGTAGTTAAAGTCTCGTTTTAAACGGGTCTATATAGTGTTAATTATTTGTAAATACATATTAACAAAAGTAGATAGAAGTATGATGATAGGATAAAAGATGGCGCTGTAAAGGAACACTCATTTTTATATGTGCATGCGTGTTTCAAATGCGAGGCACTGATATATAAATATGTATTTTTAATACCCTACTATTTCAATATATATATATAGGAAACGGTAAAATTTGGATGAATATTTGTGAATTGAAAACGTTTTGTACAAACGGCGAGTCTACTTTATAGGTATTATATACCTATTTAGTAAACTCAGGCACATGCTTGGCATATCCTGGAAAATGAACGCATTTAAAGTGTACTTCTTCTTCTGAGGGTGTTTCTCCAACTAGTGAAGGTTGGCAGTCAGAATGTCATATTCCAGTTTATCCCTCGCCAGGCGGAACAACTCAGTGGCGCTCGTAATCCCGGTCCATTCCCGGATGTCCCGAAACCAAGACTTTCCTCTACGGCCAGATCTCCGCTTTCCTGCAACTTTTCCCATCATATTTAGTTGCAGGAGTTCATATCTCTCGTGCCTAAGCACGTGACCTATTGTGTATATAGAAAGTGTATTATTCAGTACCAATTTATAGCTAGATTTTTGTGTTAGTTGTGGTTGGTCCTAAAGTTAGAAATTAAACGAACGGTTCTTGTATATGTACATGCTGTCTCAGAAAGCGCTTCTAATGATTTAGATCAACATTTGTAGGTACCTAGATAACTTTATGTTTTCAAGTTGATGTAAGTTGGAGTCATCTTTGTTCGGAGAAACGTCAATTTCGCAAAAAATATAAGAAACCCCCAGCGAAGCTCAGTCACAAGGTACAATAAAAATTCAAACATATATTTACCACAAGTTTGAAGTTACACATTAACTTAGTGCCATGCGCGGGTCGTACCTTGACATTGGTATATATGCAAATTTGTATATTGTATTTTTTTTTGCCGGAACCGCTCTTTGTTATTCACGCTCCATTGTTTTAGTATTTGGAAGTTACTATTGGCGGAAAATTACGTTACGTTTGAACTGTTTCATTGTTATCGCCAAGTAGGTTAGATACTTTATTTTTATCTGCGTCTTATTGATGATTTGCAGATTTGGTACTGTAGCTATGTGTATTTAACCTCTCCGCTGGCCAGAAATGTAGATGAACAATTTAACAATGAGAAATTGAGCATTATTTAAGAGTAATTTTATGAATAGAGTCAGAGAACTAAGTATATAATTTTTTAATTCAATTAATCAAGCAAAGTTTTTTTGTTATGTGATAGGTATAGTAATATATAATATTATATATGATGGCTTGAGGAATTCTTAAATGACAAACGATAATGAATAATGACATTGCAGAAACTCGCGGGTATTTACCGAAGGGGCAGGACAAATACTTTCTACACTTTTTCACTTTCTTTCTTCTGGTGTATGAAACAGTTAAAGCGCATTTGTCGTTACCGCGAAAAATTTAGAAAATGGAAAATTATGGTCGCTCGAAAATATAGTTTCACTAATAAATTACCCGTAAAATATTTATTTTATTCTGTTTCTTAGTATTTGTTGTTATACTGGCAACATAAATCATCTGTAAAAATATCAACTTTATATGTAAAGTTCAACAAAAATATAGTAGTAGTTATATACTAAGGCCGGCGGCACACTGTATCTATCATTTTTTTTAAAAAAAGACGTCCAGTGACGTGGGCATGAATCACAGTTTTCAACAACACGGAGTCAAAGCTAACTGTAATGTTTTAAAGAATGCTGTTGGAACTCTTTTGCACTGTTAAGCAGAGATAGTGTTTGTTTGTGGATGATGCCGTGAAAGCCGCTTCAGCAAACATTTGTGATGCACTACAAAAGCGCGGCAACCCCAACAGCATCCGAAAACCATTGTTGTACTGGACGCGCAAGACATTGAGCTATTTTTGAGTATAACTGGCAGGATTGAAATAGAAGGTGTACATGTCAATCCTGCCGTGACGTCTTGACAGTATGCTTTGAATATAGTTACTTTAACGTCCCTACTACATCGTGCAAACCTGCGTGCAAGCATACTGCCTCTCATCGCCGATGCCCTGCGTTCCCTATTACATCCAAATGATCTTCTAAGCCTTCGGTGAAGTATAATGTCCGAGTAATTGTCGACCCTCTTAAGCTGAGCATCGGTTTGTTTTAAAGGTGGTACGTGACTCAGATATCTACCGTAAGCCCCGAAGACCAGATACTCGCTTTTCTTATAATTGTTCATTAGCCCATGCCTATGTAGATATTTTTCACATGTATCTAACCGTCTCCTCATGGCAGATACAGATGGGCTCCGCAGCACCATGTCGTTTGCGTAAACTAAAAAAAGAAGTGGTCGCGACGATCTGGCAGCGTAAACTCACCTGAGGATGTGCGCGCGCATTGGACATGCTCGAAACCTAGGTCGAAACTTCGACTATAAACGTGAGTAAAGCCGGATACCACATATAAATAATAAAAAAAGAAGTTTAAAAAAAACAAGAATTATATAAGATCATCCGAAAATATATTTTAAAATAACTGATAGGATAAATTGACCGATAATTACTTGATGGCTTGCAATGTCATTTTATAATCACGTACTGAATATCCATTATTGATATGTCGTATACGATTACAATCAGAGATAGGACACTGGTGCTGTATAGGTTTGCTATATTACCACGTCCGCGTCGCTTGTCATCTTAATGAAATATTCGTTATTTGTGATATTCATCATATAAGAAAAAAAAGAAATACATTCAAAGCAATAAAAGGCATGCGTTTAACACTTCCAGTTAGTTACATTACACCTGTAACCATTTAAGCAAAAGTACTTTCTCATGAAATTTCGGATGTTATCATAAAGTTTTGACGTAGTGCCTTCTGAAATACTATGGAAAATATTGTTATTAAATTTTGCTTCCATATAATATTTTGACGTGTTAATATGCAAACATATTAGATAAATATGGTTAAAAAAATAGATTTCATTGTAAAAAATATAGAAAATGTGCAACAAAATTCTACTACAAGCTCCTATTAAAATGTTATATTCTCTAGAAGTTCTCTGTAATCGTACGGTCTTGAAACCTGTCTCTGCACCTTACTTAACATTTATCAAAATCGGTTCAGCGATTTGGGCGTGAAAACGTAATGAGGCGAAATGTAACTTTTGCATTGAACCTAATTGATGAAGTCATTACGATTGATGATGATTGTTACTCCCATCACTATGTACACAGACGAAATGTTACAAATATAATAAGTATATTTTAAAAAAATAACAATGTGATATTTAACCATTTCTTAGAACCCTTAAGCAGGTTCCTCATGCGAAATCTAAGCCCGTGTGTACGATGTGTTGGAGCTCGTTAATTGATGTACTTATTTAATTTACCAATTGGAGTAACGGTTGAGATTCTGGTTATGCATATTTATGACTATTTATAGCACCTTGAAGCTGTGAACATCAATAATCAAGGCTACCTACTCTAAAGTCTAAACGAGACTACATTATTGCGTCGTAGAGTAATGGAGAATTTCATGCCAACAAAAATAAACGCTGTACTGGAAGCTAACATTTTAAACCAGTGTTAAAGAAGTCTTCTTGAGTTTTTCTGTCGGGAAGGGAAAATATAGGTATAACTTATAATATACGTAATTTGTTAATTCGAGGCATGTACCTGATACTTAATAAAATAATCTCATTCTACTAATCCGTCTGAGAAATATACTCTTCAAGTGGCGAGACGCATCAAACTTTAAAACTAAAATAACTTTATCTATGATATCCAAACAAAGTCCTCCGTATTTTTTTTTATTAATATTGATTAACGAATATAAAATGTAAAAGATCAAATAATACATACATTTATTACGCTCACGGGCGGTGTCTTCATAAACGTCCGAAATCGTTGGTTTTTTTGGGGCAATCTTAAATTATAATTATTGTTTAATTATTGACGGTCGCCGTGGCGCAGTGGTCAGTGTCAGTGACTTGACTTCTGTGTCTCCGGGACCCTGGGTTCGAATCCCGGCAGGGGCAAATATTTATGCGATGAGTATAGGTATTTGTCCCGGGTCTTGGGTGTTTGTGTGTTGTGATTGTGTGTGTCCATGCCTCCCGCGACACAGGGAATCCGCGCGTAATTATTATTTTACTATGTCGGGTCTTATGTAAAGAGTATATTTCTCTTGTTTGTTATAACTATTGACCGATATACAAAACGAGGTTTGCATGATCAGATATTCTGAAGTAAGTAATATGACAAAATATTGCAATGAAATGTATTTAGAATTCAAGTAAGATCAATTGTTATCACATCAGATATGGATGAGGGTATCTTAGAGTATAAACTACGAGTTACCACCCGTTGACTACCACCATAAAGTAAAAAAAAACTATAACATCGAGGAATTTGAACGAGTATTTATGGTTTATTGTAATGACGCCATGCTAGGTGGAACTTACGTTCAAATTGTTGAAAGTACAAATTTGGCAACTTGAACTCACAACTATAGACCGCATGACATAGTATTCTGTAGTCGTAGGTTCAACTCCAAAAGAAGCCGATTAGTTTCTTTCAAATAGTTGAATGAATGTATTGTACTATACGAATTGTAATACCATTTGCAGCACAACAAAATGAAAGCTACAATACAATCCTGTCATGTTTTCGACTATCAGCGTATTGCATTGTGTTTCATTTACGTGCAATTTAATAGATCCGAATGAATTGCGCGCGCGGTACCAACGGCGTGTTCTTTACTATAAACATAGCTCGGTTTCGCATTATCGTTTCGTGGATATCGGATTACGATATTATAATATGCACGTTGGCTTACCGCTCACCGCTGTTTCACTATAAAGGGTATGAATACAATGAGCGTTTGAAAAGTATTTGTTCTTATATATGAACCCGTCTCTGTTTATGCGCACGTTCGTTCGTCGACAACGCGCGTACCTAGTAGTTTTTTTATATTTTATAGATCTATCGTTTGTCCACTATCTCACTTGATGGTCAGGTATACGATGTGGTCGAATGAGGAATCACACTGGACGCAAAATGTTGACTCCCAAAAACAGCTTTTCGAATCGAAAGCTCTGTGTTTAATGACAGTTTTTTTAACTTGATTTTGACAGCTAGCCAGCCGGAACGTACCATTCCACTGTCCAGCCACCATTTCGAAAATCCTGCCCTAGCTTTATCAGCCCAGCGTACTTACTGCCTTCCATCACGGTGGCCAAAGCGGTTTGCTGGATGACACCATCACCAACCTGTCGTCAGCTTCGGTCGAAGCCTAACGACTGCCGTGCTAATACGTCCGGGAACAACAGATACCTACACGTGCCCTTCAAGAGTCAGTTGAAAATGCCACTGAACTAAGTTGCAACCCTAGAGTACGTTGCTTAACCCAATCGATGGGTCAAGATTGTATAGGTATAAATACAGGTAAATTCCACTTGTATACGAGAACTTCATTTTGTTTTGTACCAACAGCTTATCTTTTCGGAATCGCACCGGCTTCCAGTGTTCCAAACTTAAGGAGCACCTCAATTACTTTAAAAGGATTTGTTGCGGAAAATGTTAAAGTTTAAAGTGAATGCGCCGCGAACGAAATAGGATGATGTTCTCTTAGCTGATGGAATGTTTGGAGCAATTTGTTTATTATTAACTGACCCTAGATCCGTCTGACCTGCTTGACGCCACTTCTCTTCTTATGATTTTTTACTTTGACCCAACATTTCAAAACACAAATTTTAACTTTTTATATTATTATTATATTACGTTTTATGAACACTCATCGAATTACACACAATAGCGGTATAATATAATTATATAGAGACAATTCGAAATTTTTTTGGGTTATTACGTTGAAGTCTTGATAGGGGAAACTCAAGTTTTTTTTTTTTTTTTTATAGAAGTATTTTATTTTACTGATAAGATTAAACTTAACAATAAAATGAACTTTTCATTGCTACTTAAAATAAGCTAAGTTAAAAATGTGCAGGAAAATACTCGACATCAAGAACGCATTCTTCATCTTAGGCATCAAGAAGGCATTTATGAACGTTTAGTAATACAATTAATATACAAAGCCCCTAATGCTACGATCAAAAAATATTCTATTACAGTAGGTACACACCATACTAGTGAGAATTGAACACTCGATGACATAATACAGTCCTATCGCTTTGCCAACTTTTTATTTATGTAATAGATGGCAAACAAGCATATGGGCCACCTGATGGTAAGCGATCAATGTCGCCTCAGGGGCATTACGATACGTTGCCAATCCTTTTAAGACTCTGCTAACTCTCCTTTTGAAGCTCTAGCACTCCACAAGCACTCTGAATTTAGTTGACAAAGCGACAGCGACCGTATTCTGTAGCCGATATTTTCCCTTTAAACTGATGAACATAAAAAAGAGCATTTGGAAGTCTCCAATTTCATTAGACATATGTGCAACTATCACTCGTATATTATTATAAAACTTATTCTCAATTTTATTTGGCTTGCAAAAACATCGTTAAGGTAAGATAAGAATAGAATACCTGACCGCCTGCATAGTTACTAAACAATACGACGACTATTAAATCGTCGAAATGTGGGCAAACATTTCATCAAAATGTTTACGTTAGATGCCGGTGTGTCTCTGTCGAATCACCCAATACTGTCCGCCCGAATGTCGTCAGGTATTTCAATTATCCGACGTTCTCCCGATGCCTGGCCGCTTTCATAGTACCCCCAAAGAATCGATTGCGGAACATTCCTCGTTCAAATCTCACCCTTGTCACCCTAGCTTGCACCGCTTGCTTGCATAAGTACAGAAAGGGGCGTCTACTTCAGAAAATTTGCTTTCTTTGTTATTTATAATCTCCCTTACCAAATATTCTGGTCTAGTCTGGCTGCCATTCTGAATCTCGATTCTACCTTCTACTTACCTAAGTCTAGACTTCTTCAAATTACATACTTTGAAAGATATTTTCTACACATTTTTTCTGTGTTCAAATTCTGGATTGGACCTTTTTCATTGGATGTTTTTTACAACATTCTGTGTTCAGCTTTCGCGAATCGAATTCATGTTTTTGACACTCGGCCGCACATTTAAATAACAAAATATATTGTTGACAAACCGCGACATTTCAATCGATGCCCGATTAATACATGAGCATTCTGTGTGTCTTATTTTGTATTAAAAGCTTTTCCGCAACTGTCACGTCTGGAAAACCTTCCAGCATTGCACATATCCAGATTTTTCGCAAAATATTTCGTGAAAATGTTTTTCGTAAAAATTCTTGCATCAGAAGAAAAGGTTTCTACATTTGTGAATGTAGTCTGGAGTAATGTAATATTAGTGATTCAACATATTCTCATACTAAATACATGACACTGATAAAGCAACAAGTTCCCTTTTTACCACATTTGTGGCGACGTTTTGTCGACGTTCCGCCGCGTTCTGACTAGGCGGTGGGGGGTCGGAGACGAGTGGTGGGGTGATAAAACAGGGGAGGGTTGGAGCGACATGTCGCGCACTCTCACCGCCATAATTATTTCATACTCTGCATTTTGCGTACGGCACCGACTGACGAGAAACAATCGAAAACGAAGTATTTTTCCGTCTGGATAGATGAGGGTCGGGAAAGCACTTGTTTGTCATTTCCACTCTTATGAATTCAAACCTAAGTCTCTGTATGCTAAATATATATATACTACCTTCGTTGTTAACATATTGATGTTCAAATATTGTGACTGTGCGTGTATTATACCCGTACATTATTGTGTTTATTTAATCAATGTGTGTTTATGTCAGAAGTGTTTCCGAAGAGAAGCCATAGGTTATCTCGTCATGCAAATAACTCTGTCATACAATAAGTGTTAATTGCAACTTCAGTCTTTTTTTATTGATTGTCATGAAGTCGCGGTTATGCTGTAGGTAGACGAGGTCAAAGATAAACAGTACTGCGTAATAAAAGATAGCTTTGAGTTTCTGGGATTCGTTTCTTGGATTCTTTTCATATTGTCTAATTCGGCAGCTGCGCGAATCAGTTTTTATTTTATAAATTGTTTCAGTGCCAATATCCGTATTATCTGATCTGTGTTATACAAACAAAACAACCGGTTTTTAAAAACTATCTTCGTCCAATATACACAATATTAAAGAAAAGATTTGATATTTTATGTTAATGTTTGTATTGAATAAATCAAGTAGTGGACTGCGATTGACATTTCTTCAAGCAGAAGTATGCAATGTTTGAAACATTGCATTCTTCTTCTCCTTCGTAGATACAGTAACATCCTGATCTCGCTTATAATATAAATGCGAACGTATGTGTGTTTGATACCTCTTTATCCGTCGATAGATTTGAATGAAATTCAGAATGAAGGTACCCTTATAACCTGGATTATCAGCTAACTAACTACATTCCCGAAAAAAAATATTGTTCCTCTGGGAAACAACAAAAACCTAATAATAAAATAAATATGAAAGTAACACCGCTAAACCAATTTTGATGAATTTTCGTATACAGATAGATGGAACCGGCGAAAAAAAACATAGGCTATTTTTTATCCTGGAAAAGTATGGTTCCCATAAGGTACATAACTGAGATAGTGGAAAAAAATGTAATGGGTACACTACACGTACACGGGGGTGAAACAGCGAGCTTGTAATATTTTAAATGTGAAAATGTGTGTGTGTTTGCTACCACATTAATGTAGTTTGTTTCGAAGATTTTTTATATCCTGAAATAACGCACAGGATATTTTTTATTGCTGTAAAATAAACAGTTCCCTTGGGATAACTAGATTCATATGAACGAGAAATTCGTTGTCCACTAGTACTATTCGGTAAATGTTCAAATCTTTACTAATATTATAAAGAAGAAAGATTTCATTGTTTGTTTGTTTGCATTGAATAGGCTCCGATACTACTGTACCGATTTTAGAAGTTATTTCATTGTTGGGAAGCTACACTATCCCCGGTTGACATAGGCTATATTATTATTTTTTTAATTTGCGATCCTTTTAATTTTTAATGTTTAATTTTTTTACCCGTGGGCAGCCGGGGCGGACCGCTAGTCAACAAATAAAATGTGTGGCTTCTCTACGCTTGCGAAGATGAGGACTTAGAAAAAAGCCACATAAAATATGTAGACCGATTGCATGTTGAATCAAAATGAATAATTGATACCTAACACCTGAATAGTGAGTGCACGTGACGTTTTGATTAAAAACGTAGTGGAATCGACGCTAGATAACACATCGCTTGTGGCTAATAACATTCAGATAAAACCGATAGAAATAGTATAACGTTATCATTGACATTCGTACGATCTCTGATACCTTGAGCTAAACTTGAATTGTATATTCAATAGTTTCACTGATAATAACTGATGTGTAGGTACTATTGATGATGTCAACTAAAAAAATATGGTTGCGAATGGGTCAATGGGTTATCTGTTCTTGGTCATTGGTTATCGTGACTCTTGTTATAAAAACTAGAGTGACTATTTTTTTTATAGTTTCTCCCGGTATTTTTGGCGTTTTGGCTGTCGTCCGACTTCCGGTCAGTTTCTCATTGAACTTCGTTCATGATGGAAGCTTTTATACTTTATAGGTCTAGCGTTTGACCATTATCTCGACTGATGATGTGGTCGAAGATATAAATCACGCTAAACTTAGGTGTTTACTAGATCCCAAAGACTGCTGCCTGAACAAACTATGTGTTTGGTGACAGTTTTTAAACTTAAGGGTGGTATTTATCCAGGTAGTCCAGTAGAAAGTACCCTGCCACCGTGCTGGGAATTTGATCACGGTGTTACCTTCATCAGAAGCTCAAGCCGTTGGTGGGGATCAAACAACCGTCCCTCAGTTTGAAAGCTGACGCTCTAACCGCTGAACTATCTTCGCTTCGAAGCTCTCAAACAATTTGGAATTACATAGAGCTGTAACTATATGGATCGAGTGCAAACCGAAAACATCCGAAACGCGCAGTTCGCCAAGAGCTATTAAAAAAAATAGAGTCACTTGTAGAGGCAGCGTTTCTTAATGTAATTTTGATGAATTATGTTAATTATAAACTAAATACTATCAGATAATCTTGTTACGTTGCACCGTGGGTTCGCAAATCAATATCACCTTGCCAAATACAATTGAAAACCTTAACACACTCCCTCGGTAAGATCCAAACACGGTTTGCGTCCCAATGAACTGTTAGTTAGTTCCCGTGTATCGTCTACAGAAGCAAACATTGCGTGTACGTTCACAACCGGCGTAATTACATTAAGAAGCCTCCCGTCCGGGCGTCCGGTCCGGTGTTCTTTACTACGAGTTGGCAATTCCCCGCGCTCTGTGGGCCGTTTATGTGCATATTTAACTGGGATTCCGAGTCCCGACCTGACCACTGACGGCATTTAGAGATGATACTCCACAAAAGTAATATTATCGATAATGATAATCTATTTATAAAATATATATTATAAATGAATCACTATTTCCCTTGGTCACGCCATCACGTGTTCTATTTACTAAAATTCGGCTACTTGCAAAATGCAGCTCTTCTGCATGAGATTAAGGTTTCTGAACTTCAATGAACAATTTTAAACATGATATATTAATTTATCATTTTCATTTATTCATGATCTTATGAGTAATCTATTTGCCTGACTCATATTTCTACATATGTATATCATTTTGAATCAAAACCAAAAGTCAATTTGGCATCGATAAATTTAAATGTTCATAGAACGTCCAAAGAGCTATTATCGATGTTTTAAGCTAGCATCTCTAGCAAGCGGGATTGCAACAAGAACCCTTAGTAGATGTAATTTGTGTGGTCCTCCTGGCCGAATGCGCTCGTTGTTTTGAATATCGATTTGTATAAAAGTAAGAGCTCGGAAGTGGTATTCCATAATTTAAACTTTTGTTTTTAGTACGTCTTTAGAAAACAAACTGTCCCATTCTTCCGTTGAAATTCGTGTATATTAATAACATATGGCTATAGGAATAAGGGACTATGAAGTGCCGATGATATTATACAGGATCGCGGGTGTTTACGGGCAGAGAGAGCAGGCCAAATTCTGAGGCGTGTTGAATTAAAAGATTACAAAAATGTACCTAAGTACTTTAAAGATGACCTACGGCTACGGCTCAAAAAATACTAGCACATTTTAGACTTTTTAATTTCCTATCTTCTAGTGTATGACACAGTTCAAGCGCATTTATCGATACCGCGTGAATTAAGTTTATTAGACATGTTGAACTTACAACAAAATCGGCTAAAATGCAAACGGTAAAGCCTTAACTTTAATCGACAGCTGGAATGTAAGGGTCTTGTGGTCCATTGTTACACCTCTTAAATTTGCTGTGTATCTTTCAGATTTATATTTCTGCTTGGACGTAATATAATGCTGTATTACCACGCATATAATGTATCAACTGTAAGTATACCGCAGAAATATAGAAAAAAAATACTACGTGTCAACGGAGCGTTGAACGACGTATGTTAAAAATAAAGAAAATTCAAAACCTGAAATGAAAATGAGCGAGACATGTAGCGTGACCGAAAGTCGAGCGATGGACCAAAGGAGTGACGGTTTGGAAAGCCCCTAGTGGAAAACGCTAGGGGAAGACCGCTCACTAGACGGGCGGATGAAATCAGTAAAACGGCCGGATGCAAACTGCCCAATATAGGATAATATGAGCTTCTTTGGAGGAGGCTTTCACCTGCAGAGGGATTCTTGCCGATAAATATAATTGTATTTTTTTTCCTAAAATAGTCTTTATTAAAAAAAGATAAGAAAAAACAAAATTGTTATTTATCTATTCAAGTTTCATCACATACAGGGTTTACAAGAATACACTATAATCACATTAATCACATAAGAAAGAACAAGGTTTTATGCAGAACCTACTTGGAGTGAACACAACATGCACAAAAACAATATTACGCTATTACAATGCTGACGTTAAATTTTTTTATATACATTATAATTTTTTAAATATTTGATTAATACAGATACTTAAAAAAATATAAAAATGAAACGTTTTTATTTATTTTTTATTGTATGTTTTAGAGATAGGTAGTGATAGACGGAACAGGTGGGACGGAGCGTAGTGTTTTCAGGACTAAACATTATAACCAATTAATAGTCTCTGACAACTTACAGGTTTATTTTGCAAACACTTTAATAAATATAAACACCGATCAAAACGCAGATCCGAACAAAGCTCAGATCAGATTATTATACTTCATAAAGAAGGGCCAAGGCAAGTCAAATACCGTTGCTGTATTACATATTTTGATTATAAAAAAATATAATTAGATGTTGTCCAAGACATGGTATTTATTATTCTGAAAGACGTAATCAAAAGCCACCGTGGTATGATACAAATATCACCAAACACTTGTCAGACAAAGCACGTAGAAAGGGCCAGGCGATCCTCCGGTATGTCCCCGGTGCGGCCCTAAAGTTTCCCCCGCTCGCCCCTCGGGATCATTCGCCTATTTCCGCTCTGCTCCGCTCGCAGCCCACCGCGCTCCACTTGTCATATGAAATTTAGGTCAATACGAATTAGTTATCTGTGTGCAATTTGCCTAATGGCCAATTGCCTGAAGCATGTTCCTATTTTCAGTTAACTCAACACTGGCCATAATTGCGTTCAGCGGAATCGTACCGCTGGAGTACAGATTCTCTGTAACAGGCATCTGTTAATTGGTGTCAATGTTTATTTTAGTATCATGCTCTCCGCTACCTGTATTACGCTGCGGGCGCGTCGCGTTAATTACATTCTTTGATGTCGATTAGAGGCCGCGAGAATGGTTCGCTGATGATGGCACGATAACACACACAAAATTATGTGACACATGCAGAGTTTCCTTATCAGTAAAATAAATATGCGGAGCTAACACACTTGCTAAACTACCTTTTTCATGAAATTCACAGCAAAAACTGGCTAAGGCATCCATCAAACGAAACTCGCTTGTTAATAGGACCAAAATATATAGAGCCACACGACGTCTTCCTAAATGAAATACGCTGCGCTCGATATGCAAAGAAATGAGACTCTATTTCGCCAATAAATAAGTCGATTTTTCTACAAACCCCCTTAAAAGTGGCAACGAACGCGTCAACCGCATTAGCGTGAGCAATGCGTTAACCACTCCAATAAGATCACGATACGGTGCACATGCGGAAGGTCGTCAAATTATCAACATTATTCGATTTGACTAAACCGAAGACGCCAAAATGATCTCTTCTTTCAAGAGTTATATTAGGGAATAATTTTGCTTGGCTGTGAAAATATTCGAGAACAATAAAAATTACAAGCGGTGTTTCGCGCCGCACCCGGCGCGGCGGCGCCCCGGTTCGATTCGATGAGTGATATCCAACGCTTATACTTCTATGTTGGTACGATTTTGAATCTGTCAGGCATGTTATTAAATTCGTGGATAAATAACGCATATTATTGGTTATTTATATGCCTTAGAAATTATATATTATCTTAGAATGTAAACAGAGGTATCCAGCGCAGAATGGTCAAAATATATAAACGACGGGGTAAGACATGAAACATTTATCAGTGTAATTGAAAGAATTGGACATTTTTTTTTTTATTGATACGATCATTAGCATAAGAATGGCATGTTCATCTCGCAAGATGATTTGACATTTAACATTACAATAATATTCAATTCTTGAGTGGGTAACAAGGAAACAGAGCTGACGGTGCAACATTCGAAGTTCGGGGCACCGACTCGGGTTATTCGGAACGTTTAGAACATAATAGAGAGCATTAGTCCGATCCACTTTTGACATCATTATCTGTGTGCGACTCACGATAACCTGCGAGCGAGCGCGGCGTTCGTCGCTCCCGCCCCGCCTCAAGCCGAGCCGAGCGTCGTCGTCAGTCGCGCGCGTCCTCGCCAACCGATTGGTCGTATACGTGCAAAGCGCATGCTCAATAATACCAAATAAAGGGTACTAAGGGTACTCGCTTTTGGCGGGTATTCGCACGAGCGCGAGCCGAACGTGAATCGTGATGCGCCGTGGATTCGGACACGGAATGCATGCGTGTTGTCGTCGGCGACCGTTTGTGGTGTATCGTCACAGTGAAATCTGTGGCGAGGACTGTCAGTGATCACTTGGATTGCAGTGTTGGATCGTAGGATTGTTGCGGACAAGGCCCGCTCCTCGGGTTTTTGTAAGAAATAATCGCTTCGACGGATGTAATGTCCATGATGTTGACTCATGCATGACGCACTTGATTGCTAGAACTGGGATTATTTTCATTTACGATTAATTTGGTTAAAACGCTACCGATCACGCTTAAATTATATTCTTATACGTAGATACCTTGTCTTGGAGTAAGAACTATTTAAAATTCATAGTTCCTGCTTTTAATTAAAATCTAAAAACAAGGCTAAATGATACATATTTACGTAATGCTATTCAATGATAAATGTGTCGGTAGAGTATGGAAAATTTATGTATATTCAAAAGATGTTTGTTTGTATTCATTTTCATCCTGCGTTCTCTATATAATAAATATATTCATAATTATTGTGATAACAATTATGAAGATTTATGTTGGTTTCTAATACAACGCTAACAATCGAAAATATATTTTATATCCTAATTCAAAGAATAAAATAAAGTTTCTTCTACTATTACACTTTAAATTTATTAGTTATTATAATTAAAGTGCCAATAAATATTGTTCAATTGCATCTATTATGTCTATACACAAGCCATTCCATCTCTTACACTATATACAGCTGTAAAATTTTCTCTGAATAGTTCCTCGTATTCTTTACTTACAGCAAAGTAATAAATTCCGACTAAACTTAGTTTATATTTCTGTTGAATTTATTGACTGGATGGCAAAGTAGTATTAGTGATAATGATCTTTATAGACCTTATCTTTTGCTGTTTCATTTATTGTAATAGCATATAAATTCCAGTCAATTAAAACTCTTATAACAACTTTACATTTCAAACCAATAAATTTTAATAGTATCACAATTTCAATGCACTCGTATATAATTTACACAGACTCTATCGTAAAGACTCAGTTAGTGTCTAATATTGACAATAACAAATTAGAGGTGTTTACAATTTAAATGAGGTTTTAATCAAAATTTAACAATTCACGAACAGTCTTTATAACAACATAGATAAGGAACAATCACGGCTCTTGCCATTTTGCTATCTGCAATATAAACAAGGCCAGCTCTGATAACTCTTTCAACATAAATAGTTGTAACCTCCCTTCATGGCCTATTTTTCACAAATATTATTCAGATTATAAATATTCTACAACCGAAATTAAGTATAAATATTCCATTTTGAAACGAAATTCTTGATAAAATAGTTTTGGAATAATTGCAATTGGCAATACACGACGTTCAAATTATTTGAAGGAAAAAATTCGGCTACTAATGGGACTCAAGCCCACGAATACAGAATACCGTCTTGAATTTGAACGAAACGTTCCTCCTAGCATGTTGTTAATGCAATAAACCATAAAACTCTTAATATACGACGTGTATTCGAGATTAATTTTGTAGATAGCGAAACGTTATTCTTAATGTTAATAGGCTCACCCAAACTACCCTAGCGGTCAGTTGCCGGGACATTATCTTTAGTTAAAGTTGGCCCTTCCCACGGGTACCCGACGAAGGTCCCCAACCCAACATCTCAAGGGTTATCTTCAATAGACTTGTAAAAGCTGAATAACTATGGTACAATAAATGTGTCCGCTACACGCTTGGATTTCACTTCTTCTTTATTACTTTCACTGCGAAAAAAAATATTGTGTGGACGTACGTAATTTTAGACTCCTAATACGTGTATCATAACTTACCTACTTAACGTACATATCTACACATTACGCGTAAATACCTTGTAATGAACATTACAACTGTAGTAGTTACAGTTCATATGAATCCACGAGAGCACGGACTACACGTTTTTATATTCGAGTACATACGTTACGTATGCGGTGTCTTGATTAAGGATTCGCGAACTGGATAAGTACGTACCGGAAAGATTATTTTGATGTTTGTTATAACGTACGTACGTTTAGATACGGTCTTACTTTAATATGGATTACCTAACATTATTACGGTAGCAGCATGCGTAATATGGATAAAACTGCACATGCATTATGCGAAGGCCTTGCACCCATGTCATTTTTTCTCTGTGTCCTGCTAACGAATTGTTATTGTAATTATATCAAAGAGAAAATAATCCAAAACAACTTTGTTTTGGATTTGACAGCTTTGTGTAAAGATACAGCTTGCGGTTTTCACTGTGTCTCCGTGACTAAGTGGTCACAATACGACCTCGACTTTAAACTAGGTTAATGTATCCGAGATGTAGGACAGTCGGTATTCGGCTCGTATAGAAAATTACCTCGTTTTAAAGGTACGTTACGTTTGGTGTGTTAACCTTGACAGATATTCACAAAGATAATATAGTCACTAATTAAGCGTCCGCGTCGGCTTGAACATTGTTTCTATTAGGTGAATTTGTTATTGTCGATTTTGTGGGATATTTGCGCGAATTGGAAAATCACATAAATAGATAAAACCGATAAAAAATCGCTTGCTCTTACGATTGATAATCGATTCGTCTCCCAGAATGATTATGCGTACAGAAATCGCAGTATACATTTTATTATAATCGTCATCTGACACGGTGCCATATCGCTCTCAATCAAAGCATATACCCGTTAGTTTATCGCGCACGGCGATTTAAAGTCAATCTTTTATAATAGCTGACTGTATAGACAATAGTTTATGGTACGACTACGCATCAAAATGCTGTGACCACAATGGCCTTTCCTATTACGTAATCGTGATAGCAAAGGGAGCGGACGGCGAACGAGCGCGTAACACAGATCAATCACACGGGAAAATACTCGCGTAATGGCTCCTTATGACCTTACGCAAAAAAAATCAGCCACATCCTATTTACTTGGTGTCCGCGCTAAATAACGCAAAAAGTATGCGCTAGACTGCTCCGCAATTAATCATCGACCCGGCCCAGGGAAACTCGCACGTAATCAATGTTTCTTTTAATTTGAGATTACATCCGCCGTGGACGTGCCCAAAACATCTTCGGGGCTCGTTTATTTCGACGACTTCTTTGTGTTCCGAAGCTACTTCAGCCCTCTTTTCTACTTTTGAGTTTACCGATAAACGTAAGAAATTACTTTACATCTGTATACCTGGCTTTATGATAATTTTCACCGAATAGAAACTTGTAAATTCGCGTCCACGTGAACAAAATGAAACATTTACGACTTTCGCAGTCCCGTAGGGACGTACGAAACAAATGACGCTGTTCCGGTGTCCTATGTATACATTTGGAGTCATGGATATTTTGCCTTGTTATTTTGCGGGTAGCATTTATATTATCATACCAGGTTTAATAATCGGTTTACTAAAATACGATAAGCCTTTGCTCTTTGAAGAAACAGATGATTATTATTAGTACATTACAAACGAAGAATATGCGATGCCACGTGGACCCTGAACTTGGAGTCTTAGTGGTTTATTCTGAGTACATCGACAGCAACTGAATGATATTTAATCGTCTGAAGCAATCAAGTGATACATGACATGAATATTTACAATTGCAATGCGATTGGTTTACATCGATTTACATTCGTCGAACCGTAGCTAATGTTAAATTTGTTTCACAGTCGCTCAGTGAATTGTTTCATGCACATTGAAAATCAAAAAATGTTTGTACGGGGCGTGGACTGACGCGCCTTGTGTCATAGAATACTTCTTTAGTTCGAAATTCAAACTCTGTGATTTTTTTATGTTTTAAGGATTAAGTTTTATAAAGATTTTTATACTGAGTGCCAACGATAAGTGCTCAAACGATTCTGTTGGTATGCACGTGTGTTATGAGAGACCCGGCTTAGTTACCGCCCTGAACGGAGCTGTTGGGTAAGGCATATTTTATTTTACAGTATTTTCTCCGCTTTATTTCTCGCGGGTGCGCATTATTTATTGCATATTGTTTGTTAATGCGAACTTGAACATACGCACTTACGTGGATGTACGGTGTAACAGGTTTATATATATTTCTATACCATTTTATAATCTGCATTTACTGTTATATCACTAACTATATCTGTTTTTTGTTGTTCGGTTTTATTTAGACGATTCGCTGGCGAAATGCTTTTATAAATAGCTATATAATATATTTATAAATGCTTTAATAAATAGTTCGTTTCATATAACGGGATGTTATGGTCTTTCTCTTCGGTCGACAGATAATTAATCTTATTAACAAGATAATTGTAGTGACTGCCATTGTTTGCGGTGTAAATTAACCTGTACGTTCAATATTAGTTACTGAGCTCGACGTTGGCGCGTTGTCAACAAGCTCAACCAAACAGCTCGCCTTGATAGTTAGTAAAGCTCTGAGCAGCCGAGCTTGAATTAATAAACTAATTGTTTGCTTGTTCGTCATCTACCATGTCTAGAGCTAGGTTATGATAACTAATTTTAAAAATCTTTAGTTTATCATATAAAAACACTATATGAAAGTTACTACAATACGATACAGGAGCAATTTATTAACAACAAAAATAACGTGAAGTGTAAAAAAAATATTACTTGAAAAAACAAAAACTGCGTCAATATCTGCCATCTTTATTAAATTAATTGAACAACTGAAAAGATAGAAACATGATTTTAATTTCCATATTTTATTTTGGTTTTGAATGATCTTAGTTGACAGTGTTCACAAACACAGTCGGAGGCATTACACGCTCACAGCTCACTTCTTATGTTTTGTTGGTGATATAGGTAGAGCAACGAAATCTAGGAGTGAGCAGATTGGCGTCCAATTTAACTTTAAGAAATCCAACCCCAGGCTGCAAGACCTCTTGTGGACTCGTGGCTATAGATCATACTAGTTTCAGATATCTGTTTATCATGAAAATATGAACACTCAAGTTGTCCTTATTATACTCTGATATTTATTGTATATATAAAGTAGGAGTACCAACTAGTCGTTCTCAGCAAAAGCGCTATAATACAATAAGCAGAATTGAAGTGGTTCTAAATAACTCGCATTAACCTCGAGCTCGTGTGCGCTGTAACTTGATATAACACGACAACTCGACAGACAATAGTGGGAATTAACACAAGAAATGAATTGGCTTCAAAGTGGCCGAACACTGGAAAAGAGCTTCGGTTTGTTTGGGTACTTAATTTGATCTCTTGCCAGCCGTCAACAATTGATCTCGTGGAATCCCTTTGTGTAAAATGTGCCATAGGTACTGTAAATAATTGCCGATTCCAGCGAAGAGATCGCTATCGTTTCTCACTTGACGTATTCTTTTGAGATTTCAATTAAAATGTTTGTGACGAAGCCAGGTGTTATCGATGTGAAAACGGAAATGAGTTTTATTTATTTCATTTGACGAATCGTATGCGTTTTTATATTTTTATACACATTTAGAAAAAGAAAACGAAGATTTTCTGTTTTTTTTTTTTTTTTCCTGTCCGGGCGCTGAGGCCCGGCCCGCGAACTAACTACGTCTATTTATTTTGACGTACCATTTGTTCATTCTTTATTACAAATTAAAACCAGATACACATTATTTTCAACTGATTGAAGATTTTCTGTTTGCTGTTGGTGAAAGTTAAAATTTAAACGACCAGTGTTCTTATATTATGTTATGTGATGAATAACTATAGTACGTATATGTGCGACCTATTTCTACTCCGCGTGATAAAGATGTGTGTAGGTAATTGATAATGTTAAAAGGGGCAGATATGTAACGTTCTAACAGCGCCTGCTCCTACTTAAGTGAGTCCTGTGATCTCACCTACTCAGTCGCTCGCGGAACCTATCTTAAACGCTTGTCGATACCACTTAACACTGCAACCTGATTATTTACATATATATGCTAACTATACGCATCCTCATGCCGTCTTGAGCTTTTTACAAGTGTTTTAATCACTCAAGGAACAAAAGGTAGTCACACGGGAATACTTTTCACTCCTTAATATTATAGCCAATCGTGCAAATGATAGTTGTAAATTACAAAATAATATTGTTGATTCGCCATTTTTGCGAGATCTATCTCGCTCTCATAAAAATATCGTATTATCTATAATAAAATAATACGTGAAAATTCGGGCGGTGCCGATGACAATGGTCTCACTCGCACAAATGGTTCGGCACGGTGGAGAGACGTGCCGAACGATTTGTGCGACCCTTGTCTAACTGAGACTGATTATTACAGGTGTGTGAGTTTCCATGCATACTTGTAATTGCGCGCTGAGCATATGTATGTGTAGCGCTTGGGATGTTAGAGCGTCACTTATCTGAATCTCCCCCTTTTAACACTATCAATGGTATAGGTACTACGTATGATGGATACACATAAGATAAATCGTCTCCTTGCGGTTGCACCTAGAATTAGCTGGACACCATCATCATTCACTTCACTCACTCATTCACTGGCCGGTTGGCGCAGTTGGTAGCACTCTGCCTTCTGAGCCGCTGGTCCCGGGTTCGATTCCCGGACAGGTCAAACATTTGTGTGTATGAACATATCTGTTTGACCTGTGTCTGGGTGTGTATATGTATATAAGTATATATATCAGTCATCAGGTTACCATAATACAGGCTCTGCCTAGTTTGGGACCTGAATATCTTGTGTGAAAGTTAAAAAAAAAAAATCAAACGTAGCCGTAGCTGTTAGCCGTACCTCATAAAGTAGCACTCCAAAGCTAAAAGTCTTATCTTTATATCTTATAGCAATTCTTGTACATGTACATATTTCCAATCTATCTTTGGAAACGGCTCCAACGGTTTTAAATTCAATACATTACCGAACAAACCCATCTTTATAGGTGTCTCGCCTGAGACGACCGGGCCGAGTGAAGCTCAGGCGCCTAGGTTTTTAGTCATAAAATCTAATATATAAATATCTCGTGTCACAATGTTTGTTATCGAACTCTTCCGACACGGCTTGCCTGATTTTATGAAGTTTTTATTGTGTATATTTGATAGGTTTGAGAATAGGTCGTAAACTATTTTTCATCCTCATACCCACCTCCCATTTGTTTTATCGCGATATTAGTATTTTTGTATGAACAAATATCCAAATAATTTAAACGTCGATCACTGACGTGAAGTAATTTAAATGAGTTGTCGTGTCACTATGACATTTCGATAGCTTATATGGCAGAACAACGTTTGCCATATTATAACAACATGCTAATCAAACGATATTAGTATTTTTGTATGAACAAATATCCAAATAATTTAAACGTCGATCATTGACGTGAAGTAATTTAAATGAGTTGTCGTGTCACTATGACATTTCGATAGCTTATATGGCAGAACAACGTTTGCCATATTATAACAACATTCTAATCAAACGATATTAGTATTTTTGTATGAACAAATATCCAAATAATTTAAACGTCGATCACTGACGTGAAGTAATTTAAATGAGTTGTCGTGTCACTATGACATTTCGATAGCTTATATGGCAGAACAACGTTTGCCATATTATAACAACATGCTAATCAAACGATATTAGTATTTTTGTATGAACAAATATCCAAATAATTTAAACGTCGATCATTGACGTGAAGTAATTTAAATGAGTTGTCGTGTCACTATGACATTTCGATAGCTTATATGGCAGAACAACGTTTGCCATATTATAACAACATGCTAATCAAACGATATTAGTATTTTTGTATGAACAAATATCCAAATAATTTAAACGTCGATCATTGACGTGAAGTAATTTAAATGAGTTGTCGTGTCACTTTGACATTTCGATAGCTTATATGGCAGAACAACGTTTGCCATATTATAACAACATTCTAATCAAACGATATTAGTATTTTTGTATGAACAAATATCCAAATAATTTAAACGTCGATCATTGACGTGAAGTAATTTAAATGAGTTGTCGTGTCACTTTGACATTTCGGTAGATTATATGGCAGAACAACGTTTGCCATATTATAACAACATGCTAATCAAACTCTACGGAAAACGATGTACCTATATGTACGGCGTAATTTACAAATATAGTAAGTAGATACGTCTACTTATTCTTTAGATTTTCAATTAGTTTCCATATTCACGAAGAAACATATTTGGACCATAACGTTACACCCCTCCTAGCTACCCCACCCCCACATTTCAAATTAAATTTAACGTTCGCAGAAACGGGAACATTTCGTTTAATAAATTTTTGAAGGCTTCTTACAATATTCATGAAGAAGAAAAGGGAAAGGAAATCAGTGAGACCAAGTTTTAGCGGGGATCAGCTCATCCTATCTCGAACTGAGTTATGTACTGGACGGCACTCTTTACGCAAAGCAAATCTTTATGAATTACTCGTAATGTAATGCCACTCAGTGGTGAAAAAACTGTATTTACTAGTGTTTTGCACATCCGAGATGACGACCTACTGATTCCAGTATTGAACAGTTTCAAAGAGAAATAATGTATGCTTTTATAGGAATAATATAAATAATCCAAGTTTTGTCTTTTAATCCTCAGATCACTGGAAAATGTATATAAGAAAATATTTATAAGGTCTGTTCGTAATGTATAAATATGAATGTTCGGGATCGAAATGAATGAGAGAGGAGTTTATGTGGTAGATGCCAATTCCGAGGAAGGGCGGTGTTTGAGAATGGATATGATGAGGAATAGGTATAACATAGAAAGTTCCAAAGAAGAACCAGCATATACATGAAATAACATTTTTAAGACAATGGCTTCGTTTGGTCATGACCGAGGAGTGATTGAAGACATGTAAACGAAAATAATATTGGCTATAAGTTAAGTAATTGACAAATGTAGAAGTAGAAAAAAAGCGAAGAAGACATGCATGGGCTGCTTGATGATTGGTAGTATGTGAAAAGTTTGAGTAGGTTATAACTATAAAGTTATAACGGGGTAGATAATTAATTTAAAGAAAGATCTTGACACTAATAAAATATAGGATTTCTTTTATCTAAGTGGTTTGCGGTGATTTCATCGCGTGTCGATCGGCATTTTAAGTACCTAATTACGATATTTAGGTTTTATTTTCCACATGATTAATTCCATTGACTAACACACTCAAGAGTCTAGATAAGTCATTTGGCGGCCTAAAGCAAATTTAATATAGAAATTATGTAACAATGCATATTCTAAGGATACTACAATAGTCCCGTTTGAAATATAGCAAAAAATTAACCAATAATATTTCACATGGTTGATTCTAAGTGGCAACTTAGGCATCGTTATCTCATCTGAGTTTTAGATCTTGTAGCCGTCACAACCCTAACTTTATAAGTATATAATAACTTAAGTTTATACATACTTTCATAGGTCGGTGAAAGTATGTGTAGTAGTATGCAAGTGAGGCCATCTTGAGGCTCTAGAATACCGTTGCATATATTATACAATTACTGGGGGAATTAAACTTTATAATGAAAATTATAGTGGCGCGACAAGTGATACTGTGTAAAGCGCTGCAACTGGCATGGGCAAGCCTAGCGTTTACCGTCAGGTCCACGAGGTCCCTGCCTCGACGCTTAATATTTTTACGTTTACGTACTTTAATAAGTTTTATTTGATTTCGAAACAGTACGGTGAATCCCCGCGATTTGCTCACAGTTTTACACAAAAACAACTGCGCTGAACGCCATTAATCACAATTTTAAACTTAAAACTGAGTGTGGATAGAATCTTCTGGAATTATTTGAACACATTTCTCGTATTAATTTCCTAAGTACCGAATTATTTTCTTCAATTAAGTGGTAATGGTAATATTGTGTTATTATTATTATTTGTTGATTAAGGCTCTTCTTTTTTCTTAGTTTTAGTTATTTTTCAGCATAAATATCAAAAACAGCTACCGGTGGTTAGGGCCGCAGAGTGAGGAACCTCCGGACAATACGCGCCGTTTCAAGAAGTACCGCCTTCTGCAACTGAGCCTTTTTTTAAAATTTTATTTGGAATAGGCAGGCGTTTGACCACTATCTCACCTGATGTTAAGTGATGATGCGGTCTACAATGGAGCACGCCTGCCTAGAAGATACCTATTCAATATTATATATAATATATATCTATACCTTAAGTTCAAATATTTGAAGGAAAAATATATATATATATATATATATATATATATATATATATATATATATCTATACCCTTGATCCAACCGTCGAGCGAGAGCCTCTTAAGATGTTTTATTCTTAATTATATTGTTACCTTTTAATTATGATAAATTTTACCAATACTTTTGGTACTCAGGATTATTATAAAACGTATTATTATTAACTGTGTTTACTTTACGAAAGAAATATATAAAACTAGCGGTCCGCCCCGGCATTGCACGGGTGAAAAATTTCAAAATTAATAACAATGCAAGGATCCCTAAGTTTTTTGAAAATATAACATAGCCTATGCCTAACAGTGAAAGAATTTTTCAAATCGGTTCAGTAGCTTCGGAACCTATTCAATGCAAACAAACAATCAAATGGTTGCTCTTTATAATATTTTATATAAAGTAAATGCCAGGTTTAGTATATACGTACTCATTAGACTGTTACGTCACCGCATCGCGTTAAGTATCGCAACGATTCGCATTATTGTAATATTATCTAAGTACAATTATCTAATCTAAGCCTAATTAATGTTATAGCCTACACGCGTTGTGCACACATCTAAGCCAGTTTATCTATCAACATAAATTTAATATAAAAACTAACTTGGTTATATGGATATTTTTAATATGGAATACGGGGACACTCTCGTAAATAAGTTGGTTAGTTTAATCGACAAGACTCTAACACGGTACTTAAGGTGTATTTTTTAAATTACGCAGCGAGACGCGCCCGCATTCGATCTGTGCTCCATGTAAAACATCACGTTGTTTGGTTGAAACTTACCCAGTTGAATCTAAGCAACTTACATTCTCTTTTCACATATTGCAAATAAATTTATAGGTTCATACACAACATACAAACATTTCTATATCTCACTCTTTTTTAGTTTAGTACGGCATTAGATATAGGTTTAGTTAATGCGTACTGCCAAGGAATGGAACTCGTTGCCCGAGTCTGTGTTTCCCGATATGTACAATCCTGGTGTATTCAAGTCGCGAGTGAATCGGTACCTTCTAGGTTTGCGTGCTAAATCCTAGACAACGTCATCACTTAACATCAGGTGAGACAGTTGTCAAACGCAAACTTATATGAAAAAAAAAAAAAAAAATGTTACTGGGGCTTCCTTTTGACTGTGTACTTTATTTACCACTAGCTGCGCCCCGCGGTTTCACCCGCGTGGTGATGATGTATATATATCGATGGTGAATGACTATTCTTAGTTATGCAAAAAAAGGTTTCAGGACCTTGTTTGACATCTTAAAAGTAAATTAAAACAAATTTACAACAATGACGAGAGTGAAGTCCCCTAAGAGAAAGGATTTTGTGGATTTTTTGTTTTGCTTAATAAGGTGATTCTAACACATTCATCACGCATTCAAGAGAATGTTTACCTAATTCTAATGCAAAAGAAAGAACACTTTCTTCATATATTGGCGTAGTTTCAATTCATAGTACCATATAATTATGCAAAAGAAAACAAGTATTTTGGCACGTCGTTATTTTTCTCAAAAGTTAATTCTTAATTTACTGTTAAAGCGTTGTGGTTAGAGAAATCGCTAAAATCTTAAAGTATATTTTAAAATGTATTAAAAATAATGACATTGATAGTTTTTTTCAGTTTAAGTGAACCCTTATACAGTGCAGCTATTGTTCTTAACAACGTCCATAGATGGCGTTAACATGATGATGATGAAAAGTAGCCTATGACACTCAGAAATAACGTGGCCTTCTATTGGTATAAGGATTTTCAAAATCGGTTTCGTAGCCTCTTTATAATCACGACAAACGTCTTATCTGAGGTAGTCATTAACTGTAGCGCATTAGTACAATTATTGCATCCGTATGCGGAGCCGGCTGCACATATCATCGTCGGTGCGTTTAATGCCTTTACCGTTTTACTAGGCAGTTAGTTCTGTACATTCTGTACTTTGTCGAGTTATTGCGCAACGCCAGCCGTTGAACGTTAATTATTTGCCAAGGAGCACTGTGCAGTGCTGTTGACAAATGTAGCCGTGGCTCTGCTCATTTACTTTAACATTTTGCACTGTTAAAGCGAGTATTGCCGCCTGCGAAGTTGATAGCTGTAGCGACAATCCGCTAATAAGCCGCGCTTACAACGTCAAATTTTAATAAAACATGTTTGACAATTTTGTTACAGCAGTAAAATGCTGCATGACTTTAAAATTAACAAGATGTTGCTGATCTTTGATGAGCTAGAATTTTAGAGCTGTCTTTGACGTTTCAGGCGCGATTTATTAACAAACTGAGGCTAACCGTCGCCGCGTCGATAAAACGGTTTTTACCATACAGTTAACCGACGATTAATTGATAATCGGACGTTTAAATTTTGGTGAAAAGTAGCCTAAGAAATAGGGATCCGTGAGTAAAAGAAACAAATGAACTTGGTCCCGGCGACCAAGCATAATAAATACCATGATGATTTAAAAAAATAATGCTTTTGTAACATTCAGCGCGAACTTCCACTTAGCGAACAACTACAGTCCCGTTCAAAATGCGTCCGAATGAGAAACCATATCATATGAAAGCTAGGTATGCAATGATGTTTTAATAAAGATGACCCATATTCATACAGCGCGGTGCTCAGATATTGTTCCTTTACGACATAATAATAAAATAAAAAAATAAAATAAATAAATAAAACATCCATTTATTGCTCAAGCATACTAAAGAACTACAGTAGACCTAGATAAATAAACACTATTAAAAATATCCTATAAACATATATATATCATAAACATGCGTACTGCGACAGATAATACGGTACAAATAATATAGAAAAGGAATGTTTAGATTTATAGATTAGGATTATAGATTAATAGATTGGGATTATAGATTTAGATGTTTAGACTTGCGCTTGAAATACGCGTCGCAATGAAAATTACTACAATTGACTTAATTTTGCCGCCTCAGTTTCCGCGCGCTTGTGCGACGTCTACCTCATATAATATCATTGTAGGTATGTATATTTAATAGAACTATAGGTAGTACATTTAATTGAAATTCGTAATGTAGGACAGAATGTTTTAAACCTTACGTTTTGAAGCGCTTTTATTCAGTTTTTTTTAATACTGTACAGATCTAGCGTTTGACCACTATCTCACTTGATGGTCAGTGACGATGTGGTCGAAGATGTTATCACGCTAGATCTAGAATGCTCACTAGCTCTCAAGGACTGCTGCCTGAACACACTATGTGTTTGGTGACAGTTTTTCAAACTTGAGTGTGGTAGTTCATAATCAATTTCCAATTTAAATATTAAAATAACGTCAACAACAATATTTTTATTACAAAAATTTTATCTTTATTCAAGAGGTACAAAATAACAAAGCGATTTATTTTGCACCGGACAAGGTATGAAATTTCTTTATGTAAACCTTAATTTACTTAATTACTTTTCTAAATGTACAAGTTTTAAGTTTTAAGGTGTATTGGGTATATATATGAACTATATATGTTCTATTGTTTTTTAAGATATTGTGTTTTGTTCAGCAAGATACATGTTATTTTATAATCTTCCTTTCAGAGAGCGGAGTTTTGTGGCATAATGCATGACCAGGACGAACGCGTACGTGGTTTGCGCGTAGGCTTGTCTAAAGCCTACGCAAGTGTCACAGTTTTCAAACCGTATTAACTGACGGTCGCCGTGGCGCAGTGGTCGGTGTCAGTGACTTGACTTCTGTGTCTCCGGGACCCTGGGTTCGAATCCCGGCAGGGGCAAACATTTGTGCGATGAGTATAGATGTTTGTCCCGGGTCTTGGGTGTTTGTGTGTTGTGATTGTGTGTGTCCATGCCTCTCGCGACACAGGGAATCCTAGTGCGGGGGTCTGAGTGATAAAAAAAACCATTCGATGCCTCGGACATGACCTCAGAAGTTAGACAACAACCGTAGCATAGCTATGGCCACTACCTATCCGCCACCCCCTATTAGCCAGCGGGTTCAGTCAAGACTCGTATCACAAAAGTGGAAATTTAATGTGCTGGTAACGCTAAGCTGTACTTACCCTTAAGGCGAAGTTCCCCGACAGTTTAGGTAAACAACAAACGCAAATATAACGTAGATTATATAATGTATGTACCCAACCAGAACGACTCCGAGGCTTTTTCATTCAAAGATTTCAATACTTTCTAGGCCCTCATCTCTACAATAAAATAGACAAAACTGAATATTTACTCCTTGACAAAAATTGAGGTGAAATGTTAGGTTACCTCTTTCCTGAAATCATTTACATATGAGAACATGGAAGAACTCTTGAAGCTTTTAATATAATATAATAATGCTTTGTTTACATTTTCCCTAATCTAAATTATCAACCTCATCTATGCCATACCGCAAACTCTACTAATGAAAATTGAAAACATATATCTAAAGCGACGCCCTCTCACACTCACATATGCCTTACATTTTACACACCGAGAGGAACTTTTACACTAACTCTTCAAAAGCTCTCAATCAATGATATTATATGTTTATATGAGGCGTCATTGCTCTCAATATATTGAAATCATAAATTCAATACTAGGTACTTATTGCCTTGTTCACTGGGATAATTGATTTTATATATATTTAGATAGCGTTACATTTTACACACCGAAAGGAACTTTTACACTAACTCTTCAAAAGCTCTCAATCAATGATATTATATGTTTATATGAGGCGTCATTGCTATCAATATATTGAAATTATAAGTTCAATACTACGTACTTATTGCCTTGTTCACTGGGATAATTGATTTTATATATATTTAACTATTTAATATTATATTGTTAATAGTTGTCAATAAATTAAGGGTAGATTATTTTATATAAATCTAGATAGAAACCGATACCCATTAACTATAAAAAATGAGATCGAAACATATACATCATTAAAAATACGTCTGGCTAGAATAATGTTTCTTAACAATATATACATATAAATATATAAATACTCCTTTCGATACCTATGTATATTTTGGACCGTCTGAGATCTTAATAGACAATATATATAAACAATAAGTATTTCCAAAGCATGTTAAATATTGAGTATATATATGTATTGTATATGCAACAAGATGACACGAATTCAACGCGAGAACTTTTATTCCAGCAGTTAATAGTAATGATCCATTTTATGAGATGAAAATCCCGAGAATCAAGTCTTGAAGATATGAAGTTTGTTGCTTCTTCGAAGTTATTGCAACTTTTAGCTCTGGACTATCTGGAATCTTTATGTTCTACGTTTATATGCAAGAAGGCCGTTGTACGTGGTTTTGCCAACATTAAATCTAATTGCTTTGACTCTTGTTTAAGGTTTTATGTGCTCTCGTGACATGGCCACACATAAAAGTTAGTTTAAGTTTAATAAATGGATGGTCTTCCTCTTTTCTTTTACATTTATGAATTAATGTTTTGTAAGAATGTGTGTTTTGTAATTTACGAGACTTTGTAGTTTTGCTTTCTTTTATTATTATTGTATTATATTATTATAGAAAACAAAATTAAAGCTCACTAGCTCTATGAGATACTTCTCATAAATAACAATTCCATGAGCTCGTAAAATGAGACCTTTTAAGACCACATTCAGGGGTTAACTTGTAAAACACGTATGTATTTGGTATCTAGAATTCAGTCAGAAATTCAGACAACTATCTATGACTTGATAGTCAGTTTAGAATGCTCATATTCATTAACATGCTTTTTGTGTTATAATCCTATTTGTATGACCCTTGTAGTTTCAGGCTATGCCTGAAAATAAATCTAAAGTTATCTGACAGTGAAATTTGTTCCTGTAATTTAATCGTAAATTTCCATAATTAATTATTAAGGACAAAGATAGATTTATATTTAACAAGCGTCTGCTGTAGTCACAGTCATGTTGTATTGCATATTAAATGTTTGTATCGCAAAGCCAATGAACAGCCCTGGAGTAACCTTCACAACGCCCACTTCAGCCTACGCATCGCTATTCACTATAATGGATCGTATTGTAGTTAGTCACTACCAGTTCTCGTATTTTACCCCGTAGGCGACGCCATCGAGCCAATTATATAAAAGTGAGAAGTTATATCAACATTTTTACCCTGTTAAAAATAAAATAGACAGCCTGATTACATAATTTTGTGTCAGTCTATACTAATAACGGTGATTCATATCACAGTGACTCATTTACTCAGCACTTTTTTCCCCTTTCGGCTATTATCCGTACAGCCCCCAAAACTAATCATACAAGATAAATTCTCAACCCATATCAGTAAAATAAATACGCGTTATTACAAATCATGCTCGACGGCGTACATTATCGGAATAACAATGGCCGTCGACAGCTTATCGCCCAATGATAAAAATGTCCCCAGAAAAATAAGCGTGGAACGTCAACGACCTCGTAACCTATGACACGGGAGGCGCCGGTTTGCGTTAGGCGCGACTTCGGACCATACTAATCGCATTACACATACAAGAAGTATCCAGACTTTGCATAAAAAGCAAACTTTTCAACTAGGTAATGAAAATGTGGCGGTGTGATATTTATTAACCTCTATTGTTCATATATTACAATTAATTTTATTGTATGTATCTAAGGTTCTTTTACCTTATTATTTCAGCTAATTGATATGGGGAAATCGCATTGACACGTTCTACGCACACGTACGCATAGTATAGCTTGACCACAATAATGAGTTAATTGCAAAAATTTCGATACTTAGAATTTGGGTGGCCTCATATTTTTTTGATTCATTTTTCCATTGCTTCCTCAGAGATTGCTTCCGCAAGATTGCATTCCATTGCGTTCGCACTTGCTTATGAGTGTAAACAAACTTAGTACACTCCTAAAACCAGGTAATTTATATTCCATTGTTATTGATGGAATATAAATTCCGTTGTTTGTGCGAGTATGCAAAGCTGCTAAAGTTTAAAAAAAACAATTACATGTTGTTAAATTTATAATACTTATATAAAGTTAATAAATCAGTCGGGACTTGATAAGTAAGTTCTAGTAAATATTTTTTGCCATAATTAAAAATATTGCGAATGATCATACTTTTAATCTCCTAGTTCATCATCTCATCCATAGGACGTCCACTGCTGGACATAGGTTTTCAACATGATGATTTCCACAAGTACCGGATGGAAGCGGCCCGCATGCTGCGCTTGCCATTCGAGAGCCTTTCGACCACAACGGCCATCGGTTCTTCGAGCTATGTGCCCTGCCTACTGCCACTTCAACTCGGTAATCCGCTGGGCCATGTCGGTGACTTTCGATCTTCTACGGATCTCTTCATATCTGATTCGATGGTATAAAGAAACCTCGAGCATAGCCCTCTCCATAGCTCGCTGTGCGACTTTGAGCCTGCTCACAAGGCCCATAGTCAGAGACTACGTTTCAGTTTCGTAAGTCATCACAACACACACTGATCTCTGAAGACCTTCGTTATTCCTTCGTTACCTCCTACAAATCTAAAGACGTATTTGAATTCAGAAGTTTGACAATTGCTTTCTTCTGTTAAATATTTCTTGTCTTTGCTACGAATCATCAAAAAAGCGACCTTAAGGTCATGTCTGCGTAAAGGTATGACTTAAAAGCTACCTTACAATTATAGACAATATTCGTACTTAAATTGTTATTTACCTGAGATGACTTCCTGCAGTTGTATAATTTTATTAAAAATAGTCAGGTTTACTATACCTGCCTACTTCCTTGTCATGCAGGAATCCTAAACTGAATTTACATATTGACTATGGATAAAATGTTGATTCGGTGACTCGTAGTAGTGCTCTGAATATATTGTAGATAAAAGGCTGCCACGAAATATTCTATTCGTGGCAGCGGAGATGTTAAAGATAGTCACTTTTCGTAACTTTCGAAGAGCAACTGTAGAGCCAGTTATGTAGACATTTACTTCCGGTCAAATATAGTTAAGGATAAGTCACTTGTTTCATTCAACCTTTATACGACGTGACAAAAAAATAATTTCGGAAACACTTATATTATGTATTTTGTAATTAAATGGGCACGTACGCAGAACGCCAAATCAACGGAACACCATTTTATTCAGGCGTTACCTGTTGTTTGAATTTCAGTTTACTTTTTACTACATTTACGGAGAAGATTTACTTTTATCTTTCCACCTTTTCGAATTGTAAAATTACAAAAGTGTTACCAAGAACTAATTTCAGTAGTATTGTTTAAATATAATGTAAATGTAAATTAAATATGCTATATTATAAAAATATATAATCTGTACTAAGCCACGTCTGAAGAAAGAAACTATAGAACTCATTGAAATTAGTTAATAAATTTAAATATTGCCCATGTTAGTTTAAATACAGGATTTTTCTAAAATTCCTTGTTCGCTTCAGTGGAAAGGTTATTATTTAGACCCTTGCGCAACGTTAACTGTTCCCATTACATATGCATATGTGCCGTCGGCTGGCTTGAAAGCGTTTCGGCTAATGTCGTGTTTGTTGTTCTTATCAGGTTGTATGGCGACCGAGCCAAGGACCTCACGCGGAGACACTAACTACGTGTTTACTTACACTTTATCTCTGCTCATTCTAGTTATAAAACTACCCACATCCCGTTTGAAGATAAAACTTGAAATTGGTAACAAACTTGCGCATTTGATTCCCATAGTTTGCTACTAGACTGTTTGTCTGTAACTTGTTACAAAAGATTGTTAGTTGAACAACTTAGGGGATTTACTTTGAGACACATGTTTATCTACTAGTGGCCGCTCAACGCTAATATTGGTATCCGTTTGAAAAGAAATAATAATAATCAGTTTAGGTACCTATCAGGCACGAACTTATGAACGTCTATAAAACGATGAATAAATAAAAGACTCAAATGCTCAAGCCGGTGGTAAGGATGGAACCAGCGCCTTTGTCAAATTTTGTCCAACCCTTTCATTATGTTACAATTATAGTACAACAAATTTACAATAGATGGCGCATCTTTACTACATATCTTATTGCATGATCATTTATTGACATCAATAATCTAATGAAAAGTGCATTTCCTTACCCTGTATTAATTGGCGTTAATTACTACGCTACACTATCGTTCCGCTATTGAATTTGTCTGTCATAATTTCGTCTGCTTTCCGTGTTGTTTTATCGATCTCAACATGGCGGTTGCAATTATAACAATTGTTATGCTTTTGATAGATATGTAAAGTTGTATAAATGAAAAAAAATAGATCTTATAATACCGCGCTATGTATATTATAGCCTAACTGCTTTAGGATTTTAATTCTTATTTAAGGCTACCCCATTAAAGTGATACCTATGATCTATATTGATATGACCTATTTTGTCAACTAGCGGATGCCTAATTTCTCCTTCACTGCTTCGTTCAAATCTCTAATATGTTTTGTTGAAACAAATTCGAGAGTAATATTGTATTGTATTTACCATGTAAACAACTGTTGTAGAACAATTATTTGTCTTTGACTTATTTAGTTCTCTTTAAATATATTTATTAAAACTAACCTTCTGACAAATATTTACGACGTTCCTATTATTTGTTCGACAGCTTACTTACACTTAGAAACATACTTATCAATAATTACTTTCCACTGAAGAACCGAATCACCTGAAGCTGCCACTAACTTCTCGCTTTACTCAGTAGATAATGTTATTATTACCAAGTAACCTCATTGATGTGTCATAACATATGTGGTAGAAATGAGGTAACTTGGTTATTAACTCATTACTGTCGAGACTGAGTTGCAGTTGGAGTTAAACGCGAAGGACTAATATAGCTGAGAACCCAAAAGCGATGCAATAAGAGTTACTTTACGACCAAGATGTTTTGAACATAAATCATCCAACGATAACTCTACATTAAAAAAGTCCGTATTCCACAACCTAAATAAGATACAGAAAATTAAAAAATATGGTCGTTTTTTTGTTAAATCTACGACTCATTATAGTGCTCATGGGACTTTTTATATTACGGGATTCTAAGATATTAATTGTTCGCGGCAGGCAAGAAGGTAAATCAATAACGCTTGTTCAGGGCTCAGTGATCTGAAATTGACGAAAATAAAGACTTATTTGTTACAGGAAATAATACTTATTGACGGAACTAAAAACGTCGGGCTTTTCTCAGTAGAAATCCTTGATAACAAAATGATAAGTACAATATATTTGGTATTATAAATTAAAGCACCGCCCAGATTAACAGGTTTTCTGTAAGAGATTGCATTAGCGATATGACCACCAATCTTAGAATACATTGTAATTATTAATATTTATCAATGTATCCTAATATTGGATATGTAATAAAGATGTCATAAAATAAGTTATTTAAATTATTGTATTGTTAGTTAAGAATGCGGTAGTTTCATTGTCAACTTAGATTCTCGCGACAATCTCTGTGAAACATCCGATCTTCAGACAGTCAATTTGAATGACAAAAACGTTCCCACACTCTTGACAAAGTTCATAATAGAAATGCCACCATCATTCCCAACGAGGTTTTGCATAAGAGTTGGTAATAACAGGTGGGTATGTTACGCTCTATTCAATTCTTTACGTGTGTTTCAATATTTTAATTGAGACCTCGGGCTGAGACATCTGCAACAGACGCCACGCCTAGTCATAAATATCAGTCTCTGATATTGAAAAGGACAGTGAAAGTTGATTCGATAACAATATTTAATAACCAAACGAACCCAAGTCAAGATTTGTCCCTATTTTGTGACAACGGATACATTCAGCAGCAAATTTCCAAGAATATTATTTCATATTGTATAGATCTAGCGTTTGATCACTATCTCACTTGATGGTCAGTGACGATGTGATCTAAGATGTTAACACCTAGAATACTTACAGGCTCTCAAGGACTGCTTGAACACACTATGTGTTCGGTGACAGTTTTTGGAACTCGAGGGTAGTAGTTAGCCAGGCGAGTATTCGAAAGCACCCTACCACCATGCTGGGAATTCAATAACGGTGCTATACCTTCACCGGAAGCTCAAGCCGTTGGTGGGGATCGAACAAGCGTTCGTCAGTTTGACAGCCGACGCTCCCACCGATGAGCTATCATCTCTTCGCTAATTAGAATTAGACTAATACATAAATATACATATTTAGGAGCTCATTAAACTTAAGGAAACATATATAAGACCATAGTGAGACCTGTCGTTATATATATGGATCTGAATGTTGGGCAGCAAAAGAAAAGGGCATGTGGCAGAGATGCGAATGTTATAATGGGTGTAATGGTAAAAGTGTATATCAGTGGAAGCTTGACATTCCACCAGAGAATGATAAGTTGAAAGGGAATAGATTGGCTTGGGAAAGGGAATAGATTGGCTTGGGAAAGGGAATAGATTTACTTGGTATGGGTACCTATCTCAAGGAGGGATGGAAAACATGTAACGAAAAGAGTACTTAACATGAACGTAGAGGTAGAGTAAGGCCGAAAAAGGTATGGATGGACTGCATGAAGAATGATATGTTTATGAAAGTTGAGTAATGATAGAATAGCGTGGAAGAGAAAAACATGTAGCGACCGCACTTAGTGTGGGATAAGGACAAGAACAAGAAGAAGAGAAGTGAGCCATCTCGGTAAAAAATCCCTAATATCGATTCAGCCGTTTTGAAGCTTAATATGTAACTTGTCACCGATATACTGGCAATACGCATGAGTGCTTAGTCGTTAAAGCCAGTGAGCATTCTAGGTCTATCGTGAAACATCTTCGACCACATCGTGACTGACCATCAATTGAGATAATGGTCAAACGCGAGATCTATACAGTGTAAAAAGTGCCCTACGGCACATTTAGCTGATGATCGTTTATCATAAAATCTTTTGTTTGCAGCAACGGAAAATTTAATCAGAAAATAGCAGCAACTTTAAAATTGTTATTAAATCAAACGGGGCTTGATCGCGAGAAAAACATTTAGTAATTTATTTACCTCGACCACGACCAATGCCACTTGGTCGAAACGTCGAGGTAAATAAATTACTAAATGTTTTTCTCGCGATCAAGCCCCGTTTGATATAATAATAATGTGTTCGAATCGCGAAAGTCTAAAAATTACAACTTTAAAATTGTACACATTTATTAGTTACACTCCATATTGAAGGTAGTTATTAAGTAGCAGATTTAACAGAACCAAGTGTCAGCGAAGCGTGGTCGGTTGCAGCTAGTTTAATGTAAACGTTAATTATCCACGTACACGTTAAGTTTAAATGTCACTGGAGTGCCTCAATATGATTGATACCGACCGTGTTCCGATTGCCTCGACCTCATTTCGATATTATGTACTGTATCGCGATTTTAATTCACGGTTGCTCAAGTCGTCCAACATATTTAGCATTTGTAATAATAGTATTAACCTGAACAATGGCGTTATAACGCTCTCTTTCATTAAAGGCGAAGCGGCGTGGGGTCATTCGTCACCGGTGTCATAATCGTAATGAATGAAGGTGAAAACTCATTTAAACTACCTGATCCATTAGCGAGAAATACTGCTGTCGTATTGTGGCACGCTAATAAACATGTTTCATACGATGAACAAGTATGTATAACATATTGATCGGTATGTATGATGCTTAGAGATCGAATACAAATATATAAATTGGTGCGCTCTGGACTAGGTACTGATATCCTGCTACCTCTGGGAACCATACTTTTTCCAGGACTAAAAAAATCTTTTTTTAGTCAAGATACATTGATTTAGGCGCGAAAACGCAACAGACAAAAAGAGTTTAAACCTATCAAGCCGTTGTGGCGTGAAGAGGTAAAAAGCACACATGCACACAAACTATCGTGTGTATAATATTAGAGTGATTATAAAGTTCGATAGCTATAGAGATTGACTGAACCCTTGAATCAGAAAGCTTTGTTATGCTCGCACACAAAAGACTCCTTGACATAGAGCGGTACAAAATGTGTATCGTAACGAAACCCTCGGTCACGGCCAGGATAGTAAAACTTCTAAGAATATTACGTGTACAAATATTTATTACGAAATTCCTTGAAACGTAAAAATAAAATCGCTGTGCCGTCTTCGAGCGATTGGGTGGTATGTATCACAGACTTAATTGTATTAAAGTCGGTCGCCAAGGACGGTCTGCAAGCCGAGTGATATAACGTCGGTCAACTTATGTACTACTACAATGGTAGTGATTCTCTTGTTCAACTAAACTAAACTAAAATTATGATAAAAAAGATTAGCATATAAGATAGAGTTATTGTGTGGTTAGGTAAAGTCCAAATTAGTATAACAATTAATTATACAAAAAATTAAATACCATCTTTTTAATAAAATGATAAGTAGTTTTAGGTAAAATAAGTATCAACTTATTGGGTGCCGAAAAGTACTTGCAATTGGCCAACAATTCAATAAAACTCGTCTAATATTAGCAATGGCGTTGTACGGATTTATGAACTGGCATATAAGTGTAAATATAATAAAAGTGTATACACAAGCTAGGGGGGTCAGTTCGTCTCAAGGCAAACCATAACCAGTCTGTCAAGCTGGTCTAAATTGACAAATATCCCGTCAGGGATCCAGCCAAGGATGAGAAGCTCTAATACAGAGGAACCGTCCAAGGTTCGAGAGAATACCGCCGCGGCAGCGCGCACCCAATCAGACCCAATCTTGAAAAATTTTAGTAAATTTGGGCTATTTCGAGTGATTAGCAGAATTAGGGCCAATTACAATCAACAACACTACGTTTGTAATATGATCGTCACGAGCTCGTTTTATAATATAAAGAGTACATGCTTTAACAGTAGTTTCAATTCAAGTATAATCATCAAAAAATCATAATTCAGACAATATACGAGTATCGCCACATGAATGGATCACAAACAATACGATGTCAACACTGCCTTTATTGATATATAACGAGTCGAATTTCACTGTTATATTACAAAAGCAGTTGCTTCACATCACGTGCCTGTGTGAACCTCACTATGCCTTATCTCGATCATTGGTTATAATAACACTTTCATTTTTATCGAATGACTTGTATGAACTAGGAACATGTGTATACTTATATAACTATTGTTACTAGTTTTTACTAGTATTTTTTTATGTCAGCTTTACTAGGATTTTAAAGCGATGACAGTCCAGCGGGGGAGGTCGGATTTCAAACTGACGGATACTGATTCGATCCTCAATATCAGCTTGAGCTTCCGGTGAAGGTAACACCGTTATCAAATTCCCTGCATGGTGGTAGGGTACTTTCGAGTAGCCGCCTGGCTAGCTACCACCCCTGAAGTTGAAAAACTGTCACCAAACACATTATGTGTTCAGGCAGCAGTCCTTGAGAGCCAGTAAGCATTATAAGTCTAGCGTGATAACATCTTCGACCACATCGACCGTCACTGACCATCAAGTGATATAGTGGAATTATAGAAGTGATTGGAAGAGGAAAACATGTTGTGTCGACCCCGCCTCGTGTGGAATAAGGAAAAGAAAACTAAAAGTAGTGTTCGTTGTGTGCGTGTTGTGTTGTGTGTCTGCGTGGGTGTTATCTGTAAGTTTGAAAAGTGTTAAAACATCATTATTTTAAAAAATATTAGTCATATAATATATGATTTAGTATCACGACCTCGAAATGTAAAATAAACCTTGTCTGAATAGTTTCTAATGCTTAGTCATCAAATAGCTTTTAGCTTTCACAAGCATACAAAGCGTCTTGGATAAATGTATTGTTCTATATTTTAAACCTGCTTACTTCATTGACTAAGAGAAGATGGTATATGATTTATATGAGCTAATTTAAAAATAAATTTTGAAATCATATATTTATTTATACATATATTTCTCATATTAATTATTTTTAATATTTTTAACTCAAAAAAATCTTAAATAAATATCAAAAGTAAAACCTAAAAATAATAATTAATACCATAACTTCTTCAGAAAAAAAAACGTCAGTTCATAATAAACTCCAGCACTCTCTGGACACCTGACGCCACCACCAAACGCTTGCCCAAATGTCCATATCATATTTTCAATGGTCTTGATAACAGCTAAGCGGTAAACGAATTGATGTTTTGTTTTCCACTATTCGCGCACATTTCAAATATCAAAATATAATTTGGAGTACTGTCGACGTTTCGACCAACTTACATTGATACGTTCACAAGAATACTCAACGAATTTGAACGAAAAATTCGGGGTCAGTACGGGCATTGATACCGATTCCTCTGGACTGCCATTCTGGATGCTTTGCTATTTTTATCTATGGATGGACAAAATTGCCTACACACTATAGGTGATTAGGTGTGTCATATTATAAAGGCAATTTCGACTAAAAGAAACGTCTCAGTAGCCTAATGGCAAAGTGTCTGGAGCGGCAATTCATAATATTGTTTGAGTTGTATCTACAACAAACCGTTGCAATAATAATTATTGGTATTTTCTAATTATATTAATTTAACCTTCTCACTGTACCGCTTAAGCTTACATTTCGATTATTTGTTTGATGCCTGACATGCATAATCTATGTGTACGCCTTCGTACGTGATATTCATGAGGCCTGTGTATGTTCTTCCCATGTGTACCTTATCAGTGTACGTGAGTATTTAATATTCTATTAGCAAGGTCACCTTCGGGTCTCAAATAGGTCGACACTCAGAAGACAATTTGGACAGCTTCGGTTGAAACAGGCTTATTTCTCAACAAAAAATTAGAATTTCACTTATGAGATAAACTTATGCTAAGTATTTTAATGTACATACATTATTATATCACTTATAAATAATATAAGCTTTAGGGTTGTATCTTAGCACAGGTGACAAATACAATTTATATTGTAGCCGAATTCATTCTATTGACATTAGCTTGACATAGAATAACAATATTTGTCTAGACTATAAGTTAATATAACAGATGATAATGTACTTTTCAAGCATTTTGTTTTTTAACCTTATGTAAAAATGTGGTGGCAATCGATGCTTAATATTATAAAGAGGTAAAGTTTGTGACTTTCTGAGGATGTAGGGGGTAGTCTTCTGGATGTACTGAACTGATTTTGAAAATTCTTTTCCAATAGAAAGCCACATTATTTGTGTCATGGGCTACTTTTCATTATCATCACCACCACGCGGGCGAAACGAATCGTATTTCTCATTTTTTTATACTGTATAGATCTAGCTTTTGACCACTATCTCACTTGATGGTCAGTGAAGATGTGGTCAAAGATAGGATATAAACTATATAGATAATAACAGATGCATGTAAGTTATCTGTATTAGGCTACAGCTACTAACTATAGGAGAGATAAATTGAAGTTCAGGACTTAAATTTCGTCTTAACTTGGCTTCTACTTTGCTATTTGGCTACTATTGTCTTCTTAGTGATCCCATTTCTAATAGGATTTTTATGCCAAATATATCGATACCATTGTTGCGACATGTCATATTATTTATTTATTTACTTAATAATATAAAGGGATTCCTAGTTTAACAGTATATTAAGAATTAACTTCTAGGAAAAAAACTTTTGCATAATTATTATGGCACTGAAAAACAGAAAAATACCCCAATATTTATAGAATGTGTTCTTTCTTTTGCAATAGAATAAGGGAACTATTCCTTTGAATGCATGTGAATTAGAATCAACTTTTAAAACTAAAACATCCACAAAATCCTTTCTCTTTTGAATAATTATGGGGCTTCACTCTCGTCATTATTGTAAATGTTTTTAATTAACCTATAAGATGTAAAATAAGGTCTAAAACTATTGTTAGTTATGCATAAAAAAGGTTTCAACCTTTTTATGCATCACTAAGAATAGTCTATCACCTACATCGTAACTATCAATCTGTTACCTCTATTATTTGCTAACAGTTTGTTTTCCGTTGCAGGTTCGAGAAGTGGGACCGGGATCGGGGCGGGGGAGGCGGCGGCGGCGGTGGCGGCAGTGGCGGCGGCGGCGGCGGCGGCAGTGGCGGCGGCTCTGGCGCGGCCGGCGGCGCCTGGGCGGGCCGCGAGCGCGAGCGCGACCGTGAGCGCGACCGGGAGCGCGAGCGGCAAGCGCGCGCGCACCAGATGTCGCACGCGCACGCCGCCGAGCCAGATGCCTCGTCACTTTTCCCGGCGCCGATCAAGGTCAGTACAGCTACCTACCGTATGGGGGGCGTTCATAAATTACGTTACCTCAGCGTTACGTTTCAGCGATTTTTCTACCCTTGTCGTGAGCTTTTGCTGGACCCCCCTCCCCCCACCCGTAATCTCACGTGAGACTTTTGAAAATGCATATTTTTAATGTAGATGATTATGTGCTTGATTGTTTTGGATTTATTAAAAAAAACAATTTTTCATTATAAGAATAATCAATTTAATCAGGACTTGTATTTAACATTATTAAGAACTTAGTAAAGAACCACAAAAAAAAAATTAACTTTAATCCAGTATTCTGGCTGTCTCTCTCTCGCAATCTTAAAATTCAAACAGGTAGGCAGGATTTGTTGCAATTTCAAAACGGCACGCGTGTGCTGTACATACTCGATATTATCTCACCGGTGAACCAAAGAATCTCACCAGATTGCAATCCTCTTTTATTCGACGAGGAGTTGTTGGTGTACTTCACTTGATTAGTTGATAACTTGATACACATCAGCTGCTGAGAGGAACTGTCATGTCATCGTGAAAGCTTATTGTTAACTGTGCTTAATTCTAACTTCAGGTAGCGACTGTTCAAAATGTATAGAATAGAGCGTCGTCATTTAAAAATAACGATTTGTAAGCGTTCCGATTGACACACTCCACACTAATATTATAAATGCGAATGTTGGTGTGTATGTGTGCTTGTTTCCCTTTATGTCAGAATGGTATGATAAATTTGAATAAAATTTAGAATGTAGGTAATGTGGTAAACCTTTTAATCCGGATTAACAAATAGGCTACTTTTAATCATGAAAAAATGTATGGCTTGTCTGGGATACAAAAAATAACGAATTATTATTTTAAATAATGACTGTCTGTCTGTTATGTGTGTCTGTTTTTACGCCTAAGACTTAGAACTTTTGCTGATAAATTTTGGTATGGATAGAGAGGACCTTAGAGAAGGATATTTGCTATTTTTGTCCTGGACAATTACCCGCTACCTGAGCGAGAAAACCGTAGTCCATGCGGCAGAAGCCGCGGGGTAGTAGCTTAGCAGAATAGTATAAATTGCACCTAGAAATGTATGATTAAACAATTATATAAAGAACCAACTTGACTAGTTATCTTTATCGAAGTGCAGTAACAATAGTCTTCAAAATGAGAAAGCAGAAAATAACACAAGTGTCACAACTGTACAGATTGCCTTCCATTTTCCTTTCACAACTACCACATGCTATAAGTGATGAATATGATTGGCATGATGTCTTGCCCCCTCCAATCCAGCTATTTATTACGAGTTATTATATTATTTGATTAAAGATGAAAGCACAATCAAAATAATACGTGCAATATGTGATAAAGGAAGGAGGCGGGGAGAGAACGTCTGGCCGTGTTGCCCTGTTGGGTTATATTGAAATGATAATTCTTGGAATCGCGGTCTTTGGAAATAACGGTCGCTGTTTCGATTATCACTCGGCTTGAGCTTCTAGTGAAGATAACATCATTCTCAAATCCACAGCATGGCGGTAGTGTTCTTCAATACCCCCTGGGTACGTCAAGTAATCCTCAAGTTGGAAAAACTGTCACCAACACATAGTGCTTTTGGGAAGCTATCCCTGAGTGCTAGGTAACGTTAAATGTCTAGCGTATTTGCACCTTCGACCACGACTGACCATGAAGTGAGATAGTGGCCACGCTAGATCTATAATATACTATCGACACAGTACATTATAGATGTAGAATTAAGAATAAAAGTTTATTTTTTTGTTTTCTCCTAGTAAGTTAAAGCCGCCTTATATTGTGAGCAACATTGACAGGTTAGAGAAACTAATTATACTAGGTACATAAGGAAATTTTAAAAACTGGCAGTGGACAAGCTATCTTCAATATTCTTAGATACTTTTAACTTAACGGTAGCTTAGAAAAATTATTCTAAGATACGGTAGTGAAACATTTCCAACGGCTCAAGTAATTAGTAGGTCAAAACATAGTACAATCATGCATCATAATTGAATCTGTGTCAAAGCTGAATACAAAACGCAAATCACTTGCGCCGACACCGCGGTGGCGTACAACTTTTCTACGTTAATAGCATGTTTGACAGTGGGAAAATACCGGTGTGATACGTCACTGCATTCCGACCAGACCCGACACGGAGGCTCCCACGAACCGCTTGGCCTTTCTTTTTACTTTATGCGAAAATGTAAAAACGTTTGGTTAGTGCTGCTGTGATCATGTATTACTGAAACTTTCTTGTTGATCAAGACCTTGACACTATTGGATAAAATATCGGGGGCCAAATTATTTAACCACATTTTTTTAAAAGGGATGTTATACGAGTAACCTTGTAGTGCCTATCTGCGAGTGGCATTGTAGCTCTTAAATCAATGAACCGAACTTTTTTTCGGCTTTAAATGTGTCTGTTACGAAAGTATTCTTGGCTGTGGCAAAATGCGCTCAGCCGTTTGTAAACCATATACTTATTTCCTAGTCGAATGAGATATAGTATAAACAGCTTCTGCAAATCTGATTGATTAGAAGTTTGAAATGCTGTCAGTTGGCAATGATGTTACAAAAGTCCGATACTCTTGACCTGATTCGCATTTTTTTCCCTTTTAGGCATTTTGTGTCGGGAGAATCATTACAATACAAGATAATGTCATTGTTAAATAGATAATTTGTCAGTTAAGAAAAGGCTTCTTTCAATAACAGCATATTAAAGAGTTATGACAGCCGAAATATTTGTTTTGATATCATTATGATTATGTATAATGCCTGGCATTGGCACATGCTAATCGAAACTTACTTTAACATTTCAATCAGAACCGTATATATTACAGAACACCGTCCTGGCTTAAATTAAATCAACATGGTGTATAGAGGATCAATAATCAGTTTCATAATCGTTGAGCCCTAGCTATAGAATTCTGTTAATCAATCACGACAGAATGGCTAAACAGTTCTGGATGAAATTTAACACAAACAATAATCGTATAGGCTACATTTTTTCTTTCTCTTCTTGTGCTTATACCGGAAAAGTTTGGAGATTTCGTAGGAAAACCGCGAGACGCCAGCTCGTATGACATATAAGTCCACATTAAATTATAAAGAATACACTAAAAGTGCTTGGAGATACACCGAAATTCTCGGTATTATAATTACTCTATTTAGTATTTAAAACTATAAACAATATGCTTATGTAACTTTTTTATTCGCTTTTTTATTAATTAATTAGGTAATCATTATTTTTAATATATATTTATAATTCAAATTTAGTTGTTGAATCCTCTCGCATGATATAATGGTCTACGGTTATTGAAGGTTCCACTCCATCCTGCACATCTTGTAATGTTTTAATTTTCATACTTTCGTAATTGATCCTTTGTTAGAGATCCTTAAATAAATACACTTTAAAAATCATAAAAGCCAATTAAGATGATAACCCGAGATGGTAATCTAAAGATTGAGATATAAAATTCGGAATAAGGATGAAGCCAAAGGTAAAAACGGCAGCAATAATGAAATTGGACCGTTGTGGATAATCTCCTTTGCGAGCGTTCCGTCGCTTCATAATTAAAAAAGTTCATTGGTAAAGGGTGCTCGCTAAATGTCGAAAACGAACCGTTCATTCTCGAGTTATATTTGTCTATTACTACATGGACATAACAGACTGAACTCTGACTGTTAATTGAAAATATTATTGACTAGCTGTTCCGCTTGGGGATTCCCTCTCGTGGGCGGTTCAACTCTCGCATCATATTTAAATGACTCAAGCTTGAGGTTAATAGGATTATATTTAATGGTAAAAACATCATAAACGTTAATCATAATCAAAACAATTACAAAATGATTGAAATAGACTAATAATAAACTACAACTAATATAAACTACAATATACTATAAAAAAATACATACCTTCTACATTTTAATCTAACAAATCCGCCACCAGTTGTCAAATTCTCAAACTGCTGGCGGCATTGCCACGTTGAATTGCAATGCTTATTCTTTGTGCAAGATGAAGGTCACGACTAGACGCTCTGATAACTCTTTTATAAAACGGTGCGCGTCGGTCGCCACCGCCCCAAAACGTCTAGAATTCAAGAGCTCAAAAAAAAAGTATAGCCTTAGGAAGCGCAAATAACCTGTTGTTAAGTGATGATGCGGTCTACGATGGAGCACGCCTGCCTAGAAGATTCCTTGAAAATTATGTTTATTACGTTTCAAGAGGTTAATATTTGACCAATGGTTTTTGTTTGCTGTTTAAGTGATAGTAATACATAATTACAAGGTCTTCGAACAGGGTGCGATGCCAGTGATGACTTACGGAACCGAAACGTGGTCTCTGACTATGGGCCTTCTGAGCAGGTTCAGAGTCGCACAACGAGCTATGGAGAGGTCTATGCTCGGGGTTTCTCTACGTGATCGAATCAGTAATGAGGAGATCCGTAGAAGAACGGAAGTCACCGATATAGCCCAGCGGATTAGCACGTTGAAGTGGCAGTGGGCAGGGCACATAGCTCGAAAAACCTCGAAGGCTCGAAGGCCGTTGGGGCAGGAAAGTTCTCGAATGGAGACCACGGACTGGCAAGCGCAGCATAGGACGGCCACCGACCAGGTGGACAGACGACCTGACTAAGAAATCAATGGGGGAGGCCAATGTCCAGCAGTGGACGTCCTATGGCTGAGATGATGATGATGATACATCATTGGTAATATTCCTCAGTACATTGATAGTTCATTAAAGTATTATTGGTTAACTTAGACACAGATCATCATAAATGCACTACCCAAGTTGGGCAATGGGCTGATATTCTGCGAAGACCTTGTTTTGATGTACCTAATGCAAATAAAGTAGCTGATTACTGATGGAAACGACTCTATAGATTTTTAAATTTAGAATTCTAAAATATATGTACACTTTTTAAAAGTGTGTGTGTGTGTGGAAGAATAGGTCTTTTTATCTAAATACATAATACCATAACATAACTTTCCAATGCGCTCTTGAATTCGAAAACTTGCGTTATAATTTATTGGTTATTGGATGTAGTTCATTGCATTTCAATCGTTGCTTGTTGAAGCATATTACACCTTCTTGGTAAATTACCTGTTCTGTGGTGATACGGAACATACGACGTCAACGCCTTTTTCAACCTAATCGATTTACCTCTTAGTACTTCCGTAAATAACGTGTCTTTCAGACATTTTTTATACTCTAAAAATCCAGCCTTTGACCACTATTTCACTTGAAGATTTATTGACAAAGTATTCAAAGGTGGAATTACGCGAGACCTAGAATATTGACTTGGTCCTAAAGGACAGGTGCCTGAACACACTGTGTATTTGGTGACAGTTTTTCAACTTTAGGTTGAGCTAGCTAGATGGCGCTGGGAAGTATCCTACCGTTGTGTTCTTGATGACGATGGGGATCATGTTGACAGATGACCTCGTGTTACAAAAATATGTAATATTTTTTGTTTCCGTATTTTCTTTGCTTCCTTCAGAAAATCGTTCCGTCGGGGGTGGGGGAAGGGGGAACGGAAAAACGTTACGGTGCATTACATGGGGCGGAGGGGAGGTCACAAATCTCCAAAAATTGCGTTACGTAATACTTGAACGCTGCCTTAGGTATTGTTTATTCTGTAATTGGCTATCTATCAACGTAATAATCGTTCACATTGTAAATATAACCGACGGAGTACATACAGTATTGTGTGGTCAACTTCAAATTGAGTTGAATAACAATAAACAAGTTGTTGTAATATGCAATTCTATTGTCGTTCAAACGTGTGGAACGGTCACAATCACAATGTTTATTATGCCACGGCATGCACCACGTGCAAGCGTACATAATTTCATTTAAGTTCGTATTAAAATGTTTACTTTTATTTATGTACTCTTGTCATTCTTAGGCTGTGTCTAGACCTGACGAGTGCGGCGCGCGAGCTGCGCATTCGTCAGGTCTGGACACTCCCTTATGTACTCTTCAAGATGTATGTACCGCCATCGTATGAACAATTGAATAACGCATCTATTCCACGTATCAATTACTTGTGTCACAATTGTACAAAACAAATGACGTATTGAAATTCAATCGTATTAACCTGTTTTTAAGGCATGTCAAATGATTGATTTTCGTATAAACAAGTGAGTCGCGTATATTGCTCATAAAAACTATCCATTATCTGTGCCACAGCTGTACTAGATAAATGCCAGTGAGTGCTGAGTTTATTTGTTTTACGCTGCAATCCGATTGACTCGTGCTCAGGCCTATATGTATAAACATACATTAACAATTTTCGTGAGTTTATTTTATTGGCATTAGGTGGAGCACAAATCCAAATCCAAAATTATCACTATATTATTTGAACCCGCGACTTATGGCTATCTTCTAGTCCGTGATTATTTACTTATAAAATATATAGGTAATAAAAAGAACTTGCGCCTATGTCACAAACGCTAATGCAAACGCACACCACGCATACTACCATCCAAACACGTAACTAAACACTTCCAAGTTGCACAAATAACAGTTTCCAAGAAGCATATCAACCGTCTTCAGATCGCGTGATCGGACGCGGTAAAAGTGAAGTATGCCATATTATTGTGACGTGTGCGTGCGGTGTCCTACCACCTGTAGTACCACCACTTATTCTGATCACCTGGACGATAGGCCATCATCTTGTTTATCAAGAAACTGTATATACCGCGAATACTCCTATCCTACGTTCCTGATGCACGCAATGAGAAACATCAGTGGCCCAAGTGGTGTAGTGTAACGTATGACGATGTATAGTATCAAAGTATTAGTGCAGTTGTATCGCCGCTAGAAATAATTGAACTCAGTACTAACTGCCACTTATCTAGTTCTACTATGACATAAACAATTGATAGTTTTTACTTTTACTGACAAATCTCCGAACGAGTTCTGGGCCATGTCTGTTATTATTATCTATCGACTTTACTCTTTTCTTTATTCGTTTTTCATAGTTTCACGGCTTATGAATAATTCTTGAGAAACTAATTAAGCGTTAGACCGCACAAGAGCTACATTGAAACCACATTATGTTGTCTATTATATCGCTAATTACAAAAGTGGGTAGGTAGTTATTTAGCCAGGTAATACACACGGTGTTATTTTCTTCATAGTACTCATCTACGGCATTTGTTCTACCTACTCAATAATAAAAGTGATTACACAAAAGCCTGTATTACACAAAAACGTATTATGGTAGCATGCAACTGTCATAAATAATACGTTTATCGTTTGTGCTGTATTGAATTCAGCCTGCTAATAAATATAATTATACATTATTTTAATCGCATTATTGTCGACCTTATCGTCGTTTTCTTATGTGACTTGTATCAAATTACGTATCGTGTGATTTAAGACTACTCGATGCTGCATACTCGATGTTGTTTATACATAAAAAAGAAATTGATATCTATTTAACCAGTCTAACACCTGCGAAACTGACGAATCTTGTTCCAGTCGTGTTTTATCGCGCACCTGCTGCCTGTTCAGTTTGCCTCTTTAATTACTCTTAACGTTTCATTAATCTCAAATTGTGCAATGTAAGTAGCGGCTTCCGAAACGTCGCCATGCTTATAATACGGTTTGTAAAGCGAGGACTGGCTTATCTCAGTCAGCTGGTGTACGTACGCACGCGACCCAGTTTGTCGCACACTGCAGCGCTGCATATGCACACACAGGCACATTATAATTAAACTCTTCGTCCCCTCCCCCCGCTGCGATCATGGGGACAGGTCTACCGGGCACACATACTCGTAGCAGCGTAAAGGCTTCTCTGCTCGAGTTAAGTGGATACTACATCTGTACTCGTGTATCTGACGTGAATTGTTCAACATTCGAATGTTTATAACCAAGATAATAGTTACGTAGTAAATATGTATGAAGCTGTATTAACAGTCGCCGATGGAACAAACGCATTGTTACACCCCGCTTTTGTCTCATTATCAGAAACCAGCCCTCTGTATCGATTATTATTATTGAAACTGTTGAATGCGAGCCGATTTGACGTACATTTTTGTGCCACTTAGTGTAACCAGTTGTGTGTCATATTGTCAAGGCCGCACCTAAATACATATTTATTATAAAGACACGTGAATTCCCAGGTGTTATAATACGCGCTTTCGTGCTGCATATAGGTATGCATCTACATTCGATAATGTATTCTGTCCAAAATACTTTTCCTTGATCCCGCTCGCATTTTACTATTGGCTCTAAACGAGTCGGTGGTTTGACTGGAAATGTTTATTTCAGTTGAGTTGAGCTATTTTTACGCGACGCGAGCTATATTTCACTGTACGAGAATACACTCTTGTTTGAGCGGGGGCTGTATGTAGTTTACGCTAATATATTATGTGTGTGTTGTTGTCCTACATAGCATAACCAGTCGGTTACGATCTTATTGCTGAGACACGGGCCTTCCTCTCAGACAATGAAGTATCAGGTTTATTTGAACACAAGGGCTATTTAAGGGTTGGCGGTTAGTTGGTGGCCAGTCAAATTAAAAAAATATTTATTTTTAGACAAAAATTTGAAACAACTGACTTCATTCTCCTTGTGTAAGATTTTCCTTGATATCATAAAAATACTTAACCGATTTTGATAAAATTCACAGATCATACTTCAGAGATGGTCGGACAGGACTACCTCTAAAGGCTACCTGTGAAGTATGATCTACCTAACAAAAAGGAATCATCCAAATCGATTCATAACTGGTGGAATGATCGCGTAACATACATACAAAATAAAACATAAAGTAGAATTGAAAACCTCTCACTTTTTTGAAGTCGGTTAATATATATCGTGCGAATGGCATGTGTATGGGGTTGGATCGAGCATTAGTAATCTCGTATCTATAGATTGGCGAACACTCGATATGTGCAGTAGCTACTTTCAGATAGAAATCGATACGCTTTCCCGACTTCAATACATACTAATAGGCATTCAAATGGAAACAGTAGACAAAGGAGCACTTTTAATTTGTCCCTGTGTTATTCATTAGCGTAAGCGATAAGTTAAGAGCAGACGTACAGTTTGTGGAGTGAGCACAATGGGAGCCCACAATACAGACGCAATGTAGTATTGCAGAAGCGGCGCGTCTAGACAGGCCTCATTACGGCTCTCCCGCCCCCTCCGCCCGCCTACCCTACCGAATACCTAATGAAAATATGCCTTTTATGCTTTTTTAATAGAGTATATATTACAATACGCCGTTTGGTAACAAACACCAAAATTGATATAACACTCATGGCCAAATTGATATTAGTCTTTTTAAAAAAATGGGCTTACTAACCAACTTCGCCCCGTTTCACCCGCGAGATCTGTAGTTGTCCTGTATCCTCAGTTATACATTGTTATCTTCGACCACATCGTCACTGACCATCAAGTGAGATAGTGGTCAAACGCTACATCTATAGAGTATAAAAAAAAAGTTATACCAATAATGAAAATATATCCGTATATGGACCGTAGGTATATGTAACCGTAGGTACAAGTTCCTGGAAAAAAGTATCCTATGTGCCTTTTCAGAATGTAATATTATGTCTGCAAAATTTTGTCCAGATTTATTGATTTGTTCTGCCGTGTTTGAGTAAAACACATTCACACACAACTTTAGAATTTACAATAATAGCAAGATATTATAGATTATAGAATTATAGATATTATTAAATAAATTGTTTTGTAATGAAATCTACTCTCTTGTTCGATAAAAACTGTTTATATAAACTGTATTATAAATAAAGCCTTTTTTGTGTTATAGAAATCTGAATGTTATGCGTTAGCAAAATGTGAGCATTCAGATTAAAAAGTATCTTAGTAAGAGTGGATTACGAAAAGTATATTACTAATCCATGGAATTAGGAATACAAAAACATTCGTACATGTTAGATGATAGAGCCGCTCTCTGTATGGAATCATGCTGTTAGCTTACTATCTAGTTTAATAAATAAATAAATAAATGTCTCACAACATGACAATAGAATCATTACTGTGCCCTTTGAGACATGATTATGTTACTTGAATTAAATTTATGCACTTATTTACACTGTTCCATATGAAGCCGTAACAGCGAGAACCGGATAGTTGACAGCATCAACTGTTTGTGAAGTATCTCAGTTTTCTGTGTCAAACAACGTAACGTGTTAGAAACCGGAGGCAAACTCGAGATATTTCTAAACGAAACTGGTTTAAAATCCACGCACTCCAAATTGAAATGGAATCTTATAATTCTCTAGGCTATTGTGAAAAAATCCTGTCTTTTCCGATTGACAGAGTCATTGACACTTGTCCGATTTGGGTCGATGACTCGAGTCGAGTTTTATTGCCCCCGTACAGTAATGATAACCGACGTCGTAGGTAACAGTTTATGGGTTGATGTTATTATTTTTTTGTATTAGCCACCCCATCTGCTCTAAGTAATATAATACGGCCCTTCTCCGTTCGTCCTTTTTGTACTCCTTTTGCACCCTTCGTGTGAACTCTAGGGCATTGACACGCACAGAAGTTCGTATTTATCAGGGGCAAAAAATCTTGGCGTATTTATTTGCTTGATTCTCTTCTACCTGGAGTGGTTTAAAAGGAATTCAATTTGAATAGAGTAATTGAGTGTACAGTGAGTGTGAGTCTATGAGCTTAGCGCAGCGCCATGCGATGTCATGTCACGCATTCTCAAAGTGAGGAATTCCAATTACATGTTTTGAATGTAATCTAAATGTTCAATTTGTGTAACCCGGTTGTGATTTGGCCTTGATCGATTATGTGTTGATTTTTAATTACGTTCGTACTTAAACAATTTGATTAAATAATATGTATCTATGTTTTGGTATGTACCTACCTAGTATTTATCGAATGAGCTTCCCTGGGCGTTGTCCCAGGTCTTCATGTAGAAATACCTCGTTAGGCATATCGTTATCCATGTAGAATATATACAAAAGTGAATCTTTTGATAGTATATAATTACAGTTATATAAACCTGACATATTTTTCATGCCTTTATTGTCGTTGTTCCATTATTTCTTTGATACATTGTAATTTTACAAGTAATTACAAAATGTCTTCTGCAATTTATGCTTTGAGACGTCACCATTGGTTACGTCGCCGCCGGTCGCCATTTTCTATCAGGCCGGCCTCAATCGGGTCCACTCTGGTGCGTCATTCTTCATTGAGGAAAATATTGGTGTTTGTTCCGTCGACGGTTCTCTCATTTTGAAATAATGTTAGAAACATTGAAATATATTTATGTACTTATTTAGGATAATGACTCTACTGGGATTTACGCGTTATTGCGTTACATATTTTTGTGGAGCATCATACGTGCGTTGATGACCTAGAAGTAGGTCAAAATTACTAATTTTGCAACATAAATGTTCAGTATATACAACAAAAACACTCGATATTTTTGATTTTCATAAGTTCCTGCAATTTTGTTTTATGAATCATCTATTTTGAGATATAGTAGGTAAACAGATAGTAATAAGATTCTTCTTATATATGCATATATAAATAGGTTATTAAATTCGGTTTAATTTCAGTTCTGTTACTATTACCAAATTATATTATTTAATGATAATAGTAAGTAGTAAGAAAAAAAATTCATATGAGATCGATATCTCATATGAATTTTTTTTCTTACTATAAACACTAAATTCTAAAAATAAGTAATAAATAGAGATTATTAATATGTGCTAGTATAGTATACTTTTGGTACTTGATTTCCGTTTAGTTATTGACGATAATCTGTACCTCTTTTGGCGCACTGACCCTAATAACAATGACAATAAATACTGTTTGTCTTATATTTTATGCCATTCTTCCTCTACCCATTAGCGTCTAAACAAAAGCCCTCAGGTTAGTGACTTTAATAGGCTGTAGTGTCGCGGTTCCTCAAGAGTTGGGCCCCTGAACTACGTCCTTTCGTCCGGGCGCGGGCGGCGCTTGCCCCATCGCCTGGCGCAGGGCGGGGACGTTGACTCCTCGGCTGGCGAACTGACTGCCTCCCCCACGTACAGAATTTATTATACTCACAGACACGAATAACATGTGGCGAAGTTCACTTGTACCACCTTACCTTAAGATTTATATCGCTCTACGCCTAAACACGGTGAATTGTTAATTCCGGCCGATGATGCCGTACGTTGAACGCCCACTCGATCAACTTGTTGCTTAATCTTTGTAAGAAACTACAAACTTTACTTCTCTTTGAAGTTCTGAAGACGAAAAGTCCTCAATTTAAGTTTAAAACGCGCCCTTTGTGTTGTTAAAAACAAGGTAGGTAAGTTATTAACACGACAGAGCTCTCCCTCAGAAAGTTTGTGAATCGATGCCGTCATGAAAATTCATGGCACCAGTAATTGTTCGCGTCTGGTGACCTACATTGCTCTTCGGCCGTGTAGCATCAAATCAAATATAAATGGGAATGTAAACAGTCCTCTGAATTTTGTGCATATTTTGTGGTTTTGGTGTTTTTTACCTTTTTAAATGCACATTTGGTTCTCTGTTCTAATGCAATCAATCGTGCCTTCACTTCTTAATATTTGTAATAAACATTTTGATATTGTCGAATCGATTATTAAAAGTCCTTGTCTGTGGTAGAACTGTAAAAATTATACCTGCATCGTGAGAAAGTAAATTTGTAGTGAGCTGCTTGAAGTGTTTATTTTCATTTTTGATTTGCATAACCAGTCCAATGCGTTCCCAGTGTTGGGACACGGGCCTTTCTCTCAGAGAGGAGTGTTGGTCGAAATGCACTGCGCTAGCTAATGGCCTAAACGTCACCCCGTGACGTTAATCTAGTGGTCAGCCCATTGTAGGAGTTTGCAGGCCGCTCGATTGCCTCCGACATTGCCTAACGGCTTTTATCTTTAGACAATAACCGGGACCGGCAGCAAAGCATGCAAACGCTCAGTTGAACAAGTATAAATTGTCACCTCGACACTCATCGAAGGTATGGCCGAGGAGTACGTTGCTTGACCTGGTTGACCGGTCCAGTTCGCAGAGGTAAAGTCCGCTACGACATCTTACTTTCAAATTGAGTGCGATACAAGCGTACGTAATACGATACAATATTTACATAATAGCATATTTATGTCACAGTAAATAAAAAATATATTAATACAATTAAATTTTAAAATGTTCAGATGTGAAGATGTTTATCATCATATTAGCCAAAAGACGTCCACTGCTGGACAAATGCTTTCCCCAAAATGTACATGTATGTCAAAAATTAATCGATGATGCATTCAATTAAATTGTATTGCATAAAATACTAACTTATCATTACTTACACATAGATTCAATAATTAATAAGACGTATGCCACTGGTCTTTAAGACTCTCACAGTATCCTATTAAAAATATTTTTCTTTTAAAAGACCTTTATCGCGTGTGATTACAGACGGTCTGAAATCATATGTCAAAAAGACAGGTGGGTAAACGTTATACGCACCGAATGATCTGTATTAGTCTTCGGGGCATCGATACTTGTGGATTACGCGAATACACTATAAAGGAGCGTAAAAGTAAATCGCAATGCGGAAAACGTTCTCCCTTTGGCAAATGATTTGGCGTTTCAATCAAATCGCAACCGTGCCGACAGTTTTTTATACATTATTGAGTTAACCTTTTGTGTGTTGTGTTTAAAATGACCATTATTTATAGCCGGTTTATTGTATCGTGCCTGACTATTTGCAAATACTCAGCTTGTATCGGCGGCGCCGCGCTGAAGTTATGCAAACAAGTTTGAGACATTCGAACGAAGCGTGCGGTCAAGATTGCTGAATTATAGACTCCGTATTGTAACTCCTCCGCACTGCTGCTTTGTTTGTATCTATTTTTACATTCAATGATCAATGTTATGAGTCGTGCTTAATACTTGTATTTTTTAAAATTTATTTCATGATTTCATGAGTGCATAAAAAAGTTTATGTGTAGTTACCAAAATAGTTATACTTCAAGGTAGTTCATACACCAACATCGTAGTCCAGAGATTATTATTTTATAAATTCATATCTTGAACAGAGCTATTAAAAAATTGTTTACGGTTTTGTACCTTTATACTTACCTTACAACTGTATCAATTGCTGGGCACATTTTGCTATCGTTTAAATATGACGTTACAACTGTATTCATTGCTTGGCACATTTTGCTATCGTTTAAATATGACCTTACAACTGTATCAATTGCTTGGCACATTTCGCTATCGTTTAAATATGACGTTTCAACTATTTCAATTGCTTGGCACATTTTGCTATCGTTTAAATATCACCTTACAACTGTATCAATTGCTTGGCACATTTCGCTATCGTTTACATATTTTAATCATCGCACATTTAAATTTTTAAAAACTAACACATCCTTTAACCTGAAATTGCAATGATTGGATAACATTAAGTTATAGTTTACTTTCCATGTAATGTGCATATTATAATGTTTATATGCAAATAATGCTGTTGAGTTTATATACGCATCAAGAGCTTCGTGTTTGATAAATTCAAGTTTTTAGATAATAAGTTTAATTTTAGATATTATATAAGAAATCATCAATATGATTTTTATATTGATAACAAATAATTAATAAATGTGTGCTACATTGTGCAGATACTATTGTTTCCTGAGTGCAGCGACCACTCTTTTAGTTCTTCTAATCAATGCTTACCGTATTTGCACTTCGGAAATTTACTTTTTACCGTATCTACTAATTATCATATTATTTTTGAAAAACCGTTAACCAATAGACTAATCAAATGATGAATGTTGTAATCACTTGTAAACGGTATATATGTAAGATAACTTACATATTATGCGAATGCTTATTTAAGGATTATCTTAATACGTATACTGTTTTTCTTATAAATAAATAAGTAATATTGTTCCACTCCTGCTTTTTTAAATTCTCGGAATAATTGAAAAGTCTGATTTATAAAGGATGCGGAGTTCTAATGCATTCTCTGCGCAACACGTCACGCGCAAGACCTTGCATAATCTGTATAAAGCCGAAGTTGCGTACATAAACTTGCCTAATGGAAATCCGCCATAAAACTTAGTCGAAACCCATCGTTGGGCGTGCTCGTAAATGGCTTATTATTCCCGGTCAGGAAGCTTATTTTACCGTAAACTGAATACGTTTCGGTGTTCGCAAACAGCGCCTAACCTACTGGTTTGTTATTATCGCTCATGAAATGTAATTGAATTGGTATCGAATGGTTAACAATATTTAGGTAAAGAGTGGGAACTGTGTGAGAATGTTCCGTTCTTTGTGTTCTGTTTATATTTCGAAGATCTTATCTATTCTGCCAGTAGAAACTGTCGTCGAATTTTATTAATAATTATGATTGATGGTAGTGTAGTTTGTAGAGAGGAATCATCAATTGGAAATACCCTGGCAGTAATTTGGCGACGAGCAATAACACTTTGTTTGCGTTGATACCCGACGTGAATCACTAGTCAGACAGCAGCGTCACGACATTCAGCCGGTTTATTTGGGACATGAGACGCGACGCGTGCCACATGGTCCGACGAACATACGACCTCGACGACGACGCATGCTGGATGCATGAAATGACATATACTAATATTACACATTACTTTTTTTGTGATCATAATGATCACATGACAGTCACAGTTTCTAGCTAGTATACATATGCGGGCCGCTTCGGTCCTTGTGGAAATCAATGGGGTAGGCATATGTCCAGCTGTGGACGCTCTATGGCTGAGATGATGATGATGATACATATTATGTGCTCAGAACTTGAAGCTCTGTAAAATTTTACTTGGACACTACTGCTTAGGCGGACAATAGTGGTAATTATGTTTTAATCTAACTTAAATGTGTAACATACGAAATTTCTTATTCTGTTGATGATAAAGTTTTAGTTAGTGTAGCAAATCATAGTCTCAAGCCTAATGTTAGAATCATTTAATTCAAATTTCAAACTAATCCATTTTTAGTATCATTACACGGTGATTAATTTGTGAATGAATACCAGCAATTTAATCGAAAATCTGTTTAATAGATTTTAGAAGCGTCTCGTTTTACTACATTACTTCGCGCCCGCACTGAAAGGAGCAACCCATCCCACGCCCCGTCTCACCTTCGAATCTCAATGCCAGAAACCTTACTGGCAGAAATCGTCATTCCATGATTTTATGGGCTATAATAAGCTATAACCAGTCAGTTTCGCTCGCGTTACGGTTAAATTTAAATTTCGAGAGTTACAAAGGAAAATGTGTATACTTAGTGATGCTCAGAGATAATTAACGGGATAAATAATCCCTCACGAAATTGTGATCTTTCTCATCTTGAGTGCTATTATTAATAGACAGCTAATTTTCTCTTTTGTTTCAAGTATTCAATATCCGTTTACCTCGTTTTCTTTGTATTTATGTTTGGTCAAGGTCTCATGAAGGTATTGTTTTTCAGATCTCTGGTCACAGGGATAAGGTCAGCCAGCAGATCCAGACGAAGCTTGGCGACTACCACCTCGCTCAGACCTTCATCGACGACCCCAGCAAGTCTATCGGCATTTGTGCAGAACCACCCAGCCCAGCTCCATGTAAGTTATTTAGATATTTTAGGGATTACAGTTCTTTGATATTTACAAACATATAACTTATAAAGATGACGGGATTGTGATTTATCAGACAAATACAAATTTGCCAATTGCGGTTCAACGACAACTTAAAAAGCAATCCGATTTGCAAAATGCTGCATAGATCCTTTCGACGTATATACAAGGACCCCGCTCTCCCCCTATAGTTTTCACGTGGTCATTCATAAAAATGGGCATAAATAATGCTTGCAAACAAAAAAAATAAACTTCTTTTTTAAAGTTATTTTATGGATAATGCGTCACCTGTAAGTTTCCTCATGTTTGAATATAGCTAGAAAAAGTGCTAAATTTTGTGAAAATAAAGATCAATATTCTTTCAACTTAATAATATTCCTGTTTTTACGCGTACTCGGTTTTTTATGACATCAAACACAAGTTTTATAATCTTCTTTGCATAACAACATGTGGGATCACCTGCATCTTATTTCCTATTTTATCGTCAGTTAAAAATATAGAATACCTGGAAGATGATCCGCGTTCACCCAACAATAGGTTTTCGTTTAAGCCCTTTGTGTCAACCATGAAGACTTAGGTCTATCTTTAGGTATATCTTTAGGTATTTTTTTATAATAATCGGGTTTTAAACGCCCCGTCCCAGGCCTCTCCAGCATACTTACTGGTTTTACGTATTGACCTTCTCATAGAACTACTAGTATTTGTTATAGTCTTAGAGCTAACGACTATTGACGCTATTGACGAGCAGAACCATTTTAATATTTATTTTTTCTCATTTCGACTCTGTTATAAGAACCTGCAATCGCGCTTGAAAATATGTTCGTCCAGGAATAACCATAACCACGCTGACATAACTGTCTGCTCTTATTCTCTGTCAGAAGCCCAAACTAAACTCTAGTCATGGATTTTACACGCAATGTAAAGATTATCTATTCATAGCCAAAAGATGTAGTTGGTACTTAGCTATACAAAATTATTGTTAAGTAATAAGAAATAATATTCAAAGAATGCTTTGTACGTGTATGTTTACTATATGAGAGACCTATACAAACACACATTCATGCATGTTTATATATATTCTCGGTACATAAGGAACTTTGTACTTTTAGTCGCTGTAAAAATCCACATACACATACCAAGATAGAAGATATATAATTTAGAAATACGGCGGACTCATGTTTTTTATTTGCGAATACGATGGATTTTGCTCTCCTCTATGTAATAAGAATTGTATCCAAAACATGTGTTCTTTCCGGTCCCGTAACTGTAAACGCGCAGAGAGACAAAACTGTTTGATCAAAGTATGCTGTTGCGGACATCCCCGTTTCAAAGGCTTCAAAGATCCTCAACTCGTAAATCGTTCGTGTGGAAATTCCATTTAATTTCGTACAAATTTCCTTGAGCGGGCGGAACCGGAGACTTGTTATAAAACGTGTTTATACACGAGAAAGGCTACACATTATGCCCGTTACCTTTGCGGAGTGCACGCGGAAAATCGCGCCATTTATCCTTGTCTGAGCGAATCCGCCAAATTAAAGCTTTATGAAACATTGCGCGGTTTACGAAATGACCAGAACTCTCGTTGCTAAAGGTAAGACTATAAGCATTACAATCCGGAACAATAACAGTATCTAAAACAAAAGTCTCATTAAAAGCGACGCTATAATTCCAATCAACTTGGTCAAGTTGCTACGCGAAAACAAAGAAGCCAGCATAAACGCTGTAAAAAGTTTTTATTCCTCTCCAGATTATGCTGGGAACAGATAATTTCGGGAGAGCATTACCATAACAAAAGCGGATAAGTTATTTGATACGCGGTCTCCCGCCTGCTTTACGGAATCTCCAATTTTTCAGGTGTACACTGAAGTGGATATCCGATACTTTTTCCATCTCTCGCTCTGGGTACGGTTCGCATAATCGGTAATTTGAAGCAATTTGTAACACGCATGTTCATGAAATACTTTTTGTCTATTCAGCAATTGGTTACGTAACTGTGAAACTATAGTAACTGTGGTAGGGATTTGTGGTGCGAAATGAAGGTGTCCGCAGCTCGGTTAAGTCGGTGTTTGTATGTATGTACGTTTTTGTGGTCTACGGTAACTAACCGTATCGACCGTAAGAGCCTGATATCGTATTTTAAAGTTTCTTCCTTTAATTGAGTGATACTTTTTTAAATACTCCTCACACTCACACTCTCTCTACACTCTAATATGTATAGTAAAAATGTATAACTACAGTTATTTTATTTCTGTAATATGACTGTCCTGTCCTTAGTCGACATTTTGACTAAGGAGTAAAATGGTCGTCATATATCTTAATACCCTGATTCCTCTTTTGATTTCTGTCTTCTTAAGCTATGTTTTTGTAATATTTGTGTAATGTACCGCTGCAATTGTTTCCGGAACAATAATGCAGCTTTATCAAGGAGGCAGTTGCGCCGACACTACCGGTTGTAAATTGCCGAATAGCGCTCCGTTGCGTGCTCTTACTCCAATTTTGTTGTGATTGACGACACCGCGCGGGTAGCGTGGTGATAAATGATTCAGTCGGAGATTCGGTACTCTCCCTCTCCCTCTCTCTCGCCCGGGCCCGGCTCGGCACAATACGTAAGCCGTCGCTCACTTTGTTACCGGTAGCCGTGACGACATCTCTCTGGTGTGACGTCAAGCTTTAGTCTCGGTCTAAACGTCACGTGTAGACTGTCGACTGACCGTGTGACCGACGACTGCGGAACCGTTATGCTCCATGGATTCGCTGTTCCCTGTTTACGGCGCACTTTTATATAGAAACTGTTTTTTAACGTTGGCACTTCTATAGCCCAGGCCCACTCAATAATCTCTTCGAACTCAAATCGAATTATTCTTCAATATGCAATAAAACCATAAACGTGCATTAGGCACAAATTATGTTTCTGTTTAGAAGTGGAAGTACTGCAAACATATAAAAAGGTACGTTTAAGAGACAATTTCATCCAAACTTGGGATTCATCGTTCGGAACGGGAGGGCGTCGTAAAACCGTTACCCCTATAAAAAGTGGGTAATAATGATATTCTGCCAGGAGAGAATAATTGTAAGACAGGGCGTAAACCCGGCCTCGGGTGTCTTGCCGCAGTTTACGACGATTCGCTACTCTAGCGAAGGTCTTAATTAAACCGGCTACTAATGGCATATCCAGGACGGTTTCTATATTTGTAAATATTTCCCCAAATACAATGTCACACGTTTGCAACAAGCTTAAATATATTTTAAGGAAACATCCTCGCATACTAAAGAAACAATCTGCAGGAGTGTGGCATATCGACAGGCAGCAATCGGATATAACGAGTTATTATGACCACTATCACCCTCGAGTATGAAAGTTGTCATTAAATACAATGTTATCGTACCCTAAGGAGCCGGAGCCAGTCTATATTCTACACTTGGCGTGATTACAACTTCATATGCGTATCTAATCAAGCCAAGCTGCTTGCGCTGCTTTACTATCAGAGCACTGTCGATCACAGACTTGAACTAGGAATTACCTACTCTAATATTACTCGTAGGAACAAAATGATATTAGTTGTAAAATAATCCTAGTGCACTTTTAGTATCATTCTATTAAAGAACAACTGCCCTACTTGCTAAATAAGCACTTCAGTTGTCACGTCACGATACGATATGGACTCCTTTCAATCGATTTTATGTCTCGCCATCCATTCTGTTCTAACGCGTGGTCAAACACTTGCCTATTCTAAATTTAAAAAATAATTACATTTAGACACATCAATTTTTTTGAGTATCCAAAATAATCTAGTGTTGTATCTACATTAAAATGTAAACAAAAATACTTAGGCGCGAGTATAATTATGTGTATATGCCATGAGCAAGGGCATTACATGCAATATACTGGTTTGTGTAGGTATTCCCGCTTTAACATGCTATGTAAATCTTATATACATAATCTATATAAGATTCACATTATTTAAAGCTAGCTAGCGTATAAGTATTAAGTTATAACGTCAAAATTAATTTGATTTGTTTTGATAAGTAATATTTCTCTCGTAGTAAATTTTATCTTATTTATTGACCCTGGTCAATAATTATAATGGCAAAGTGTTCCGACAAGAGAACACTTACATAAACTGGACATAACGCACCATCGACGATGCGAATCATGAATCAATGGATAGGCTCCGTCCCAGAGCCGCGGCCGTAATGAAGTATGACCCAGTTTTCGCAAACCGGTCGCCAGTGCGCGATAAAGCGGAGTAAACATACAAGTTTGATAAATGATTCAAAAAATCGCGAGCGACGTGCGTTGTGACGCGTGCGTTCCCTATAGGGGTGTCTCTTGATAATATTATAACCCACTCCAATAAAAGCGAAAAAAAAACCAAGGGAATATCATTACAAGTTGTAATGTACCATCGAAGGTGTAAATATGGAAACTATTTAACGAGTCGCGTAAATCTGAGGTCTGACCAGTTAGGGGCAAACCCCCGGGAATATAAGGCCAGGCGGCAGCCCTGTGAGGTCCGTGACGTGCGGCATGAAGCGTTCGTTGTCACCGTCAGAGACGACACGACGACGCGCCGCGACGACTAATGACTGAAACAATGCGAGGTTGTTTGTCATCAATGTCATTCCTGTCTTTACGGTTTGATATCAGCGTTTAATAAAGCGGCATATGGAGCGTGCGACCCTTTGTCTGCCGCCCGATTAGACGCACATCAGAACGGTAATATTGATAGAAAATATTTGAAAACAAATGTCATTGTTTTGGCACATCATTTGTGTCTGATAATCTCCATTATTAGAAATAAAATCAATCTTCAATCAGTTGTTAAAACGTTTCTGTGAATTTGAGTAATGCCATCGTTGCCGTCAGTGTAACTTTACTCGCATGCGATTTGCGTGTTTGCAATAAACGTCCAAGAACAATGGTTGTCGTCGTTAAAAGCATAATTCTCATTGTAATTGTATAGTCGAACTGTAACTAAGCCGGCGATGGCGGCTTATCGCGTAAACTGATGGTTTGTTTGCTTGACCACTTCGTCACGCAACGCGACGCGCTCACCTTATTTGCCTTATTATCCAATTTGTATATAAAGTTTGTGAAAATGTACGGAATTCGAAACTTAATTTAACGCCCATAAACATGTCGCGACTGTAAACTGTAGCCCCTCATAATTTATAGAAACTTGTACATGTTTTTCTTTATGCAATATATCTCTATAAAGTAATGCCAAGGTCTAACAAACCCTGGCATTATTTTATAACAATATGAACCAAAGTTTACCATTCTTTGCCATTCAACACTGATATTCAAATAATCAGGTTAAAGAAATTGAAACCGATAGAAGAGCTAGTTTAAAGATACAATATACAATGTCCCTGCTGCGCACTAATTAATAGTGCTGGTTGGTTAGCTTGATATAAAGATAATTTCCTTTTACGCAGATAAGGTTTATTTCGCCGTGCGTCAGTTAAACCACTCATGCCGAGTAGCACACCTTTACACAACCCACCCCATAGATTATTTCATAGTAACATTGGCCACCCCGCCAACCTGCACAGAGTGGTGGTGGAGTATTTTTACATTACCGATTATATCTCCTGTTTTCAGTAAGTATTAAGTTTTGGTCAAATAAAAATAAGTAACCAAAGCATACCTACACTTTTAGAGACTCTAAATGAGACCTTTGTTAAATAAAGTTGTATAAATATTGTATGTCGTGGACGTAACTGTTGAAACAATTATTAATATATTTATAAAAACTTTTTATATGAACTCACAGTTAACAATGACATGCATCTGAATCTGAATATAACCTCTGAATAGTAATTCTTTGTCGCTAATATGATAGTTTGACGTCGGTAGAACGGAAAAAATACTGAATTATTCGGAGCTTAAACAATGTATATTAGTGAGGGAGGTTAGATGTAAAACTTAACAAATAGAAAGATAGCTTGTAGCGTGAACTCTAGATTATTATTTTCATCATGATATTCCGAAACTAATGAGGCCGCTAGCAGGAATATAACACTTCCTTGTAGGACGCAGTCAATCTCTCGTCAATATCCTAAACAAAGGATTCCAAAATGCTGATTTTGGAATCTTTTGTTTAAAATATCGAAGCAAATCTGTACATATACTCGTACCTCATAAGTCTCATAACTTTCGAATCGTCGAGTTCGCGATTGCTGACTTGCCAGTGAGTTATTGAGTTTCGAGCGTGCACGGTTCTATATAAGCAAAGAGAAATATTCCCCACACCCGACCGAAGATATTGTTGAAAATGTAATATTCATAAACCTAGATATCGCATATAAGATGTCTAAGGGATATAGTTTATTGTTGGCATTAAATCCGGATTGCGGAAACTTCGTTGGTGGTACCTACCGAGGAATCTAAAACTTTATAATGCCCAGCTTCTTTCAAGTTGTAAAGACTCAGTCGATTGTGTTGAGAGTCGATTGGTCACGCATGCGTTCAGTTAATTTCGTTGCCGGCTTCCCTCGTTGCGGTGCGCGTCTCCATTACATTCCGATGTTGATTTGATCTCGGCCTATGATAAATGACTTTACGCAAGCGTTGGGACAAGAGAGATCACTAGTTACATGATAATTCACATTAGTATTACGCTTTGTTTTTGCCCGTGTCTTACTTGATGGCAAAAACATATGAAGAAATACCAAACCAATATTGTAGACTTTTTACGTCTGAAAATCAAGAAAATTTTTCTTCAAATTTAATACTTATAGTTATAGATAAAAAAGGTACTTATTGCTATGAAAATATGTACAATGGTACATGGCTCTAGTTTGTTTTAGCTGCCCAACTGATTTTTCCCTTGTGAAAACGCAAAGAAACAGAATATACTTCAATCATAATAAAACATAGCCTATGTCACTCAAAGAAAGTGAAGCTTTCTCTTTGTAAAAAGAATTTGTGATTTCGGGTATTACAGAACAAGCATACAAACTTTGCCACTTTGTAATATTAGTGTATAGAAAACTTTGGACGAAAATATCCTATGGCCCGGAAATAAGGATTCATGTAAGCTAAGTCACTGGCGAAAATTCATTCTTTATTTGAAGTTCATAAATCTTTATGAGTTGATATTAAACTAATGAAATTTTTTTTCGCATAATTATCATCGATAATAGCTCAATTACTTGAGTTGTACCAGTTACTTAGGAGCATGTTTTGTTTAACAGTATTCATAAGGTGACTATGTGATCATGTAGGCTGGTTGATCAAACACTGCGAGTAGCCTTGTCCGGACCGGTCCGTCTGTTACCGTGCTTTACCTACGTAAAGCCAGCATGTTGACAACCGCTCAATTCAACGCCCCCAAGGATACCCCGCAAATTGACTTGTACTACATCAATGTGGCTCTAATAGCTTTATCGCTGAACCTTATTAAAGTAATTGGTAATTTCACTATAAAGTACCATTGTAATAGCAGTTCCATCATCATCACCTTAACAGTAACAACATCGAGTACAATAATGCTTAAATAGTAGTACTGGGTTTTTTACGTCATTAATTTTATCTATAGGTACATATATAGATAGTTGTTTTTCTAAGTGTGCCAAAGGTAACTTAATGCTTATAAGCTTATACTAACTTAGAGAAACAAAAGGCGGACTTATCGCATAAAGCAATTCCTTACAGCCAACCTTTAGTTTTGGAAGATATTTATTTAAAAGTGCGGCCGCATAATTGCACCCTATGAACAGTTCAAAATAACTTAATTAAAATAAATGAACTATTTATTATAGTATAAACCTATCTATTATTATCTTTATTAAACTTCATAAGAAAACTTTTTCTTTTATAGTACTTTGATATTTATGTCACCCTACTTCCAAGTAACATCCTTCCGTAAAAAGGAACTTAATTATGTTGTTATTACTTGAAACAATTATCCACAATCTTCCTGTGCAGAAATCAAAATCTATATTCTTCCAATCTCAGGCTTTCTACATTGTCACGTTCTATTCTCAGCCGAATTAAATTTTATCTCTGGCAAAATTTCGCAAGTCATATCCGATTTGACAAGTTAACGCTTAATATCCCGCCCTGGGGGACCCATCCAAACGGATTTTCAACAGTTTGATGTTCTGTTTTACTCTCTTGATATCCTAAATAATCTGAAAATAGTAGGCCATTTTCGTACTATTCTCATACATTCGAGGTGGTGAGTTCTTAAATGGTTTTGCATCATCATCATCATGGAGTTTCTAGTAACCTGCGTCGTACGTAGTATAGAACGTTTAGAATATGAAGAATTTAAATAACTTATGTTTTTTTATGATAGTTGTCGCTCAGTGATCAGTTACACAGACTTTGGAACCGAACCGAAATGTTTGTTCTCGATTCATGGATGTTCGTCTATTGTGATTGTGTGTGTCTATGCCTGCCGCGATACGGGGTACCCTAGTGCGAGGGTGTGAGTGTGAATGCGTAATTTTTTTTAAATATTAAACTTATTGTTGTTGATATACTTATGGTTATACAAGGTGCATAGGCAGACGACCTGACTAAGATCGCAGGCTTGATGCGGGCCGTTTCCAACCAGACCTTGTGTTAATCAATGCCTCCCCCATTGATATCCACAAGATCCAGCTGTTCAGCCAGCCCTATGTCTAGCTGTGGATGTCCTATGACTGAGATGATGCTGATGATTAAATTACTATTATTTCAGCGTCCACGTTCACTGAACTAAGGCCTTCGTTGATTTTCGTAAGGAGAGGTTGGAAGCTGCCTACATCAATTCACCCATGCCATGCGATCTTTATCAATTCCACCTCGTCAGTGCACGTCCTACGCTATGATTACCGGTTTGTGATTTCCACTCGTAAACCTGACCTTATCGCCCTTCAGTTTTGAGCTTGATTTGTACTTTTCAGTCCTGCACCTTATACTAGTCCGTTGTGCTATGTTATTAACTTTCGTCGATCTTGTTGATGTACTAACATTTTGTACGAACAATTTCAGATGAAATTTTAAGAGCGGGTTAATTATTTTTTCATTCAAATTGTATTACTTGAAGTTTACTTGATTTTAGTTTTATTGTAAGGAACGAAACAGGCTAAATCCCATAACACAGGACTCGTCCTATTGTGAGGTACAGGGTACATTACACGCAATCGTATCATTAGTATACGTACGAAACTGATATAATTCTATCATATTTTAATATTTTATGACCTATCATTTATATTATGAGGTCTAAAATATATACTAATTTCTGAATATTTCTATTAGAACTAACCCCGCTCGCTCGCACACTATTGCTGGTGTCGTAAATAATAGGAGCTAATGTCTCAACTTATACTCATTCAAAAGTGCCTGTGTAGTGGCAATAATAAGTCGTGGAATAAAAAGTACGGCTGTTATGAACCGTTACAGTGGCGTTGTTTTATTTAGTCCGTATATCGCGCGCTGGCCGGTCTCGCCTCCGAGAATTGAGGATTTGGTAGTGCACATGGTGGTAGGAGCAGCGGAATCGTGGGGACGTACGACTTGAGCATATTCGTCTCTGCAGTCAATCATTTGACGTGGAATGGAAGTATTTCTGTTATTTAGCCAAAACAACTAAAACTCTAGTCCACCGGCATTCAGATTACGCTAAAATTAAAATTCGCATAGCTCTGCTTATGCTATTCCTAATATTTTAAGTTTTATTCGGTTGCGGGTAGTTTAAGTGTTATTGCAAAAAATTAAACAATGAAACGCCTTTTGTGTGAACGGCGATGGTTAAAAAACTTTATTTTCCTTGGACAAACGGGTAACTAAGATATAGTGACGTCACGGAAAAAGCTGAGCGATAGTAGAAGGACGACGAACGCACTGCACTCAAGATCCTGATGAAGGCTTCCGGAAGAAGCCGAAACAATTGTCGATCGAGGGTACTCGTGAAGCTACGTCAAGCTTTGCGCTCGGAAAGAAAAGGCTACATGGTGTGCTGTGTTACATTGGTACTTATGCTTTAGGAACACTATACATAAGTTCGTACGGCCTAGTTTGAGACAGTCAAGGTCCTCCACCAATCATGGTCGTTCTTTAGAGGCCACATTATGAACTACACAGATTGCATCACAATTATTATATAACGTGATGACTTTTCGTGAGTAAATCTTTTATTTATCTTTCCTATACAAATTCAAATACCTGCTACATTTTAACCTAACATACGGCTGACACGTGGCAAATTTTCTAAAATTTTGGCGGCATTGCCACTTTGAATTGCAATGCTCATTTTTTTTGCAAGATAACGGTTGGTATATTGGTCGAAAGGATTGTCAAATACGCCACTATCAATTGAACTATATTCTCGTTGAGCTTTTCTGCTGATACAGCGTAAAACCGCCTTTATTTACAAGATGTAACGGCGCAAGGGTGTCTACACAAGTAGGTAGTATCCTCCAACAAAGGCTTATTTATTTGTCGTCCTTCCTTATTATATACTAAATTCAGTTGTTTATTTTAAACGCTAATCGCATATCCGCTTTCACCATCACTGTAGCACAAAAGGTAACTTTATAATAAACGCTCTTTAGCTAGACGTGGCTTTGTGCATTGCTACATTTTTCTGAGTAATTTTCAACTACCACGAAATTTGGTTAGGTAACTTATGGCTTTTTACTGTAAATAGTATGTTCGTCTTTTGTTACCTTACGCGGTTCTTGCTATGGCAATCGTTTTATTTTGTTATATTTTACTAGCTAACCTGGCAAACTCTGTTCTGCCATATAAATTATCGAAATGTCAAGTGACACGACACTTCATTTAAATTACTTCACGTCAATGATAGACGTTTCAGTTATTTGACTGGCCGGTTGACGCGGTTGGTAGCACTCTGCCTTCTGAGCCGCTGGTCCCGGGTTCGATTCCCGGACAGGTCAAACATTTGTGACCTGTGTCTGGGTGTGTATATAAGTATATATATAAGTATGTATTTAAGTATATATATCAGTCATCAGGTTACCATAGTACAGGCCCTGCCTAGTTTGGGACCTGAAGACCTACTAGACTAGAAGATTCCGAAATGGTTGCATAAACTTGTATGTCAGTCATGATTACCATGTAATTGTTACCTATGATTGTTTCTGCATTGAATTTATTTCATATCTAACACTTTTTAACTGTAGATAGATATAGAATGAAAATACCAATGTAAATAGAGCGTTTTAATATGACTCAATTGCCGTGGTATCAATTTTACTAATATATTTAGTATCGAAAATTCGTGAGTATAGCCGGATAATATATGTAAATAATAATCTACTAACATACTTGCTACATCACTACACTACAGTATTGACCATAGATTTGTTTGCAATTTTTAATACACACTTGTTCAATACGTAAAACTTTTCCATAAGTGACTTCTTTAAAATTCATCGCAAGTTCAGTCGAACTGGGTCTTTTGACCCAGAACAATGTAAAGTACCATTTGTTACGAAACATTACTTAAATATGGACATGGTCCCTTGACCTAGTTGTTCCAGGTGCTATAAATTATGGCTAACATTGTACAAAACCATACAAAAGCCATTGTAGTCACAAGAGATGCGCACAAGAAAGTTGCAAAGAGAACTAAAGACGAATTATTTCTGTCGATATGACTCATGTGTCGAATTTATATTCGATCGATATAAATGCAGGGATTCAAATAAATATACGATGCGTCATTAGCTTAAACATTAACATTACTTTTGTTTTCACCTACATTCAACAAAAACTTAACATCTAATGGAGAAACGTAAATAATATCAATCAAAAGATAATCTTTAAAGTATTGAATAAAAAATTCGTTTACTTTCATCTATTGGGACTTGGACCCACGACTATAAAATACCGTCCTGTCGCTTTGTCAACTATACTATAGTATCACTCCAATAGTCTAGCAGTCCGAATTGATTTCTTCATTCTGTCATCTGTGGGTAGTTTTTTAATGTATAGTAAAGTTTTGTAAAATGTTTCGCTTAGCTTGATGTTAATGCAATAAACCATGACTCTTTAAAAGATAACCTTCTCGAGTCATTTTTTCATAATGTACACAATCAGATACGGATGCTCATCTCATCACATAAACGTGTACCATTCACCCTTGACATTCATTCAAGCTTCATTCTCGTTACAGAACTTTGCGTCTGTGTAGCAAACACAATTTACATTTGTAATAGCCTCTATATTGTTTAAATGTTTGCGGATTTCGGCTGATATTGGGGATTTATAAAATAAGGACGGTAAACCCTGGCGTATAGAGTAGGGATTATATTAATAACTAAGCGGGCGGGGCGGTGCGGCGGCGGCGCCAAAATGAAACATTTATGAGGATAATTCTTTAGAGGTGCTAAAAGCGGCGCCGAATGTTGTGTTAACTTGCATTGTTTGTGGTAGTTCGCTATTGCGAGATTACCATGCTCTGTCCGGAACTATTACAAAGGCGCGTATTTTGAGATCGTTCAAAAACGAGACTTATGTGTGAGGTAATAAAACATGGTCGTTATTTAAAATCGGTTTGTCGGTCGCAGCTTTTTGGATACCTTTTGTCATTGTTTGAGTTACATTTCTTTCATTCTCCTTCATGAAGTCTAATTAGATTCAAACTTTTGGTTCTCAGATTATACTCTATCTCCTATTACATGACCTAATTCTTAGCGGACGCATTTCAAGTTACATATTGCCGCCCCTGGACGCCGATATGAGCTATGGCCCTCGGGGGACCCCCGGGAATTGATTCCGACGCTGCCTTGGAAAAATGTACACACGGAATGTGTATAGCGTATAATAACTAGTGGATATCGCATAACAAGATCGTATATCGTGCGTGATCCCGTAAAATAGCCTGTATACTGTTTTGTGTAGGGCTGGGTTGGGTGAGAGATCATTGTTATAGAGTCTTGGGTTTTGTGTGCTGCTTTATTTGCCAAAAACAGATGCTTAAATCTCATTATGTTATGAATAAAAGACCTTGGTTTATAATTATTTTTATTATTATATACTGTATAAATGTAGCGTTTGACCACTATCTCACTTGATGGTCAGTGACGATGTGGTCGATTAGGCTTTTGTCGGATAGTAACCTGGCTTGAGCGTTCGGTGAAAGCAACATTGTAAGGAAATGAAACACAGCATGAGTCTATCGTGATGGCACGCGAATTCTAATGATGTGTGCATGTGTTTATGTGTTTGTACCTCTCCACGCCTTAACGACCTTCATAGATCGGAAACAAATTCGGAATATAATCTAGTGATAACCTGAATAAGGCCACTTTTTATACCCAAACGATGAAAATTATGGATGGTTCCTGTGGTATACAAAAATAACCTATGGTTGTATTGTAAATGTGAAAGTTCCTATCTCTGTATGTCACGTTTTCCGCCTAGCTAGCTCGTATATCGTGCTATCACCCTCAAGTTTAAAAAACTGTAACCAAGCACATAGTGCGTTCAGACCGCAGTCCTTGAGAGCCAGTAAGTATTCTAGGTCTAGCGCGATAACATCTTCGATCACATCGTCACCGACCATCAAGTGAGATAGTGTTCAAACGCCAGATCTATACAGTATATAAAACGTGTTCACGCCTACAACGTTGAACCAATTTTGATAAATGCTACTATTCATCAAAATTGGTTCAGTTATGAATTTTAGTATAGAGATAGATGGGACCTTAGAAAAGACATATGGTACCGAAGTTTAGAGAGGAGTTTATAAGTTTTGTCTAGGAAAAAGTATCGTTCCCGTGCGATAACTGACTTAGCGAGAAAACCGTAGTCCACGCGGGTTAAGCCGCGCGGGTGGTAATAAATAAATACATTACAATGTGAACTGAAGTATGTATTATGTACGGTGCGAGACGAATGTACAACAAACGCACCGCGCAAGATCCTGTTGAAGGCGTCCGGACGAAGCCGAAACAATCGTCGATCGTAATATCGACTAATGCGTAATTCCTGTCGTTTCTTTTCTCAGCTATGTGCGTCCACTGTTGGACGTATGCCTCCCCCATATAGGGGGGATTTGCCAATACTCGCCACGCTTGGCAGGCGGGTTGGCGAGCGCAGTATGATTTCCGATCCTCAGAAGGCGCTGCTGCCCACCTCCTGGTACGTTATCTCTTAGCCGACTCTTACGGCACCCGCGGGAAGAGATGGGGGAGTACTATTCTAGGCCGGTACCACGGCACGTCGTTAAACCCGTTTAAATGATATAAAATCGAAGGTATTTAAGTTTTATTTATAAATTTTACTCATAATTTTGCCTTCGCAAAGGTTATCAATGTTATCGCCTTTAACCTCGGTTTTATTACATTGAAATGTTCCTCATGTTTTTACTAAGATTCTTCAAGTATGAAATATAAAACAATCTGGTCACGTGTGCATACAGATACGTCTGAGGTCCTTAGTGCCTGATTATGGAACCCAGACGTCGGATGGTCGTCGTTGATCAAATGCAAATTGTAGAAATTACTCGTATCTGCACTGTTCTCGAGTATTTAGTCCATGGACGTAGCCAGGGTAGGGGGAGATCAGTTGTAGGTTTTTCTCGACTTTGTACAAGAAGTTTCTTTTAATGTATTGGCGACGAACAACGCTTATTAACATACTTTAGTTGCGCAATGCATAGTAATGCTTTCAAACTACGACTTGGTTACAATTACAAAAAATATATATATTCTGTATGTCGTTGCACCCTCTAGATTGTAATTGGAAATCATCAATACAATTACGAACTACGAAATCTTCGAGAGTCTTCGTCCAATTACGGAAAGTATAAACCCTGATTTATTATTTTCTCAACAACAATAGCAAAAATGATTGAAATGAAAATAAAATAATATCTTTTCACACGGAAAATAATATAATTAGGGCAAAGAGCGCTATCTTTATTTTGTTCTGTTATTGTATTTGTGTTGTGTTCTGTGTCTTTATTTTGTTTATCATGTTCTAGCAAAAGTATCTTTGTTTTACAGCATTAGAATTTAACTTCTATTTAGCCTTAACTTCCGACCTCCCCCCCCCCCTCCCGATAATATTGCAGACAACTGAGTACGTCCACTGATTATAGAAGTAGAGCCGCTAGCATACGGGTCTAATGCAAATGTATAGCACATGTCCTGAGTATTAATGCCACCATTGATTCGGATAATGACGTCGACTGGCTCAATGTTTTGTTCATTCGTCGCGGATGGATATTTTTTCTTAATGAGTTATGAACACATTGTTGTTGTGATATTCCTACAGTATCAAATAACTCCTAAAAGCAATTCCTCTATATTTTTCTACATTGTTGCATGGTTATATTGAAAACGGTTCTTAAAGATTTGGACGACTATTTTATTTTCTAATTATCATCGTTTAAAGCTCCTAGATGACGTCATCGAAAGCTCATTCTCCCAGGTACTCAGCAGTTATAATCCTAGCTAGGCGACATAATACTGTACCTCGGTAAAATCCAATTATGAAAGGAGTTATCTACTTTTTACGACGCAAGCGGTTGCTAAGAAAATGTTTCTCCGTCCCATAATCCTAAAGGGCATGAAATATGTTGGGCCAGGATCAACATGAAAGAGTCTTATTTATCGGATAGGAAGCGGGTTCGAATGGTTACCTATACCCTCTATATTACGTCTCGATTGCCAAACTTTTGAACTATAAAACTGCTCCAACCAATCGATTCGGTTATACTAACGATGAAGTTTAACTATTCCACGCTCCATGTCTTGTTTAGTTGATAAATCTGTCTTGTGCCTTAATACAAAAGCTTAAATGTATGATATTCCTTTGTTAGAAATCCAGTAGTAAGGTTACCCTTGTTACCGCTAGGTAGTATGTATGTTGAGATCTGTTTATGCACTCGGTTGTCTGCATACAAAACAACCGGTGTATTTATACTTATGTACAGAGTACACGTTAGGAAAGTTGTAAAAGATTCCGAGATACCTTTGTCACGAGTTTGACATATCAATTTGTTGATCTGGTGGATCCGTTGGATAGTATTGAATGTTCTTCTTGATAACTTGGCAATATCAAGTTACTGTCTTAACTCCGGACAAGTCACGGAAACTATCCGAAGGACCATTTTGTTTTCAAAATTATGTTTCGGATTTCTGGAATTGTTTTTCACAGTAACAATATAGTCTGATAGAAAAAGTATAAGTGTAAAGAATACAATCAGAGATAAACTTATAGTTTGTTTTTGTGACAATAAAATGACTTGCAAAGCCCACACTAAGATAACCCCTATGCCGTGGAGTACTACTAATCCCACTAATATTATAAATGTAAAGGTTTGGATGGATGGATGGATGTTTGTTACTCAATCACGCCAGAACGGCTGGACGGATCTGGATGAAATTTGGCATAGGGATAGATTATAGTCTGGAATAGTATATAGGCGACTTTTTATCCAGGTAAAATGTATGTTTCCTGCGGAATAATTGATGAACAGGAAAACCGTAATCCACGCGGATGAAACCGCGGGGCGCATCGGGTATCATACAAAAATAAGAAATAGGAACATAGACATGTCCGTTATTGTACCGACCCGTCGCCGCGGCGGCGTCTGCGTCGTCATAGTTTTTGCCATGTATTCAAAAATATTTTACTTCTTTTGGGTTCATACTGGAAAAAAAGGAAAGATTAGTAAAGGAAAATTAAGCAAAAAAAATATTGTATATAATACGATATAGGAGAAACTGCCGGCCGGTAGCGGGTTAGAACATTTGAGTTATCTATAGGCTACCAATAGCTAGTGGATTGCTCAAATGTTATTGTAGTAGGTGCAGTATTTTAATTAGTTATTAGTGTTTTATTTTAATAAAGGCATTTGCTCTATGAAAAAAAAAAGTTTATCTATAGAGAAACTTCCAAGATATCCCAATGCAAGCCATTTTCCGTAAAAGGTCGAACGGCGAGGTTATAATATTCAATTGTGTCACGCTAGTTAAGCCAACGCGGAAGCTCGCGTGCACCATGCATGCATGACCCCTGTATTCTCGCTAAACTTATCGCGATTTAATAAATGTATCGAGAATTCCATACATTCACACGAATTGACGGAATTTATTACTTCAATTTTTATCAATTTTTACTATTGATTTTTTTCTGAGCTATTATTGAGATGAATATGATTATTGTAATCATATTTAAGTATGTATGGTGTGACGGTGAAAGAGTGAAGAATATCGTATTCATTCGGCAAACTGTTATCGTACCCACGATGGCACGTTTTACAATCCTTGTTCGCCGCAGCGGAAAGGTTAAGGTAACAGTTTAAATAAGGATATAGTGGCATTGATCGAGAAAGATATTGCGACATGATCTAGACATATAGACAAGATAGACGACGGAGTCAGAGAAAGAAAATTGATCGAGCAAGTATAATTACTTAGACGATCAATGTCCTTTCTCTTGCACATGGTTGTGTGTGAGTGGTGTGAGTGTTGAAGGGTGAATCTCGCCGACACATTATCTGACCAGACTGGAGACGTTCTTGAAAAGGAAGTCTAGTTCAAAGTGACCAAGTATCTGTACAATCAAAAGATGAGTGTAAGATTCATAAATCATTTATTCGGGTAAAGGAATTTATTTACAAAGCATGTTAAAAGAATCACCTGGTTCCCAAACTAGGCTCGTGGAACCCCGTGATATGAGTTCCAGGACTCTTCCGTCGATGGAATAGATAAAGATAGAGATACCAGGTTCGCAACAAGTCGAATCATTTAATCGTTAACTGCTCCTCCCGTAAACAGCCTTGACGATGTACCTATTTTATGTTCATTTAGATAAACAGAAACATTCACGCAGGTGCTTACCATGCCATATGTGTGTGTCTGTGTGCGAGCGAACGGGTAGGGATGTGATGAAAATTGATGATGTGTAATGGAGCTTGCAGATTTCACTTTGTTATAAATAGTATCGTTTAAATTTACCACAGTAATAGTCTCTATTGCTCGTAGGATAAGATTAAATATGGGACGTCATTAGATGTTCAGTTCTGGATATGGTAATTTGTCATTCAATACATTTTTTGGTCTGGCTTTTGACTACGATCTCATGTAATGGTCAGTTGAAATTTTGTCAAAGGTGGAACTATGACAGAACTAGAATGACGACCGGTTCTCAAGGACATCTCCTGGGCACACAGATTTTCAAACGTGAGGGAAGTGGTTGATTAGGTTGGCGCTAGTTAATGCCTTACTGCCTTTACCGATAGTTCAAGCTTAAGGTGGTTCGAGCGGCCTCTCGATTGACGGTCGACATTCACTATGCTAGCTTTACTATAAAGGTTATCTTCGCCTTTAGAAATTAATCAATTCAAAAATTACCTACTTAAAATCTATATAAACTGTTGTCCACGAATTATACCTACGTGAATGATTTTTAACGTTTGATTGTAAAATACGAGGGTTGTCCTCAATTTTTCTGAGATCCCATCATTCGATTCTGACTTGGTGTCAATGGGACCTGATAAGTATATCCTTCTATGGAAAAAAAAATCAAATAGGTCGGGGCGTCTTCGAATAATCGGGAACACACACACTAAAATACACGCCCTTAATTGTCCTGGTTTTTTATGTGTACATTGTAATGAGTGACAATAAACTGGGCAAGAGCGAAATATCCTATGACAAGTATTTTTTACTTAAAAGGAGATTTCATCCATGTGAATGCAATGTATTTTTTGTGAACGCAATAAAAACATTTTATTATTTATTATTAAAAAAAACATTTTATGATTGATTGAAAAAAAAAAGAATTAGACGATTTGAGAATCTTCTCCTTGTTTGAAATCGGTCATAAAAGATACTATTTTGATTACTATTTGAAATGACGTTAATTTTTTTTTATGGAAAATCTATCTACATATTACACATTAGAATAGGTAGGTACTAAATGGCAACCAAAATTTAATTGTTTTAATTTGTTATTGTTCTCGAATGTTTGAAATCACGCGCAATAAAGTTTCTAACATATTCTCGACTTGGCGAAGTCACGTTGCTTGTACGTTGTCGCCGGTTTCGACTTTTAAGGGTTTCATTGTGAGACCACCCAAATGCTCCGTGGATCAATAAACGCGTAATTGAAAGGGTGGCGAGCATGTTTTCAGTTTGAATGTCTTAATTCGAACAATTCTATATGAATATAAACTCTCTCAACCAACTTGCAAAAAAGGAGATTATTAACTCGAGGAGGTTAATTATATTTTTTTATATTATGTTGTTGTTTGACGGTCGCCGTGGCGCAGTGGTCAGCGTCAGTGACGTGACTTCTTTGTCTCTGGGACCCTGGGTTTGAATCCCGGCAGGGGCAAACATTTGTGCGATGAGTATAGATGTTTGTCCCGGGTCTTGGTTGTTTGTGTGTTGTAATTGTGTATTTACATGCCTCCCGCGAGACAGGGAATCCTATCCGCGGGGGTCTGAGTGTAATAAATAAAAACAAATAAAAAAATGTTCACGCATCACTCTTCGTTTGTTAAGCGATTTGAAAAAAAAACCGATAGATTGATAGAATGAACTTCCGGATTGGCCCCATACAAATTTCATCATAATTGGTTAAGTCAAACATCAAATCATTTGTTTTCAAGTTATTTATCAGTCACTACATATTAACCTCTTGGGATTAGTCTTTTTGACGTGATAACGTTTTATAAATTGATGAATGCCAAAATGAAAAATAGTAACGGTAACATTCCGCGTAACGTTCCACCTAAGTTTTATCTAGATCTAGATAATATAATCAAAGTCAAGGTCAAAGTCAAAGTCAATGGTCAATGGTCAATGGTCAATGGTCAATGGTCAATTGTCAATGGTCAATTGTCAATGGTCAATTGTCAATGGTCAATGGTCAATTGTCAATGGTCAATGACAATGACAAAGTCATTCATGATTATGTCGTTATCACGTAAATCTATCGTCCGTAAACCGACTTTACAGACAACCAATTTTATTTTTTTTTAAATTTCGATGAGTGGTTTTCTCTCACCCAGGGAACCGTTTCTGCTCAGCAGCTATTTATTGCCTTGTCCTCATTTATTGGAGCTTCACGCTTTTGTAAGTTTTTAATAGGATAATTGGTTAATTGCCATAGTTGTGTGAATATATTGTGGCAATATTTCGGTAGTGTTGCAAGCACCAGGATCAAGAATAAACTAATTCACTTAACTGATGATCTTAGTTGCAATTAAATTGTTATACTTCATAGTTTCGTTGTTGCTGTAAATGAGTTTTATAGGCGGTAAATTTTCGTCACAGAACTTAATTTAATGGACTGTAAATTTTCCTTATTATCACTATCTTCTCTTGTGATGATGCGCGCCTACTTGAGATAAATCATACACAGTTGTGAATAAATCACATTAACTTCCTTATAGCGAAAGGAAAGGCCTCGAGACGTGTCGTCGCGTATCGCATTGACCCGTTTAACATACACACTATACTATGAAAATTAAATGAATATGAACCTTATTACGTCCACTATAAAGAACAGTGATATGTCTCGGAAGCGAGTGGTTAAGCACACGAAGGTGACATAAAAGCACTGGCAGTGACGCAGAGGAGACGCGAGATGCATGCGAATTACTGAAAAGCTTTTCATACATTCTTCATACAAAGAATATTAAAGTATAGGTTTGCGTACATCAAAAGGCAAATCAGAAAAAGCATTTCTGTATTGAAATGTTTACCAAAATGCAATCCAATTTGCCTTGCATAGTTATGGTGACCAGTGGCTGTGGTTCGATTGCGTAAATTGCGCGCGAGTCGTTGCAGTAAATTGTGGACGCACAATGCATTGTCTCCTATCGGATAACTGCCCAGGTGCCTTCTAGTACGAAATAATAGGTACCAATAGTATCGGGGGAATTTCCACCGCGACTGTACCGGGCGAGACTATGACCTCGTGCGGAGAACAAAGAGGGCACGTGCCCAGAATTCTGCTCATCATTTTGTTGTTTTTTTCCTTCCAAGGGCCTTTTCCGTTGTCGTGTCGGTAATCGAGTCATGTTATTGGGTATGACATTTCGTTTAGCGTGAAGGTTACGCGTGGTTGCGATTTAATTGAATGACATTAAAGTGTCGTCAGGATTGCATCACGTAGTTGATACTTTTTGGTCATGTTTTATATCTTGCGTAGTACCTATTGATTCTTTTGATACGAGTCCTTTCTAGATCTCGTTTTTTGAAATATTTGGTCATGAGGAACGGATGTTGTTGGCCTTCTTAATACTGCTGTAACTTCCGAAAAAAATGCATCATAATTAAATCGAAATTGAGATTTTTTTTTATTGAGATAAGGCAAGCGTTTGACCACCGTCTCATCTGATGGTAAGCGATGTTGCGGTCTGCGATGGAGCACGCCTGCCTACAAGATACCTATTCAATTGTGACTTGGAGATACCCAGATTGTTTTACTTTACGATACGTGGCTGACAAGTTTTGTGTCTTATTATCACTTATGTTCATTATTTAAATTTCTATGCCCAAGGTCAATGTCTCATATCATGGTTTGATTGCATTATCACAATCAAATGATAATTATTTAAAAACAGCTATTCTAGGCAGCTAATTAGCAAAATGACTCCAACGATGCTTTGTCAGTACGATACGATTCATGGCTTACGGGCGGGCGCGCTTGCGCCAGCGCACGTGTCAACGCCCGCGGGCGCTCGTTATTGGTCAGTGGCCGCCATTGTTCAAGAATGCATACCTTCCCCACCACTCAATGATTTGCCCCTCCCCTGCTTAGTTATAAAACTACCCGCTTAGTGGTCAGTCTTGACGTAATTTTATAAAACGTACGTACATTACGTACGTCCATTTAATCTCTGGACTCATCACGGATGATATCCTACCGATTAAGTGGATTGTCAACCAGTAAACCATTTAATAAAAGTAGCATGTTCGATTCATGACGCCGGTTTCAACCGGTTAGTCTTAGACTGAAATGACATGACAAGGTGCGAAATCATGTTAAAAACCCATGAACCTCTCAAATACATTATTATTTTGAAACATCCATTTTATACTACTAACTGTAGCGCCCCGCGGTTTCATCTGCGTGGATTACGGTTTTCCCGTTACCTCAATTATCCTACGGTAACTATACTTTTTCCGGGATAAAAGTAGCCTATGTGTTAATCCAGGGCTTAAACTATCTCCGTACCAAATTACATCGAAATCGGTGTAGCCGTTTGAGCGCCAAGAAGTAACGAACATACACACATACACAAACTTTCGCATTTATAATATTAGGAGGATTGGGTGGCTATTCGTATGAACGGTTCATCGTTTAAAAGCCGCCACCGTTCGATACTCAATTATGGATTCCCCTATTTATAATTAGGGTTATTATAACCTATCATAATGTCTCGAGCACAAACGCTGTGAATGTTCGTGAACTTTCGCCGGAGCTTATTAATCTTTGATAGATGACAATGATTAGCTAATATTGATTAAATGTTGCCTAAACTAACAGACTCTAAGGGTTTCGATTCTCTTTGATGTTTTGGAAAATTATAGATGTACGGTGTAATATCTTATATGTTTGATATATACGGCATATACCATGTCTCTTTGGAAATCAGGTTATGAGTTAAGTTATTTTAGTAGGTTTACAAGCTGATCCGATCGAGGCTTCAGCCGCATGGCCTATCGGTACAGTGCCTGGACCAGGATTAATCTGCTTCACAATCATCGTAACACATTCGTGTAAACAATTGAATCACGCATGTACCTTGTGTATATGTGTTATTCAATTCTCTGTGTCACAGTTATACAAGACAAATGACAGTACTGAGTTTAATTGTTTCACGCTGCGATACGATTGCTCTACGACTGCGATAGTGATTCCTGCTTTGGCCACGGGCTACAAACTGCCACGGAATACGGCACAGTTAAAGTTAAAATATAAACCCGCCGTTGCCAGAAATTGAAACTCCATAAATGAAACTAGTTTCATGATACACATTTTCCATGTCTTCCACGCTCACCGCACAGTTCCCTTGTAGGGGTCCCATGTGTTCCATTCGCAATAATTTTCAATAGTTTCATTATTTTAGCACACACACATATTACGTACTAGTCGCAAACACTGTGAGCGAAATCAACTGTCACACTGCTACTTGAGACTAAAAGATTGTGTTAAACATATTATTATAAAAGACTTAACACATTGGATGTTGCCATCGCAAAATTCTGCCGTATAAAACGAAAATAATGAAACGACAAATTATACGACACAAGACAATACGGAAAATTTTGTATCTTTTTCCAATGGAACAACAATTATCAAGATAATCGTTCTGAACGTTCTCGCTAAAATTGGCGTTCGTCTGGACCGCACCCGTATCAAATAAGATAAAACTAACACAATTCCACTCGGCTCTCAATCGTTTTATGGAAATAAAACTAACTAACTGTCCTTGGTATGTCACAGAGTTTTATTTCAAAGTTCCTGAGTGAAGGAGTATTGTTCTCTGACGCCCTATTGACAGATTGGGTTAAAAATAAGAGACCTGAGAATCTTATAGTTAAAACAGCTGTGAAAACCGTAAGAAACTGGTTCCAGCAGTTTTTGAATTTTAAGGTGACAGTTGACAACGGGCGCACAGATAGAAAAGGCATAAACAGTTTATTCCTTCTCGGTTGATTATTTCTAGCACCCCTAATAGGTTTTTATCTGTGTACCGACTTTTTGGCCTTAATAGTTTTATTTTAGTATAGCGTAAAAGAATAAACTGTCTATTGTAATGGGATTGGGTAAAAAAAAGTTGTAATATCGATCTAGTATACATCTTAAAACATGCTTTATATCAGATGTAAGTTATGCTTCTGTAAGCTCTGCTATAGTTGTTATGGTTCTATTGTTAAAGTGAGCAGTTCCCGAGGATACATTTATTGACTCGAAAAAGTTGCTTATTCAATCCCAAGTTACTGACCGAGGCCAATATGCCTCTGTTGGTTATAATGATCTAGCTCAACATATTGGATTGAATGGAAGCGTTTCCATTGATACCAATTCGCATAGCAAATCGCGTGTCGTTCACAACAAAAGGGACGTTGGAAATATAACGGACCGTCAATTTTGTCAGGCTGCTCCGCTATGAGCCATACGTCTTTGCATCTTATGATAGTGTGACAAGGGCTGAATTTGCGTATTCTGATTTATATGGTATTGACTGAACAAGCGTGTCCGATTATTGTGGTGGCTCGGCTGGGAACTATCGCTATTTCGGCGCGATGGAAGACAGTATTATAGCTGTTTGGAATCTGAATTTGCTTCTGCCAAATATTTGCCAGCAATCAAGATCTGATTTTTTTAGTATTTTCAAAAGCTTAGCATTGACAATGAATGTTTTTTTTTTCATAGTAAATTAGTAAAGATTATGACAGCTATTTTCGCGTTAAGTAGAGCAGTTTGTGATTGAAGTAATGAGAGCGACGATGACACACACCTGAGTGTGTCATCTTGGCGTAGAACGACCACTAGCTTAACTGAAAGTTTTCTTCCATTATGTTATAGATATATGTAGAAAGTTATTTGTACATGTGACATGTTTTGCATTATTGAAATAATATAAAACCTGTACAGGCGATGTGACTGATCATGAATTTTTTTTTACTTAGCTGACATTAGTCTAATACCTTCCTTTTGAGTGAGATCAGATATCACTACCGCGAGTGGCTGTGGATCCACTTGTATAGCCTTGTCTCTGAGCTCACCATAGTTTGTGTGATATCTTGGAATTTCTAATTAAGCGGAGGGTTTCCTGCTAACAATATTATGTTCTACGCTTAGATAGCTGTTTATTTATGTAGTAGTGCGGTGATTCCGACTTGATGATAATTAAAAAATTGAAACACATTAAGGTAACATTATTTATTAATTTTGGTATTTTGACAGTGTATATAGTTCAGATATTTGTATTTCTACTTTGCTGTTTAATTTCCAATTAACTAAAGGTATTCTACTAATGTTGACCATATATATAAGTACGTACATTGCCTCTAAAATTATGTGACAGTAATAAAAGCGACATTTTTTAGACAGTATTGATTTTTAAGCTATTGCATAGCTTCTATCGCGGGCCTTGAGCGTGGAGACCGAATCCAGAAATTCTGTAACGAAAATACCCTAACACATCCCACTACGACCGGCACAGCAGTGATACTTTTTATTTTTGCCATCTATCGATGAATAGCAAAACTTTTAATGACTTTTTTGAAATATCATGCTTGTCTTTTTAGTTCAGCAACTCGCCTCTAGGTGGTTTGGCGTTACTGTATAAGTTATTAATATATTAATTGCATAAGTTGATAAAAAATGCTATGCAATAGCTTTACCGCGGCAGTCCCCGAGTGCCACACGTCTTGTTTTCTTAAATACCATCGGTACCTAAGGTTTTCACAATTATTCTATATTTACATTTAATAACTTTTGGTAATAAACGGTTTCTATTGTGTATATCTCGGACGTTTATATAAACAGTGCACTACGTTTAATTGGTTTAACTTCGATTAATATACTTTACCTAGAAATAGAATGTTTTAAACATTCACAAAATATATTCTAACATCCAACCGTTTAATCTGGCAAACGTTGTTTTGCCATGTATAAATTATCGAAATGCCAAAATGACACGACACTTCATTAAAATTACCTACTTCACGTCAATGATAAACGGATAAACTATTTGGATAATTGGTCATACAAAAATACTATAACCTCGATAAAAAGTGGGGGGGTGAAATGAGGGTGAGAAATACTTCACGATCTATTCTCAGACCTACCAAAAATACATAAAAATCAGACAAGTCGTTTCGGAAGAGTTCGATAACAAACACTGTGACACGAGATTTTTATATATTAGATTATATGTAATTACTATATATTTTAGTACAGGACAGCACGGATATGAATGGTACGACACTGTTCAAAGGTTGATGTATGAGACTAGCATGTAGCTACAGTAACAATAAATTTATTGTTAATGCGAGAGCTACACAAACATAAAGTTAACATGTATTAAAATGTTTTCAGCATTCATCGATCACCTGTGAAAGGTGTTAGCACTGAAAGGTTATTTGGAAGCCTTTGATTACGAACCTTTCATACGAGACGTAAGGAAAACTTTAACCATTTCAGTTCAATGAATCATAACAAAGTTATTTTTAGAACGTTCTAACATGGTTATAAAGCAGAAGTCTGTATGTATTTCTAAAAATAACGATTTTTAGCCACCTTGATTCGATTAATGAACTTCAGAGTGTAACGATAATAAGTTCTGAGCTACTGAAAATTTATTACGAATGACAGGGTTAGTTACTACCAGATTATCTATGATTATAATGAGTATTATAGTGTTTAAGTATGTTCCTACAGTGTTTTATAAAGCTACTACAGCTGCGCCCACCACCTGCGTTTATGACGGTTATTCCGCTACGTCTGTTATCCGATGAGAACCGTATTTTTTTTTCGGGATCAACTTTTCGTTCATCGTCGAACGTGCTGGCGGTGTGACCGATTAGTATATTAGTAGGTATCAGGATTTTCTGATTGTTTGTCCGTACGTCCTACACCATGAAAAAAGGGTTGATATGTTATAAACCTCTATTTATATATGTTGATCGGCATTCGTACGAATTAGTGATGTAACGAATGCTGGATTTTTCACATTCGCGAATGCGAATATTTTAAAATTTCAATAAAAGCGCGCGTAAAATGTTTGACAGGTTTGACGTTTCGTGTCGACCATGTTTAAATTGAACATAGCCGAGCCGATATTGGTTAATTGAATGAATTTGGTCACAGAAAGTTCATTCTAAAAGTTTTGTTTTGTTTTTAGTTTTGAGGTTAGTTTTATATTTCATATGCATGCATGTAATAATTTCCTTTTTGATTATTAAAAACATTCGCTAAATATTCGCATAATTTTTTAGAATGCGAATATTGAGAAATACGCGGATATTCGCGAATGCAAATATCCGTTACATCACTAGTACGAATCAACAATATTTTTTTAATATCTAATGCCATGTGTATTTTAATGCTTAGGTACATCGGTTCAATTTATCAAAGCTCGAACATAACTAGTTGAAACTGACGTGGTTTTGACACATTATAAATGTATAAAACACAGGAGTTACTCATGTAATTAGTCAGTACTAGGCGGATCGCGACCGCGTCCGCGAGCGCCCCGTATTCTCCTTTAAAAAGACCACCGAATGTGGTTGAAACTATAGTCGGAACCCTCTGACTTATTACGTGAGTAACTCCTGTGTTTTATACATTTATAATAACTAGTTGTTGATATTATTCCATCTGTCAGCAATTTGCGCGAAAATTCGGATTCCGAGAATCATCTAGAAGATTCTCAAATGTTGTGCAAAATGTTAATATGTGTTTGAAACTTGGTTTCACGGCAGCACCTAACTTTAGAAGCTTGTTACCGACTCGCATCGGCGGTTATAACTCGGCACCTGTATATCTAGACAAGTTCACAAGTTTGGGAATTACACGAGATTGCTTTTTATGACGATTTGCAGCGTTATTATAATTTTAATTAAATAATGTTAAATACGTTTGTTCATTAACTCTCTCGATGACGTCACCTTTTAAACTGAATAATAGAAGTTGAAAAAAAACTAAAAAAACCCGTGTGTAGCTGGAGTTAAATTAGAAACGCTGATCACTACCAATAATAATGGATATCCTGATAAGGATAATGGGACAAACTATTATAGTTATTGAATTATCATCGGTCCAAAATAAGCGTGTAAAGTTTAAAATGTCGGTAGCCATGGCTCAGTGGTCAGTGACATGACTTCTGGGTCCCGGGGCTCTGGGTTCGAATCTCAACAGAGGCAGACATTTGTGCGATGAGTGTAGGTGTTGGTCCCCGGTGTTGGGTGTTTGTGTGCTCTAATTGTAATTGTCTATGCCTCCCGCGACACAAGGAATTCTAGTGCGGGAGTATGAGTGTGATGTAAAAAAATCCAACTGAAGGTAGCGAAGCTAATAAGAGCGTGTTTATAAAACCTTTAAATCGCAGAAAATGTCACAGAGACACACTATATACTTATTCATAACACACTTTTTTGTGGTTAATAACACTTTTTTGTGTTGGACATTTGTAAATCGTAAGTAGTAATAATTTGTAGAATTCTGAGATGACTCCGGTATAGATGTTGAAATTGTGATTTTGAAAAACACGTGTTATTCCCAGTAATTGACTAATAGTACAGCTACTGGGTACGTGCATGTGCGTAATTGAAGTCGGGATGCCTCAATGCCGTGCTGATGGAATGCTTGATGCGGTTTATATTACAAAGCCACAGATTATACAAGAGTGGATGAATAATGAAGTCATGATCGTGGGATATATTGAGCACCAAACGAAATGTGGTAGTCTCATTATCGTAAACCAGCTTGCCTATGATTATTTTTTCAGATTAAGCATTCAAGTTGTTACCGCAATATTTCATGCGGCGTTATTTAGGTAGGTAACCGCTAGTAGTATTTTCAATTAACAGCCTCCGCGTTTCGGTGTACATTTTGAGCCGTGCCCGACGGCTGTAGTTGTTTTAGGGTAATGGTAGCACTATAGGTATCAGAGGTGCCGGGTGGACTGTGAATTCCGACACTGGATACATTGGCCGGCATGGTGGATAGCTTGTGGACAAGATCACTGAGGGGAAGACCGGTATTGCTGTGCCCCGTGGTTTTATCCGTGTGGTGATGATTGATGATGATGAAAAGTGGACTATGTGTCATTCCGGGACCTGAAGTATACTCGTATTACTACAAACGGAATTTCATCCAAATCCGTCCAGCCTTTTGAGCATGAAAGAGTAAAAAACATCTATACATCCAAACTTTCGCGTTTATAATATTTAAAGGATTTGACAAGTAAAAGCCTGTATGCTTGATGACATAAATTATATTTTAGATAAGCTAGTACAATACAGTTCAATTTATTATTAAATTATTAAAATTTAAGCTAAATTATCAGCCATGGCATCTAAAACCTGATTAATACATACAAATTTTAAATTAATCCCCAAGTCTATAGCTTAGAAGCCATCATATAAAGTTACTCCAAATGTTTCACATTAGCTTCCCAGGCAATGTTCTTGCTATATAATCAAGTATTTAAAATAAAAAAATATTACGGTAGCCCCTTAAATATTAAAATGTGCACTTGAACTAGCTCCTTAAAAACTATTTATTATACCTATTAAACATCGTATTTAAGTAATTTACGCATAGGTTTTTTTCACGCATCACGTATCGTGTGTTATTGAGGAAAAAAGAAGTTGTTATTAAAGTTGCAGTATTTTACAAACAACTGGCTCCGATTTCCTCAACACGGTTATATAAAATTAAACACAGCTCAAGGTCGTCTCCGTGAAACGAGCGACCACAACGCTGGGACTTTACCAATCGAACGATCCTTTATGTACATAACTGATAAGTGTTACAATAGCTTCCTCTGCATTTTTCCCTTGGGCTCTATCGAACTTCTCACCGAAACGATTGAGAACATTTGTGACTGGAATCAAAATTGGCACAAGGACTTCGATGCTCCATTTCAGAGGCTCTCATTCCTTTGTCTATATCGACAAATCGTGGAGCGTAGCTCTATCACCATTTCTATTATTTCAGGCTTTGAGTTCGTTGCGTAATGTTTCAATAGCACCTAATCCATTCAACACTCGCACGTGTTTCATTACGTTACTGAGTCATTGGCTGCAGTAAAGTCAACAATCGCACCTATAAGCCTTTGTTGCAGAAATGTGTCGGTAACCGAAGTAAACTCATTTGAACTTTTGATAGAAAAAAAGGTGGAGCGGCTATCTATTTAGAGGGGACTATATGGATCAACTTGCAATCTAGGCGTCGTAACTTGGACTCCTTTGTCCTGATCGCAATCTCCATAAACCAGCTAAACACCTAGCCGAGATTCCCCTCACGAGGCTCCCGAGGGGCGGCTGGGGAGGCTGGCGCCGCACACCCTTCCCTCCCACCTCTTTTAGTTATACGGGAGTTAAAGTGCCTTATGATTTCGAGACTTTGGCCTCGCTGAGGTGATCCCGCTCCTTTATTAATCCATAAAAATCTCGAAATGTAAACGTTGACACCGAATTGTTATAAAGATCTCTTACAAAATATGGGTATGTGACAGCAATCGGAGGTGGTCTCTCATAAAAAGCCATTTTTAACGTCTTTTAGCACTTTTTCGATCATCTTTGATTCGCTTGACGATTACATTTGCGGTTTGTGCAGGTGTCACACGCATTTTTTCATATCTCGATCGGGAGTTGATATGTGATTTCCTTGTCCGCAGGCCTCCCGTCTCGGCGCGAAAGCGAGTTCAAGAAACCAGCGCATGCCCCCCAGAATGGACGCGTCCACAGTCGACATTACGCGTACAACAAGGTAAGGAGAGATTCGCCGGCGACAAGGAATAGGTTTTCTCTCATTACGACGCTGAAGGCCAGGATGAATAATAAGACACATCGACTGCCTGCCGATGGCGAAGGGGTTGGGCGTCCCGAGCACCACTGGCTGAACCGAGGGACACGTTTCACTTGCAGCAATGCACGCTTATCGGCACACATTGTATGTGTTATTGTTACGGCACGGTGATCGAAGCAGATTGGTAGCTACAGCATTGAGTTTTCAAATAAGGAACTCCAATGCTGTAGGTATATGTTGTTTTGATGCCGTGAAATACGAGTATATACCTAATCGTGGCGTTTCCTAGGCGAGTTTTCAGCGAATTTCGTTTCTCAATGCTTGCGAACATTATTTATGTTTTGAACTGCAAAAGCGCGCGCTGGCAAGTTGATCGTAATACAAATAAAAGTCAATTACTAAAGGTGTTCATTAGAAGTGCTCGTGATCAAGCTATTCGCAAGTCAGTTTATAATGTATGTCGTGTCGCGTCCACATACTGAACTAGTTCATAGTATTATAAATTATTCATTCCCAGCTGAAGTTTCGTTTGTGATACTTTGATTAGATACTGGTAACTAAGCTGGCAATTCAGTCCTGTCGCGTATTTGCATTAGTAACAATGAGTTCGTTAAAAGTTGTCTGGAAGTTGACGCTTTATTGTGAAACATGATAAAGCCAGAATTGTACCTACCTTATACATTATTTTTTGATGAATGAGAGGAAAAACAATAGACCAATCTATGTCATACCTTTAGACTTTTGTTGTTGGTGATAACAAAACTCCAAAAAGTCTATGTTAATACAGCAAAAACAGCGCTTGCGTCACATGTGGACTATAATTTAGCCACAGTCGATATATAATTATTAAGAATATAGCACAGCCATTGTACGTAAATACGTGATTTAAAATAGGAAATATTATATTTTCAAAAAATCGACTAAAATATGTAATTATGTCGAACTATAGACTGTAGAAGCATAACAAACCTTATCTCACACATAATAAGCGTCACTAATTGCTTATTGATTGAACTTGCATATTTGAGTCATAATGATATTATATTAGGTGTCCAAAACTCTGTCGATGATCAATTCTACCAGTTAGATTGTCAACTGTTTTTACTTTACAGATTTCACCTTCGATCTCTATTTAACATTGGATATTCATCATCATCATCATTATCTCAGCCATAGGACGTCCACTGCTGGACATAGGCCTCCCCCATTGATTTCCACAAGGACCTGTTGGAAGCGGCCCGCATCCAGCCCTTGCCTGCGATCTTAGTCAGGTCGTCTGTCCACCTGGTCGGTGGCCGTCCTATGCTGCGCTTGCCAGTCCGTGGTCTCCACTCGAGAACCTTTCGACCCCAACGGCCATCAGTTCGTCGAGCTATGTGCCCTGCCCACTGCCACTTCAACTTGCTAATCCGCTGGGCTATGTCTGTGACTTTTGTTCTTCTACGGATCTCCTCATTTCTGATTCGATCGCGTAGAGAAACTCCGAGCATAGCCCTCTCCATAGCTCGTTGTGCGACTCTGAGCCTGTTCAGAAAGCCCTTAGTCAGGGACCACGTTTCAGATCCGTAAGTCATCACTGGTAACACACACTGTTCGAAGACCCTCGTGGATACATATCCTCGTGGATAAACATTGGATATTGTATCTTTTAAATATTAGTTCTTTATGAAAGTTTCGACACATGGTCGTTCATCTCAAGATGATTTTTAGTTGACTTTTATATGTTTGCATCACTGACGTATGAAATTAATACGATATATTAATACTAAAGATATCACTATTATGTAATCCACATGAACATTGCGTTTTGTTGTTTTTAATTTATCTTTTAATGATCAAATATACAAAATTCTCGTGTCACAGTGTTTGTTGTCAAACTCGTCCGGAATGGCTTGCCTGATTTTTATGCATTTTTGTGTAGGTATATGTGGTAGGTCCGAGAATAGGTCGTAAAGTATTTTTCACCCTATTACTCTCAGCACCCATTTTTTTAAATCGTGATTTTAGTATTTTTGTATGAATAAATATCCAAATAATTTAGCCATCAATCATTGACGTGAAGTAATTTTAATGAAGTGTAGTGTCACTTTGAGATTACGATAATTTATATAGCTGGGTCGGGATTTTATAATTTTTGAAATGAAAAATTTCAATTAATATGTCATAAAATTACAGTGTTTCGTTACGTATCCATCGTCGATGGACGTAAAACCTTATTGTTGTCAAGCGTTTGATTGCAACACAAATAGATCATCTTCTTGCTGAATAACGTTTACCAGGTCGGCTAGTGTTTCAATAAAATTGACTTGAAAAATATGCTTGCCGTACGACTTAATTACTGTATGTACTGACTATATATATATGTACTGTATATTCAATTGTACTTTTCAAACGACTAAATGTGTAAATGAACCAAATTCATATTTTATTTACTCTTAAATAACATTTGTATAATACCTGACAAAATAAATACTATGATAGCGATTATTTAACGACTGCTAAGTAAGTGGCCGGTTGGCGCAGTTGGTAGCACTCTGCCTTATGAGCCGCTGGTCCCGGGTTCGATTCCCGGACAGGTCAAACATTTGTGCTTATCAACATGTCTGTTTGACCTGTGTCTGGGTGTGTATATGTATATAAGTATATATATCAGTCATCAGGTTACCATAGTACAGGCTCTGCCTAGTTTGGGACCTGAAGACCTTGTGTGAATGTTATCTCTCTCTCTCTCTCTCAGCCATGGGGCGTCCACTGCTGGACATATGCCTCCCCCATATAGGGGGGGAAAATGTTATAAATTTAAAAAAAATGTAATACATATATACGTAATTAGGTACAAAGAATAGAGAGAAAGTTACAATACTAAATATTCAAACATCTTGTAAGAAATTTGATGACAATAGTATATTTATTATAATAGTTTATGACATGTAAATTGGCTTTATGAATAAATTGATTATGATTATTTGATTGATTGGTTTTTCTGTTGACGCAGAACGACGGCACGAGCACGGGTGCGCCCCTCCACCGGCCGCCGCCACTTCGGATACCCAACGGTTTCAGCCAGCCACAGGTTGGTCTAACCATCGACAAAAACAAAACACAATTTATTGGTCGACTCTACTTGTGTAGAGTCGACCAATAAATACCTGTCTCGATTTACTTGTCGAGTAGGTCTACGACTAGACAAGCAATGTCTTGTCGTAGGCCTACTCGACAAGCGGAGTGTAGAACGTCTACAGATAATATGGATAGACGGCCTGATGACGGTCTCAGAAGCTGTCAATGTCAGTTTTGCTACTGGCTCTTGTGAAGGTTCATAGGCAAGGCACATGTCCAGAAATTATAATTATTGTGACGTAGTCTATTGGAAGACAACATTATTAATCATTTAGAAAATTAAGCGTATAGAGTGCGTTTGAGCGACGGTTTGCCTAATTCCCAGTTTGCTGAATAAGTTACACTACATATTTGATGTTTGAGCATTTCGAGTATAATTAATTAAGGCCGAGATTTGACGAAACCCCCATGTCTAAAAGTGAACTTTTCGTGTCGGCTAAGGCTTAGTAATAATAACATAATTTTTAATCTGTTTTACCGTTAACTGTGACAAATAGGCCATACATATTATATACATACTATTTAAGTCAAATTGTGTTATTTTATTACTCATAAATCGCTTCAGTCAAAGTCGACCAATGACTGGTACTTTGTTTGACAAGCAATATTTTATTGTTACTTTGTCGCTCATAAACCGATTCATTAAAGTCTACCAAATACCGATATCTTTGTTTGGTATAAGCAAAATAATTCATATACAAAACAAGCAAAATTTTTTTTATATACTGTATAGATCTAGCGTTTGACTACTATCTCACTTGATGGTCAGTGACGATGTGGTCGAAGATGTTATCACGCTAGATCTAGAATGCTCACTGGCTCTCAAGGACTGCTGACCTGAACACACTATGTGTTTGGTGACAGTTTTTCCAAACTCGACGGTGCTAGCTAGCCAGGCGGGTACTCGAAAGTGCCCTACCACTATGCTGGAGATTTGATAACGGTGTTACCTTCACCGGAAGCTTCTGTTTCATTTCATACTAACCTACTACATTTCATACATACTACCCTAATAAACGATTATCACTATTATTCCGCATTGCTTATTATATAGGTATTTATTCTCAATAACAGTAACAGAGAGTATTTTTTCGTTATAATATCATGATTGAGGAAAACGAGGTGCCGTATTCAGAAATATTTACGTTACGCGGAGAAGTGTAAATACATACATTTGTGTACTATGTGTCAATACTGTCAGTACATAAACTCTCCCTTTTTTACTTGAAAGACGTCGCACAATAATCGTAAAAGGCAAGCTATCAAAAAAATTACCAGAGCACGTTTGTGACATGATAAGTGATTAATTTTTAACCGCAGGGTGATAACTAGGCGAGCACTGGAAGTCTCTATCGCCACGCTTTAAGTTTTTGTACGACAGCCTTAAGCTCAAGTTGGAAGCAGGATTTGATTTGATAAACTCTACCCCTGAGTTCTTTTCTTCAAATTGGATGAATTTCTTGTTTGTTACTTTATAACCTCGACAAATTACATATATTGTAAGGATATAATGTATATTCATATAGGCACCTTCTAAGTTTGCGTGCTACACCTTAGACCGCGTCGCCACATAACGTCAGATAAGACAGCGCTCAAATGTACCTTTAAAATAAAATAAAAAATAAGGGTGTACCATAGAACATTCATCATCATACATTTAAATCAATTGTTTCAAATTTATGATGATTATATAATGTAACTTGTATTGAAATGATATCATGAATTCAATGAGTTTTTAATGTTGAATTAGATCATTATTAAAGGAATCGGTCGCTCCGCATTGCTATATTCTACACCGGGGCCATATGTATATAAATCTGCATTTAAGTCTCCATATCCCACACATAGTTGCAATGAATTATTGAATATGAGTATTAATAATTAGTCATTGGCACCGTAAAGACAAAGTTTAAAGAATACTGAATTTTAACAAATATTACACCCGTAAATAAATAAATTCGGTAATTCGTAGTTTCTATTAAACTACCTAATTATTAAGTAGGTAGTAAAATATAAATATAACTCTGAAATACCATTGTTCAAACACAGCTTCTCACGATTAGACATCTAGACATATTGTACACACATTATATATCTCACTGGAATAGCATCATCCATTACCATTCATTAAAATCAGCGGCTATCCTGGGTTAATCTTACAAATACGTCTTAGGAATCTTCAAGGAAAGTGTATGCTTGTTTCCTACTCGAAGTCCGGCGACGAACTTATTTTATTCATCACATTAAACAAAAAAACGATATGAAAGGATACGTATAGAAGGATTGTACATTCCATTATGAATTGTTTTATAAAAAAAAATCATACAAATCGATGGAGTATTAGAAACGTGTATATTTGAGTCTGAAAACTATCGCGAGTTTCTTCCATATTTGTAATGTAACAAACCGACTAGGACTCACGTGGTAAACACTGGAAAATTACTCTCCGACCAGTTTCGAACTTATTTGCAGTTCTTCATCTGGGAGTTATGATCGTGCCAGGAGGCTCGCGCTCGCCGCCTGGCACGATCATAACTCCCAGATGAAGAACTGCAAATAAGTTCGAAACCTGTCGGAGAGTAATTTTCCAGTGTTTACCACGTGAGTCCTAGTCGGTTTGTTACATTACAAAAAACGTGTATATGTTATTACACCATCATATATGGTCGAAACTATAGTCGGATCGGAACCCTCTTACTTACTACGTGAGTAACATCCGTGTTTAATATGTTAATAGCTTTTCGAACATTATCAGGCAAAACACTTTTTAAATAAAGATCGAATACTGCCTATATGTTATATGTATACAATTTGTAGAAAGATTAGAGCGTGCCAATAATATTTATCCATTCACTCCCGGTATTTGTTGGGTCCCGTGAACTTTGGGCTTCCCACGCTGATAACCAACATTTACCAAGTCTTTGATAGGGCAACAAGTGGGCGTTGTATTAACACTAAAGTAAGGATTAGCTTTGATGCTGACACGTGGCGGTCTAATCGAGAATTTTGACTAGCTATTTCTTATTTTTTGAAGAAAAATTCGGCTCCTAGTTGTATTCCACAATATCAGATTTTTTTTTCCAAACGTGTTGCCGATGCCGCGAGCTTCTACGCGAGTACTTTAGGTATCTGACTATCGTGTTACTGTGTCTCTGGTCCCCGACCGTAGTAGTATGAAGGATGTTTAAGTTGTGATCAATTTTTGACTTGTTTTTGCGGTATGGGAGAAAATTGTTTTCATCCTTTAAATCAGATTCAAACCTGCAATATTAGTCGAACTTTAAATCTTTTACTTGCTACATTATATCTACATGTTTTGTATTTTTAATTCAATGGTATTGTTATAAAAAAAATATTTCTTATAATTTTAGTGTAGTAGTAAATTATGATACAAGTAAGTTTAGTTCCTCATTACACACGAGGGTGAGTTGCAATGGGAGCCGCAGTCGAGGGCTTAGACTCAGCAGATGAGCAAAGCTCACGAGTTTCATATGACGTTTTTCAGCACATTTGCGAGGAAAAAACAAACATGCTTATATCGTTTAATTATTAAATAAAGACTTTGAACTTTCTGGGTTCAATTCTATTATGCACTAGTGTGTAAGGTTATTTCTCAAGTGTGTGTCAAAGTTCGGTTCATGGCCCTAAAAGCAATGTAAAAAGGCCCACTTTACGAGTAAGTATATTGAAATAACCGCAGTGTTCTACCAAATAGCTACCCGATGATTATAATCTACTTCATCGAATTATGAAACGTTCTTGTACATACAATAATGATTTGCTAAATAGCTTCTTTATAATTTATATTAAAGTATAACTTTCAACAAACGATCCAAAGTAATATGAGAATTATTCACAAAGCAAAGCGTATTAACTTTATTTTTCTCCCTTTTGTAGTGATTTCGCGCAACAAGAATTTCGTCGAAGACGTTATCTTGTGCTCACATAAAAATCACGTCACCGACTTTGTGTTTGCGAACTTGAGTTACCTAGAATTTTTTGACTGACATTTTCCGTAATAGGAATTGCTTATGAATGAAATTATAGCTTCGCCATATGCCATACGGGGGGTAATTTTTCGTTTAACGAAATACACTTTTACTTTGGAGTTAATTGATTCATTTATGTCTGTTTTGTGAATCTTTACGTTCTTCCGATAATCTGCGACTTTTTTTTTTTACTTATTATATTAGCTTGTTATTGACAACTGTCTCACGTGATGTTAAGTGATGACGTTGTCTAGGATTTAGCACGCAAACCTAGAAGGTACCTATTCACTCGCGACTTGAAGACTCCAACATGATCCTTATTTATCACTTACTATGCCTGTGCAAACTTCTCAGTTCTATGGAGATATTCACGCTCCAAGTTTAAAATTCCTTGCCTGTGGACATACGACGAGCAAATTTCGGTCAATATTTAAAACTAATATCGAACATTATTAATTAACTCTACAATCAGAGCCCATTGTGATTATTGTTTTTCTTTTTTATAATTTTATTTATTATGTCTCGCTTTTGTTTTAAAATATTTATGTCTTTAACATATCAAATTGCACTAGATTTTTTTTTTTTTTTTTTTTTATACTATTATAAGTTTGCGTTTGACAACTGTCTCACCTGGTGATTTAAATACTGAAATAGTTGTACTACATCGACCGTCTGCTTCTTTTCCTTTGAGTCCTGATTCTGTCCACCCAAGTTTTGCCTGAAAGAAATCGCTCCAAGCTATAACGACACTCATTGTAGTACCAACATATTTAAGTTTAGTTTTTTGAGTGTCATATTTTATATGAATTTGTGGTACAGACAATAAAGAGTTTTTGTATAGTATTGTTGTTGCTTATGTTATTTTACTAACTACTGGATTATAATTTTTGTAAATGATTGATGCAATAATCACACTAATATTACGAATTCGAAAGTTACCTCTGTTACCTCTTCACGCCATGACGGTTTAATGGAATTGAATGAAATTCGGAATACAGATACCTTGCAACGTGGATTTAACGCTTAGGCTACTTTTTATCTCATTCAAAATTGGAGGAGGCTTTCAATTCTACCGTATTTGTCAGTATGTACCTATTGTATGTTACGCAATCATTCTGTCAATTATGAATTGGTTTCGATAATTCTTTTATTGTTTGGTTCATTTAAATCAACTTTAGAATAGGTCCCGTACGAATTTAATTTGATCACTATCAGTATAATTGATATCGGGGAAAATGTTCAAAAAATTCAGGTCATATTCGGTTGTTCCAATTTTTGTCACATAAAAACTTTTTTGATTCACGTAGCAGTTTAAGAATGCACAGTTCGAAATAATGTAAATTAACGTAGTAATTGTTTTGTTCACAGAGTGCTATCGATAGCAGTCAACCGCCAATAGAAAGTATTTTAAAGGTATGTACAATATCGTTCTAATAAAGCTTAATATTACAACATTTGGTGTTCCAAAATAAAATACTTATTCGCGTGTGAGACGCGGATAAGTATTTTATTTTGGAACTGTATTTTGTATTTATTTAGTCGATAAAAGAACGCTTACACTATATCAATGAAATTTCATGTTTAACTGGTCAAAATGTAAGCTTAATTATGTATATGTAAAATAATATAGTTGTAAGGGTAGCAATGAACTCAATATTTGGGTGCAGACGGTGACCAAATACCCAGCTTGCGAGAAGAAAATCAAATTTTTATTCTATTTTATTTATTAACAAAATCCACAGCCCTTCATAAACAAATTATTCTACAAGTAGCTTACACCTAACGCCAATAGCGGATTAACATTTTACTGATATAACCATAGTAATCCCTGATTATTTTTAAATTCACATATGAAGCCTTTCAGACTCAATAATTGTAATTAAAAAAGGTCTGAAAATGTATTAGCCTTACCACTATTTCACTTGACAATCAGTGACGATTAGGTCGAAGCTAGAATCATGCCCCACCTAGAATATTAACAGGCCCTCGAGGGCAACGCCTTGAACGCTGTATTAGGAGTTCTTCATTCGAGTTTGGTATGATACAATAGTTTGGTAATAATACAATAAAATTATTTAATTTACAGGAAATGAAGTCTATCCCAACACCGTTAACAGTGATAGCGGCAACGCCAAGAAAAGAATTAGAAAATAAATTTATATTTGACCCGCACACGAACAAGGTGAGAATATTCAAACATTTCCATTTCACTGCATATTATTTTTCACTTAGACTTTCGCTCCCTGGAATTTTTTAGCCTAACCGAATGACTCTCCTGCCAATGGAACCTTTAATCAGGCGACTTGCCCTTGTGACAGTAAAATTGAACCACTTTAATAATGTTTCCTGAAAATGCAGGAAATTCATTCAATTCCTCAAAATCAGACCTGAAAGTAATTCGTCCTCACTAACTTCATAGTCACATCTTAAAAACTCTTCAGCAATACGGTAAGCTATAAACAAATAAACAGTCAAACACACTAGGGTTGCGTATTTACGAAGTGCACATACTAATGTTTACTTTGGTAATGTAATGTAGGCAATAAAGCAATTGATGCCGCACTCACGGCTACCTATTACGATCCGATTGTGCATTAAACAGATTATAACTAGGCTCATTAACCCGGAGAATGTGTTGTTTAAAATGGTCATAGTATAGCTGTGAGCTTCTTGATACGATGTCTTAATGTGGGACAGCTAACCACCAGCTACTTAGTTCATAACTGGAATAAACGATACTTCTGTTTTTGAAGTTAACATTTTTTAGCGCCTGTGCACGTTTGTGTGACGAAAAAATGTTAACTCGCGTCAGATCGTAAGATTGTCAAATCGTCATATCGTCAGGACCGCCGTTGAAATTTAAACTTATATGTGTTACGAATAGGGAACATTTTCGTTTGTTGATAGTTTTAATAGATAAAGTCGTTTTGTTAAAAGTATTATTGAGTTATCGAAACGGCGATATTACTAAAAGGAAAGATTTCATTGTTTAAAAAAAAAAAGTCATGTTAATTATATGTGTCCCACTAATATTATAAATCTAAAAGTTTGGATGGATGGATAGATGGGTGTTTGCTACTCAAACACGCCAGAACGGCTGAACGGATTTGCATGAAATTGGTATGTAGATACTTCAGGTACCGGAAAAACACATAGGCTAATTTTCATCATCATCATCATCATCACTCATGTTCAAGTTTTCACTTCTGCCGGCACTCCCGGAGTGCAACCGGTTGTTTTTTTTTTAAAGTTCATGGTACGGTCGCGTGTCTCATTTAAAAATAACTCCAGATTAAGTAATAGTCCAATAACAGGAATTACATTACTTTGAAGGCAGCTGCTGAATTACTAACTTATATTTACATATACCTTTTGTACAAAATACGAAAGTTTAATACATCTAGCTTGCATGCTAAATTGATTGTGATATTATCGTGATAGCATTAGAGTTGATATTGCTCTGTTTAGATTTTCGTCCACAATATACTTACGCCGTTTATCGAGTGCTTGGGCAGTTTGCATAGATAACTTGCAGTGTTTCTTTTTTCATTTAAAACATCCCAGTGCGCAACATTTACAAGTTATCATTAACTCTTGCCATTACTCCTAGAAGGTCGAAGTACAATCAATTATATTACGTGTCAGCTATGAGAAACGATGCACATGAGGGTGTGCATCTCCACATGTGCATCGTTGTGGAGCTCACGCAGCCTCGAAAGATTTGCACCTTCGCATACATAGTGTGAGCTACTTAACATCCGTGAACGCTTACAACGCGTAAGCGTATCACAGATAATAGTTTCTATGGCAGCTCCGATGAGTTTTTTACATTTTATAATAACTATTACTTTTACGTTGTCCACACAAAGATAATCTCACCCTTATGAAAACGCGCTTATAACGTTTACTAAAAAAATATTCCACTCGTCTTACAAGGGCCAAAACGCGCTGAGGGTAGTGTATTGTAATGGATGATTGACATTACTTAGAATGTATTGAGTTATTTATTATATACATATATATATATATATTGTATATTTTTATAGTATTTGTGTATATATGTATATATATTGTAGAAAATATAACAACTTTCCTTCCACTAACAAGTTAAGTGCATGAAAGAAAACACTTTAAATGTTCATAGTCTGTCAGGCGTGCTTATTGTTGAAACTATGCACAGCCTGTTTTGTTGATTTGTTTTCTATGATAAAAGGATATTGACATGCCAGGTGCATGAATTGAGATGTATCACTTTATAAGTTTTGAAACGAATTGAAAATCATGGACGAATATAAATTAGCTGATTACCAAAACTGTGAGAATCGAAAATACCGACTTTAGTGTGTTGCCTTGTTAAAAAGAAGACTTGAAGGCCCAGGCCTGTGACGTCAGAGACGTCCTCACTTATTATACTTTGTAAATACGCCTCCGCGACACCTTTTTTTTATTTTATTTTTTTTATTCACAATAGACAGGCGTTTGACCACTATCTCGCCTGATGTTAAGTGATGTGCGGTCTACGCTGATTCACGCCTAGAAGATACCTGTTCACTCGCGACTTGAAAATGCTAAGATTGTATCTATGTGGAAACACAGACTTAGGCAATGAATTCGTTCCGTTCAGAAAAATGAAATTGAAATAGATAGATATGCCTGTATAAAGTCTTTGTAGAAATATTAATACATTTCTTCATTTGATTATATACATTCATCTATTCAGGTCAACATGAAGCCGTCATGAACAGCAGAATATGGAAACCAATGAGAATGCGTATTTGTAATGAAAGGGGACATAATTGCGGAAGTAAAATAGATATCTGACCATGACGGTGTGGTAACTACGTTATATAAGGTCGTGGTCACGGAGGGGATATTCCCCCACTGACCGTGCCAAGCCCACTCGTATACCCTATCCTTTTTATTTACGCGGTGATTAATTTTGCGGCTCGTTGTCTATTACGCTCAAAACTGTCTAAATCACAAGCAACATAAAACAATGTAATTTATTTGTTTATAAAAATATTCTTATTTATTCTTATTCTCTTTATCATCTCACTCATTATAATCTCAAAATCTCAGTGAAGTCCCCTGCTTTACTGAATTTCAAGGAAAAGACGGAGAGTTTTGACAAGATAATGGCTATAAGCTATCCTTGTTATATATATGCTGTAAAACATGAAGATTTGTAAAACAGAAACAGTCTTAAAATCAAAACCAGAATTAAAATTACAAAATTAAAACTCCCCAGTTGATTTCTTTTGTAACATTGTTATCTAGTCTTCACTTAATGAACCCTTTTATAGCATGAACAGTTTCTGTCTGTTCTGGTACCTACGATGTCTGATCCGCCTTTTTTTTCTTACAATGCTTAGAATCCCGGCAAACATGCATCCGGATAGAGATAGAAAAACAGCGCTACTGTTGAGTGTAAGGTCTGCATACGCTGAGCGTAACCCCTTTGCCTTCCATAAATATATCAGATTTAAAAAGTTTATTTTTAATACTTTTGTATGTTACCTACATACAAAAAAAAATTTTTTTTCGGCCATAACACGTCCTCTTATGAACATATCCCTCCAACATTTAGGGGGGTTTTACCAATATTTGCCACGCTTGGCAGACGGGTTGGCGAGCGCAGTATATTTTGTGACCCTCAGATTGCGTTGCTTCTCACTTTCTGGTACGTGATCCCTTAGCCGACTCTTACAGCACCCACGGGAGAGATAGGGGGGTACAATTCTAAGCCGGTACCACCACGGCTTCTGAGCCGGTACCACAAAAATATTAATATTATTAGAGCCGGTACCACATAAATATGAATATTATTAAACTTTATTTTATTTATAAGGTAATAAATGAAAATGTATCTTATTTTGAGTGAAAACTATCACGAGATTCTTCCATAATTGTAATCTACGAACCGATTGGGACTCACGTGGTAAAACTCCCAGATGAAGAACTTCAAATAAGTTCGAAATTGGTCGGAGAGGAATTTTCCAGTATTTATCACGTGAGTCCTAGTCGGTTCGTAGATTACAATTATCTTATTTTGCTGATATTATATCGAAAACCTGGTATCAGTGTTATATGAAGAAATAACCAATTTGTGACAGAGGTTTCTATAACTTGTGACATCTCGGAAGACTCACATCATGACTAAATATATATGAATTGGTTATTACATGTTTGTTTACCAATTTAGGACAAGAAACCTTGTCCAAGGCTGTACGTACAATGAACGCGCAAAAAACATGTGTGGCACCACATCGCCGACACCTTGACGTACGGCGTCTTCGAACAATAGATACGTCATTTTGCCGTCGTCTCGTGTCAAAGTCATAAATTCGCTAAACATTAGCATATTTACGTATAATTGTGAATGCTCTGTCGTGGCGACTTGAAAAATAAACAACATTGTGAGGTTCAAAATTTGACTGCATTCAATGGCTGTCTCTGTCGTCATCCATTGTATTACATTCATTGTTGGCAATAAATAAATTAAAAAAATAAATTAACCAAAAAAATTGGTTGTCTGTAAAGTCGGTTTACGGACGATAGATTTACGTGATAACGTCATAATCATTTATGACTTTGACTTTGACTTTGACTGACTTTGACTTTGACTGACTTTGACTTTGACTTTGATTATTTTATGTAATACAAAACTCAGGTGGAACGTTACGCGGAACGTTACTATTTTTCATGAGTGTTGCTGGTATTCATCAATTTATAAAACGTTATCACGTCAAAAATAAAATAGAATTTTATGTATCCCTTCAGTTGTTAAGAACTAAAAGTGTAAATGAAAATGGTCTCTAAAATGCACATTAGGTAATTATCGAGTCGCCGAATATACTATATGTACCTGTGTACTCATTTACAAGGTTAAACCTTCCGATGCCAGAATCAAAAGGCTTCGTGGATAGTGATGTCAGTGAAATGTACCCGTAGGAATTCGCACGAAGCGCCCAATTAAAAGCGTTGTTAACAGCTAACTTAGTTTATAATACCTGAACTGCAGACGCGATTTATGCAATATGGAACTTATGCGTAAACCATTTATCACAACAGTACACAAACAGTTAATAGCAAAGAGTAATATGTACATATATAATTTTTGTATGCCACTGTTTGCGATATCTCTGCTTCTTAGTCGTACACTCTTGGCAGCGTGGTCGTTGTTATGCTGAAGGCAAGTGGCGGATTCACGCTGTCCTTTTCGTCATTTTTCCATGTCTGACGGTCTGTCTGGCTTTTGTTATTACTTCCTAACTCAATATGAAAACAATAACATGAACACTTAAAAAAAAGGACACCTAGATGTTATAATTTTTTCAAAAGCTTTGTTTTGTAGTAAATCTGTTATAAAGACCATGAGGATCATCCAATGAAAAACGATGGAAACGTAAAAATATTAAAAATATTTTAGTTTAACACAATCTCATGTCAAATAGACACCGAACCTTAGTAACTGAATCACTAATTCTGTGACACAGCTCAGAGAAGTTTCGTAGTGGAGTAAAATCACAGTAAAGTCCACTATGGCGTCTGCAATGACGTCATCTATGACGTTATATTGCCTGCCCTTAGCGTGCTCACAGCTATTCGGGACGGATTTGAGCGTGTTAAAAGTGATTTTAGCGATTTAACACGTATTACCGACCGCAGCCTTAGTTTTAGCGTGACACCTGACTTACATAAAAGTTAAACCTAAAAGCAACGTTTCTTCGCACGTTTTAGTAAAGTTTAGCATTTGTAGTGCTAATACAGTAAAGCCGCTTTAATTTCACTTGGCTAAAACTTTCGTAAGTACGTCTAAAAGTTCGGAATGTCGGGACACAGCGGCCTTACCAGGAATTTTAGCCATTATGAAATTTCACTAAGTCTCTATTCTCATTGGTCATTTCATCCAACGAATCTTATTGAATGATGTTCGTCTCTATTCTGATTGGTGGTTCGTGTTTGAACCGCCAATGGCAACCGACATAGAGTGACATTTCATAATTGGTAAAGATAGCCGGTTCGGCTGCCGGACGGGATTCCCACTCGACTTATACGTAATTTAAATTCCGTTTTCATCACCACGCGGGTACAACCGCGGGGCGCAGCTAGTTTAATATAAATGTTCAATCTAGAAAGATTTAATAACTCGAAATTTTATATTGCATCCTATTCATTATGTAATCATCCATTACATCTATCCTTATTAAATAAGAATTGAGTACAAATTTTGTACTAAATCCTAGACAACATCATCACTTAACATCAGGTGAGACAGTTGTCAAATGCAAACTTATAATAAGTTAAAAAAAAAAAAAAATATGCGAAGTAACGTACCTATTCTATTTATGTTGATCAACATAGCTAATAAATAATTTAATCCACAGGTTCAAGAAAATCCACAGTTAAGCACTAACGATCTCAAATCACCTCTTCCAAAGCCTGGTAAGTCAAATTTACTTTATAATCGCTTTACATCATGGATGCACAGACTTATTAAGACTAGGGGCCACTCGGGCAAATTATGAACTGATGGTGGGCCACCAGAAGTATAGGTAATTAAAGACAATGAAAAATTGATAATAATGTATTCAAATTGAAAAAGAATTTATTAATTTGAAGCGTGGCACTGCATAGTGCTTACAATCTTTTTTATATTTGGCTCAAATTTACTTGTAGCAACACGTAAAACTGCTTCCAAACTTTCATTTGCAAGGCGGTTTCGATTTTTTGTTTTATTATTATTTAGGATTGAAAAGGTTTGTTCACATATATAGGTAGAACCAAATAAGCTTGCACATTTCAGAGCGTTTATGCGCAACTCTTTGTACGTATTTTTATCAATGCAGCGGTAAAAGTTCAGCAAGTCTCCTTCGTTGAATTTGTTGCGTAAATCTTGGTCGTTCTGAATGTCGATAATTTCTAACTGCATTAACTCTGGCGCATTTTCAACTGAAATCGTGAAAGGATTGCTAAATATGTCCAACAGAGGTTTCACTGTTTTAAACTCCGAAAATCTGTCTTGAAAAGATTGAATCAAAATATCTAGCTTTTTTACATAACTGAAATTAATAGCAGTTTTTTTGAATTTTTCAGCCATTTTCTTATAATTCGGAAAATGATTGTAATTTCCAGAATTCAATTGCGATCTGAAAAGTGTCAGCTTGCATTGAAAGGATGATACATGTGCGTAGAGCTGGGATATCAGTTGATTTTTGCCTTGAAGCCGTGTGTTCAAGACATTCAAATGATTTGTAATGTCAACTAAAAAAGCCAAATCACACAACCAATCAGGACTTTTAAGTTCCGGGACGTCCCTTTGCTTTTCCGCCAGAAAAATATCAATTTCTTCTATTAAATTTAAAAATCGTTCCAGTGTCAATCCACGACTTAGCCACCTTACTTCTGTATAATACAGTAAATCTCCATGTTCGCATTCAATGTCATCAAGGAATTGTTTGAATTGCCTGTGATTGAGTCCTCGTGATTTTATGAAATTCACAGTCGAAACTACCACTTTCATGACATTTTCAAATTCAATTTTTTTAGAACAGAGGGCTTCTTGGTGTATAATGCAGTGAAACTGCATGAGATCTTCAGCGTTTAAGTTTTTTTCTTGCAAATGCTTTTTCAACAAAGTAACTAGCCCAGAATTGACACCAATCATCGAAGGAGCACCGTCAGTCGAAACTCCCGATAATTTCGATAAGTCCAAATCAGTTTTTGAACACTCGTCCAAAAGTACATTGAGTATATCAACTCCTCTGGTTTGACCTTTCAATGAACACATTCCTAATAACTCTTCGAAGACTTCAAAATCTTGAGTAACACCTCGTATGAATATAAGAAGTTGAGCTGTGGAACTAATATCAGTGGATTCGTCGAGTGCTAATGAAAAAAAATCAATTATCTTAGTTTTTTCATTTAATTGTTCCGCAATATTATCTGACAAAGACATAATTCGTCTTTGGATGGTCATACGATTCAGTTGAATTTTCTCAAACTTTTTTGCTGCTTCTGGACACATTTTCTTAGCGGCAATTTCTATGCATTCTTTTACAAAATCCCCATCATTGAAGGGGCGACTCCGCTTTGCTATCATTCGAGAAATTTCATAACTAACTTCTGTAGCTGTTTCTGTATCTTGAATGGGTTTTGTAAACATAGCTTGTTGACCAATAAGCTCCCGTTTTAAAGACAAAACTTTTTGCTTTCTTAATTCGCCTGTAAACTTCGTAAAAGTAGGATGCTGCGTTTCATAGTGCCTTTTTACATTATATTCCTTTGCAATCGCAACAGAATTCTTGCAAATTAAACAAACGACTTTGTTATGCGACCATACAAAAAAGTATTTCTCAGTCCAAATTTCTTGAAACTGCCGATTTTCATCTTTAACCTTACGTTTTTTACTAGTTCCTGGCATGTCCATGTTGCGTTTTAATCCTGACTAGGATTACCACAGCACCTAAAACCAATTACTAGGCATGAGTTCGATATATCAAAACGTAACTAATAACCGATATGAGTTTCATATCGTATCATATCGATATGACGGTTGCACATAACCGATATTACAAAAACTATGATATCTATATTATCGAGACGATATCAAAACACGCGCGAGAATACCTACGTTATGAAAACTGCAAACGATATAACCAAAACGCAAAACCGTGCACACAACTGAATGGATTGATATTCGTTTCTTCTCTTTCTTACTAAAGAGCGGTGTAACGGTTTTGGTGATATAACGAAAACGCCCATGTCTACCAATTACAGTTCCTAATTAATTACCAAAAATAATTGATAAAATATGTAGATAAAATTAATAACAGTTTTACTTACGATTTCACAACACAATTATACACGGCACTTGACGGGAAATCTACGTTGAATGTGGATCAAAATATATTATAATTATGACACCGGCTAGTCGAGTTAAAATCTACACTAGAACTAACGACACTTTACTCAAATTAAAACCGAACTGTCGGTCGCTGCGGTTAGCGTGGCTTTTATACCACGCGCATAGAGTCGAAAACTGTCTGGAGAAATCTCGAAACCGACTCTGGAAGCTTCGTGTATCTACCTACGCGAGCTATCGGGAATTTGGGACTATTGCTATCTCGCTCGCTCGAATTTAACCGAGATCAGCACGAACATTACCGACCGCTGTTACCGACGCATGCACGGCGCACCGATAAGATTGATAGAGCGCGCGCGCGAGATTCAAATTACTTTTCGAACATTTGTTATTGGTTTTATTCTGGAATAGAACTCAATATTTTCGAATGTACGAGAGTATTATTTTTGCTGTCGGCGGGCCACCAGTATTCGACCGGCGGGCCGCATGCGGCCCGCGGGCCGTAGTCTGTGCATCCCTGCTTTACATCAATGAATCTCAAACTAGTTTTTCGTATAGAAACTGTTGTTTATACTATTCTATACGTGATCACATATGTTACAAATCTTGAAAGTTATCTACCATTTTAAATATTTTCTAATTGGGAGTGGTACATGGTGCCATTAAGTCCCCGGCTGGGGTTTATTGGTTATTATAAACCCAATAAACTCCCATACAGGAGTATGAGTCAGGTCCGCTAGCACAATTGCTCTAGACGCTTCATAGGTTATACTGACGGTATATGACGTGTTGTTTCTCTTTGAGTAATATTATTGTTGTGTCAAAACACTGTAGAATGAACGCGAATGCATTTATAATAATCGAGAATGGTATGTTAAGATGGCTTAGACATGGAGACAAGATAGACGAAAGGCATAAAAGACATAGCAAGTATAAAAGACGAATGTGAATCGGGCAGGACAAGACTGTGGCTAACATATCTGACAAGTTTGGAGATAGTGGAATAAAATGTACATCATTTTATTCCACTATCTCCAAACTTTAATCTCCAACATTTAATCCAACGCATTCTCTTATTGGCGACGCCGTAATCACAAAACAAATAGGTACAGAAGTCAATATAAATACGAAGTGTGCTCGAGTAATACACATACAGACGCCGCTAACGGACACGATATCTCAAATCCGTTCAAATCAGTGCGAGCGTGAGTGCCATCCGCAATTTTGTGCAAGATGGTGCAGCAAAGAAAGTTAATGTAACTATTAACTGGACGGTTATTTAAATTTAACATTAAACGGTGAATTGTTGATTCTTGGCTGGCTACCAGTTGTTTCAGAGAGGCAAATAGGTAGTTGTTTGTATTTCGATGGTTCTTTTTAACATAACATAGGTAACACAGAACATTTAGGTAGGTAGGTTAAATTAGCAGGGTAAAGCGCCCCAGCGCCCGGATTATTTATATTAATAAGCTATATAGTATGATTTAAAAGATAATAATCGTGCATTTAAAGCGCATTAAAAAAAATCGTGAGTCGCAAGATTATGTCTTTTCTGAGACAAATTTCTAATTAACAAAAAGGTAAAATATGTTAGTTATTATTGGTTTATATTTCCGTACTTCATGTTTCATTCTCAATAATAAATCAAACAACTAGATATACAAGTGTGTGAATAGTTGAGTTGTGAATAAGTCAGGTGACAACCTTATCGCGACCGCCCAGCGTAGGTATAAAAATTGAAGTACATACATGTGATTGACTTCTGTACGTATCTGTTTTGTGCCGTAATGACTTAAGTTTATGGCACCTTGAGATGGTATCACGGAGGTCGTGTTTGTCCTCATAAAGTTCGCTATTAGAAATTCTCGGATCTTATTAAAGGTATAATGCATTGTTATATATTCATCGTTACAGATTTTCCTGTTTACTTATATTGTAGGCTATATTAGATGTGTCATGTTTTATACCCAAGTGCTTAGTGTTTTATGGTTAATCGATATCGCCTAAGTCGATTTATTGTTTATGAATTGTATGACTACACGTATCTATACATTGTTTTTTTTGTTACTGAAGTTGGTATCAATACTTTAAACTCCCGGCCTTACTCGGTGTTCCAAGTACTTAAAAATATGGGATTCTTCAAAAATAAAACATTAAAGAGCATTAAAAAATTTTTTACCAAAAATTGGGACCGACTTCAACACTCAAAAATATGAAATAACTTGTTGATGTCGGTACCACGATAGTTCAAAAGTAATATTATTGTCCCATATATATTATAAAAAAACCTTTGTTACTCATGGGATCAATTCTCATTGTGGGGTAGGTATGTTCACCGATGTCTTTACCCGCTACTATAATATCGTGTAGGTATAAGAACGCAGTTTTTCAGTTTTTGGCTTGTAACTCAAAAAGTGCTCGACTGATTTTGATGAAATTTAAATGGGACCGCACACGTTCCCGTGTTACGCTGGTGCTTCCGCACCAGCTTTCAAATATAAAAAGAACGATCAAAATAGGTTCACCCAGTGGGAAGTTATGCAGTAACAAACACAAAAAAAAAACACAAAAAAACACATAAAAAAACATACGGGTCGTATTGAGAACCGCCTCCTTTTTTGAAGTCGGTTATAAAAGATGTCCCCACCTGTGTTACAGATATCCATAGTCGTATTTGATCGATGACATTAAAAACTAGGTACATCACAAAAAAAGCTGAATCAATATTGGTATCCAATAATAATAATTTTCAGTACCTAGTGAATACGAATGTTTCGAAGTACATCATCAAGTTCAAGACTATTAATTATGGTGAAAAAGTTACTGGTGATTTATAACATTTAAAATAAACATTTACAAAACGATTCCATATAACATTATATATAATTATATAACTATAACAACTGATTTTATAATGCTTGTTTTGAGCCGGACATTTTATTTTAATATGAAACTATTCAACTATATCGATTTATGAATATCAGTAAATTGTCAACGATTAGACGTTATCATTCCACGTACTTTACAGTCGTTCAACTGATAGAACATTATCGCTCATATCTATTGTCGTCCATGTGAACGTGCGAATATTGAGACTTTCATCAACATTATATACCCTTTATCGTTATGATTGATATCGATGCCTAAATTAAGTCATTTGTATTCTTTCGATGCGCGTGTACCGCGTGAAGATTCGCAGTGAAATGGGTGCGAGGTTGTTTTATATGGCAATAACCTTGTAGTGCGCTCCGTGTGGCCCGACCGGCCCGCCCACCCTCCCCAAGCTTAAGTATAACTCACTAAAGGCACATTATAGGATGAAAACATACTCTGGTTCGAGAGAACGCTAATTGGCTCGTAACTCGACAGACTTACTCGGCAACCGATGGAAAAGTAAACGTAAACAAAAGAACTAACTCTCCGACGCGGCGGTTACAAACACAGCGCCGTCATAAAAAAATGAGACTTCTAGCACCGCAGTTGATATGAAAATTAATAGAAGCATAAAATCCTAATCCTTATCAAAGAGCACGCAAGTGAAACGAATACATGCGTATTGCACATAAAACAAGAGGAATGATTCGCAATTGGAAAAGTTTAGCCTGAAAAAACCATATTTGAAAAACCATTCTGCACGAGCCCGTTATGGTTGACTGCACCTAAATAAATTGTGAAATGAAATATTAAGAGCCAGTTTACACGTATCGCGGGCACTGATCGCTCGGCAGCGCCACCTGTCGCCGACGCGAATAAATAAATTGCAAAAAAATATGTACGAAACAAACGAGCGAACTGCACAGAATAGCAGCTCCAGCACACACACATAAAACGACAAGACAGTCGCGAAAATATTTGCGCTTGCTAACTGAATAATAATGAATATAAATGAACCGGACGTAACCGGAATCGCTTCAATGTAATTTCTACTTGTGTGCAAGTCACTTGCGCTATTATAGCGTAATAATTGTGTACTACTTGGCTTCGCTCGGTTAATCTCGCTTGATTGACTGTTTACATCGCTTTCCTTTTGTTAGTTACTGCATTATCTGTAATTAAAAGTCACATAGCGTACTAACGACGGTTAATCATTATATCATCAGCGAGAATGAATATTTTTATTTGTAATAGAGAGCGCGCCGCCGTATTCTATAGTATTCGTACCGAAGTTGTGTATAGGTACAGTCAAGGGGTCTCGTTATCGGCGTTGTTTTATACCCGGACGGCTCACCTGCCTCCATACTGCCTAGCACCTACCGTGCCTCACCGGCATCATTCGTAATCTCAATTGAAAGAAAGACTGGAAACTAAATATATGAACAATTTTTGAAGATGTGTGCTCGAAATTGTTTCGATGGGGAAAAATCCCTAATTTTTAAATTGGCGGCTTATAACAAATATTTATAAAAATGTCTTTGTACTTGTTTTTCTGAGAAATCTATTTTATGCAAAGCCTTTTATGGCGTTAAAAATTGTTTACCATCTGATTTAAGATCAAAATTCCCCAGAAATGTATTTTAAGTGTTGCTTGAGTATGAGATCACACTCTGGTAACACTTGTGCTTTAATTATGAACTTAGTTGTAGGCATGCTTTTACAGCTTCACTAGATTGTTCGTAATATTCAGTCCTTATTTTTTTCTTTATCTGAGTTTGGAACTAGACCGCCAAATAGTAAAATAAAAGCAATCCGGTTAGCGCAGATTAAAACCATACATACGGTTTATAACTACACGCGTTAACGAGCGTTTAACAGTGCTTAGCTCTAAAAATACTGTGATAACGATTTTATACGTGCATTTCTCAGTATACACCAATTAAACCTTAATTGATGCGAAAGGGTCCGTGAAACTGATGTGTTTTGAAATTTGATTTTGTTATCCTTAATTTTGCAACCGTATATCTTACCTCTCGTATTTCATCACTTGTCTCACTCTCGTGCACTTCTTTTAAATTGAGTTTAAAAAGAGAATGCGTTTCACAGATTGAAGTAGAAAGTAAACAACTATTATATCCTCGGTAAAGCATTTCAATTGTCGATAGTTCAGTGGCGTACCATTGGATTGGAATCAGAGCATGGGACCTGTCCGCGACACAGGCTTCGGAGTCAGTTTGGTGAATGAGATTTTCTTTTTTTTACGCTCACTGCAAACCGACGTTCTTTCTACTTTTTCTGTCTGCGAACGGAGAGACGAAAATAGATTTAGTTTCGTATTCATAAATGATCAAAAAACCATGGCTTACCTTTATTGTTTATTTTTGTATTTAATTATATTTCGTTTATTCTTTTTAAATTACCCAGGTATTTGAATTTTTCTAACTATCTGCAGTCTAGTCTTCTGAAATTTTACGTGTTTCGGATTCCGATTATTCAAGTATCGAGGGCAGACTGATGCATTATAATAAAATTATTAATATTTCATTGAAGTAAACGTTTAACGCCGTATCTTAAAGAAATAAAACTGATACTATGGAGAGCTGTCAAGCATCTATGAGGGCGTCTTTTTTCAATTTATTTTATAATGTATTCAATTACACTAATATGTACAGTAGATGTAATTTATTATTACAATAATATTGCCCCTTAGCAGAAGTGATTATCTCTGCCTTCCAAATAATTTAATTTTATAGGTCAGGTCATCCAATACACCATAATATGTTATTTTTATTTAATCAGTTTTATTCATTAATTTTGTATTATTTGTTCATTGAGCTGTAATAGACAAACAGATTAGGTAGGTACAGTGATCCTGTTTTTTAATATCTTTCGACTTCGGTGGATTTCCTCTATATTTTAATAAATCAATAATATGTAAAAAGAGTAGTACCCTTGATTGAATGCGATCAAAGCCGAAACGCTCGGTCACCGAGAGACATTACAAAAGTTGAAGCACTATTTAGTTATTATATATTCTTATTAGTAAAATTTAAATTGTGACGACTATTATTCAACATGAATATGTTTTTTTTTTTTGACATATTATAAGTTTGCGTTTGACAAATGTCTGTAAGTTTTTACTAACATCATCATCATCATCTCAGCTATAAGACGTCCACTGCTGGACATAGGCCTCCCCCATTGATTTCCACAAGGACCTGTTGGAAGCGGCCCGCATCCATCCCTTGCCTGCGATCTTAGTCAGGTCGTCTGTCCACCTGGTCGGTGGCCGTCCTATGCTGCGCTTGCCAGTCCGTGGTCTCCATTCTAGTACTTTTCGGCCCCAACGGCCATCAGTTCTTCGAGCTATGTGCCCTGCCCACTGCCACTTCAACTTGCTAATCCGCTGGGCTATATCGGTGACTTGCGTTCTTCTACGGATCTCCTCAGTTTTTACTAACGTTCCTTCATTATTCTTATGGAGACAAAAGTCTTCAATTCATTTCGCGTTTACACACGCCTGTTCTGTCCCTGATGACCCGCTTTTGCTGGATGAAGATAGTCTACATATATCATCACCTAATTTATAACATTGCGCGTTCATAATATAATCCAATTTATGTTATTCATATTTGTCTTTACGACGTATCAAGAAATCCCTCATATTATTGTGAAGACGATCGAGTATAAACGGTGCCATAAACATTGCGGTCCGTCCGAACTTCTCCCTTCGCAAGTAGGTAAACGTATCACACATCTTGGAAACTTTTTATTTTGTCTCTTTACAAACTGTCCGCGCTAGGCGAGTTTACGTCTAGAGCTTCATCCTGTATTCTGTCGATTGCGCAACTTGGTAGCCTCGCTTCGAAACCAACCAAAGTATTTGTATAATCTTATTTTTAATAGTTTCCTTTGAAGCGTTGCGTCAGATTAAGGTCGCTTAGATTGAGACGTTATCATTTTCGAGACATTTTCTCATTTGGCTGTCTGCATCGAAATACTATTGACGTGTTCTTTATTCGTTTGTTTATATTAATTTACATTGAGCTGACGTATGTCATTAGTTGAGTAGGTAATTGGGCCGAGGTCGTGACACTTTCTGTTTTATTATTTCATAAAGAGGACGCATTTTTTATTGTCAATACATTTCACTACAGAAACACCGGGATCCGTGCCATTTATGAACATTGAACTTAATTCATTGTATTTGAATTTGCTTCAACTGAGAACATAGGTGTACTTTATCACCAGGCAGCGTGGAAACGAAGTTCTTTGCCGAGAAGAACTCCGTTTGATTCCGTTTTAAGGATAGAAAGGGAATTGTTAATTTTATACTGTATGAATTTGATGTCTAAGGAAAAATTACATACATGTATCGTATTAGTTTTATCTGTATTATGGGTTGGTTCTTCTTTAATAGGATTTCTAAAAATTCGGTATTGCTTAACTAGAATTCTACTAAATTCGTTTGCGATGGTCTCAACGTTACTTCAAAATAGAGATTGTAACTGAATCAGCATCGCTATCATTCTCGCAACACGGCAATACGCGCTGTTGCGAACACGTGCCATCTATGATGTAATATCGCCTCTATCTGCGCACAACTAATGTAAAATATCGACGACACATTTACGACTTTCCACAGCGTTTTATTTATTTCTTAGGGCTGAGTAGAGCTTTACGAGCTGAGACCTGCCTTTATCGCGAGACGCACTTTGATGTTCCCTCTTTTATACAACAATTTGTCTATTCACTATATCATTCACCACTTTATTTTACAAGTAATTCTAGTTTGTTTCGGCTTAAGTATAGTAGTTATTTTGTTTACCTGTTTAAATTTAGCTGAATCTCAAAGATGATTATTCTAATAAATCGCAGTGAGGAAAACGTAGTTGATTTTTATGATTGGATTAAGGTGATATTCTAGTTTAGTCGTTTCTTTAGACTGAGTGAGGAATGAATTGCTTTTGTAATAGTTCTGTGACGTTCTGTAAAACAGAAGAAAGGAGGACGAACAAATATAGCGGTGACCACACCTAACACGGAATTATAATAAGATGTAGAAGATGTGTCAGATGGCGACGTATATACAACTTTTTCAGAAATAACTGACACATATTATGCATGCCACACGGCAGAATTGTTTTTCAACTTTTACGATTGGTGAATCGTAAAAGTGTTCCTGTTCTCATCTCTGGCCGGTCTCACCCCATCAAAGCGCGACGGGGCGGTCGCCACCCCACCAACATAGCGTCCTCGGTAGGGAATCAACACCGTTATTAAGGGAAAATGTTCAACTTTATGACAGAAATAAACACGCAACGATTTGGGTGAATTAAAGAGGCTAAAAGTACAGTTAACGGTCTTAATTACTTATTTATTTTCATATGCACTATGTCTTCGTCTTATTGTTTGTTGATTCAGCCATACACATAGTGCATGACAATAATAGTACTATCCAGAGGATTAAGCCGTGCGTCTACACTGAACTCTTCATGCTCAGACAGCGGTGCAATTCCATTTTTGCACTGTAATTGGGAAGTTTGATTATTTGTACGAATGGTTTTACCATTGAAACTTTGTGATAATATTCTCTTGTCTATGTTATTTTTCATTATTGAAATTATGGAATTGGCATGGATTTTGGTTATATTTTAATTTTTTCATAGTTTTTAAACCTTTTAAAAAAGTCACGAATACTCAGGGCACAACAAGAAAAGTTTATTGCCAGCGTATCAATCTAAATTTCAAACCAATGTGCCTTCCTCCGAAACCAATTCCTTGTTCCTAAGGGGTTTACTTAATGGTACCTTCCTTTGTCCATGAGTGATTAAGACCCGTATATATTGTTGCCAATATTATCTGAATACGTAGTGTAGTTTTTCTGAGCAGTTTTTTTGACCTTCGTTGAAGTCAATCTATACGGAAACACAGTCTCAAGCAATTAATAGAAGCACACACTATGTATGTGGAAACAAAATGCTCCATGCGACAAGATGGAATTAAAACGAAGCATGGGGTCTGGTCGGTTTTTAAATGTAAATTACCGATCCGAAATGTATCGGGTAAGAAACCGATGAGCTAGCGACTTGATCTATGGAGAAATCTCGGATTCTCTCTGAATGAATTTAATCTGAATTGGTTTAGTGGCAAATGCTGAGTGTGCGCCTTTTGTCCTCAATTGTTGTATTGTTTCCTTATGATTTTTTTTTATCTGTGTTTATGTGTATTAATTTTATGTGGCAATAGTGTAGTTGTGAGACAATAAAAATAGTTTGATTTGATTTGATTTGATTTAGACAGGTGCCACGCCCACATACAATCACTGGACTTTTGGTTGCTGTTTAGTCGTATCTTTCATTTCTATTCATCTATAACAGGCATCTATTATATAAGACGTTATACAGAAAGCCAACTATAATAGTTGGCTTTCTGTATAACGTCTTCTGTGTCTATGATTTATGAGTGGGGGAAGTGTCTGATGAATATATGTGTATTTAGGTCATTGAAAAGGTTGTAATAAAGCATGTACGTTGTTCTAATAAATAGTGCTGGTCCGCTATTATGCGATTAAAGTGGCTTCTCCTTTAATAGGATAATAGCAACATTAGCTGTCCTCTGTGTTTTATTGTCGAGCAAGTATCGCGTCGTGCATCACTTACTAAGGAGTTTGTTAGTAAGGTTGAATATTCAATACCATCATCTCCCTACCCGTATTCTGGCTACTTCTGCTAATTCTTATTATTATAGGTTTAACGTTTCATTTCACTCGATGTTTAGTGTTATCATGTTGAAGATTGTTATAACATTTGATCGAGAGTGGCATTCAATAATTGCACTACTAAAACACACTGGACATCTATATCTAAACTAATATTATAGAGCTGGAGAGTTTTTTTGCTTGTTTGGTTGAACGCGCTAATCTCAGGAACTACTGGTTGGAATTGAAAAAATATTTGTGTGTTGGATGATTCATGTATTGAGGAAGGCTTTATTAGGCTTTATAACATGACGCTATGACATATAACTGAGGTAAGGGGAAAACCGTAGTCCACTCGGGTGAAACCGCGGGGCGCACCTAGTTGGTGATATATTTTTAATCTTTGGGGTAATAAACTAGGAGAGTACTATAAAATGTCTTATCACCATGTTGCCTTCACGTAAGCTCAAGCTTGAGTGAGATTCGAACCTAGACAGTCTGATCAGCGGTGACACTTTTTGCAATGATTGTTATAGCTTTAAAATGAATGATAAGTAATCATTTCGAATTGAACTATTATTTAAAATGTCTATAATTCATATTTTATATGTCTTCTGAAGAATTGTCGTTATCGCAGTCGGAAACTGACAAAAAAGTCGGATAAAATTTGTGTTTAAAATAAAATTTTATTCCTTTTCTCGCGTGCACTTATTTATATACTTAATCGGAGAGTCAAGCATAACTAAAGTACTTTTCGAGCTATTTCAACCCCTAATAATGACTTTTCCCCGACAGTTGCAAACAAGACTAAGCAAGCAACGAGTGCACTCAAAGAGGAAAACTTTCGCTAAACTACTGTAATAATTTATATTTCCACCGTTATAAAATCAATTCATTCAGGTTGTATATAAGTTACAACTATCGTCATAATTTTATGAAGCTCTTAAGATTAAATTCGAATGATTATTCCTCTTAAGATTTGGATTGGAATTACGACATATTTAGTATAATACATTAAATACCACATAAGTTGTTAGATAATAATATAATTATGTATTTATAATTTACTTACGGCATTTCATTGGTAATTTTACTGTAATTATGTGTAATGTAATAATTAAATAAAAATAAATATTTTATTGACATTCGATCACGTAATTAACGTAGCTTATCAAACAGAACGGTCATTCTACGCTCCGAGCAATCCACTTCCCCGCCACAGATACAAAAAAATTATACAAAAATTGATGTCTCTTGAGTAAGCTTTAATTTGTTCAGTTTTAGTATCTTTGGTTCAAGATAAATAATGGTCAGCAGTCAAAATACGGTTAGGTTTAGTTCTCTCGATAGTTTTTTTTTTAAAACGGGCTTTTTAAAAAAAATCGTGTATCTTTACTTCTGAAAAAAACTTAAGTTGTTGGGAACTTGACCGTTTAAAAATTTTGACCGTTTCATGACTATGCCATTACTTATAATAACATAGTCAAGAAACGGCAAAATTTTTGTTGCAATATTTGTAATATTGTTGATATTATATGAATATATTTAGTAAAATTTCTACTACCCTCTAGTGTCAGATGGCTAGTCCGCCCCGCGCGCCGCTCTCACCCGACCATTCTGATCGTGACCACTGTCAACGGCGGACCTATGCTTGATCGCTCTGCACTCGTATATTCCTTATTTTTAACCGACTTCCAAAAAGGAGGAGGTTTTCAATTCGTCCCGTATGTTTTTTTTATTTGTGTTTGTTACCGCATAACTTCCGACTGGGTGAACCGATTTTAATTGTTATTTTTTTATTTAAAAAAATAACGTGTGGTCCCATTTAAATTTCATGAATCGGACGAGCATTTTTTGAGTTACAAGTCAAAAACTGAAAAATACCTACACGATATTATAGTAGTGGGTGAAGATACCTACACCACAATGACAATTGATCCCATGAGTAACAAAGGTCACTAAAAAGAGTGAAAAAATTTTTTACCAAAAAATGGAACCGACTTCAATACTCAAAAGTATGAAATAACTTGTGAAAATCGGTACCATGAGCACAATATTTTGATATCAGTTACTTTTGAACTATCATGGTACCGACTTCAACAAGTTATTTCATATTTTTGAGTATTGATGTCGGTTCCATTTTTTGATAATTTTTTATGTCATCAGATTAGTTCGAGCGCTATTTCCCTAAAATGTCGGAAAAGCCTCGCCTTAAGTAATGAACATTATCGTATCCATCTTACAGGATCAACTTGCCCGTTCTTTGTTAAGTCTGGAATAGGAAATCTCGTACTGGATATAAGAGAAGTACAACAACGATACAGCTCACGAACAGTTTTGACGAACTCTGTGCTTGTATTAATGAAGTTATCGAGTCTCATATGAAACTCGTTTAGTATTCCGCGATGGTATAATCGAAAATTAATTATTCAATTACTTTTGGTCCCATACGCTTTGAAAATAGGAAGTAGGTGTTGATACTTACTTTATCTGAGACGCGTGTTCAAATGAACGTTTCTTTATGCATAACGAAGCACGTATCCATTTTTTCCATTGCTATTTTGTTATTGTCTTTCAAACAATTTATCTTAAAAATTAATAGTTTATAAATAGGCTTTCATCGCTTTTTATTATTATTAGAATGATCGCAATTATACAGCATTTAGTGTTTACTCCGTATGATTTATTTATATATAAATATGACTCATTTATATATGCTTTAATTCACGGAGAATTAACATTAAATATTGTGTAATTATGATTTTTTTTTCACACAATTCAATCCCTAAAGATTAATAAACTAGTAAATGATAACGTATAGTAGTTATCTGCGGTTCAAATCAACTGTTGAGAGAGAACTGCCTCAGTTTGGCAGGGTATATGATATGTGTTCAGAAAGAATAGAGGCCCAGTGATGCGAATTCACCTACTAGCCTCGATAGCCCACTGTTCTCTGTATACCGCTAAGGGAAAGAGGCGTATTTATACGTATGTATATACAACGACATCATTTTGTATATTCGCGACACCGTAGTGCTTTATCTACATATTCAATCTGAACTTTTCTACTGTAAAATTCACAACTCCGCACTCAGGTGGCTGGTAACGTTGTGATGAAGTTTAGATTGTTCTCGATTGTTTTATCGATATTCCTTATCATCGTACACGCGAATTGAGTTGTCGATGTAATTTGTAATCGAGTTTTAGGAACTCAGATTACGTGTTTTTGAAAAGATTATAGATTTGTATTATTAAGATGATCGATGACTAGAATTTAATAGAAAAGAAGCAAAGCTTATTACTTTTCTTATGTCTGGCTGAATACTAACGTTTTCAACTCGGCGGTAATGTAGTGATGATTTTTAGAATGTTTTCAGTTATTTTATCGATATTACTTATAACTTATAATCGTGCACGCGAATTGTGTTGTCGATGGAATTTGTGTTCGAGTTTTAGGAATCTCACATTATATTTTACTGAGACTAGTTTCGATTTATAGTATTGGGTTGGAAACACGCGATAGCTTTTACTTGTGAGTGCATACACAATTTTTTTTTTCGGAAGAAGATATTAACGAATACATATTCACCTAAAACAGCGGTATACTTTTGGGTACAACGACTTTCAAAATTTTTTTTATAATAACAACAATTTCTGTTTATTGATATGTTCCTTTTTGTATTATTTTATTATTAATTTATTTTTTATCTTTATAAGATAAGAGTAGGGCACTAGACTAGAGTTACAAAACTATATTTTTACCGACTTCATAAAAGGAGGACGTTCTCAATTCGGTTTAAGTTAACTACGTAATAATGTAAAAAAGAATAATGTGATGTGTGAATTTGAGAGAATTACTGCTTGCATAAATTAAAATGACAAAGCCTTTTCAAATTATCTCAGGCGTGTCTTTAAACATCGTTTAATGTGTAAATTTTATCTGGTATCTTCATAACATTGTTGTAAGTATATTTCAATGCAATTCAATTTATTATCCTAAAAAGTATGCAAATTCCTAATTATATAAATATCTAAAAGTTTCTGATGAAACATCACGCATGGAATTTTTATCTTTTGCACGGCTAGCTGGCCTGGTTGAAATGGGGGTGAGATGGGCTGAGACCTACAAAGTAGCCGAATTTTTTCCTTCATATATTTGAACATAGGTCAAGCCGTTTGAGAAAAGTTCGGTTATAAACACTGTGACACTGTGAATTTTATATAATAGATCTAAACGTTTCTGGTGAAACCTCACAAATTGCATTTTTATTATTTGCAGGGATGCAGATGATATTTAGTGTCTCAATTTCCATAAAATCAGAATGCATCGTATCGATAGCCAGGGGCGCGGCGCGCGGCGCGAACGTTTATGAAATTGATCCATTCAATCATCATTCGATTATATATTGTCTGTGGATCTCTGCAGGTCTGTATCCGTAGCTAACTTTTTAATTATAGTTAGCAGACAATAGAGCACAACTTGTGAGTGGAATCGTATTGTAATCGATAACCGCGGTATGGATTCTTCGAATATCCCTATTTTATTTTCAACCGACTTCTAAAATAAGAAGGTGATTCTCGATTGGATTGTATTTTGGTTACCTAAGGAATCTGTGATAAATGAAACATTTGTAAAAAATACTTCATTAAATTTGATTTTGGTAAAAGTGCTACACTATCCATGAGTAGCATAAGTTATAATATGTATTACTAGAAATAAATAGTGATCCCTACTAAAACTTCAATATTGTAACCGTGCAAACCCGGGACTAATATATTATTTGAACTTTCGTGAATTATTTAAAAGGACTTACTTTTATGTTTTATCCTTGTATATTTTATACCCATTCGTAAAAGGTAAAATCGTCCTCGTTCAAGGTTAACATAGATAATATCATACTAAGGTATTTATAAGTGTAACTTATCTTTGGAACCCTGTACTGAGCATGCTCTGACATGCTCTTTGTTATTTTTATTGAGGAATCTTACATTACGTACTGTTTTAAGTAAAACAAATCTATGAAGACTGTTTTTTGTTAATATTAATATTGAAAGTTATGTCACCATCTACGGTTAATAATTTCAGTAAACACAGCAATAGAGTTTAAGCTTAACTTACAAATCTTGAGCAATAAATCGTCAACAATATGCTCAAAACTGTTAAGCTCTTCCACAGTACATTGGATATCGTATCCGAGTGTTGCGAGTGGGATCCGGGCCGGTTATTAATCCTCGCGATAAGTTTCAAAACGGCCGCGAACCGGGAGAGGGAAACTTTTCGTTCGGATATAGTAACCGTTGTGGTCGAAAATTGGAACGGCGCGGTTCTGACGTGGACGGTTGAAAAAATGGCTTAATGTGTTAGAGTTGGGGGACAAAACAGCATGTGTTAGGATAAAAGTCGGTGTGTTAATTGATGATTGACGTGAGATTGATATTCCGAAACAAGAGTTCCTTTACTATATTTAAAGATAAAGTTCCTTTGTATATTAGTAGTTGCTAGATTTAATTCAAAGCATAATATTAGACTTATAAATAGTACAATAGAACCGGAACTTTTGTAGATATTTTGTTTGTAATGTAAGATTGGGTGCACTTAAAAAAATTAGGGATTCCAATTAGGCGTTTTCATTTTTTCTTCAATAAGATTGATTTCTGAAGGCTTCACTAGGTAGTACGCTTCTACTCTGCGATACAACGGCACCCAAATATTTTAAGCTGAAACTGGCAATGCAAGTCCATGGGGTTGTCCTTTATATAACTCTGATTGAAGGGATAGCAAATGTATATGTATAAACAGTGAGTGTGATTACTCCAGGGTAAAGTAGAAAGACCACATAAAAAATAAACTTATGCTGGGTTTCTTTGAATAAGATTATAAATTGACACCCTTATATTGCACGTGAACTCATACCTCACCATGTCGTTAAAACAGAATAACCCTACATAAGACTTCCTTTTTCATTTCACCTAAATATTAACAGAGAGTAAAAAGCGATCCGACGTAAAGAGGTCATATAGCCTGCCAACATTTGGCCGATTGCAACCGCAGCTGCAAAAAGACAAATACGACCGCCGCTCTTGGCTAGGCTTGTTAATTTCCTCAGCTAAATGGACTTATTCAATACAAACTTGCTTATCTAGTGCTAACTTTTCATAAATGCGTGTGTTCCACGTCTGTCGGAATTCTTTCGCTACATATATGTCATGGGCTATCATACTAATTATGTTTGGAATGCCATAGACTAATTGAGTACTGGATATCGTCAGATAAAAAGTGCTCTGTCACTCCTTTTAGGTAGATGTTTGCAGCATATTCTAGTACAGCTGTAAAGTAAGTAAGTGATTTTATTTATTTGCTTTCTGCAAAATAGTTCTTATGACTAAGTATTTAAAGTTATTTTACACAATATAAGTAGGTACCTATGTTTTGAACTTGAATTACATTTGAAAACATACTGACAACAACCACATGAACCCAAACTAGGTAAAACCTGTGATATAGTACTTCTCCCCCTCCCTCCTCAAACTGTGACATGGAAAACTATGTAATAGCTATTTTATATGTAGTTGAAACTAAATATTTGTATTTTAATATAAAAGAGTTAAAAGCACTTATAAATGCACCTAACTCGTTTTATAAGAATTTTAAGTGTTTCAAGTAACGTTTATTCTTAGCATAAAGTTGTACAAAAATACGTAACTATCTGTATGTTTTCTAAACAAGAAGCAAGCATGACGATAACATGTTGTAGTTGGTTATAATTTCCGTAAAAATACAAATTAATATCCCAATCTATCTATACCATTAAAATGTACACAATCCTGTTTCCCAATAACTAACATATTAAAAGCAGTTTGGAATAGTTGTCGAAGGCGGAAGCTATGAGTTGCCGGGAATTGAGAAGTTAAAGAAAAGTGGGGTCACGAAGCGACCGTGTTTCCCGTTCGACGGGCGAGTTTTCTAGACGTCCTGTCGTTTCTCGATACAGTGCAAGGATGCTGAAATCTATTACTTGACTACTTTTTTATTTTTGTTTTTCCGCGATCTGTACGACGATAGGCCAATTTGGGTGTACAGAGCCATCTATCGGGTACGGTTGAAAGTTGCGCGGCATCGCGAGCCGCCCGGTCGCCGCCGCCGTCGCCGACTCTGGGGGTGATTTCCCACCCCCAGAGGCGGCGGCCGTGACGTTACTTACAACGTAGTACGGTATACGAGGCACAATAACTACGGGACTATGCACATTTGTGATTCTAGGACAGCGATCGTTCGCAAGCGGATTGCAACGTGCAAATAATAATATGAAAGTTGCCCTGTTTAAGGAGTAGTAGGAGACGAATTCAAAATAATACGCTCTTATAAATTCGTCCCCACATCTACAGAAATAAATTCTGTAAAATTGTATAATAAAATATTAGTTTTAATTGTAATTAATTTAACACAACAAATCATAAAACTCATCTAGAATAACAATATAGATCATACAAAAACAAATAGAACATCAGTAATACTTTTAAAAAAATATCGACGAAAATTTGGTGTCTTGTCGTGTCTATGGAATATAGTATCTATGCATCTAATTGAACCAATCGGTCCACTATTGAGAAGATATATTAAAATATTGCTTATTAATGTATCAATGTCCGGTAATTAAATTTTTCTCTTGTCATTAAAAAACAAATTAGATCACGGTCCGATTGATCTCATCGTGTGACCGAATATAAAATATTTCTGGAACAGTTCACAGACTCCATGCGTCCAGGTGTAATGTAAGCCCACAGACATCCCTAGGTGATTATTCCCTTATCTGCTCCTATTTCGAAAGCAGAACATACATAGTTCACTACCTCGGTAGAGGTTCCTCAGTATTCTATGTAGTAGGGTTGGCAAGATACATTTTTTCATTGTTTAATTATTTTCAATAAAATTTGCTTTACTAAAATTTTATGTTTATATTTTCAGTAATAGGGTAAGTACCACAGTCGTGGATAGACTTCAGTATGTTTGTTATTATTGGCGCTCAAAATAATTATTTTGTTGCTTCACGATACAACGTTTGTTTCTATGTCATAGGTTCGATGTAAGTCTACCATTTCTGATATAATTATTTCTTAGATTTTCACATGTGTTTCGTGGCCTACGGTTTTCCCGCTATTTTGATTATCCCCGGGAACTATACTTTTTCCGGGATAAAAAGTAGCCTTTTTTTTTTTTTTAGCATCAGGGTATAAGCTATTTTCATTCCACATTTAATGCAAGTGAATGAGTAACAAACATACAAACGACAAAGAAAATTTTGCATTTATAATATTAGTGTGATAAAGCCTTTTAGATGTGATATTCAAACATCTGAAATGGTTGTTAAATCTCTGTTCCGTGATAACCCTAGGTGCGAGCAGTAGCCGTACGATAACCACGTATTGGCTAGTAGGCAGGTAAATTTAATCCATGACGGGTTTGAACTTCGGCAAAACATCTGTGTCCGTTCCTGGTTTCACTAGGACACTATGGCTCAATCCATGTTATTATTAACAGATGGCAGGCCGGTTGGCGCAGTTGGTAGCACTCTGCCTTCTGAGCCGCTGGTCCCGGGTTCGATTCCCGGACAGGTCAAACATTTGTGTGTATGAACATGTCTGTTTGACCTGTGTCCGGGTGTGTATATGTATATAAGTATATATATCAGTCGTCAGGTTACCATAGTACAGGCTCTGCCTAATTTGGGACCTGAAGACCTTGTGTGAATTGAAAAATAAAATATAAATAAATAAATTAAGTGGGTTTGATCGGCAAATCTTTGAGGTAAAATTTGGCGAATGTAAACCAATTCTGGTAATAACGAGATACAATCGAATATAAAAATATAACCTAATTTAATAAACAGGTCTACTCGAAATAATTATCTTTAATACTATATGCGTGCTTGTCAATCGACACACTTTACTGAAGCTTTTCCTTTAATTAATATGTTTGCGACAGTCTAAAGTTAAACCAGTCGTATGGTAGAGATAAATATAATAAATGTACTTTATTCTATAAGTAGTTGGCATAACCCGACCGTACCTAACAGTTTCCACCTGGCCAATGAAGACTTGAGAAATATTTAAATGGCTGGAACTAACGACTTCCTCTAGACAGCTGAGAGGTGACGTGTAAGCCGCTCGATCAATGCACGCCCAAGTGCCTGCGCACAATGCGGGTTATATTCAATTCAATGGCACTAGCGTACGAGAAATTGCTACTGGATGATATTTATGTGACATTATAATTATGTAAAATTATTACAGCTGTAATCCACGAACCGACGCCGATTCCACACGTGGAATTTTATAGTGGAAAAAAAAAAATATAATTCGTAGATTACAATCATGCCATTATAATGGTGGACAGACGGGTGGTCGAGGTGGACAGACGTCCTGACTAAGATTACAGAAAAAAGGCTGGATGCGGGGCGCTTCAGAGGCTTCAGAGGCGAGATCAATAGGGATTTAAATGATAATATAATTATCATCTAATTTGATATTTTTTAATTGACTGGCCGGTTGGCGCAATTGGTAGCACTCTGCCTTCTGAGCCGCTGGTCCCGGGTTCGATTCCCGGACAGGTCAAACATTTGTGTGTATGAACATGTCTGTTTGACCTGTGTCTGGGTGTGTATATGTATATAAGTGTATATATAAGTATGTATTTAAGTATATATATCAGTCATCAGGTTACCATAGTACAGGCTCTGCCTAGTTTGGGACCTGAAGACCTTGTGTGAATGTTGTCCAATATTACAAAAAAAAAAATTGCTGAGATGCAGAAGAAATTTCTTATAGTACTTACCCAATTACACTAAAATCTATATATATTATTATATTTAAATTTGCCCTATGTATGTGTCTTCGATGTTAAGAAATTAGTAAGTACAGATTATCTTTGCTTTACCATTATCGTTACAGATTTTCGTTTGTGATAATTAAGCGGTTAACTACAAGTACAATGATTAAGAACAGGGTTTATTTATCCGTTTATCCTAGCCGGTAATGGTCCGAATAGGTACTTTATTCACAAAATATCTTGTTCTCGTAAGTAATTACGTCAAATAAAGCTGGAATGAAATCCTTTCCCGGAATAAAAAGCGTTTAAATAATATCTCCGAGGGAGAGATTTGCTTCCAGAGTGACTTTTATACAAATCTTATTAAACTGCAAGCATTTTTTTTACATATTATAAGTTTGCGTTTGACAACTGTCTCACCTGATGACACCTGACGGTTACGACTATCTGTATACATCCCTCCGCAACGTAATTCATAGTTTGTAGCTCATAGTATTGATTCGTGAATCATAGATAGAAGCAATACTCGGACTGGCTCCTGTCATCCTGTCCTGTCATCACCAGGTTTCGTTGTAGTTCCGGATCCCCCGTATTATATCGATGTGTGTATCTACTTTGTTCTCTGTTTTCATTTTCCATTGCCACTTATGCGAACGTTTTGTAACAAAGGTAGTCGAGTGGGAAATCATTTCGCTAGGTGTGTGGACCCTTCGTGTTTCTACCTTATTTGTTACGTAAAAGGTAGGCTAAATACGGACTTTGGTTACGACGACGTACCCACGAGCTGCGTCGCGACACCGTACTCTACTGCGGGATTACGTCGATATGATGAGTAAATAAACATACTAGCTGTGCCCCGCGGTTTTACCTGCGTGGTGATGATTGATGACGATGATGATGAAAAGTAGTATATGTGTTATTCGGTGTCCTAAAGTATCTACATACCAAATTTCATTCAAAATCCGTCCAGCCGTTTGAGCGTGATTGAGTAACAAACATCCATCCATCCATCCAAACTTTCAGATATTAGTGGGATTTACATGCATACATATTGTAATACATCAGGTAAAATGTAGCTTCTGTTAGCAGACATTTGTAAATATTTTTTTGTTTTTGGTTAATGCAATGTATTAATATAATATATTAATTACAAATTCGATTTGTTCTTATTCGTTCTACCCACATTCTTAGTGTGGAACTAAACTTTCACTAATTTCTTTATATAATTGGTTAGTTTTCGTTATTTCAATTAATGTCTAGTTGACAAGAAAACAAAAAAAAAATACGGAAATGTTTTATACAAGTATGTAGATCTGCATGCGTGGAAATAAACTATCAATAGTACAATGGTAATTTTAGATAACGTATTTACACATATTATTAAGTTCACGGAATCGCAGAGGTTAATGTAGAAAAAATAGCATTAGATACTTTAATTTTGCACAAAAACCGATGCTTTTTAAGACACCTTGTTTAAAAACTGTTTATATATGTTTGTCAGTTTTTAGCTGTTTAAAACTGACCAGAAACTTCGACAGTTACAACTCAACCATGCCATCTAGGAGACGACTTGTTAACATATTCATAAAGTTATACGTGGAAAACATAGATGTCGCCGGTGTGTTGTCGTTGCTCAGTTTTTAACAAATTATAATGCACTTGTTTACCAGCGCACTAATAAATCGTTCGATTAATTTATTTAGGCGCACTGTATTAATTACAAAACATATTAAGGTGCATAAGATCGTGCCTATGCACCTGTATGTAAAGTAAAAGTAACCTTATATTAATCTATTATGGTATATTTTGTTTACTTATATGAGCAATATAATATGAAATGCAATGTACGGATAATTTATGTCGCCCTTTACGGGGAGGGCTGCGGGCACACAGAATATTAGAGCGGGCGTAGTCGCTTTCAGTCTACTGACTACCGCTGTGTCGTAGTCGGTGATAAAACGTGTATAATAATGTGCGGCCTCCCTATCCATTACTAGAAGTTCTCGATTATATTTTTAAAAGATGTGTGTCTCATAATCTAGTACCTATGTACCGTGTATATGTATTGTATGTATCTTACATATATTTGCTTTGTACACATTTTGTATTCAGTTTTGGGCAGAGCTTAAATCCCACAGGTGGAAGGTTGAAGGAAGTGTGGAGTTCAGTGATCAACATAAGAAAAAAACATGAAGCATCCTATATACATTTATTATAACATATTTTACTATATTATTGTCCCTAGTTCCAAGTTTTTTGTGATCAATAAAACAATTAAATAGTTTTGACTATAAAAAGATTGAGAAAGTAATGCTAAGATGGTTTGGTCATGTACACAGAGCGAATAGGTTATATGTGAAGTAATTAATGGAAGTAAGTGAAGTAACAGAAAGCCCCTGCCGAACGTCAAAAAGACAGTTGTCAAATGCAAGCTTATAATAAATATTTAAAAAAAATCTCGCACCAGTTTGCGGTCGTTCTAAAAAAGGGTGAGGTCTAATAGTAGATACATTTGACCGATGCCAATGATTGAATAAACGAGAAGTGAGGGAGGTTGTACCGAAAGAGGTGTGTCGCAATTTGCCAAAACATTCCGCTTCAAAATGATAATTTCCTAATTATTCACTAATTAATTTATCTGTTGTGTTTTGGTATTTATGCCCAGTAGAAATCTCAGCTATAAAACAGTTTCTTATGAAAAACGTTGCGCCTTAAGGTATTTGTTTATTTAATTTTATCGATTGTTTCAAAATAATATAATTTGTATGGTACAAATTATTACCTTCTGTTATCGATGTCATCGTTTTCAGTACACCAATACTATTTAGGTTTTTATTTGATTCGAGAATCAGCAGTAGTTCCTTTTCATGTGTGATGGAGGTCGCCACGGAATACGGGACAAGGCATTAAAATGCAGCGCGCGTGTGCTCTGCCCCCTGTTCGCTTCCTTGCGGGGACCCGACATAGTCCGTTCACAATGGCAGCACGCTGGATCCAATACTTGTCCGAATCGAAATAGGCGATATGAACACTGAGACACAGCTGGGTGTCAAGTCTACTAATTCAAAGTTCATATTAAATCTGCTGCGAGGCCGAGCCGATACCAATAAGAACGTCAAAAATCCGTAGTCTGCTAAGTCATGGCAGCCTGAGTCTATGTTGAATCTATGCTCGGCCTATGTCTATTTAGTAGGGAATTTATATTTAATGTACTAACAGACTACGGAAATAACGCGCTGTGTCGTTGAATCTAGAATTGAATCAAGATTGATTAAATATGGACGAATTAAAAATAGCTGTCAAATTCAACAATTGTGAGCCGATCATATTGCCATATTGAATAGTACACTTAGGCCCCTGATACTTCCTAAAGTGTATCTTGCGATATTTTCTTTCGAAAAAGACATATTTACATACTAGATGAGTTGGAAACTTTAAAATTTTATGCATCATAATAATTCGCAATGCATTTTTTGATATACATACTTAGTAATTACATATCTACAAGTGAAATTATACTAATAATATAGTTAATCACAGTCTATTAAACCGCTACCAATGGGCAAAGCTAAAAATAAACAAATCCTAGACAACGTCATCACTTAACATCAGGTGAGACAGTTGTCAAACGCAAACTTATAATAGTAAAAAAAAAAAAAAAGCTCCCAAAATGCTGGCAGCATTGCCACATTGAATAGCAATACGATAAAAACGTCACATAAATAACTATGTATGTAGTTACTCATTATCAAAAATCTAAAAATAATGTATTTTGTGTTAATATTCTTTTAAACATGATATGTAGGTACGTAAGTAGATTTTTTCTATACCTTAATGTTTGATAGAAACGTCACTTGATAGTCAATAACGCTGTGTTCTAATTTAAAACAGCGCTAGACCTGGATTATAGACGGGGTCATTCAAAGTTTGAATACGTGTGCATCGATGAGTCATTCTTTAACATGATCATGTGAAGCGGGCACCTAAAAGTACCAGGCGACCATATAAACAAAATACATACATCAAGCTAAAGTGGCAATAGTAAGATTACTCAACCATTCGGCGAAACTTGCCATCGTTTGTAAAGAGAAAAGACGATTGGGTTGAATTCTAACACAATGTCCACACCGTCTCTAAGTTTCGAATGTTTCGGGTCTTGTTGGTGGTCTGCGGTCGGCACGGCAAGGCTCTCGTGGGCGGTGGAAATTGTATAAACTCAGATCAAATTGAGTCATAATGATAGTACCGCTCTCTGGGAACGCTTTGGTTGGAATGGAAGTGACGAAATAGATGCGAGGCTGATAAAGAACTATATAATGGAATGATTATTATTTTATATTATGCAGGCTTTATATTATTATTTCCAAAAGTTTAATTTTATGAGTCCGGTACATTCGATTCCTGGATTCATAGTTTTTTTCTTCGTTCACTTTTACATTTACACTTTCTTCACTAGCTCTCAATATATAATAAGATAAAGTTTTGGTTTCAATATCAATATAATAATAGTAATAAAAAAATAGATTACAAAATTATTGTATTAAGTAAACTATTCGTAGTAAGTAACTTTGTTTAACCTATATCGTATAACTATTACTAAGTTTATATATTGCACGGTGTGTTTACCTGTAATTCGATTATGCATTTAGCGTAATACTTTAGACATCGATAACTGTTATTATGATGTAATAATTGTTGGTAGAAGAATAAATAAATAAATAAATAAATTCACAATTTCTTTATGTCTAGTGTTATGCCACTATAAATAACATGATACTGGGAAAACTATTGTGTTTATAGACTCGCGTTACTATCGCCGAATTAAACCATTAATTGGACTGATTTTGATGTTTATTACTGAGCATTCAAACTATCGTCGACAGTAAATTTCCCCAAAATGTACTATCTAAGAGTACATAAACGCGCAAGTAGTGAACCGAATCAATCTGTATACTAAATTACGATATAAATTATGAAATCGAATCAAACTTGAACTGTCCAGTAACAATAACGACGCCGAAATACAACAAGGAAACAAAGCAGTCAGTCGGTGATATATCTTCTTAGCCGGCAGCAATCTGATAATAAAAGTGGAACCACCGGAATCAAAACATAAACAAACACGTATATACTTATTCACTTGTACACATCTCTTTGTTCAATCTCTCTAAACTTCAATATGTAAGGCGATTCCAATTCATAAGAACGCCGACCCTATCGCCCCCTGTACTCTCAGTCTTCGCAAAATCGTCTTAACTACCAGTTTATAGCACAATCAATATAATACTCTATTGTTTCACGAAAGAAGCTACCTTTCCAGCGTTCACGTCGCCCTCCAGCGGTTAAAATGGTTGTAAGGCCGTTATGATTTCGACGGAAATTCAACTTTATAGAATTGTCGTGAGGCTTTCCTTCAGATTAAACCAATGGTCGGTTGTTGCGGAGTATTCCCCAGTTAATACCGGATGAAATAATGGCATCTGAAAGCTGAAGGCGAGGCGTCGCTTTTCTACTTCCCAGTCGACAGCAACTTTTTTTTCCTCGCTCCAGTTTGTCGTTGCCCTGCTCTGTTTTAGGTGATTTTTTGGTGGCTTAAGCGTTTTCATTTTGCAAAGCCCTTTTTGACTTTTAAACGGAGTTCCCCAAACATTCATAAGCTAGGGAGTAATGAATAAACTACAAGACTAATCGTTTTTATTGCTTCTTGACACCTGCCGTTCCTTTATACTTTGGACTATTTATGAGGAAATATTTTTTTTATTTCCCTCCTTAAATTCATTTCCCGTTCATTTCAGCCTGTAGAACTTTCACGGCTGGTCACGTGTCTTTCCATGTATTTGTGAAAGTGCCTTTGACCCGTGTTTTGATGTATGTATACTACGCTGCACTTGTAGGTCTCTGCTGTTACGTGGCAAGTGAAGAGTAGAGACGTGTGACCTTCATGCTTCAACTGGTCAATGGTGATGACTTGATGGACTATGATGATATTCTGACCACTGTTTCTGATTAGATCTTAAACTGGGGAACATTAATGTCATCTTGGCTCGTTGTGTGACTGAACTATGGTATGAGGCCCATAGTGAAAGACCAGCGTTAAATTCATTTTCGAGTCTCATCATAATTTGTATACACTCCGACATAATGAAATAAATGAGCGTGTACATACATTGTTCACTGATTGTTCTTATGATTTATATCAATCAACTCTTGGTTCTAAGACTCGTAAAAGAACTCATGGTACATTTCATAAGTATTTTCCTCAAAATAACTGCGCGGCAGCAGAAAACATGAAAGTTCATAAATGTTATTTTTTTTAATTTGATCGTGTGATACACTTGTTTCTCACGATAACCCCAATTTACTAAGTCTAAAGATGTTGTTGTATTATATTTCTCTACTTAAAAACATCAACGCACCAGTAAAAGTGTATAAATTGACCTCGTTCTATCCCCTTCCAAAGTCCGGATGAGGGGCGCAACGCAAGGTGAATTCTGCACGCGTAACACAATAAAAATACTAACCGATTGAATGTGCATTGGTAGTATTTGGTAGCGTACAAATAATTAACTTCTTAACTTGTTCGTATTCGCTGGCCATTTTAATAATTGGAAGGGAGCTGCGAAAACCCGACTGATTTTAGTGGTTCGCTAGTCTGTTCTATTGGCTCGACGACGAAGGCTATCTCACTTGACAGCGTTCACACCGAGGTCAGTGCCAATGTGGCAAAGTTAGATATGCATATGAATTAAACACAGAATGCGATAGAAGCGCTCCGTTTATAATTTTCAGTGTATTGTTAATTTTAGGGTAGTGATTTCGCTATGCTTATGCGAAACTGAACATCCCTCTGTTTATGCTGACCGACAGCGATAATGTAGATCATTAACAATTTAAAGATATGTTTCTACGCATTTTTGTTTATGGTCGTCCGGAAGACGGTGATTGCATTGTGTTAGCTTGGTGAACATAATAATTACGGAGCAAAATGATGTCACACAATTCGGCGTACGAGAACGTGCGCTGCCCATAGATTGTAAATACGAGTATTATCTAGCAAAATGTAAGCGTAGTTCCCGATTAATGTGTTTGCATCTTATCATGTAACAAAAAGAGTACTTAACATGAATGTGGATAGATCTAGAGGTAGAGGAAGGCCGAAGAAGGCATGGATGGACTGTGTAAAGAATTATATGGTTATGAAAGGTGTGAGCACTGAGACGACTAATAATAGAAGAGAATGGAAGAGGAAAACATTTTGTGCCGACCCTGCCTAGTGTGGGATAACGACAAGAAGAAGAATAATTATCTTTACAATTACAAATATTTGCATAAACATCTGCCTGTATGATAATTCTAATTTACGTATTTTATGTGTTATTAATAAGGCCAAAACTAATTACTTACCGGATTTCGTCCCAGTTAAGTTCAGGAACGCAGAAGTAATATACCCGTTACAAAACTTCGCCGGTTTGCGGCCGCTTTGACGTAAAATTTTAGTCTTAATTTGATCCGTATTTAGAAATTTGTTCACAATATTAACCTTTATACTACTTCTCGATACTCTAAGTTGGAGTTTTCCACTTGGCCTAGTTTCGCTTTCGTGCCGATGGTGTGTATATATAGTAATTTGTATCGCCATAAAAAAGTATTGGAATATTAAATGTTCTGCTAGCTCCGAAACGATGCATTTAAATATCATCAAGTTGATTGATTAGTTATTTTTTTATAATGCATTCTTAGATTTACCAACTACTACTACGATCATAGCGTATACTGGGCTCACGAGTGGAATTCATCGCATAAATCTAGGGTTTTTCGCATATAACTACATACTTTGGGTCTTCAAGTCACGAGTGACTAGGTGTCCAGGTAGGCTCGATTCGTCGTAGGCGGCAATATCACTTTACATCAGGTGAGATAATGGTAAAACGAATGCCTATTATGTACAAAAGTATTACTACTGATTATTTATATTAAGTGCTATTGCCTACTGCTAAAGCTAAATTGTCACAGCGTTGCGGTATCAGGGATAGGCCTATAATTGAAAGCGTCGGTTGCCCTTGTTTAAAAGGGCTCCTGAATCTTTTGTCCCTGTTCGGAAGTTCGCCCTTGGTGTTTCCCATTGTGGCATATTTCCGAGACTTCGTACAAAACGACTTTCGCAAAAATTGCTTAAAACATCTCATGCAAAAATTATTTCTATGTTATCGTACATTTATTTATTATTGTTTATACAAAAGATATTTTAAGATTTTGATGGATTCTCCACATCATGTGTTCTGAAACACTCGAAAAGTAAGTACTTTATCTATCTCTTTATCCATTATTGTAAATTGCAACTCAATAACAAGGCATGGGAGAGAATACAAAATACCCATTTGACCTTTATCTTTGATCGCTATGTAACAAAACTTTGACGTAATCTATTCGATTAAAAACAATTTACATTCATGAATATTCAAAATGCGTACATATTTTCTTACGGCAATAAACACTTTTGATATTCGAAAGTACGATCAATGTGTAACCAGAAATGCATAACTTCTTGAATATTTGGAATGCTTGCTTGGTTCAGAAATAGGATGGTTGCTGCGTGCATCGCCGCACATATCATCCTACTTGCGTACACTGTCGATGTGTTTAACGCCTATTCTGCTGTGGAAATATTTATATCTAGAAAGAGCGACAGCACATTTCCACTTTGGGCTATTTAGGGATATGGATACATCTCATTAAACTTTCAGAGCTTGGACGATTGAGATGGAGCTTTACTACTGTGCCTTAACATAATGATATTAAAGTTACTCAACACATATTTATAATATGCGCGAATATTACAAATAATCAAATTATAATTTAAAATACATTAGTTATTAAGGCTTTGACATTTGCTAAATAGACCAATTTTAGTTTTAACAACTTATTTTTTATTTGTAAATTCTACATTTCTGATTAACTTCAAAAATATTGCTCGTGTGAACAATTCAACAAGTAAATTCTAATTTAACAAAATTTCATTTCGTTTTCTAATTTATTAGTGAACAATATTATCAAGCGACCATGTTTCAGAGAGAATTCTCGCGCTAACTACAAGTTTAAACTACTAAGCACATTTGGTGCTGGAACGGTTTCTTGCACCAGAAGAAAGGAAATAGAAAGTCTTAGAATGTGATTTGTAATATTTTTTGAGCCCGTCATTTGTAAAGTACATTTTGTTATATTTGGAATCAATCAGGGTTTCACCTGCCCCTTTCTGTAATTTTAAGGACGCATGTCAAACTCTACTTATACCAATTTACTGTTAAGTCTTCTCTACCGATATATAATTGTTTTATTCGACCACAAATATACCCAAAGGCAATCGTTCCTTCCCCTATCCACGAATTCTAATAAGAAGCCGTTACCAATTTGGGTATAATCAAATAAAGATCGATCGTGTATCCACGCTATTCTAACGCCTATGCACATAGTGCATCGAAGAGACGCGCGTCCGAAAGGCTCGCGGTCAGTACACTCGCGATCGTCGGTGCGTCGCGACGTTTCTTACTCGACTCGTAATTACCGTGCGTCGTCGTTGCGACCGCGACTGTACCCACGTGCGTAAAACAAAAACAAATAAACAAGTAGGACATTGGAGGTATTACACTTGTGACTTCGTCGTACTTTACTCGATCGTTTACTTCGAAGACATCAACTGTATGTTTTGATCGGAGGTATATTTTATTTGAGAAGTTATCGTCGTTAATAAATCGTTTTAGAATTACATAATTGTATCTTAGAAGTATGATTACTTAAGACTAGCATGTTAAAGGTTGCACATTCATGAGACGAAATCGATGCAAAGCAAACATGTTGATGTGAGTGAGAATAATCAAACCCCGATTCAACCCCCCTTCATTCGGCGCGAGTAATAATAGCCAAGTGCGTCGGGGGTGGGGAGCGTGCACCCGATCACGTACCCACTGGCGGCGGCGTTGCATACTCTATTCTCGTCAAATACTACCCTAGCACTCATACTACTGGCGGGCTGCGTGCTAATAGGACTTTATCCCGTGATGATAGAGTCCTCGGAATGCGCTCGCCCGGCTCTAGACTTTACGTCGACGACTGTACGTTCTAAGTATCTTCCAATTGTATTTCTGCCGCGGATAAGAGGATGTTGACATTGAGATGTTGTCAATACTATGATATCGCCAGTTTGTGCTGCATCTTTCGCACTTGTAATCGAGTCTATATTTTTTATCTGTTTATCAACTAAAGTTACAAATGTTTCTATATTCCCTTTTAAAATCGATTAATGTTCCGCTCAAAATTCTTAAACCTATGACTTCCCGTTTTCCTACCAATGAATGAAAGAAGCACGCAATTCAATAAACTTACTCGCTGACCGTGACCGAATTTGATTCCGCTGTTAAAATTGGTCATTGCACTTGCACGACACGCTTGCTTCGTTCAATCCCTTCATAACCACGATCGGTCGGGCAACCGACAGCCGAACTAAAACTAGAATCAGTTGACTGAGTATGTGTAAATCTTGCGTTAGAGTTGAAATCACAAGCATTATCGATGTTAATGTCGATTTTAAAATTTTATTTCCATTTTAATTTATGCCATACGTACTAAGCAATAATTGAAATAGGGAGTATAAGAACAGAAATAATTAATTGTGTTAAATATCAAGAAAATTATGTGTTGCAAATAACAATACAATTCTAGAAACATCACTCACGTCTCTATTCTTAATACAAACTGTTTATCGTATGTCTATACTTAACCAAGTATTCCATCCCTATGCGATAAATAGAGGGGAAGCACGAGCTCCTTTGTCACCACCTGTCTGACTGTAATAGCTTTCGGAAGAAACGAAACCAAACGCGCAGTTGTTACGGAACAGACGTTCGGCGCGAGCGCATCTGCCCCTGTCTTCGCGCCAAAACACGACATATGTTTAGTTAAGTTAATGGATTGATACGGTAAAAACCATATACGTCTCTAATGTATCTTATGTGACGTGAAATAAGAAGCTTATAAACTTGAATTATCACAACTTCAATTGTTGGAAAACGTGTACATTGGATAAATAAAACGAAAAGTGATTGTGTTAATACTAAGCAAAATTGTGACGCGAGAAGATTTAAACGCGATTTTGGGAAAGAACATCGATAAGAAAGTGCATAAATGACAAAATGCGGTTATTTAGTGACAAGTGCGCGTGAACAAGTGAAAATGTTGGGAATGGTTACGTCGGATTTCGGTTATCAGAACCGAATGAACGTGCTGCAACAGTTGATAGACTGCGGTGATGTGCTCCTTGGGAAAGAGTTGATTTACGGTATGCTCATTTATTCATTATCTCTATCGCTTTTACAATCAAATCGGTATGTAATAATGTAACTTTCCAAATAATCCACAATCAATGCCTGTGTCGATCAACAGGCGTGCTATCCGTAATTGTAATTGAAAAGTTCCTGCGACACAAACGTAAACCATATTGACAAGAACTACAATCACAACACAGTTTTGACTGGCCGGTTGGCTCAGTTCGTAGCACTCTGCCTTCTGAGCCGCTGGTCCCGGGTTCGATTCCCGGACAGGTCAAACATTTGTGTGTATGAACATGTCTGTTTGACCTGTGTCTGGGTGTGTATATATATATAAGTAAATATATAAGTATATATCAGTCATCAGGTTACCATAGTACAGGCTCTGCCTAGTTTGGGACCTGAGGACCTTGTGTGAATGTTAAAAAAAAAAAAAAAAAGTTTTCCTTGCTATATTACTTCAGTATAAGTTCTAGGGATTTGCATAATTAACCTCAAGTTCCCCATACAGATAAAATCAGATTCATGTATTCATTCAGTTATCTCGTAATCACGAGAAACTATAAAAATCTGAAAGTACTCTCGGCTTAAAAAAGATTTGACGCTCATAGACACTACAGTGCACACCCGCGAAAGCTCATAAAATGTACATTATTTGCATTTCTTTTAACACTTTTTTTAAGCAAATGCTTGTTATCTTCTTGACAAATATTAGTTTATAGTCACCATTTTAAAGACTTCTAAAAATAATGTTTTACTTGCTGTTGCTTAGCAGGATTGTTAAAAAATTAAAATTATCCAAAAAATATAAGTGATATAAAAATACAATGTTGTTTTCATAATTTCGATGTATCAATATAACTAATATTTGTCGATAAAATGATGTCAATGTTATTTAGATTATGAATTACAAATGGTGTGTCTTATTTTATACTTCACTCGTCCAATAACCGATAGCATTATTTATGAATTTATTACTAGAATTTATTAATGTATTTACCAATATTATATTAATGTACCTATGTGAAGTATATATATAATATGTATTATATATTAATTTATATTATATTATACTACTGCTCTACGTAGTTCAGTGTTAGTATGGTCACTGCCACTAAGCGCTAAAACAGCTGAATGATTCTTAGAACGCCGAAAAATTTTTGGAAAACTAAGATGGCACACCTTTTTTTTCCAAAAAATACTAAACAGTTTGTGTAGGATAGCTAAAAAAATGTAGTCCAGTCCATCTATAGGCCAGTGTATTTTTCTTGCTGTTGTGTCATTGTCTCCGAAATATAATTATTTTCATGCTATCCTTTCTAAATTGCGTTTCAAATTCGAACGTTCGTTAATCAATACGTTGAGAATAACGTTACATGTTTTTGTAATGCCTTTGGGTGCCGCACTTCCTTCAAAGAAGTCATAAAATCCTCGAGCTGTAGTTGCCCGTATTCGCTGGACGTCAGACGGCATTATTAATGCAGCGCGTGGTGTCCGAGCGGCGTGCGCACGAGTCGATCCTATCGCGTCATTATTTATTGGCGCATTGTCCCGCGAATTTGACCGTTTTTAATTAGACATTTTTTCAGGCAACATAAGTAAAAAAATTTGATTCGTTTTTTGTCTTTTGACTGGATTCTTTTCCGTCAATTATTATTTATCTAAGACTCTTTCGATTTGACCGTATTTGCATTGTTACATTTTTAAACTAGTATTTTTTCTCCTTACGAGTATTTCGTCAGGTCGTACAACTTTGATAGTTAAATTTAGATCGATTAATTTGAAACATTATCAAAGAGATCAAAGTTAAATATTTTACATCAATAAATTAGAAATCATTCTAGTTGAGTGTGTTATTATGACTTATTTCTCTGTCTGTTTTATCTAAATTCTCAGTATATCGACCGACATTGTATAAATTTAGTAAGAAACAACCGTTTATCTCGACACTTATGACCGCTTTTAAGCGAAATGTCTTCGATAACGTTATCAATTAGGTTGTTTTATTGTCTTGAATATCTGCGGTGATAAATCACGAGTTTTACTGTTTTGAAATTTAATTAAAGCAATGCAATAAATATAGCAAGCTGGCTGCAACGGAGAACAGTTGGTAGGATTGGCATGCGGCTTCTATGCAACCTTTATTCGTTGTTTATTATAAGTGTAAAAGTTTAATTAGAACTTAATAGATACAGGTATTGTCGGCACCGTAGCCTTTTCTTCTGATTACGGCTATTGAACAAATACGTGTAATTGTATGTGTATAGCTGGCATTTATTTTGTAAATAAATGAACCGATTGGCACCTATCACGGCAACGCCGCGAGCGGCCTGGGAAATTTTCCCATCAAAATTGTTCATTTTTAGGTTATTTATTATAATGCAATAACACAAACAGTTAACGACTGTCAGTTATAATACCATAAAAGAAGTGCAGTAAAAACAGTTGGAACTTGCATCTCCTGATTATGCACAGTTGATAAACCATCCCTTCCAATTGTCTCTCACTTGTAAAGTGAAAGAATAAATAAAACAGATGTTTATGACAAGTCAACAAGACGCTTCCGACAAATGGCCTCATAAATAACATCTTTTCAATTGATACAAGACAATCGTCGAAGGCGCAACATAAACAAATAGACGGGCGTTATGTAGGGGTAGGTAAATTCTAATGCGCGATTGTTTGTCCTCAGCGACTCCCATTCCGTAACTAATTAGTAGCAGTAAACAAAGAAATGAGAAAAACACTCTAAAGCAGTAAATCTTTACCCTTTTTGTGCCAGTGTCTTCGATATCTTGGACACATTCTTGCATTCGCCTGCCGAGGTGGTTCTTCAAAAGCGGAAACCCTTTAAGAGGGGTTTTACAAAAAAAGCTTGTTTTCAAGATGTTCAACGTTGAAATATGATACATTGCCTTTATGTTTATACATAACCATTGCATGAAAAATATAGTTTGTTTTATTTTCTTCAATAATGTCAGTTCCAAATTTGGGTACCTATTTTTCTTCTTTATTTAGTAATCCTCGGCTTTTGTGAATGTATAAATATTATTCTCTATTTCTTAACATATGTTCTTTATCAAAAATGCTTGCTATTTCTAACATTATAGAAAATAGCTGCTGCTCGTTTAAACTTGCTCAATAATACTGTATCAAATTTACTTTTTATCAAAATAATATATTTCTTTGAAACAATTCCCCTTCAGTTTGATCGCAGGCACAACAGGCAGGGACATCAGTCCGTCACATTTTTTACTTGATTTTAAATTTGTAATATTTAATATTGTATTATCCAGTTTATAAAAATAGGCATTAAACATATGGATTGATTTTTTAAACTTTATTTTATATATATGATTGTGTAAGGATCTCATGAAAAAGGTTATTCCTTAGCCGATCGAATGAAACAATCTTTACATACACAAACAATAATTTATCTGTGTCTATCAAATCACGTACTTACTGATTGTACTCTGTATATATGATGATAATTAACGATACGGTAAATTGTTATCAACATAGCATTTTACAAGTGATACTCCTGTTTACCTACTTTTTAATATTTATCTTTTTATTAATTTATTAATTGCTTATTATATTAATTTTCTCAGTAAACGCATTGTATATTCATAATAAAGTAATATATCAATATTATAGTTATTGCAAAAATCAGTTCCATCCATTTATATTTATGTAATTTTTTGTAAATATACTATTAAATGAATTGACGTCAATGACAGTTCTTGATCTGGTAAATTTTTTTTAAAGGAATTATATAACTTTACTCTTTTGTTTGTAATGTTTAAAACACAAGTGGATTGTATAACGTATTTGTACAAATGTGATGGCGGCAGCTTGGACTGTGGCTTAGCTACGCGTCGTCGTCAGGTCATTATGCGAGTTCACCGCCAGTATACGTCCGTCATGCGTGTCTTCCCTTTGTATGCGACTGTGGTGGCGATGCATCACCTGACCGATTCCCAGCATTTAGATCCACTCGAGTTCATCTTAACGGTACTTGCTATAAGCTTTCTTTTATTATTCGATGTTAAAACAAACGCCGATCGTAAAATGGGTAATTCTAGATCAAAATCTTTAAAACGTAACATGACCGGTTAGATTCAGACTTTTATTGATTATGTTTAAATCGTCACAAAGATATGTACAGATTACCAAAATATATCTCGGTTGCAGTTGAATTTTCTCTTTAAATATTTAATTTAGTTTTCATTTCGCAGTCGCATCCGTTACGCGAACTGCTTTACATATAGTTAATAATATAGACAACTTTAGGAATGCACTTAAAACATAGTGTGAATTGTATATACATAATAATCACGTCTTTCTCCAATGTGTGTCGACAGAATCTTCATCTTTCCACTTGCAAGGATTCTGACATACTTCAGTCACTTCTTCTCCTTTTGACCGTTTTCATATATGCTTGAATGTCGGGCTACTTTTTCCTGACCTCTCTACAAACATCTTAACATGGCCGAACCATCTCAACATTCCATTATCTATCTTTGTCACTACATCTTCTAATACACCGTAACGTTTTCTTATTGTTCGTTATTTTATCCCCAGATATACTTCTCAGACGACATTTCTATTGCATTAATCATTCTAATACGATTCTTCGCCACACTCAACATTTACTTTATAATTACGTCTGTCTGTCTGTCTTAAGCTGGTCAATGCGACTAGCTCTCTTCTGCATAAAGATAGTCGTACTAGGTATCAAACCCACTAAGCTTGCTCATGCTACCTACATTGTTGATAAATTGTCGTTTTTGTTAGTTAGCTATTATTATACTTGGAGTATACCTGTAATGGCTACATTCTATCTAATCTAATTTATACCTGCAATGCAATCGAGATGCAATCATTTTAGCGGAATACCAAGTATATTTATGATAACATTTGGTTTACTTTTGCATTATTTATGAATTGTGCTTCTTAATAAATAACAGAATTTGCACCCTGTTTTGATACATAAGGCTATTCACAAAGTGGTACGGTATTTATACCGTACAAATATCGGTGAGAGATCACGATGGCTGTCCCACGGAGGTAGTAATGGTATATACGTATGGAATGCATATTAGACGCTTCACTAATGCACATCCATTGCGTCGCCATTGGCCTGTGTTCCCATACACAGGCTGTTAGAATATGGCTCGCTATGACAACTATGTACGGCCGAGTCGTGGTTAAAGGTTTTGTTAATTATTAGCTTTGTGATGATGATTGATCATTGACAACAGAATTAACAGATAATAATTTGTGTAAGCTGTGTAGTGTCTTTTAGATAGAACGCTTGTTAGTATGTCTTTGTTAATAGGTCATCTTTGTCTGCTTTTGTTTTCACATTTGACTATATATTTTCAAAATTCTGGAACTTTTTTGTTAAGGTGTGAGGGTTACCACTCCTTCCCTTCAATGTTTTAAAAATGCACATATAATATATATGTGTGGCACATATCCTTATCAATTAGTTGTTTATAAGGCGGCTGTAGCTAGATAAGATAATCTAGTGCAGACAATCACCCTAAGGGGGTAGTTCGCATCGAGCTGGGCTTACCTACCGTCTCTGTCGTAAGTTTTTTATAGAACGATTTATTTCGCGGTCTTTGATGAAAATCGCGATTGACACAACAAAATTACATATTTAAATATGGATCCTATTGCACAAAAAAAGTAGACCAAAGCTCTGTTGTGTATGTAAGATAAAAAAAATGTTTTTTTTTTTTTTTTAATATTATAAGTTTGCGTTTGACAACTGTCTCACCTGATGTTAAGTGATGACGTTGTCTAGGATTTAGTATTATTATTATTTTCAGACCAAAGCTAGGTCAAGTACGGCCTATCCCATTTTTAAGCACTTTTGCACACTGAACAAAAAATAATGCTTATTTGAATAATTTACATATTACTGCACTTGTTATCCGTGCATGAATAAAATCCTCAAAATCAGAAATAGAACTTAATTAAAGTGCCTATAACATATACCACAAAACATTAATAAACTCATTTTCTTGCAAATTGTATCTGCACGGCACGCGGCTATCCAATCCGAACAGTTTATTACATTGAAATGTCTTCCTACGAATTTATTATGTAGAGTCGTCTTTCCAAGCGTCCGTTTATTTTATTGGCCCTAAACATAGGAAAGTCTCACAAGATTTCAAATGTGGCGTAGTGTGCAAAACTGTAAAGCTTATTACCGCCATATTCTTGCACTACATTGATATTGTGCACACGAGCTTACTAACGTGGGTGGTCATTACGCAACTTAGCGCTTCGCTCGAAGACGTCGCACGGCACAGGAGGGCATGCCTAATGCGTTTATAGCTTCGCTTGGCGTACCCGTGTGAGACAATGTCCGTTAAAGGACCGATTAGGGTTTATTTGGTGCTTTTAACCGACTTCAAAAAAGGAGGAACTTTTTAATTCGGTCGTGGCTTTTTTTTCATTCGCGCCAATGAGCTTGAGTTTCTGGATATCATTTTTATTTGTGGTTTAAATTGTATATTAAATTTTTGTTAATGTTCTATTGCTAACTATTTAGTATAAACAATGTTAAATTTATTATTCGGAATAGATTTGGATTGTGTGAAAAACGTTTGGGTTACGCTAGCGGAGGGGTGCCTATCAGATAGTTTTATAAGTCACGAGCCGCCTAATGTTAAGCATCCGTGGCCTATTAGTAGCCTTTATTTAACAATTTTACATACCTAAAAATATAATATTAAACATAATCGTACAAATTACATGACACCGGTACTGGTTTGAGTGTCTTGCGTTTCCGCAAAGACCTCCCCTAAAGCTTGCCACTCTTTTCGGTTTTGAATTATCCTCCTCCAAGTAACACCAGCGATTTTTCGGATATCGTCTTCCCATCTAATGCGCTGTCTTCCTTTCTTTCTCTTATTATACCTTGGGCACCATTCTGTTATTTCCTTAGCCCATTTCGACTTGTTACTCCGCACCGAATGACCTGCGCACTTCCATTTTTATCTTCCGCGTCGTTAGGTTTATCCGTGGCCTATACATATCTGTAATTACTAAGGGCTCTTAACGATACCTTGGAGATCCTTTAAAATCTCTGTTCTCTCTTCTTGAATAAACCCATATTGCCACTCGGCAACTCCGAAGAGGGAAGCTTTTTTCAAGTCGCGAGTGAATAGGTTTGCGTGTTAAATCCTAACACGTCATCATTTAACATCAGGTGAGATTGTTGTCAAACGCAAACTTATAATAAGTTAAAAAAAAATTGTTTCCATACAGTTACCGTACACAAATACAGTTACAGTTTATGGCAAACGTCATCGGGTGAATTCTAAAATATGTGACTCGTAATAAAAATATTAATTTGTTAACAGTTGATTTGTCATTACAAATTAATTATTTATAGAATTTATTTGAATACAAATCTTAAGGACCCTTGTATACTTTCATACACAAAATATTTCAAAACATGCTAGCTATTTGAATTTTTCGTTCGGTAAAAAAAAAAAACAATTTATTATAAAATGTATTGTGCAGGTAACATAATTTATATATTTTTTCTATTGCATGTGGGGTAAAACTGTCATTGCCAAAAATCGTTTGTTGTAAAGATCGCATGTCAGATGTCACCCTTGAGAGCGTTGACCCCGCAGGAGGCTCGGTCGTCGGTCCGATAGTACAGCCGGCGACTTTCTCAGGGTTGCTGAAGCCATTACCTCTGTCTGGAAGACATTACGCTAAAAATGTTGAAATTTGACGTATTTTTATAAGTTCTAGGTCCGAGTACGAACGAATATATATCGTTCGTATTATTTATTTTCGATCATATTGTCGCTTACCAACAGGTCAACTGATAGGCTCACGGGGCTGATATTTAACTGTTGAAAAATGTGAGCATTTCGATTTGGTTCGTATTCACGCACGTAACCCATAATTTCATTAAAAAAAGGTTTTTTTTAATTTATTTTGGTACAAACTTTTAACTTAGAAAATGTCGGTACCGCTGCCGCCGAATATATCTTAAGAATACTTTGGCTGTTACGTCATTCTGGAAGACATTACGAAGTAGTTGTAGATTAAAGTACAAAAAGTAGTTGAGTTTTTAAAACTTTCCCCTGGATTCTTGAAATATGTTTATTAATATTTTCTTTGAATATATATAATGTAAATATTTGTGTATTTATCATGTTGACATAAACTCCGCAAAGTAACGCCTGAATCTATAATATTCTATAATACGAGTAGTATTCTTCGCGGTGGTTTTGGTCTCGTCAAACAAGAAAATCACCGAAATAAAAAAATATTCGTGAATAAATTCCAAACATAATCTAGATTTTTGGACACGATTGGAATAAGTATAGATATGGTTTTTAAAAGTTACATTTTCAGCAATAGGTTGATAATATTTGAGCCGTTAATTGAGACCATTTTTATCTTTTTATATATCCATTTCCAAGTACGTGTAAGCTTATCCTTTCTGTTTCGTTCAAAATTGTTAAACCATTATATTAAAATGGACGGGACTATGGTTTCCCGCTACTTCAATTATCCCACGGGAACTATAGGTTTTCCAGAATAAAAAGTAGTTTAAGTATGTGTTATTCTGTTCTTCATTCAGAATTTCAAGCAAATCCGTTTAGCCGTTTGAGCGTGAAGGAGTAACAAACATACAAACGACAAACAGAGAAACAAACAAACAAACTTTCGCCTTTATAATAATTAATGTAAAACCGCGTCTCATCAGGAAATTTAACCATATACAGTATATCAACAAATTTAATCCACATGGTTAAATCAGATACCAAGAAAATTTAATGTGTAAATTTATAAAGATAATAAATAATAGACATATTGGTTTAATTCCAAAATGCGCATGCGTGTCGATAGGCACACTTACTTTATAGATTTCTCTACCGATTTTTTATAAACTATCCAATAAAATACCTCGAACCTTTCTAAAAGTACAGAAGCCTAATTTGACAGTCAAACAGATGTATCTCACAAGCCAGGAGCCAAATTACTGCCCCCAGTGGAAGTGTACTGTGAGAAAACTCATGTTTACATAATGCATAATTACGGGCACACACCGCTCGGGTTCAAAGCTCTTATGGGCATTTGAACTCACTCGCTACGTACAAACCGATGGTACTCTCGCATATTGTGTTTGCTTTTTTAGTTTGTGTGTGCCGGCCTTTCTCTCTGAGACATAGAGCTGGGTAACTGGCCCTTAACGACCACCCTAACCAATGCGGGTTGGTCCATAATCTAATGTAATGTCAGAAATTAACTAAACTGCTGCTGGGAAAGACGGTGACCTCCGAAGAATTAAAACGCTCAGTTGCATCCTACCTACCCATGTATCTAACCTTGTTCCTGTTAATCAGTCATGATGTCTTATCCAAGCTCCAAGCTTAGATATAAGTGTGTCAACTATTTTTAATCCATGAGAAGCTTTATATGTACATTTAATTGACTAGGTTTTGGCCACTATCTCTCGTGATGATGCAGTCTGCGATGAATCATGCCACGTGATCTATCGTAGAATGCATCATCGCTTAACATCAGGTGAGATAGCGGCCGAACGCCTGCCTATTGTAAATAAAATAATAAGGGAAATTAGTAATTAGTAGATAGCGTGTAGTGCCTAGTAGATGCTGGTGACATAAAGGCATAGATTGAATCCATACCGAAACATTTCAGGCTGTGCGGTCCACTCCGTAGCTACCTATATCTACTGTGAAATTCAAAAAAATCAGTCAAATCAAATCAGTCAAATCAGTTTATTCAGATAAGTGCACATTCATACATATTTTTATATTATATGGCTAGAGGTTTACACAAAAAATTATGGGTTATCTGTCGCTGAAACAGGCGCAAACGCCTGTGTTTCTGCTTACAGCGTTCTCCTCCTAGATATATAAAAAAATAATCTAGCCTTATGCTATTGATTGTTAATACATTAAACAACTATTATATTAAGTTTAAACTTAAGTGTAAAAGTTCCTCTCGGTGTGTGAAGTGTAAGTGCATGTGTGAGTGTGAGAGGGTGTCGGCTTAGATATATGTTTTTTTGCATCAAAAAAGTTTTGACAGCGTAACTGCGGTTGATATTAGAAAATCGTACATAAATTATTATTATGTTACGTTAAAACCTTCAAGAGTTTTTCAGTCTTTTCATATGTAAGGGATTTCAGCAAAGAGGTTACTTTAAGTTTTACCTCAGTTTTTGTCAAGGGATAAATATTCAGAGTTTTGGAAGCATTGGAAGAATTGGGAGCATTTTGCTTCCAAAAGCTTCGTGCGACAAGGTGCAACCTCAACATAGTATTGGCAGCATTATCGTGCGTCTGGCCTTTCTTTCTTGTACCGTTTTTCTCAATTCTGCTTCTGTCTCGTAAAGAAACCCTCCCTGAGCAGATACGCTAGGTACATAGCTAGACTCTGTTTATGTTCCCTATGTCATTATCTTAAACCACTGTAGTCGATATTGTGTATGAGCTTACGCTTTACAGTGTACACTTACTTACTTATACGATGCATTGTAACGGTATCAGCCAGTATTACTGGATTAATATGTTTATGACTTCATCCTCGCCAACACTCGTGCAGTGGACCTAAGAAGCTTAGTTTCCCTTCGAAAGTACGTGTAATGTTTACACATATCGATGCCTAAGTAAACACAGTGCCTCACTCGAGATGCACTCGGCACTCTCATGCTCTATGTGCCAGTTGGAATCTTTAATTAGAACTAATTTGTAACGTCTGGCTGCGGTTGAGGCGGTCACGATCGATCGATCATTGGTAAACAACGTTTTGTTAGTAACCGAATAAGATTAAGGTGTTATCATTGCTTATAATTGATTATGAATTGTCAATATGATAGAGATCACAATGCACGTCTTTCACGTACCTACGCAGAGCTTCAATTTCTTAATGTTTCTCAATTAAACTTCGCGTTTCGGATTTCGTCTGATTTCTATCAGTTGCTTTTTGCACTTGCTGCAAGCCGGACGCTCTCTCTCAATCGTACTTTTCTTATTTATTATTAATTTATTTTAGAATGAGGGGAAAGTACTTTTTGTCGGCACAATGAAGGGCACAATGTAAATAATTAGACTTTGTTTGTGATATTGTCTAAATGTATTTGCGGAAAGTAGCTATTTTTGAGTTGCTATGGACTCGCCTTATTTATTGTATAACTGCTTAGCTCACTCGTTTACGTTTCTCGTATATTCCTATCTCGCTTACTCTGCTCGATTACAAACTGTTACCGGTATACTTCTATGCCACAATGATAGGTCACGACTAGTTTTTTGTTACCTATAGGAATAATGTATTACAATGTAGGTAACATTGTAATGAATACCTATAGGTAACAAACAAATTATTACTAGAAAAATGATATTTTCATTGTGTAGTATATTTCAGCGCTCATTTACATATAATAGATATAAATTATGCTGTGGTAGTGACAAAAACTGTTTTAGCAATTTAAAATTAACATACATATATTTCATGCTATAAAGCCGAGATATAATCAGTTTAAAAATACAATTTAATGTTGCCAAGATTAAATTGTTAGAAGAGTCCGCTTCTTGTGATTGCACCGTTAGAATAGCATGACATCAAAATTCCACGTATGAAAATTAAGCTTGCTGACATTCAGTTAAACAAGCAGAAGTAACAGGATTTCTTCAAAGTCTATTTGTTGAAATTATATTGCGTGGGAAATAGGTATGAGCTCGTTACAATTCAACAGGTATACAAGAAGTGGAGTTTAAAAAAAGATCACCAAAATAACACCAAATTCAGGCATATAATGATAACATTTAAAAAAAAACTAGTATAGTAAACATAGAGAAATATAAACACTAATGAAAATATCCTCCTATATATAATTTTCTACTTTCTAGAGCAATAGGGATAGTCAGCTTATGCATTTATATTGTAGCGTACGAAACGCTTTTTTTCAAAAGAAAAAAACAAATTTTAGAAATAACAAGAACTGAACACACCTTAAACTTCTTAAACTTCATCTTTATACAGAATCATAATTTAGCGACTGGTTTTTATTGACTAGTTTTTTTTTGTTTATGTATTAGTTTTATTCATTGACATATTAATTATCTTATTTTAATGTATTATTGTATTGACTTATTGATTGTAACCAAATCTATATTGTATAGAGTATCTAATAAGTGTAATTGGCGCAAGCCGTACTAATGAATAAATAAATAAAGAATAAAGAAATAAACTATTTTTAAGAAGCCATAAAATGTTGCTTTATTATATAAAGTAAACTTTTCTATCGTATACATTTTGAAAAGTGTTTGAATTATGTAATATAATTCCTCCATCTATCACCGCTTACTTCGTCGGTGGAACCCAACGCCAATGCACCTTTTTCAAATTGTAGTTTACCTGACTGCGGAGCCAGTTCATTGAAATCGGTGCAGCCGTTTCGGAGATTATCGGGATCAAACAGGTTGCCCAACAAAAAATAACGTTGTTGTTTTAAACGTGTCACATGTTTAATTTAATGTAAAAAGCTTTAACCCAATAAGCAACGAATTATAATTTTTTTTTTTTTTCTCTCGAGTCTACTCTTGACCACGACCAATGCAACTTGGTCGAAACGTCGAGGTAAATAAATTACTAAATGTTTTTCTCGCGATTAAGCCCCGTTTGATTTAATAACAAAAGCAACGAATTGTTTTTTAGTGTATATATACATATACCTTTACGCACGGAGCGTTTGCCTCCATTTTCATAATCCGTCATCAATTATGTTGGTCTCATTTCAGTTCTTGGTGACTATAAAACTTCGCTACGAACGAAACTTTTGAGTCGCTGAATGCATAACTTTCTCACGTCACGTCGCTCACAGGAATTAATTTACTGTTATTTCGTAGAAATGTATGAGAAAGATTTATAAGGCAATTATTACTTTATCTCTGAAATTATATTACCTACAACTTCCGTGTTGACACACGTATATCAAAGACGCACGTGACAGTGTGTTTCAGCGGCTGTATGTGACAGTTTGAAGTCATTCTCTCTCAGTTTAAAAATACCATTTTTAAGATGGGAAGATGACACATATGTCATTGTGCTTTGCATTGCATTGTGCACCGAACCGATGATAGCCTGGTGTTGTGAACATCGACTGTCAACCTGACGGACGTCGTTCCATCCCCGCCATCATACGATTATGACAATAAGAACAGTTTAATAATGACGTCATATCACTAGGACCTGGAACACGAGTAACTACTAAAATATATTATATTTATAAGCTAGTGACACGAGAATTTATTTAAATTACTTCCCTCCTATAATATCCTATAAATCCTATAATATAAGACTAAAAGTACTAAAATCCCGATAAAAATGAGGGGGGGGGGGGGTCTCTGTAATGTAAATAACAGTCGGTACTGGCTTCAATTGTTTTATGTTGTGATACGATTATGCTGCGCTAAGATTGCGGCAATGAGTCGCCCTTCGCTTGTTGACGTCATAAGATGTACTTGTAAATACTTGTTTTTGTTAAACTTTTTATTTCACGGGAAGCAGCCTCTATTAAACACTGTGTGTCGGTGTAGGTAGATAGATATCTGTTTCGGTCCAGCACTAACGATAATACGATATTTCTGCTACGTAACGCCGCTGTCCGTGACCTATCGCCCTGCGAACAAGTCTAGACTCTAGACGACTACGTAATAAATCAACTTGTGGTTATAATTTAATACCTAAATTTTCTTCGATAGCAGGATTTTATAATATATCCTTTTTATTAAATGTTCAGACATTTCAGTCATGGGACGTCGACATAAGCTTTCCCCATTGATCTTCTCAGGGACCGGTTAGTATGGCTATTACATAGCTAGTAAATATTGGCTAGAATCTAGATGCTATACCACATCAGACAAATACAGGATTAGGTGTTGAAGACAATTAACTGTTATTTATCCACGTAACGACGCCCATGACCTATCCCCCTGTCTAGAGTCTAGACCGCGGCGTAAATCAAACAGAACGGTATGTTACTTTGTATCTCTTTACTTTATTAGTCCACTTATTGGTCTATTATGTTGCCATTATAATATTGATAGATTTTATAGTTGGACCCTGTTTTATAAGTACTTTAAGTCTTATAACTAAGCATTTCATTTGGGAAGCACTTGTAGCCACAGAGTTTACCCATGTGATATCAACCGATCGATTGGGCTAAGCAATATACTCCTAATTGTTATACCTGTGATGGGTGACCGCTCGTGGGATAGGAATAAGAAGAATTATAATAGTGTTATATAGAATGAGACTCTTTACTTTGATTTGGAATTTTTATTTATAAAACAAACTATCCAGCGTATTTTTAGATTTTTTAGTATTATCAGTAGCCTTAGACAAAATCACATTCTACAAGTGCTAACGACGAGAGAAAACATAAAAAAAATTGTGATTGACACTTCGAAGCGATAACACGTGATCATCGAGAACGAATTTAAAGCGCTAGCGGTCAAAGAAAGAGAATCGATGCATTTTGTCTAGGCCCATTGTTGTCGCAGAGAGAGAGGAATGTGTAAATTAAAATCAGCATTGCCCAAGTTCTACATTCTAGGCACTGGAATAATAAAGTGCTTGTTTTCAACATTCAGTATCTTTAAAATTCTCTTTCTTCTATTACAGGTCTCGACAATCGGATACCCAACTCCAGGAGCTCTGTCTCGCCGTAAGTATACTGCTACTCTACAATGTCGTCGGGGCTCTGAACATTGTGGCTTTCGGCTTTCGTCGATCAACTTTAATCAAGACGCTCTCAAAACATTAATAAAATAGTTAATACTTCAAAGACTTATAACGCTGCGTTCCTAAGAAGAAGCGGCGATAAACTGAAGCCATTGTTGTTAAATACTTACGTTCTCAAAGCTTTCACTATTGTACACATCCAATTAAATAGGTTACATATTAATAATTATAATTAATTTCGTGAATAGGCATTAGTAGAACATACCGAGAATCATTGCTAAATTTTATCTTAAAGTTTACGTTCTTTATTCAAATATTTTTAAAAGTGATTTGAAATTATTTCTATGATTTTGGTGCTTTTGTTTTGTTTTTAAATATCGAACACAGCTTTTACATTAAGCAAATTTATTCGCCTTTTTAGATGTAAAACTAGATACAGCTATTGTTTTCATTATAATTGGTTTTACATCGAGACACTGAGACAAGTGACGTGTAAGAAGTCCTTGCCATGCTTATGCAAAAATTAAATTATTTTTTTTAAAATAATGCTATTAAAAATGAAGGTATAAGTTGTTGATTCGTGCATCAAGCAAACTGCAAGCCGCATCGTTTGTTAATGAGCATTCAGATTGTGCATATCGAGAACGGCCAAAGCGTGGTTGTATTGCGTAGTTTTGTTTCCAGTGACGTGGTTCCGGTGAAGGAGGTGGGGCTGTCAGAGAGCGATGATGAAGTCGTGGCTGCCACGCATCGGATAGGACCGTGAGTATTTTTCTGTTGACTTTTCATCTTTTGTCTCCTTATTAAACTACCATTAAGCTGACGGTAGGTAATTGTTATTACAAAAAGGTTTTAAATAGATGTGTGGAGAAGTAAATTCAATTTTTAATACTGTCGATTTTAAACCTTTTACCTCGAATATATCACCAGTCAACTCTTCAAGATCTTCACATTCATCGCACGAGAAAACAAAAAAATAATTGCAAGCGTACAGCATTCTGTTGTTATATTTACCATAATGAATTATCTGTGATGGTGACGATGGTGATAAATTAATTATCTCGTTCAAGGCAACTCTCGCCAATCGGTTCCGGAAGTCCAAGCTCAGGCAGTTCTTCCCCATCGGACTCTTCCGACGAGTCGTCGTCCGCGGGAGAGTTTGCGGCGCCCCCTCCGGCGCCGTCAGCAGCTCCCGCACCAGCGCCTTCTGCTCCAGCGCCTTCCGCCCCGGCGCCCGCCCAGCGGCCATCATGGAGTCTGTCGAATTTCGCTCCACCGCCCGTTCAGCCTCTAGATACGCCCTACGACTCTGGCAAGGAGCTCCGACACGCGCTGGCAGATGTCAAGGGCAAGCCTGTAAGTTGATATTGTATATATACAATATATACTCTAACCTTTTATGTGCTTGACAAATAAGGAGACAGATCGTGCACCACACGGAAGCGTCATCGAGACAGATCATGTGTATGTGTATATCTGGAGTATCTAGGCTACTGGGCTTCGCTTAGCGTTCACCCATATAGATAAACTTGTTAAGCTAAATGTGTTCAATATACGAACGAATATAGTCCGTATAGGTCGGTCGCTGTTTAGCTACATAATTTGAAGTAGTAATAAGCTATGTATCACCGTGAGTTTTCCAAATAAATAATATATATACACAGACGTACGCTGCAAAGTGAACGTGTTCGCAATAGAGCAAAAGAAAATATTTCAAAAGAGAAGCAATCCTCTTGTAAAAGTAGAGGGGTAGACCACCTCTAAGCTTTCCTTTTCCTCTTACAACTTACCAGCAGCGTGATGTCAAAGCGCTCGTCGTAGAACTCATAATAGAATCATTTCGTTTTAACAGTCGGTTGTTTCGTTATTTGAAATATGTCACTCGCTCTGTTTAGATACTTATTTGGAAGCATGGGAAATCTACATACTACCAAAATCATCTACGTACTTATATCTGTGTAAATAGATATACATATTCCTAAGCGCATTCAATATTCTTTCTCATCCAGTCAATAAATGATGAGCCGTGTCTTGTTCAAATGGCACCTATAAGACTGTATAGGCTACCCCGTAACCGTATGTAGTTACAAACTCTAATATAATAAATATAGAATCAAGAATCGTGTGAGTTTGTTAAATTCAAGAAGCGTATCAGCATCGGGGATAAAAGCAAACTTCACTATATAATTAAAATCGCTGAACACTGTCTCACAAATAGAGCGATAGTAACTATCTGAAAGCAACTTTTAATAAACAAAAGTCAACCTTGTACCGAATGGGATCAGGTTTCTAATATCATATTATACTAATCATCATATTAATTAGAATTAGTGACAAACTACTCATCGCTTCCGCGTTATATAGGCGCGAGCTACATACAAGTGCAGAATCAAATATATATGTAGTTACATATGATATCTTACTACTATATATCGTGTATTTATATCTCTGGAGAATGTTCATCAGCAATTACAATTGATTAGGCAACAGTTTCAACATCGATATCTCAACTGTTTATAGCTACTCGTGTTTAAACTGTGCATTATCGGTCAGTGGATTTTATATGTAGCTTGTTTAGAAGAAGCCTCGTGTGATTCTGTGTCTCCGGTGTCTAGTTGCAAAGATAAACAGTTCCCCGTACATGGGGGGCTATGTCAGCGGTTTGATGATGCCTTAGCAGTCGTGTTGACTAGACTATGTTGCAGTGTAGAGCTTTGCACTTGTGCCTTTGTTTTGAAATAATTAAATTGAAATCTGCTTTGGCTTGTTCCATTAACATTTGCGTGGATGCCTGATATGGTTATTTAAAGGAATTTTAACGTTAAACTTTTGCATATACGCATTTCGTGATGAAGTCTTAAAGTTAAATTTAAAAGTTATCGTGTTTGGTGGACGTTTCTCTTCAAAGGATACTTAATGTTTGTTTATGTGTGTGTGTTAATACACTAAATCTTAAACTTCATTCATATTAAATGGAAAATATTCTGAATGAATTATACAAAGTCCTGTTCTGCATAATGAACGCACGCGAAGATGACGTCAACCAGAAATGGATCAAGCTCGCCTTATTCAAGTCCAACTTGAGGACTGGCCTCACGGATTTCGAGGACAGTCTGAGGTGTCATGTGCCCCAACAAGATAGAAAGAAAGTTCTGGAAGAGTTTTACAGATTGAAAGATGGGATGTGGCAAGCTATTGGAGCGTTGCATGGGACATTGGCCTCTAGGACCTCTGTCGTGATCGAGGTTAGAAGAATTCCAATTCAGTTGTAAAGTCAAACGAAACTTTTATTTTAGCTATAGTTCAAAGAAAATAAAACACATATTATGAATAAGACTGTGAGAAGAACACTTTATTGGAGACATAACTATTGCAATATCCATAGATTTGCTCTCCTTTACTGTATTCTAAAACCTGCGTTATATTTTTTCCAGCAGAGTCCAATATCGGAGCTGTCGGATTCCGAAACATCGTCCCCATCGCCTGCTTCTGTCCGACGGCGGTCGCACGCCAACAGAACTTCCACAGCATCCAGCGATGATGACACGCCTTCACATCACACGGTGAGTGCATTTAGCAAGAGTAGTTATGTTCGTAACGGACGGAACGACTACAAAATGTTTGGAAATCGTCCAAAATTTAGATGTTTTAATACATTTATTAATGTATTTTGGGCATAACTCCGTCGTTTGTTAACCGATTTGAAAACATCTTTTGTTCATTCCATTGGATGGGTATACTTCCGGATTGGTTCCATTCAAATTTATCAAAATCGTTAAATTCAGTATTTAATTTCTTGTTGCAAATGTTCTACTTTCAAGTAGGCCCCTACTTGAAAGAACATTTGCAACTTGTTTTTATAGTTTTATACTATGTAATCTTGTACATTATAATTTTATATTAATTTATATGTTTAGTTGTTAACTACATTCGTAGGAAACGGGAAATTTGTATTTCCTTCCTACTATCTCACTTGGACAGTGACGATGCGGTCAAATGCGAAATCATGTTAGACCTAGAATGTTGACCGAGACAGGTGCCTGAACGCACTGTGTGTTTATTGTCAATTTTTCATACTTAAAGGTGATAGCTGGCCTCTGGGAAGTGTCCTACGATTGTACAGTATTCATATAGGTATGTTTTATCAATGTACAGTCGTCCCCCCGCGTACCGATGTCGTCAGCCCCGACGCCGGTGCAGAAGCGAGGGCGGCCCCCGAACCCTCGCGGTGAGGCCCGCGCGGAGCGGGGCCCCGCCAAGAAGCGGCGCGGGCGCCCGCGCAAGTCCCGCCCGCCCTCACCGCCGCCTCCCGCGCCGCCCGCCCCACAAGCCCCGCCCGCGCCCGCCCCTGCGCCCGACTCGGAGCCGGAGCCCGAGCCGCACCATCACCACTCGCTGCAGGACACCAAGACGCATATATTTCGGAAGGTCAGTAGTGTATCGATAACAGATGTAGCTAGAGCTAGTTTTTCGATCCAAAGCCAATCAACATTGCTTTTTTGTTACAATTCATGGTTAAATAATGAGTTTCTGATAATTGCATTTTTGTTTCACAGTCAGACAATCCAGTGATACAAAATTATTCTATATACAACTGACAAAAAAATGTAAGCTTTTATTAGAAATTCAATTAATACAATGAGTTTTAACTATTGATTACCTTATCTTCATATGGATCAAAGAACTGAGCCTAAATTAGATATTATTTTACCATCTCCCGCTAAGTGTATTGACGCTAAGTAAATTAAATAATTTATATACATTTGTAAATTGAAGTTTCTTTTTTACATTTGAAACGTAATACAAGTGAGTCTAGCGTAGTTGTTGAGTGTATATTAAATTTGCCTTTTCGACAAAACATACTGGTACTGAGGAATTTATCGTAATCGATTTAAATATATTATTTTATTTAGTTTCAGCGGGTCTAGTTCTAGTTCATTTATTTAGATTGTGGCCCTAGGTTACAAGATCTTCAAGGGGTACATATTGTTAGGTTTGTTATCACTAAGCCCCGCTTTGGAAGCGTACAAGGTAGTAACGTTTTATTAAAAAAAAAAAGTATGGCCCAATTAAATAAAATTGTATTTTCTATAACGTTTTTATATCATCACAAAAATAAAGTTTAGTTCCATGCTTGATTTGTCTTGTCGAAAAACGTTAGAGTTGCTTTGTGAACGAAATCAATACTGTCGTAACGATAAAACCACTACGCCGATGTTTCCACGTCTTAATTACTACTAATTTCTGTATTCATTCATCTACCAATATTATGAAGAGGTAAAGGTAATAAACGCACAAAGCGTTCGTGAGATTGTAAGTGGTAATCTGGATGTACCTACTGAACCGATTTTGAAAGTTGTTTTACGCCAAAGGATATATGAAAAACGTAAACTTTTTTAATCACAAGTAAAAATGTTGGCCATGCCCATGCCATGCCATGCCATGTCGGTCAACTTAGTAGTAAATATATAAAAATCAAAAACGTCATTATTTATATAATATCAGTAAAAAAGTCATAATTTTATAACAATATACGTTGTTCGGTTTTAGGTGTTCACCCCGAAGAAAGGTGACGAAGGCGGTGGTAAAGGCGGCAAAGGGGGCAAAGGAAAGGGTGGGAAGGGTAAGGGGCAGGTGACGATCATCGAAGTGGAGCGTCCGGAATCTGGCGCAGCGGAAGAAGCCGCGCGGAGGTTGAGGCACGAAGAGGCACTGGCGAGGCTCTCCCCTCCGCCTACGACCGGGTCGTCAGTCGCACGGAGACGCGACCCGGACCAGCGCGCGGAGCATCGCCGTTCAGACGACCGACACGACCGGTCGCACCATCGCCCCGACCGCCACGAACGACGCCTCACCGACCGATCCTCCACCGACCGCTCCCTCTCGGACCGCTCCCTCTCGGACCGCTCGCTCTCCGACCGCTTGTCGGGCGGAGTTTCGTCAGATCGACGTTCAACAGAACGGCTGTCTTCCGACAAGTCAACCCTCGACCGCTCCGCCGAGAAACCAACCCACGAACGAACCTCACACGATCGTTCGAATGAAAAGCTGCAAGAACGACTCGAAGCTAAGACGAGCACGAGTCGGATATCGGAGAGTAAACTGTCACTCGATCACAATAACATGTCTATAGACAGATTGACAGACGGCAAGATGACGATAGATCGATTGACGGACACCAAATTGCCTATAGATCGATATACGGATAGTAAAATATCTAATGATCGGTCGACAGATAATAAACTACCTGTTGATCGTATAACGGATAGCAAAATGTCAATAGATCGTTTTACGGACATTAAACCGCCCATCGATCGACTCACAGAAGGAAAAACGTCGTTGGAACGGGTGCCAGATAAGATGAAGAACCGTCTCAATGATAGCAAAATGTCGATAATCGATAGTAAGATGTCTATTGAACGTCTGACGGACAACAAACATTCGATCGACCGATTGACAGAACACAAGATACCGCTCGAACGGTTATCGGACAGTAAAATGGCAATCGATCGAATAGCAGAAAGTAAAATTATCGACAGGCTATCGGATAGTAAAATGTCCATCGATCGGTTAGCGGAGAGTAAAATGTCGATCGATCGGTTATCGGAGAGTAAAATGTCGATTGATCGATTATCGGAGAGTAAAATGTCTATAGATCGGTTGACCGATAATAAAATGGGTATAGATCGGTTGACCGATAATAAAATGGGTATCGATCGGCTAACCGACAGCAAGATGGGGTTGGAGCGAATGTCAGAAGGCAAGTTAGGGAAGGAGCGAGTGTCTGATGGCAAGTTAGGCATGGACCGAATATCTGAAGGCAAAATGTCGCTAGAGCCGTTGGGGCTGGACCGGCTAGTTGACAGTAAACTTCCATTGGTAGACCGATACGTGCGGGCAGAGGCTGATGTGGGTTCTGGCATCAAAACGGAACGGGGGTCTGAAAGACTTGAAGAGGCCAGTTCTTTAGGTGAGTCTATTTTTTATTCGTTCTGTCTACCGTACTCGTCTACTGTATAATTAGATTTATACCTCCCGAGATAAACGTTTTCTTCAAGGCAGTTTAAAGTTTAAATTTATAAGAAAGTTTCAAGCAATCGTACATTATTATAAAGCGAATATAATCTTTGAAAAGCAGTTTCTAGGATTTCAGTTTGGAATAATATAACGGTTACAATTGATTTTACGAGAGATAAAAGCTAAGTGACAACCTCGTATGTAATGTACGGTTAATTATAGCTGATGCACATATGTGTTGTTTCAATGTTATTATAATTTAGTCTGGTAATATTGTCTAAACCTTAATATTATCAGAGAAATGGTGTAATTTATTAACACAATAAATAGTGGACCAAATTGACAACCTTGTGGTAACCCAGATGGCACATCTCTGAGTTTTTAAAAAACTCATAACATTAGCAATTGAACTTTATTTAGTACTAATATAACACCACCTTAATTATAAACCATATATGCATCTTCATGGCCAAGCTTACAAATAAGCAGGTTGTGAATACACCAATGCCAAAAGCTCTTAAAATCAGAAAAAAGAGTGATTTTCTAATTTATCTTCTATTTCTTAGAGTATTAAAGACTAAGATCTACATTCGTATTTAATCGTTTTAGTAAGAATGCATTCTAGTAACGTATCTAAGATATGAAAGCATATTTTTTGAATCCATGATCATACAAATTACTATACTCTGACAGGAATGATGCTTTGTATATCTTTAAAAAAATGTATTTTTGCTCGAAAAAACCTTTGGTAAGATAGTCACGTCAAATATGAACGGGTGTAAATAACTAATAGTTATTTCGTCTAGCCGCGGAGTTATATCATCGTATCGTGTCATATACGCCGGACCGATTCGATAAGAGAGGCCATACGTGCCTCTCAGGACAGAGTACCCGCGATACCGCTAACTGCCAGAAATGAGAGAAGAGTTCGTGTTATACATGGTGTGTGTGCGTTGGCTACAGTGATGGGGCGGCGCAAGTCCCGCGTCCTGGTGCGCGTGCCCCTGTCCCGGCTGCGCGCCGACACGCTGCGCGCCGTGCAGCGCCCGCGCCGCGCGCCGCAGCCGCCCGGCGCCTCGGCTCCTGCAGACCAGGTGCCTACAGCCTACCTCGCACTGTATCTGCCCAATCTGCATCCTCTCCCCTCCCTGCTTCTGGCTGAGCGATACCCAGATGTAGCTTCGCTAAATGAATAGGTTTAGTATTTAAAAAATAGATTTGCCTCAACTCTAATTTACAACAATAGTTGCTATCGACCCACTAATTGCTCCTGCGCAGCTACTGGCAGACGACTTCAGAAATACAAACTTAAAGGTTGCCTTCTTTTTTCATTGGACATTTTCGTGAGTTTTACTCACTTTTATTATTGTACATGCATTACGGTGCAATAATATTTTGACAGTTTCTAATTGTCATCATCAACATTTCAGCTATAAGACTTCCAGTGCTGGAAATATACGACCCAATGATTTCCACAAGGACCGGATGGAAGCGGCCCACATCTATCGTTACCCTGGCCTATCCCTTTCGATGACATCCGATGGTCATCAATTCTTCGGTTTTATGCTGAACTTCATCGCTATTGTGATATAGCGATGAAGATATATATATATTGTGCTTCAGACCATAGTATATGTTGTCTGTACATGCAGTCAACTTCAGAGACAGGCTAACAGCAGTCCCAATGTTATTTGTGACTGATGTATTAGATTAAAAGTACTAAATAAAGAAAGATATTGGATGTTAAATTTTTATTTTAAAAATAGACAACCAATTATAAGTTGAATTGTCTATTTACACGTGTTAATGGCACGATAGAATTAGTAGTGAAGTGAGCATGGTGGTGTGTAATTTCCAGTTGGGGTCAGTAAGCGCGACGAACCACGAGCGGACGGGCGGCGCGGGACAGACCCCCATCTACTACTCCTACTTCGAACGGCTCCCGGCCGATGCGCTCTCCGATGAGGAACGGGACCACAGGTCTGTACATAACCTAGTGGCCACATACCTATAAACATGGTGGAATTATTCTGGGCCTTGTTGACATCAAGCCTTACAAATTGAGAATGTTCTTACCTTACATCCTCTGAATTACTATTGTATTGCTTATGAATTGCAAAACCTTAATTAATAAGAGAATTGGCACCCAGAAGCATTATCAACATGTCATCATCAGTAATTTCAGCTATATAAAATCCTCAACACAAACATCTCAAAAGGATGTTTGAGTATTTTGACATCTTTTATGGATTCAATATTTTCCATTATTGTGGCGGAAAATTTCGATGGAGGAGATTTACTTTATGAATGTATGAAACACGGGAATTACTCACGTAATAAGTCAGAGGGTTCCGACTATAGTTAACCTTTTTTTTGGAGATTCACTTGTTTGTTTTATTTTTTTGTTTTATTATTCAAAAAGACTGTTTCTTCTGGTTTTATTGTATGATGATAGATTGTTACCAGTTAAGTATCCGTGTAAGTAACTGTAAGATTTTAGGATAGTCGAACCAATGTCCAAAGTGACAAATCTTTACTTTTTTATTTCTTACCGCAATTTTTCAATTAATTTTCTACTACATCTGAATTACCCAACATTAGGTACATTACATGCCGTATTGAGTATTAAATGAGTGGTTTAAGTTAAATTTTTTTTTTAATTTAAAATATGATAAAGGTCTTATTTTATTTACGATAAAATTAATTAAACCCTCATTGTAATAAAATAAAACGTAATCGTGGACATTATCGTAACCGTATATAAACTACCTTCAACAGAATAATAACAGAACTTCTATCAACAACTCTTCATTGCATACAAAACATCACAAGTAATGGACAAAATAGTAATAATAATACTAATTATGGTCTATATAACCCTCCAAAAATGTTTTAACAAGAAACTATGTTAGCTTATATACATATTATCTGATTGCAGGTACTACTTGGAAGAAGCGACCCGTCTCCGCACGTCAGCCGAGCGTGAACAGGAGCCACTGACCCGCGTGATGCTCTACTTGGAGTCGGTACTCTGCTTCGTCCTCACCGGTCGAGTGTTGGAACTGGAGTTGGACACCAAAGGGGCGTTCACGATCTACCGCGAGACCATAGAGTACATCAAGCTGATACACTCGATGCCACAGCGGTTCCGGGCCAGTCCGCACGACACCTTCAACAAGCTCGATATCCTGGGGTAACTACTCGAGCATTATTATTGTATTTATTATTATGTCTCTTTATTTTCTTTCTTTTTTAGGCTTAGTTACAATATAAATATCAAAAACAATAATTAATAAAGATAAAAGACCTAAACCTAGAGTGGCGCCGGCAGCGGGGCAGGGCTCAAGCTACCGGTGGTTAGGGCCGCAGAGTGAGGAACCTCCGGACAATACGCGCCGTGTCAAGAAGTACCGTCTTCTGCATCTGACCCTTGATCCAACCGTCTAGCGAGAGCCTCTTAAGATGTTGATCGGGGCTCTTCGCTATTAGGCCGTTCGTCGAAACGACTATCGGGACAATGATCGTCGAGTCAATTATAATCATTATTACTCTGGTACTGGAATGGAGTTCCCAAATGCCGCCCAACCGTTTGGAAAACTTCGTGGCATCCTTGTTCAAAATACCTAAATGCGTCAAGACTAAAGTCTTTCATCTGTATGTGTTGCCAGCGATGACATATGAAACTGAAATGTCTTGAAGTATGGGCCTTGTAAACAAGCTCGAAGCAACGACCTACGGAGAGGAATATGCTTGGAAATTCTCTACGTGATCGAATGAAATGGGGTGATTAGTAAGATGAAATTGCATTGGCAGGGCACATAACACGCAGCACCGTTAGAACTCAAATGATTATCGATTGGAGGTCACGAACGAGCGCAGCGTAGGACGTCCACCGAGAAGGTGTACCGACGACCTGACCGCAGGAAGGGATTGGCCTGTGTCCATTCGACAATACTTCCAATTTATTGTTTACTACCTGCCACCCATGGCCAATATTTTTCTTCGAGAGGAAAGCCCGTATACCAGATTTTTATATATGTACACATTAAGGTACAGAATTTTGAATGATTTAATTGCTATATTAAATGATATAGTTACAAGAAAGACGATGGGTAGTTTTGTTCATAACGCGGCTGTATCTAACTTTATGACAAATATATTATATAGATCTTTTCTTTTAATGAAATAGGTGGCAAACAAGAAGACGGGCCGCCTGATGGTAAGCGATCACCGTCCCCTATGTATATCTGTAACAATGGGGGCATTAAGGCGTTTATATTTCATAACACCTCTTCTGTTGCCCACTCTTGTGACCCTGTCAATCGCTGGTGCTATAGTGTAAGAGTTGGAACGTTATCGTCTGATGATGCCCTTGGTATTGTTTCAGTCTCCGGGTGCAAGCTCTACTTTACCTGCGAATGTTCAAGATGTACAATCGTGAAGTGAAAGAATACAACAAGATCGTTCACGAGTATCAACAAAAAGTGAGTATAAATAATATACATAACTATTATTAGGTACATTTTCTCGTATAAATAACTTAATAGTGTAGCATTTGGGAACTATTCTGTAATAGTCTTTATAAACAAAAAATGGCAGCAACAATAGGGTCTACACCCTATTGTGACCCTATATATCGTAGATATATAGAGTCAAGACCTCAGTTAAATAAACCATGGGCCAAACCAAGGGCCAGACACACAATGCTACATATATAATTGGTTAATTAGACTCTTTTATTACGCATAATCTATGTGTGCAATCGTCTCGAAATACTGTGTGTGGCATACAGCTAACAACAATGAAATACTTAGTGTCCATTCCATTGCGAAAATGCCGATCAAGTACTAAGAAATAGTTACATTTTAATTTTGATGCCGTAATAGTTCTAACTGTGAAGGTCTTTTTCTTAGTAACTTTATTGTCAAAAATCCTGTTTTACTGCTCACCAACTAATGACCACGGTATTAGTGAGTCACGTCACGCACTTTGCCGGATAATATTAAGTTGCATACTAAATAAATGGTGTAACAATAAAGTAGGTATATATAACCCGCGCTAAGGCTCCCCAAGTCGGCATCCCCGCTTCACCCACGCCGTCCCCCGCGAGCTCCGTAAGGGCTAGGTGGGTCTCGCGTTCGTTAGCAAGGGCCTGATGGTGGGGGTGAATGGTGTATAAGGGTCGTGTCGTGTTGCAGCCCGCGTGCGCGGAGTCAGCGTCCCCTCTGTCCCCCACGCCGTCCCCCGCGGGCTCGGTAGGGTCGGTGGGGTCGGGTGCGTCGGCTTCCTCGGGGTACTGCAGCCTGGTGCACTCGGTGCCGGCGCACGCGCACCAGGCGCTGCTGCTGCTCACCAAGTACTACGCGTTCCTCTACGTGGCACACGATCTCTGGGAGCGCGCCGACTCGCTCTGTCGCCTCAAGGCCAACCAGGGTGAGACCCATGTACATTGCTTATTTATTATCTATGCTGCGGTTTAGAGATGTGCAACGATCGTGAAAAACGGAATTTCGCGATCTCTATCTACCTCACCGGGATGCAGGCGTGTCGTTGTGTATACATACATATTTTTTATTGGGAACAGGCAGGCGTTTGACCACTATCTCACCTGATGTTAAGTGATGATGCGGTCTAGGATGGAGCACGCCTGCCTAGAAGATACCTATTCACTCGTGACTTGAAGATACCCAGGTCGTATTTTTTCGGAAATACAGAGTTAGGCAATGAGTTCCATTTGTTAGCTGTACGCACTAAGAATGTGGAAGCAAAACGCTTCGTGCGACAATTTGGAACGTCCACCATGTATGGATGTCGCATTGCCGTCCGTCTGGTCGTCCTAAGATGGAGTGGGGATGGCGGAATCAAATTATGCAACTCCAATATGCAGTCCTAAGTATTCTGGGTCTAGACCTGGTAATACCTGACCTTCTTCAACCACATCGTCACTGATCTTCAAGTGAGATAGTGGTCAAAACGCGATATCTATACAATATAAATATAAAATGTATTAGTACATGGTTGTAGAGACAGGATTACACGACTTATACTCGCAGAATGTGCAACTGATATTTCAAAATGTACCAAAATGTGCATAATTAATACTACTCTATATTTTTTTCTAAAACAATAACCCTTAACACTAAGTTGCACGAATTGCCCCACGTGCAACATCATCGATTAAAAGCCGTCGTTTTGTCCTTGAACAATTTAGTATTTTTAAGTTTTCCATAACAGAGTTATACAATATAGTAAGCTCTATAAAGTTGTTTGTAATAAAAATATGATTGGATATCTATTATCTTCAGTCAAAATATGCAATATAATCTGGTATATTGTTTAGAAGTGAAATGCCTTAATTTTTATTTTGCATTTTCCTCTATAATTTTTTCAAATATGAAGTGTCTGTTGTAAATTTTATTGCAAAGTTTAACAGAGCAATGTGATGCCTGATTTGAACTAATTTTTACTCTAGCGATCCTTCTGTGTTCAAACACCACACTCTACCATAACACTTACCAGCTTCTTTGTTAAAAGTGATAGCCGGCGAGTAATTACAATGGATAGATATACATAATCTTGAATCAAATGAGTTATGAATACAACGAATATGAATAACATTCCACTGACAGTCCAATTTTAATTTCCAGATCTATTCATCGCCGTAGACCGCAAATGCGGGCCTCTCTCCCTATCGTCAACGTTCCGTCACCTCGTACAATATGTTCGGTTCGCCATATCTCTACTAAAAAGCAGTCCACGCGAGTGACGCTCGCCTGGGCTCCCCTCAAGGAGCCACCTCACACCTCACGGATTTGAACGGTACTACGTGCCGGGAATCAAGATTGAGAAGCCTTAGAGACACCTGAGTGTGAGATCGTCAACCCGTGCAATGGGTGCATATCGAAGTCCAATCGGCATCCGAGTGTACTAGTAATGGCGTGATAAAAGTCGTGGGTATCTCGTTACTATGGTGATATCGTTGTGTCTGGGTTTAGTTAAGTGTTATGCAATTATCGGAAAATCTCAAATTACCATAGTGCCGAAGTGTTGTGCCTAATTAAATCTAGTAATACTCAGTGAGCGATAGCAGAAGAGCTTTAGAAAATATTCTATGGTTTTTTACTACTGTTCTCTGAAAAAGAAATACTGCGATGAGTCGTATAATCACCGATATCGTTTACACAGACTTACAGCCTGACTAATATTAATGAAAGCCTTAATTAGTATCTCTTGTGGTTGCTATTTTACTTGTCACGTACGACTATTAATTTTGAACGGCTATCAATATATTAGTCACGCAAAAGTTTTGTCAGAAGATCGCAGGTCGTTTTCATAAATGTCCCCTTTGTGACCATTCACCGAAGAAACGGTAGCTTCCAACATAGGCTGCTCTGAGCCCGCACGGAACGGCAGCGCAATGATATAACAAGCATTGTCTTCGCATTTCATTCTTCCCAAAATCGATGACCAAAAACGATTGTAAAAATGTAATAATTTGTAAATATGCTTCGTTGCTTAGCAACGAGTACGCAAATTTTCACTGTGTTCCTCTACACACACAAATGTCTAGGCGAAAATACGCCGCTAAAGAAAGATCAAAGCACAAATTATGTCAAATGACCGACATTATTTCTTGTATCTTATTTGTCTTAGTTTGTGAATAATTAAAATTATATTTTGTATAATCATTTCTTAAGTTTAGAGGAACGCAGTAAATAAAACTCTGTATTTATATTAAGTGATAGACTAATCATATCTCTAATGTTTTCGTTGTAGTATTCTTCCTAATAGAACTATTCTACAACGTTTGTTACTTCGGGAACACATTAATACGAAGAGATCGTTTTAAGTGTAAATGGAAAGTTATACGACAAAAAACTTTGATCGCACGCGGGCCAATCGAGATTATCCAAATATCTCAACATGTATGGGATCACTGTAGTTCTTTGCAATTATTGCTTTCCCATTCTGAATCGTATGGTTTCGCTTAAAGTGGGCATTTGAATGAGAAATGTTTAACTAGTTAGTTTAGTTTTGATATCGACTTCCATTGGAACTATTTATGATGTGCTATATGAGGCAAATAATCTAAACGTTTCCGGAGAGTCTTAAATCCATTTCTCGCCCCGATACATCAAATCAAAAATGTTCCTATTGATTACATTGATTTAGATACTTGAAGAACAATAATTGAGCAAACCCTTTTATTTGAAACTATGTCTAGTTTAGAAAGATTTTCTTGAAAACATATCAAATGATTTGGACAAATGGTATGTAGATGATTTGATTCAGCAATACTCCTTTTGGACAGTAGTTTATTATGCTTAGATGTTTTAATGAATGCGATCAAGATACTGAATGATCATTGAATTGGTATTTTTTGTGAAATATTTGGCAGTGACAATAATAGCCCTGATAGAGGAACGCTACACTCGTGTGAATTGTAACACTCAAATACCAAACAAAGAATAGCTATAATAATATCATCTACGCTAAAAAATATATATATTTTAGATCAAATCAATTGACTTCAATTTTAATTTCTTATAAATAATAGTTCAAATATGTTTAATTAACTTTAAAAGAGTACAATATAATCAAATCTTAAACCAACAAATTCGCCGTGACACCAATAGTTATGATATATCTATTTCTCTCGGTTGTTTATCAAATTTATGTTGTGATTGTATATAAATAATATAATTATATTATACATTTTGTAATGAATATACATGTTAGTGCCAGATAGGTTTTTGTATGAACATTTATGGTAAGTGAAGCGCGTGGAGCGAGAGCCAGGCGCTAAGATAAAACAATTATGAACTTACAGACAGTAATGTTGTTGAAACGGAACGACAAGAGATGCCTTGTACATAGTATATTGTAAGAAATGTGTAGTTTTCATTCTATATTTTAATTTATATGTAAACTATATTTATAAATAAGCGGACAAGGATTTTACATAATAAAGTATGTATAAGTGAAGTGTGCATGGAGGTGTGGCGAGGCCTGGCGTGTGTGTGTGTGTGACTGAGACTCGGGGTATTTCCTTTATTTTGCAATAAGACAATTATTTTTAATAAATTGAATATTGTAAATGTGTGTAGACGAGCTTGCAGCGTTCAGTTTATTAGTATAATGAATCATAGATTAAGCGGAGCGGTCGGTGTAAGCAATAATGCCGATGTGATGACTTATCTACGCTAGTTACCCGGTTGGATGAGTGGCAACGGTCAGCCAGCGCGGACCCCCTATACGTCATATTTATTTGTGACCGCGGGTATTTCATAACATGGCGATTGTACGGAATTATATCTAGCAGTTTCATACAATCATTTTATATAAAATTCACAAGGTGATGGTCGTTTAGTGAGTGCATGCCCAAGGCTGGCCGTCATCTTCAAGGATTGAAGTTTGTTATCAAACATTTGCGGCAACTCTTGACAAAATGGACTCGTTTGTCGTCAGTTGTCAGTTCGTTTTATCAGACAGGTATATAAGTCTGATTACATTTGCTGGCCAGTTGGCGCAGTTGGTAGCAGTCTGCCTTCTGAGCCGCTGGTCCCGGGTTCGATTCCCGGACAGGTCAGACATTTGTGTGCATGAACATGTCTGTTTGACTTGTGTCTGGGTGTGTATATGTATATAAGTATATATATCAGTCATCAGGTTACCATAGTACAGGCTCTGCCTAGTTTGGGACCTGAAGACCTTGTGTGAATGTTAACAAATAAAAATAAAAAAAAATAAAAAAATTACACAGGGCGAATTACATTCGCACTGAATAGTTGATTTTCAAAAATGACGTACAACAGTTACTATTTTTCGGTGTAATTGTTTTAGGACGAATGGCGTGCTAATTTCGACCACATCGTCGCTGACCATCACGATCAGATCGCAGCCTATTAAATGTATAACAAAATATCCATACAAGCATTGAGTGATTCATAATTCAACGTTGCCTCGTTGTACATCGTGTATTGTTTGCGTACACATTTTCCAATGCATATCGCTACTAGTGATAATATCGAAGTATTGCCATGTTATGAATGTCTGCTAATTTCGTTCATAAATTACTTTATTGTACATAAATAACATTGACATTATTTACTTAGCATAATTAACGCCCTAGGACGATCGATATCAAAGACATATTGGTACTTATTCCGCACAAATATTTATTATTTTTAGTTGTTTAATATTTATTTCCAATGGCAATGTATTTATTTCGACTCTGTGCGAAGTTTACTTAACGTGTAAAAATAATTTAAAATGAAGTGTTTATGCATTTTACAGAGATCTGGTTAGGAATGTGCCTTACGAAAAATTAATTCATCATTCAGTCTTTATATCGTATTTAATTATATTTATTGAAATTTTAGTTAAAATTTTACAAATGCATCTCGATCGGAAACTCGCGTCTTTGTAACTGTTTAACATTTTTTTGTTATCGTTCTTAGTTTTGTGAAAACTTTTTGATTTTTGGTTCTGTTTTGTTGCATATTTTGTTTTTATATGCCGTTAGTTTAACCTTCTTTTGTCTTCGATAGTACCGTAGAAGGTACCATTGACGAAATTTTATTATATTTGATTTAGCACTCGCATTCATTAGACGATTAATTTCTTATTAGACTAATTTATATTAAATAATTGTTTAGACAATTTATGAACAACATCGAACTTGCACGGCGAAGGTCGATGATTCAAGTCTTGGATGGTGATTCTGATTCTTCCCATTTTAAATGAATATGCTTATAAATGAAATTCATATTTCACGTGTGTAGTTACTAATTGTAAATTATATGGTCATTCGTAACTAATTATTTAAAAAAATCTAAATTGAGCCCTAAAATTGAGACCAAATTAAATTGACAATATTATATTGAGTAAGTTGAACGAGTGAGCGCTGGTATGTTAGGCTACATTGTTTTTAGTAAATTGTAAAATAATGTTTTCCCATACTTTTTGTAGATTCATGTGTTGATACTATGTATGATAATTTGTTTTCTATTATTATTATTTTTGCGTTAAGAATTATGTATAAATTTGTTTTCATCTAATTTTATTATTATTTGTGTAATTATACCTTATGTTATTGATTATAGAATACATTAATTTTTATGTATGGATTATTTTTGTTTTGTTTTTCCTCAGTTCCTAATATTATTATTTTTTTATTTTGGTTGCCTTTGTTAAAGTTCAGTTTAATCGTCGAGCGGCATTTGTTTAATAACTTGGTTAAATTTTTAATTCTAAAAAATATTTTTTATTCTCGTCTTTTACACTTGTCGTGAGTTTAGCAAACTGATAATTTCTTTCATTGGACAGAGTTCATTTTTCATAACATATTTAACAACAAAGATGAGCGCAATAGGTTAACCCCAATATTAGCGATTCTACCCGTTTTTATGATTTGACTACATCTAGTTGTTCTATGAAATGGAATTTATTTTAGCTGCATGCACATTTATGCGGAAAATATTGTTTTATTAACAAATCGGATCAGCCAACGCGTAGATGAAAAGCGATATCTCGACGATTTTGGTAATGGAGGTTATTCTGACAAACCATGGTAAAGTACCTATATAAAAAAGTAATTATATGAATATGAGTATATTTTAAACATGAAAATTATCAATTGATAGCCCTTAATTAAAAAAAAATATTTAAAAGATCATATCTCATTAGCCTATCTCATCTTATTGGCTGCCGTGGTTAAACGATTTCTTTGGCGCATTCTTTAAATGTAAAATGGGCGCTATTGCAAGCCCTGAAGTAATACGTTTCTAATAGTTTTGACCTTATTAGTTAGCCTTAGTTTAACCTTATTCGATTTTATTTAATGGATTCTCATACATTGTTTTATGAATGGAAATGCTTGATGTATATGCTAGTAGTTTTCATAGGCCTTTGTTTTCTGCCACGTCCGTTGAACAACACCCCAAATACGGCAAATTTTTCAAACATTGATAGATTCAGACCCATTAAAAAAATACATAATTGTACTGCAATATAACGGTGTATAGATGAGAACTCTGTGGGTAGGTAATAACCGATATTACTTAAGCATAGATTTTATTAACTACTCGTGGCGTCAACCCCTCAGGGGCTGAATGAGGCAGTGGGCCGTTGCCCTCTTGGTCTCTGCTGGGCTCCTGTAATACAGCTGGGGTTTTCAGCCGATCGATTCTCAATCCGAACCGTTAAGGGCTTAAGATGGAGAAGGTACCGGGGACATTACAGAGACTTGCGGGTGTTTACAGGCAGGAGGGGCGAGGCAAGTCCTAATGCGTGTTGATTTAAAACATTAGAAAAAAGGACTTTACAGGTGACGGGCTCAAGAAAATGATTATGACTATCACATTCTTAGACTTTTTAATTTCCTTTTTTCCGGGTAAGACACAGTTCCAGCGCGTTTGTCGTAAACGCGAGATTTTTTGATGAAGGTAAAATATGGTCGATCGAAAATATTTTTTTTATTTTTTTCTATACAATCAGAATTAGCCTTCATGAACTGTACTCATAAGTGGTGTATATTTTAAGTTTATTAGACTTTCGACACAATAAGCTGAAAGGTCTCAAAATTAGTAAAATAGCAAATGGTAAAGCCTTAATAAGACTCGATCTCGTACGGAATGGAGAGTCACTGTCGTAAGTAGGTCCTGGTGTGGGGGCGAGTGTAGTTAAATTCGATACTTTACACAAATTTTCAATGTAATTGAAAAAAATGCTCAGAACAGTAATTTGTATTCCAGGTGAGCGTTTTTAGAACGGTACCTGGTAGTAGAATATCCATCACTCGCTAGCTCCTGCACCCACCTGTTACAGTGCATGCAGTATATACTATAGTTCTTACGTTAGACTCAACACTCGGCACTCAACCTATCGACCAAAACAGGCACTAAATTACGATGAAACTACTGTAGCTGTGCTAAAACAAACAGGTCCAGCTCGCAGCGGCAGCTGTACTTGAACGCCAGCTGAAATTGTGTATAGCGTGGTTTCACAAAATACCAAATCGACACTAACCAATAAATATGAATTTATGTCATATTCTAACGAGTATTACCTGTGTTTCAATTTGAAGCGATGTTAGCTTAGCGGTGGGAGCGGCGGCTATCTACGTCGACAGACAGACGCAGGTTCGGCTCCCACCAACGGTTTGAGCTCCCCGTTAAGACAATACTGTTATCAAATTCACAGCATGGCGGTAGTGACTCCAGTAGCCTGGATAGCTTCCACCGTAATGTTTAAAAAACTCCTTCGTCCCTGAGAGCAAGTCAACATTCTGAGTTCAGCGCGATTACGCTTTCGACCACATCGTCACTGATCATCAAGTGCGATAGTGGTCAAACACAAGATTTATAAATAAAAATCTTGTGGTCGATATGTAACAAAACTACCAGCTACAATTCATTTTTAAAGTTAACTAAAAAAATTGGTTGTCTGTAAAGTCGGTTTACGGACGATAGATTTACGTGATAACGTCATAATCATTTATGACTTTGACTTTGACCTTGACCTTGACTTTGATTATTTTATGTAATACAAAACTCAGGTGGAACGTTACGCGGAACGTTACTATTTTTCATGAGTGTTGCTGGTATTCATCAATTTATAAAACGTTATCACGTCAAAAAATATCTACCTTATAAATAGGAAAAAAAAAACTTAATTAAAATATGCATAAAGGTCCAGCAACTGTGACACCACAAACAACAAATGAATTATGACACCTCTCGTTTCGGTCGAGGTTCAAAAAGTGGGCTTGATTAGAGATCATAATTAGAGTTACCATAAAACACTGCTAGAAATTGTGCCTTTATTGTATTAGCTGCCAACTGTACTGGAACCCTATCAAAATACAAAAAAGTAAGATTTATGAAATTAATAAACCTTATACATTAAGTTTTAGACACCGTAGTCGCTAGATATCGCTGCAAGCTCTGTTTTTTAAAAAAAGAGGTTTATAAAGAAAACAATCACAATTTAAGCTTTACAGTACCGTAAATATATAACTTCCATTGTAGGAATTTATTGATTTTTTTTAAGAAGAAAATGAATCAGTTGTCGCTCAGAATGGTAATTAAGGAATGCAGTAAATTTACTGCGAGGCTCGGGTGAAGACACTGTTTTGAGGTCTACATACTGCCTTTACTAGCTCGTTAAAAACAAAAAAAGCTATCTTCAACAGTAAACAAAAACTAGGTAGTTTTTATTTACTGTTGAAGACATCTTAAAAAAGTAGTTTCTTTTAAGCTATTGCATAGCTTCTATCGCGGGCCTTGAGCGTGGAGACCGAGTCCAGAAATTCCGTAACGAAAATAACCTAACACCCCCCACTCCGACCGGCACAGCGGTGATACTTTTTAGTTTTGCCATCTATCGATAAATAGCAGAACTTTTAATGACTTTTTGAAATATCACGCTTGTCTGTTTAGTTCAGCAACTCGCCTCTAGGTGGCATTGGTTGTATCGGCGTTACTGCATAAGTTATTAATATATTAATTGCATAAGTTAATAAAAATGCTATGCAATAGCTTTACCGCGGCAGTCCCCGAGTGCCACACGTCTTTTTTTTAAATAAAAAAACAAATCATTTTATTGTACTCTGCGCAATCTGCTTATATTTTATTTGTACTTAGTTTTGGTCTAAATTGTGAATTTCGTATCAAGTGCATCCAAACAGCTTAGTTCCAAAATGTCGCGGTATTGACGTATTGTATACGATAGAATTTGATATATCAGCTTTTAGTATACCTACCTATATAAAAATGGACATACTCATGTTTTATTCGAAACAAGAACAGCGATTCGTAATTAATGTGTTAAGATGGTCATTAAAACAGTCTACGTAAGTCTACCATGACGACCTATCTAAAAAAAAGCATTCATATCTACTATCTAGAGTGAGAAACAGTAAGGACACCATTCTGGAAATAACAGCAAGTAAATATGACTGTCCAATCTTTTAACATTGGTAGGAACTGTCATAATTATGGATACCGATGGTAAAAGTTTTTTTTTTTCACTTCATTTTGTGTACATCTTTGTTTATATTTCCGTCATTAGACCTAGTAGTCTTGAAAAAAATGATTCAATAATGAATAATAAACAGAACCTACGGCTGATATATTGTAGTATCCTAATAAGTTATTTTTTTATCGTTTCCTGCTCATTCTACAGCATAATGCTCAGCCCGAGCTCAACTTTGAGTAGAGATATAAGTGATGCTTTACCTACGAATTTTGAGCTGCTGTTAAGATAGCTCCGCGACGAAGCGCGACGTTTTTCGATTAGGTACTTAAATTTTTTACTTTATTTTTAGCAAGCACATATCTACCTGTATCGATATTATTTTTTCCTATCAGTATCGTTAGCAATAATTATTTCTTAGAGCTATATTCGAGTTTACAGCATTCACAACTACGTTTATTGGTATAGTGTAAAAATTACAAGTTGGTAAATGTAAAAATGTTAATATATATAAACAGGGCCACTGTTTCACTACCTCTTAATCTGATAAATGGCGTGTATAGTAAAAATAAGTACTTTTATATGATACTCTAAGGCTAAGGGTTAGTACTGAAACAGACCGGCTATATTAAAAAAGAAATGTAACACCAAAGTTGTACAAACCGTACGTAATGATCAAACTTTAAACATCTTGAAGTTCAAGATGATTAGAGTTTGACCGTAGTTGTCAGCAATAATTATATAACTTCTTGAAACTGATATGTTATGCCTTTTATACTGCCGGGGCTCATTTAAACAAGGTTAATTTTAAATAATACTCGGCTATCATCATTTCACACGGAGGTGATTAAGATATAAAATGAACCTTGTATAAATGTACATTAAAGATCCAGCTATTTACCGTTTAAATAGTATAGTAACAGTTTTCGCCGATGTAACCAAGTGGACGGCACGAAGTTTGACGAGTATTTGATTGATATTCCTGACCACAATGTGAATGACGTCAATCAAACACTATTCAGATATAGATGAGTCAATTAGGTATTCGATTTCCTCCACTACATTGGTTACAATGGCGAGTGTATATTCTAAACTATAGACACAATTCTAAACTAATATCGCTTGTAATAAGTCGCATAGTAAATTTACATTAATATTTTATTATATACAATATTTTTGCAATATTTTGGACTTTTGCATTAATGCCGGTTTAGGTGTGTATTTTAAATGAAGTGATAGTTGTTTGTTCAATAGGTTCGACACGGTGTGTTCGCCACTGCGCGGCTATGGGAGGAGGGGAATTGAATTCGTTTAATTTATAGTGGATAAAGTTCAAATGGAAAATTTAAATTGTGCCTTAGTGACAATTTCCAAACATTCGGGAAATATGGAACACGAGACGCGGACGGAGATATGTAACGGTGTTTCCGCAGGGAACGATTCGGAAGTATTAACTTCACAGTATTTCATGTAATCGCACTGTACACTTCTGCACGCGTTATAGAACTATGCAATCGTGTAACTAAGAACCCCTTCTCAGTTATTATTGAAGTAATAATGCAATAATGTTAACAATATTTTGTTTATTGGATGTTGTGATTGAATATTGATTATATTTACATTATATTATACGTAGAACGGTATCTATATGTCGTAGCAATAACTTTAAGTGTGGCAATAAGGTCTAGTGCATTTGCTTTTGTGTCTCGAGTTTTACGAATCGGAATTATTATATTGAGTACCCTGTCTGACACGACGCTGTACACTGCTTTACACTAAACTACGTAAAATAAGTTCAAATTCTTAAAGATTTTAAGGTATATTTTACATTTCAATCGAAAGTAATTAGTTACGTAGACTTTAAATATTGGATGTCAGATCGGTGTGATCACGTTTTTTTATATCGCACGCGAAATAGTTTTTACTTAGCTGCCTACTTACGCTTATTTATAACTATTTTCTTCGAGCGCGCTATTGCGTGATTTTTATATTTTCTTTACCTTTCCAATATTTTTTTTTCTGTCATATTTTTTATTTATGCTGATGTCCTGTTGTTTTAGGTATCATTCTTCAGTAACTTTTAAAATTGATGTTTATTTCTATGAGTCCTCGACAGCCCTCTTCAAAACAATTGTATTAAATATACAATTCTGGCCTTGTTCGTTAGTACCTGTGTCTTTATTTCTATTACTGAGTTACCTCAATACTAACTAAGTGAACGTGCCAAGAGACGCCTCCTCTAAGTGCAATTCTTTCTCAATTATTGTATATTTTACACTTTAAATGTTTAAATGCGCATTGTGTAAACAATTAACACCAATCCTCTCGTCTCGCTTTGCCAAAATTAATTATTCAGGGGTACTGTTATTCATATATTTTAATATATTAAACGTAATTGCAATTTTGTCATCGTTAGTACTTATGCACTTGTGCATAATCACTATGTACTAATGTAAATAATAAAATATATGATTTAAAAGTATCCCGTTTATGAAAAGTGAGAAATAATGTAATAATGATAATATAGTGTGTTAATGATATGCAAAATTATGTTTTGTAGTGAACGTTTTATTATCGAACATTATAAAGAGACGGTCTTCGCGTCAGTTCAAGCAGACGCGATTGGTGTGGCACGTGTTTTTGCAGTCGAATACTGTGATCACTTGCAACTTGCTACAAAACCAGGAATCGACGATTTCATGCGCTATTCGATAAACTGTTGCTAGATTTCGCGTCGGAATGATCGTACAGAAAACGTCGGGCCTTTACTGTAAAATAAATAGCGGCTCTAGCCGAAGTTACGATTCCGTTTTGTATCGTGTAGAAGCGTGTATTATATAAGACAAACAAATTATAGTATAAATTGTTTACCAAACGCTCATCGCTGGGCGCTAGACGAATATATTATTTTTCTTAGATCACAATATATTGTAATAAAATGGTATTGTATGGAAGTATGTGCGTTGTGGCGGTACCGCGGTCGGTAGCGGTTCTCGCGGAGTTCGATGTTAAAAAAGATATTTTTTTACTGCGGCCGAATACGGCCCTGGTACTGCCGTGGCGGCTCATATTTGTTATGTTTAAGAGGAAATATCTATTGTCTAATCCGAGGTTAAACTACCAACACTTTTTTATATTACAATAATTATAGAAATTATTATTGAGCTCGTTGTTTTCTTCACACCTTATTTCTTCCCGATTTACGACTGTTTAATCTATGACATACAATAACTTGACCAATTTCTCCCCACAGCACATTGACCTTCCTTAATTAAAAGTTTTGGCTATAATGCGCATCGCTATCCAATGCAAATTGTCGTATAAACCAGTGGCTAACCCAGTGTCAGAGTAGGTACTTCACAAAACCGGCGAGCTTACGTGACCTAATGGTTATTCCTGAATTGAGACTGCCATGTCGCGCGCCTGATGGTATGCACTACGCCGACCTATGCCGGTTGTCTTAGACTACTAACGCTTAGCTTGAATATCTATGTCACCAAGCACCTACCAAGACAGTCTCAAACACTAAAGGCCAAGTGGCAGTCAAACTGATTTATTCAGTTCCAACATGAAGTATGATGATTGATGAAGCACTTATGAACGACAATAAAATATTTTATATTCCACATTACACATTCCATTTTGGAACGACACCAGTGCCGCGTTGCCGCAGTGGGGTCTGCTCAGTTACGTTACGCTTAAAAAGATTTTTTCTATCTCTAAAAGTCCTTAATAAAGTATACATAACGGACAGCGCGCTTTGAAATACGATTAATCTAATAAAACCTTCATCTTTACTTTCAGTCGAAACCTAAAGCGTTTTAGAGTCGCTAAGTATTGCCATCCTTATCAATTACTAACAATAATTTCACTAAGAAAACAACCCATTACTAAAAATTAAAGACATTTAGAACATTTCATAGGGTTTATTTATCACAAATTAGTTTCTGACATGTTTCTTCTTTTTCTTTTTCTTATTGTTGTGAGCGTCGATCAAATCGTCGATTTCTTTGCTGTCATCGCCGAGACGCTTCTCACCGCTATAATGAGAACAATTAATATGTATAGAAAACGCCAGTATTTAAAGATATACAAATTATGACAGCAAAAAAATACGGTGTATTTTGAGACATTACTGGAAGGCATTATTTCTGCCTGATTATATTTTTTTAAGGGGAACCATAGACGCTGCCCAACTGCCTGTTCAAATTAGGTGCATGCACTTAATGTATGCGATCCACGGTCGAGGAGCTAACGGCCCATCTCCCCTTTTTATTAATAATATCATTGGTATATAACGTACCTTTTGACAGAGACGAGTTGTTTCTGCTTGGATGTGGCGAGCGCCTGTCCCCACTCCATATCACCCCCTTTAATGCGGTACTGAGCGAGATCTTCTCCCATCAATCGAGAGAGCTCCTTTCGCTGTTTCCTCTCTAACTCCTGATAAAAATATACAAATTATAAATTAAAATGTGTTACTAGTGACCTACGGAACTGAAACGTGGTCTCTAACTATGGGCCTTCTGAGTAGGCTCAGAGTCGCACAACGAGCTATGGAGAGTGCTATGCTCGGTGTTTATCTACGCGAATCAGAAATGAGGAGATCCTTAGAAGAACGAAAGTCACCGATATAGCCCAGCGGATTAGCAAGTTGAAGTGGCAGTGGGCAAGGCACATAGCTCAAAGAACTGATGGCCGTTGGTGCCGAAAGATTCTCGAATAGAGACCACGGACTGGCAAGCGCAGCATAGGACGGCCACCGACAAGGAGGACAGACAACCTAAGATCGCAGGCAAGGGCTGGATGCGGGCCGCTTCCAACCGGTCCTTGTGGAAATCAATGGGGGAGTCCAGCAGTGAACATCCTATGGCTGAGATGCTGATATTTATTACATATAAAGTATTAATAACGTAATCGTATTTGTGAAGGTTTGTATGCATGTATGTCTGTTGCTCAATCACGCTAGAACAGCTAAAGGGATCTGAAGTAAATTCGGTACAGAGGCACATTATAGCCTGGGATAACACACAGGCTAACTCTTGTAAACTGTACGGCAAAATCGTAGTCTTCTCTTGTGGAACTGCGGAGAACAACTAGAATATAGTAACAATCATATTCTTTTAGGATAGCGTCCTGAGCAGTATTTGTTTCTCACAAAGACAGCCAAACTTGCAATTTGTCTGTATGGTGACAATGTTTAAACCGTGGGGAGTAGTAGCCAGGCAGTTACTGCATACCAACCTATCACAATGTCAACATGATTAGCACACGGAAACGTGGAAGAATGGAATGCTTGGAGTATTTTTGTACTGTTCTTCTTCTTGTCCTTATCCCATACTAGGTGAGGTCGCCAGAACATGTTTACTTCTTTCATTCTCTTCTATCATTGTATTCACATACATATGTATATATCTATAACCACGTGTTCTAGTAATGTATCATGTATTGAAAGTGTTTTGTGCCAATAAATATATTTGTATTTGTATATTTGTATCATTGATTGTCTCAGTGCTCGCACCTTTCGTAGACATATAATTCATCACACAGTCCATCCATACCTGCTTCGGCCTTGCTCTACCTCTATATCCATCCACATTCATGTTATTTTTTTTTTAGTTTTGTTTTTCCATGTTATTTTTGTACTGCGCTTAAGATTTATTTGTAATCTCATACTGATATTAAAGCATATGTTTGCATTTATTTGTAAACGTTTAGGCGCCAAAACCGATTTGCAGGTCGCGCATGCGTGTTGCGCCGCGGTTGCAATGCAGTTTTTCTACAGCTCCAGCTGAAGTTGTATCTTAATGGAAAAGAAGGAAAATTTAGATACAGTTGTCATAGAAGAGCTGTATCATAATGTAACTTTTAAAATGTATTTTCATATATTGTCTATAAGGACTGTCATGTTCTCTTTCTATTTTTTAATCTATATATTTAAGTATGAGATTAAATACTATTAAAATAACTTCCGGTGATCTTTATTTTTGTTCGGTGTTTTATCCGCAATCAGTTCCTGGTGGACTATAGACGGACAGGCTCATCAGCCTCTTTTATGGTGATCATAAAAATGGAAGCATTTGATGGTTAACGTGAAAGAAAAAGAAATCTTTTGTTAATGAACGCCACATACAGAAAAGATTATAAAAATTAACAGATTTTCACAAAAAAAAAAAACAAGTTTCATGTAAACACTAATTTATTATACCTCCAAATAACAAAACAAATTGCGACAATAGCACCAACCTTAGCAGCCTTAGACAGCTCATCTTGCAGGCTTTGTTTGACAGGCGCGTCTACAGCCATATCTTCTGTGTTCTTGTCTTCAATTCCAATCTCCTTAGCCACAGTATTTTCCACTACAGCATTCAGGGAAGAGTTGATCTTCTTGCAAGCTTCAAAGAATTTAGCGAGGATTTGTGAACCGGGCAGCCCTAATTCAGCCGCTATGTCGTCAACGTCCTTCATTTGGAAACCCATTGCTAACAGTACCACCTGTAAAGTAAAAAAATATTGTTTATTGCGTCACCTAGGGAAGCCTGGTGTGTAATAAAACAAACTTAGCAGATGTTTTAGTTGCTATACATTCATCATCGCAGCCATAGGACGTCCACTGCTGAACATATGCCTCCGCATATATGGGGGTTTTACCAATACTCGCCACGCTTGGCAGGCAGGCTGGCGAGCGCAGTATGGTTTCCTATCCTCAGAAGGCGTTGCTGCCCACCTTCTGGCCTTCCTTAGCCGACTCTTACGGCACCCACGGGAAGAGATGGGGGAGTACTATTCTAGGCCGGTACCACCGGTGACTGTATTTAAGACCGAATGGAGTTTTCAATAAATATCACGAGGAATGTACGTGTTTACTTACTACATAATAATATAAACGTTTTTTCATGTTAGCTTAGCACAAGTAATAGGATATTTATGCAGAAAATCGTATCGATATAGATTAAGACTCACAACCACCGATAAATAAAAAAAGGGCAGATTGTTTAGCTCGCATCGCTCGCATCGCCCTCGAATAGGGGTAGTGAAAAGGTCGTTGCGGTGGCCAACAAAGGGTTATAGCGGGTCAAAATGAGTAAATACTCCTCACATTCAACGTCAAATTCAAAATTTATTCCGTTTAGGTACTAGGACGCACAAAAGAACGTCAATAAAGTTAAAATATTCAGGACTCACACACAGGACACAGTAAAATAAACACATTTCCTCCACTATTTGGTCAAGCGATCTTTTTAAGCGACGACAACTATACATGCTATTTCGAAGCGATGATGGTTCAGCGGAACGAGCGTCGGCTGTCAAACTGACGGACACTGGTTCGATTCCCAACAACAGCTTGAGCTTCCGGTGAAGGTAACACCGTTATCAAATCCCCAGCATGGTGGTAGGGTACTTTCGAGTACCCGCCTGGGTAGCTACCACCCTCAGGTTTGAAAAACTGTCACCAAACACATAGTGTGTTCAGGCAGCAGTCCTTGAGAGCCAGTGAGTATTCTAGGTGTAGCGTGATAACGTCTTCGACCACATCGTCACTGACTATCAATTGAGATAGTGGTCAAACGCTAGATCTATACAGTATAAAAAAAAACAACATGAAATTTAAGCCCAAGATGAAGATCGATACAGCGATAATCCGACACTGTCTATCCAACAAGTGTTACCTGCTGTATGGCGTCCAGTTTGACAGACATCTTGACATGAAACAGGAGGTTAGCGAGAGGGTCCAGTAGGTCGGTGATCAGTCTGTAATCCGCCTGCTGTCGAGTGTACGCTTCGAGTCGCGCCAGATCGTGGCCGGTGAGATACTGCGCGATTATTTCCTTCGATAACGCTGTGGATACAAAAGATTATTAAGAGCTGTACTGCTACTATGGGCCAATAAGAATAACTGAACATTCAGCTACCAGCATAGATAATATTTATTCGAACTGTGATACTAAGGAAACGGTTGTAATGTTGTTAAATCAGACCACAATGCACATGTGATTATATTTGAGGCCAACTCAAGGGCAGAAAAGCTAATAATTGAACACAGGCCCTTAATATTATATTTGAAGCGATAGCTCAGCGATGGGAGCGTCGCCTGTCAAACTGACGGATGCTGGTTCGATCCCCACCAACGGCTTGAGCTTCTCGAGAAGGTAACACTGTTATCAAATTCCCAGCATCGTGGTAGGGTACTTTCGCGTACCCGCCTGGCTAGCCACCAACCTCAGGTTTGAAAAACTGTCACCAATCACATAGTGTGTTCTGGCAGCCGTCATTGAGAGCCAGTAAGCCTCTTCGACCACATCATCACTGACCGTCAAGTGAGATAGTGATCAAACGCAATATTTATACAGCGTAAAAAAAATATAATAGCGTTATTATGTTATTAAATCAATCGGGGCTTGATGGCGAGAAAAACATTTAGTAATTTATTTACCTCGACGTTTCGTTATTTTGTTACTTATCTGGTCAGTGCATAAATTGCAATAACCAGGTAAGTAGTTTCTCACCTGGTTTGTCACATTTGACATGATCATTGAGTAGGGTGGATATGGCGAGCGCGGCGGGCAGTTTCCTCAGTTGTCGCGCTAGCAGCCGCGAGAAGCGCCGCCTGAAGTCAGCGCTGTAAGCGCCGAGCCACGAGCACTCGCGCAATGCTCGCAGCATTATGCACGAATGCTCGCCGGTCAGCTCGTTGGCTTTTTGACTGGAAATACATACAAAAATATTGTACCAACTTCAGCTTTCGTGGCTTTGTATCAATAAAATAATACTATTGATTAAATAATTCAATAAAAAACTATATATATATATATACTTTCTTTGTATATAATTGTTAGCCGATTTTCAAACTTGAAAAATACAGTGCGAATTTCAAGATAAGTCTTAATATATACTTTACAGACATTTCTCATATCGAATTTTTTATCAACTATTATGAATGTCTAATAACATTGAATGTTCTCATAAACAAACAGAAGTCATTAAAAAACGCACCTTAAATAAACCGGTACATATTTCTGGGACTTCCAAAACTTGAGCAGATCTTCTGTGAGGCCGAAACTAGTGCCTAAATAGTCGAGGTGTTCCGCTGGTACTTCAGTTAGCCGTCTAAGTAAGGTCGGTGGTTTTGATCTGGAAATAAAAATGAAAAAGCCTTAAAAAGCCTTATATTTACACGCAAAACAACAAGCTATAGGTAAGATAAAATAATCTTTATTTGCATGAAACATGAGTATTATACACACACAAGGTACATATATAAGGATATAGCTTGTTCGTACTACACTAATTTTGTCCTATATTCTTATTCATTAAGCTGTTTGTTTTCCATTAAATAAATAAATAACATTTGGAGCTCGTCATGTTTTGCCCATAATAGGCGTACAAATATTGTCGAGATGGCAAATAAAATAGCAAAAAAAAGTATCTTAATGTACTGTAGTACATTAAGGTAGTTTATATGGAATATTGTGATCATTGTGTCCACGTCGGTTATGTGCGATTGCTGAACCAGGGACAAACCACTATCTAATCTAGTAAGCAATGTAAGAAAACAAGTACAAAACAACTTTCTTATACCAAGGGCCCGTAGGGCAAATATATCAACATTTACAAATTTGAAATCGTGACATGTGACAAGTTGGTATATATATAAGGGTGGTGGTGTTTCTGCATAAATATGCATTTTACAATTAACTCAATCTCTTTTTTAAAATTAAATAAAAGTGTGTGTATGTGTGTGTGTGTGTGCGCGTGTGCGTGTGTGTTTGTGCCAAGTTGAATTTTTTTCAGACAACTGCATAGGCTACACAAAAGTAAGGTACCTCGGTGCAATATGTTCAGTGTGCAATGTTTGTCCATTGGAAGTTCCGTGTTCGTCATCAGATCTCTCCTCGTCGAGACAGGGGATGTCTCCGCTATAATACGAGGCTAGTTGCTGTAGCGCTCGTTTACCGTATCCCATCTTAAACATAGAAAGGGTATATTTATAGGTAATATTTTCTAACAATAACAAAACCTAAAACATCTCAAAATATTTGTCCTAAGACTGATTTGATAAATATTTGACATGAGAAACTACCAAGCGAATAGTATTAATAAATATCTCAATGCCAGGACATGGCTGTTGGTGTTCACTTGAAGTGAGATAGTGTGAAACGCTGGCGTATACTCAATTTTAAAAAAAACTTGTAAATAAATTATCATAACGATATTAGCCACCAAGACGTCTTTAGGTGAACATATGCCTCCCCCATAAATTGCCACAAGGACTTTAACAACGATAAATACGGACCGTATCAAGCCTGTTGCCTTTCGACCCCATCAGTTACGTTATAAATGCCCTGTCTGCTGCTATTTTAGCCGAGCCAATCTGCTGGGCTATGATTTTTATTCATGTACAGATATACTAATTTCTGATCAAATTCCGAGCATAGCTGTCACCAAAGCTCGTTGAATGACCTTTTTTATTTTATTTAAAGTGCTTCTTCACTCATGCGAATATGCCGCTGTGTGAAACATATATATAAATATATGAATGGTCTTGAATGGCCTATAGTTAGAGATCAAGTTTCAGTTCCATAAAACATCACTGGTAACACGTACTTATGAAGACCTTCGTCTAAGGGGTTGTGTTGTTTTAGATAAATAAATATATTGAAATAAAAAAAATGTCAAATTAATGTGTGTTGCTGATGTATATAGTTATGCACAATAGCCTACACAGGACGTCCATGTAAACATGATATGGCACCTATGTAGAATCAGAATAAGAAATTATTGTTATTCTACCCTCTGGTAGGAAGGATGCGTGGCTATCCTGACGATCCTGGCTCCGGACAGCTTGGGGAAGTCCTTGTCGCCGAACTGTTCACAAATGTTCCACGGGATGAGATCTCCAGCGGCTTTACGACCGCGGCCTAGGCTGTCGCGGACTGATCTAAACATGATAATGATTCAAATTTAAAACACAACAAGTTACGTTACTAACAAGCATCATTCATTGTTTATCCTTCGATACTACTAAATACTGGGTCAGGAAGGAAATTTCATCTTAATTTGGCGCCGATATAGCGCAATATAACGGCCCTTCAGCGGTATTAAGATTACTCGTACAAAAAAGGTAACATATGAAGAAGTTTTGGAAAGTCATTGAAGAAAAAGTGGAAGAGGAAGGCTAAGTTAAATGAGCCAAAAAAATAAGTAGATGTCATGTCATACAAAGAGCAGCATCAGCTACACCGACATCAATAGGGCTCTTAAATAAGAAGATGCTACTTTAAATAGAGTCACAGTTTAGGAATACTAATAAGTTAAACCTATTGTAACCTTAAAGTCTAGGCGATAGACATCCATAATTTTTTCAGTTACTGTCAAATAAAACCTTTTGGTAATGGATGTTATACAAAAGTCATACACAAATATAAAACTGGTACAAAATAATATTACAAATGCGAAAGTTTGTAAGTTTTGCATTTTACTAAATACTAAAACGGTTGAAAGAATGCGAAACCAGTTGAGATATCTTCTTGGGTAATATAACCATACAATAAATCGTATGAATTCATATTATTGCTTATCCAAGGAATGGAACTCGTTGCCCGAGTCTGTGTTTCCCGATATGTACAATCCTGCAGTCTTCAAGTCGCGAGTGAATAGGTTTGCCTTTCTGAATAGGTGTGCATAGGAACCTTCTAGGTTTGAGTGCTAAATCCTAGACAACGTCATCACTTAACATCAGGTGAGACAGTTGTCAAACGCAAAATTATAATAATTACTGGCCGGTTGGCGCAGTCGGTAGCACTCTGCCTTCTGAGCCGCTGGTCCCGGGTTCGATTCCCGGACAGGTCAAACATTCGTGTGTATGAACATGTCTGTTTGACCTGTGTTTGGGTGTGTATATGTATATATATATCAGTCATCAGGTTACCATAGTACAGGCTCTGCCTAGTTTGGGACCTAAAGACCTTGTGTGAATGGTAAAAAAAAAAAAAAAACCTAGTTTCTTACTTGTCTGATATATTTCCTTCGAGGCACATCTGTACGACGCACAGCACTTCTGGCATAGCGGTCGAGTTGGGCGGCGTGGGAGCCAGCAGCACGAAGAGACAGTGTGCCGGAGCATCCGCCAGGAGCTGGAGGTCGTTGGGGCTGTTCTGAAATAAGCAACAAGTATTTCACTATACATATTTGATAGTACTGGTTCGACTAGTATCTCACTTGATGATTAATGACCATCGCGGGTGGAATTGCTAGAAACATTGGGTTTGCTATCCGCCAACTCACATTGTCATGGATAATATAGAGATGTTCATACAATTAAAGGTAGATGGCGTTAAGAACAACATCCCCTCAGATGTTAAAGAGAATGGAGAAAATCGGACGCTAGTGGCTGCTATAGCTTAGTTGGACAAAGCGATAGGACGGTATTCTGTAGTCGTGGGTTCAAGTCCAACAAGCAGCCGAATTTTTTCCTTTAAATAATTAGAGCGTAATATAGATTATTCTATAATGGAAGAATAATTTTCTCTTATTTAAGTTTAAAGACAAATGTTGCCATAGTGTAATAAAAGATAAACTAATTTTTAACTTTAGTATCTTAGGTTGCTAACTACTGCAAAATATGCCATTGTAATTAAATAATACTAAAATACCTTATAATGACTAGAGACATATATAGCAACCAGCCTGTGAAGGAACGCCTCAGCAGCTTTATGATAACAGAAAAGAGCATCCCGATTGACACGGAACAGTTCGCAGGAGCCCGGGGATGGAGCGCCGGCCCCGGGTGCTGCAGCGGGGGCTTCCAGGCATAGCAGGGAGTTTAGCCACGATTCGATGGGGTCTCCGACGCGGTAACGAATTGGCTCCTCTAGTTTGATCTGAAAAGAGTTAGTAAGAATTATATGCGGACAAAATGAGTCATGTTTCTGAGACTTGCATGTTTATGCAACCCTCTTGTGTTTTCCAATCTGTCTCATCATTCATATCTTGTCCTTGTTATGTGTGTGTTGAATAAATGTTTATTCTATTCTCATGGTAGTTTTCAGTCAGGTAAAGGTCAACACTCCATTAACTAATCAAACTACCTCAAATTCTTATAAAAATACACATTGTATTTATGCTACAATTCAAATATACGAAATTTCTTACATCACTATCTTTAGAGATAGTAAAATCATAAAACTATTAGTAGTTTTAGATTTTGGAACAATACTTTAGAATATTGTAATACCGTTTTAAACTACAAGTATAGGGAAAAATCTGAAAACATTTGTAATTAAATCTAAAAAAAGGGTCTTTATGCAAGGAACGGCAGCGGTCCAAAATGTTTTTATTAAATTAACTGTGGGATATCATATGAAAGGGCTTCATTGGCACAAGCTTGAACAGATTTTTAATTATTTGTATGATGTTTTCTATTTATGACGAATAAAAAAAAAATATTTAAGTTAATAATAAACTATTTCTGATAATATTTACCTACAAATTTGTACGGAACCCTCGATGGGCAATCGAGTCCGACTGGCATTTGTCCGGTTTTTTTTACTATTAAAGTGAACACTTTACTTACAGGAGGCGGAGCCTTGTGCTGTGTCTGCAACTGGGCAAACAATTTGAGCGACAGAGCTCGTCCTGTCCCTTCGTACCCCGATACGGTGGAAGACAGCAACGCAAGTGGTGCTTTCTGTGCCGCTGCCGATACGTGGACTAGAGGAATAGCGGCTGCCTCGTCAACCAGAACCAGGTCAGCAGCCGAGAGAAGGGAGTGATCATCCGGAGTTATGTACTGAAAAAAAAACATTATAAGAAACATGTTAATAATTTGTTCAATAATAAACCCGTTAATAAATTATCGGATGGTGATGGAACCGTATCGTTTTAATAACATTTATGAAGGCTATCTCCTAATGCGAGTTTCAGACTCCTGTGTGATTCAGAGTGAATTCACAGTTGTAATTTTGCCGTGAAGTCATCGCAGAAAACATGGCCCTCCAGATTCGCTATCATTTACAATTAGCTAGCGTGGTTGAGTTTGCGTGCACGGGAGGTTCGCGCCTAGCATACCCTTTGACGAGAGCGCAAATATCGACACTGAACGGGGAACAAAGCGTGAACAAGTGCGAAGCCCGTGAACTGGCGCGAAAGCCATGCACAATCGCGGTTCGCGGCTTTCACGCGCGTTCACGGCGCGAATGTGGAGCCCGCTTAAGAATATTTCCTAGTAAGATTGTCTGTGCTCCACAGAACCTTTTTTTAATGACGCTATCCTCACTTGATGGTCTGTGTGGAGTCAGAGGTGGTCAGAGGTATAATTACGCTAAACCTAGAATATTTCATGGCTTTCAACGATTGCTGCCATACTATGTGGGTCCAGAACATACTATGTGTTTGGTGACGGTTTTTCAAACATGAGGGTGGTACTTAGTTTATTATTCTGAGTTGAGCGAAGCAACATAATTCTGGGTTAAAACTGTGATAATCACTAGATATATTTTCAACAACGCATTTCCCTGCTTCAAAAGCCTTTTGAGTTGCTCTAGGACCACATAACGTGTTTGTTAGGAAATTCTCGTGAGTTTGACACTTTATTGTATATATGTATTATACGACTTACTCACGTTTATAGTCGAAGTTTCGACCTAGGTTTCGGGCATGTCCGGTGCCCATCCTCAGGTGAGATTACGCTGCCAGTGGTCGCCGCGATCTGGCAGCGTAAACTCACCTGAGCCTGACCCTATAATAACGTATTTGGGCCACGCGGGATTCGGAAACTCTCATGCTTTTTGCGTGATACAAAACTCAAGTATATTTACCTGCACAGTCTGTCTGGAGTTTCTGGCGATGTTGATCCTGACGATTGCCTTCTTGAAGTCAGGGTTGGTGGAACGTACTATGTTGTAGTCTATATGCTCCTGGTACAAACATGCATCTAGACCCTATAAAGTAATATATATGTTACATTTAAATACACAGGAGCTCGTCGTCATGAATAGTTTACAGTGCTTCTAATCACACTAATATTATAAAGGCGAAAGTTTATATGTCGTTTGTATGTGTGTAACTCCTTCAGGCTGAAACGGCTGAACGTTTGCAAGAAATTTGGCGTGAAGTAGCTTATACTCTGGAATAACATATAGCCTACTTTATATCACGTAAAAAAATAGTTCCCGTGGGATATTTGAAGTAGTGGGAATACAGTAGTCTACGCGATTGAAACCGCTGGACACAGCTAGTATCTTAATTAGAATGTGTAACAAAATGAGTAACAAAATGTCTAGTAATAGTTAAGTGTATGTATGGGTTCCTAGTCAAGTCATTTAAAAAAATATTCAAACAAACTTGTAAATCATTTATTTAAGATTATTTTGATATTTTGAGTATATCTGAGTACAGCGCGCAACGCCATACGGGTCAATGCAGGTCGGAAGCAGCCTGCATCCAGCCCATTCCTGCGATTTTGGTCTGTTTGTAAATCCATCTTGTCGGTGGACGGCCTATGCTGCGCTTGCTTCTACGTGTTAGTTCTGCGCGGTATGCGCCCTGCCCCCTGCCATTTTAACTTGCTAATTCGCTGAGTTAGGTACTTGTATGTCGGTGAGTTTAGTTCTTCTACGGATCTCTTCATTTCTGATTTGATCTCGTAAAGAAACCCCGATCATAGCTGTTTTCACAGCTAGTTGCGCAACCTTAAGCTTGTTCACAAGGCCCATAGTTAGCATAATATACCTTGAGTACGAACTCGAAGAGGGTGATCAAGTTCTCCGGATGCGGCGAGGTGACATATATGTTGACGTAGCCCAATGCAACAGCGGCAGCTATCGACAACCCCAAGCAAGCGGACTTGCCGCGACCTCGGGCCGCCGTCAGACAATGTGGAGGTCTGAAATTAGATTTATCCTTCAGAAAAAAAAAATTGCCGACAGATTTTCGCTGGGAATTTAAGATTTAAAAAAGAAAATATTTCATTTACTTATTTTCATATACTTTTTAGTACATGAAATATTTTTACGTGTCTTTTCAGTGAAGGGACTAATATGCTTTTAAAAACAAAACCCTCATTGAGTTTTGTTTTGCATGTTTTTCGTTGTATATACAAATTGTTATATCTTTAATACACGAACTGCTGGTTCAATGGTATAAGTATACATAGACGACCAGCGAGGGATTTTTATGGTAAATTATGATAGTCTATGACATGATGTCATATGATGCTCGGTGATTCTAAGGTTGAACTTGATAATACACTAGTCATAGAACAAAAATTGGCTGTGGGTAGAATGAAATGCCGCCCCAAAGTAATACGCGCTCTTATTGGCAGATTCTCAATATTACAAATGGTAAGAAAAGGCAGGTAGCTACTAGAAAATGCGCTTATCCACATGCTGAAAAATTCAGAGTATTGTAGTAAACAATGTCCACTATGTTACCTTCATTCATTTTTCATTTTAAAATTTCTTTATTGATCAATTCACATTTTTTTGACGTGATAACGTTTTATAAATTGATGAATACCAGCAACACTCTTGAAAAATAGTAACGTTCCGCGTAACGTTCCACCTGAGTTTTGTATTACATAAAATAATCAAATTCAAAGTCAGTCAAAGTCAAAGTCAGTCAAAGTCATAAATGATTATGACGTTATCACGTAAATCTATCGTCCGGAAACCGACTTTACAGACAACCAATTATTTTGTAAAAACTAGTGTACATTTTCAATCATGTTACCTTCATTAAAATCTTCTAGATTCCTCAATCAGATTGCTTGAGAATGAATACTATGATTCGATCTCAACCCACCTGAATGGCACCGTACATAACTACTAATGAGTTTTCATCACTTTAAAGCTTACAAATATGTTTAAGAGTCTAAGATGAGAGACACCGGTCTCCAAGTATGGAAAACGTGATAAGACATGCCTGGATTGTTTGTCAGCGAGCGTATTGATGAGAGCGAGCAGCGCCGTCGCCTGATCGTAAGTGCGGCATAGAGCTACCAGCGGGCCTGCCGGAGGGGACTCTGACAGGGATGATATCAGCTCTGTTAATTTAGGGTTCACACGCTGTAACAAATACATGATTTTATATGGTGAGATTGAAACCGCAGGAACTCGCATGGGGCTCTAAATGCGTAGTGCGTTGGAATGCAGCTGTAGCTTTTTTTAAATCGTATTGGAGCTATAAACTACGATGTGTATTTAAATAGGTACCAAGAATGCATAAAAATAAGGCATTTATCATTTATATATCTAAGAAGATGTGACGGCGCCAAAGTGTCAACGGAAGTAGCGTCCCTCACTAAAGTGCCTAAGTGCCCTAACTTCCAGGGAATAAGTGTCATACCGTCGGGTCTTTTACCGTCGTCACGCATAAGACCATTCGGTTCAAGAATGGCTGCAACCCTTTGACATATTTCATTTAAGAGATTCCTTATTTATTGTCTATTCTACGAATACACGAATTTGTAAATACCACTATTTGTAAATTTGTAATACCAAATAGCAAATTTTTTTTTAATACTTCTTATAAGTTTGAGTTTGACAACTGTCTCACCTGATGTTAAGTGATGACGTTGTCTAGGATTTAGCACGCAAACCTAGAAGGTACCTATAATATGAATATAATATAATATGAACTCAGTATCAAAATTAAAGCCCAGATTGTTATTTTTCTAGTATTTACTAATGTCAGGAAACAATACAACATGACGGCTCATTATCGCGCACAAATTTCACATGTGACACTTGATAATCATTTTAGGGCACTTTTAATGGGTTTTGAAAATAGTTTTAGTGGGATATTGGTTTTAAATAGGTAATTAAGTCACATTTAACGGTATAAACCTCCATACTAGTTGTCCAGTCTAACTCTCACTCTTCTTTACCAGGGCCATTACTAGGGCTATCATCCCAGGGTATCATCTAAAAGTATAGTCCGCAGATTATACAGACCTACTTTTAACGATTTTTTTTCACATTAATTACGGCAATGTTTTTTTGGTTTGTTACCTCAGGCAAAGCGTCAACGGGTTCAACTTGCGCAGTTTTGGATGATATCGGTAGCACAGTGAGAGCGTCATCTAATACAAGACATCGCGGGTTGTCGGCCAGAGACAGTAAGAACCTTTCGTTAAAACGGTTCACTACCGTGTCGTGTGCTTCCGTTTTGAACCTGCAAAAATATTTATTTTACTGCATTGAAAACAGTACCTAAGCATATGTTTTAGCATATTTAAATGGATGGCAAACCCTACACTCAAAACATATTTAAGTCAGTCATTATACACGTGGAAAGCGACCGAATTATGGTCTTATAAGCGAGCTCAATGCCAGTTGATAAAACTATGGAGCACACTGCATGTGATTCGGAGATTTCCACGAATATAATCCAAGATAGGAGATCGTGGAAGAACGAAAGCCACCGTAATAAACAGCAGTTTAGTAAGTTGTGACAATGAGCAGACCACATATCACAGAGAACTGGTAGACTTAGCCTTTTTATATTTGATGGTCATTAACGCTGTGGTCAAAAGTAAAATCAAGCTAGACCTAGAATTCTACACTAGTACTCCTAGATAGATTTCCCTTCAAAAATTCGAATGTGATTCGTACTGGCTGTACTGGCAGTTGTATTCGAATGGGTGCGTTCATACCAAAACTAATATGGCGAGAATGTTCAGAATAATAAAACGGAAGCGGAATATGTGTGCAAATGTAACGAAATTTATAAAAATGATTGCGAATGGAACGCGCCCTATCGAACCTATAAGTGTCTACCGAAGTCTCCCGAAATATCAAGCAACAATATTTTAAAACTATTAGAGTCTGGCACCTTAACATGGATGGTCGTCAAAATAATTATTTATTACCTAGAGTGGACATCCATTGTGATAGAATGCAGTTGCCTCAAGGAATCCATGGTTTTAAGAAGGAAAATGATAAGACCTCCACCTTCCACCGTTTCTATAGTACGCGCCATCAAGTTGGGCGTGAGAGCTTCGAAGTCCTGTAAAAATCAATAAATTATAAATGCTAATTGTTGTTTCCTATGTCGTCGCCACCACGTTTTTTAACACAGCTTTTTTTAGTTCTGCTATGTGTGTAACGGAATCTTTGAATTCAATTTTCGGATACTTCAAATCCTTGAATAAATTAAGACTTCTACACAAACTTATTCACACTTCTACCAAACTTATTCAATGATATTTTCTACTTAGATTGTTCTTCTAATAAAGTGTGTTTTTTATAAAAGTATTTGAAATAGCTTCATTTATCATTCATCATTTTATCATATGCCTCGCAGTTAAATTACTATTTTACTATTTCCCTCATCAGTCCAAAAAGTGGCGACCGAATATGATGTGCAAGACTTAGAAAGTAAAATTGAACTTTAGTACAACTGACATAGCATACTGAGAACTAAGGAACATCGGAACTTGGGAGAAATAGACTTACAGAAAACTGACAAAGCAGTATATTTATCATGAATATCTTTTATATAATCAGCAACGAAACAGCAATAATGATTTTTTTTATATGTATAAACATTAAGCTTTTATCCATACAAAAAATCTTTTTTTCCTTTCGACTGGGTTGGAATTCTGAACTGAGTATAATTTTTTTTAAAATCTATGATGAGCAGTTTTTATCATTAAAATCGATAGCATGCTTCCTAAGGCTAAGAACAGATATTTATGTGTCTTCTGATATCAGATTTTCCCATAGTGACTCATGTAAATGGCCCATCCTGTATCTAGGAGTGACTCATTACAGTTGGACTCCTCAAAAAATTTCTACCCACCCGTCATGACTGACTGCTTGATTTAATTAGTAGTTGTTTGAATATATTCAATATTGTAACCAATATTCAATCCCCCCTCTATCGAATCTGCCATAACCACAACATTATCAGCAGAACAAAAGATGTTCTAATTGTTGATTTTGATGCAGAATCCTTGCCATTCCCAGAACTTGAGGGTGTCTGATAATAGGGCAGTGAACAGTTTCAGTAATTATACATTTAAATAGTAACATAATAATTTAGGTGAATAAATTTTCACATTTGACGTTTTTACATCAAGTAATCTCAATTTGTTGTTAGCTATTAAATTTTAGTTTTTCGAATTCAGATGTAGTTTTTAACGTAGCAAGTCGACAATAGATTGCTTTATATGATGAAACAAAATGCTAAATATTGCTCAAGCTCAAGTTAAGTTCTGAAATAATAATACCTGTAATACACAGACACCATATGTCTGCCCAAGCATCGCATGACTCTCAGAATAATATCGCCCGTGTATGGTAGTCGCCACTCTGAAGGAATCAAACAGTGATTCTTCGGATACCTCTAGCTTACCCGCTGCTATCTTCTTGGCCCTTTTGCGACCATGACTGAAAATATGGTAACATATGTTTGATTAGACCTATTTTTTCTTATCTTCAATCAATTTATTCAAAAACTTAGGTACAACCCTTTTTTATGAAAGACAATACCGCCGTGTTATAGTCTAAATAATCTGCCACTTACTCAAAAGCAGCAAAAAAACTCATATTTGTGTTCCCAAAAATGATCTGTGGAATCTGTAGTTCATACTTCACAGAGTTTACATTATAGTGTATGTCATTATGTGCTTTCTTAGAATATTACCGTCAAATATGAATGGCCTATTTTTTGTTATTATTTCGATTGGGAATCGAGTATTGAACAGCTTGTACTAATATTGCTATTGCTCAAACAGTCATTCTGTATTATGTAAATATGAAAGTTTGTATATTTGGATGTCTGTTGCTCAATTACACCCGGAAGCTGAATGGATTCAAATGATATTGTGCATAGAGATAGATTATAGTCTGAGATAGTGCAAAAGCTACTTTTTACATGGAAAATAATAGTCTATGCAGGTGAAACCGGGGGCCTGAGCTAGTTTCAGATATATCCAAAATATAAAAAGATATTTACTTGCTAATAGCTTCATCTTTATTTTTGTAGCACCATAGAACTGTAGGTCTTGCTTTTACAGTTGATTTTACCAGCATGTCATACAAAATAGGGACCTGTAAAAAATTACACCATGTAAGTGACTTCATCATCTTCACTCCAAAGGCCTCCATGAAGCCTCTTCATGCTATCCTAGTGATTGGTCCACCTTCAACATTAATTATGATCTTCTGAATGTATAAACTACTACTACAAAAATAAGGAACAGTGGTACCATAGCCAATTCAATTTATTATTTTCCAGAAAAATATTTACAAAAAATATTTAAAAAAACAGACATTTAAACATAAATCATTCGGGTCCATTTCAGACAAAAGATTTTAGAATAAGATTTTAGAAAAAAAAAATTATGCAGTTATTGTTTTCTTATAAATTGAGGGCATGACCACCCATGATGATGGCACTTGGCCATCACCACCATTCTCTAACAACCACCCTGTATATATCATTTGCTTGGAATTATTAAAACGAAATGAATATTATGCAAACAAAAATTGAGTATAATGATATAAGTAATAAAAATATACTATTAATTATATAACTTTAAAATATTTTATTAATAATATAACTTTAAAATATTTTATTAATAATAATTTTAATTGGATTTTCTGATCAGTCTACTAATTGTTTTATGGCTAAAATTGGACTATACATCATCTCAGCCATAGGACATCCACAGCTGGATATAGGCTTCACCCATTGGTCTCCGCAAAAACCGGTCGGAAGTAGCCCACATCCAGCCTTTTTCTGAGATCTTAGGTCATCTGTCCAGTTTTGATTACAGTATACAGAGGATACCAATATTGAAGGTACAATGTGTAACTACACATATTGTGTATTAGGATAGAGCAACGCAGCATAGCATTCTGCATGAATAGTAGAGAAAGTAATGTTATCAGCACATGATTAGCTTGGCCACTCATTACAGACCCATGGGACATTTTACATAGGGATTTTATGGTACAAACTGAAGCTGAAAACAGTAATTGGCTTATTTGCTTTTGCTGGTGTTGTAATTCGGGAAACGCTTACATTTCTGCAATATCTGAAAGCCTGGAATAATGAATAGTACTAACTTGATCTCTGCTTTTATCACCGACAAGGAGAAACATTGTACGATGTCCAAGTTTCACTCCGTTCTCTATCATAACCCTAATACGGTTATCTATCTTCTTCTTGACCATTTTTCCGTGACAACTATACTTAATTTGATTACTTTGTACTTTAAATATCACAATACGCAACGTGTACAATGCAAAAACCAATAACCAAGATAATTTTCAATTTTTCACACATAGAATAACCTCAAAATATGCATGTTTTTGTTTACTTGCGAGAGAAAAGGAAAAGAGATGTCCGACACCCATAGATCAGATAGAATCAAGGAAAATAAAATCCTTTGGATAGAATATATGATATAAGTACGTTGAGTTGGGCTATGGAACAGTTATACACGTCCAAAGCGATCACGCTTGGCGTTCGTTTTGGCATAGATGGCGTTTGAACAGTAGGATTATTACGTATTACATTTGACTGATTAAAGTGATCATCACCAAACAAAGTGTACAACGATTAACTGTCAGAAGTCAAGTTTCGTATTCGCAATCTTTAGTGGCCAACTAAAATGACGTCATCATCGCTATACAATGTTGATAGACACCGTAACTTATTTGACAGCTGTTTAGTCATTAGATTGGTATTATGTATGCTTTGGACATCAAATATGATGTAATAGATGTCCACTTACGTTTGCGTGAAAGACACTACTCGGGAGTTCTATAGGTTCTCGGTGACAATCACTATTAATACGACACAATACGACCTCAAAAAAAAGTTGTTAATACTATTGTCAACTGAGTGGTATTGATTGCTATTAGATTTAGATACTTAGTGTGAACTTATGAGGCATTAACAATTTGTTTATATATTATCAATAAATGTTATCTACCTTTATTAAGAGATATGATTTATTAATAGCTGTTCCAACAAACATTAATAACGTGTTTTTGTTGTATTTGTCTTGTCTTATAAAGGACGAAACGGAACAACGCTCATGGTACGTTTTAGATAATGGTTTTCTGATAAATGTTTCATTTCCGGCGGTGAAGGGGTAGCTTTATAACATCAACCAAATCATATAATTCAGTAGTGCACATTGTACCTCTCTACACACTTAAATACAAGTTTTCCTAAATGTTTTTGTTATCGGATATATACCTACCAGTTGACGAGCGTTTAACTTCGATCGTTTCGACATGTTTTCCCAAGCAGACAACAACTGGCAAAAATTGTAAAAAACATTTATCTCAATAAATCGAATAATGTTTTTATATAATAAAATTATACTTAAATATTGTTAAAATAAATACTCACCTACCAGACAAACAACATATATATATGTAAGAAAACACAACTGGAGCCTTATTATTAGCCATGTAAAAACCATACAAGTTTCGAGCAGTTGTAAAACCAGGGACCTTACTATCAGCTTTGTAAAAACCATGCAGTTCCGAGCAGTTTGTACTGACAGTGCTGACGCTCGTAAGAAAATCGGAATGGATTGTGTGTGTGAAAGCGCGCGAATTCTTTATAGTTCCTAATTAATTTATATTATATAATTCACTTCCGTACTTTCACGGGCACTAAAAGGGTAATTTTTTTCTGATATATAAAATTACGTTTTTAATTTTTTGTAGACTTTTAATTTTTCGACAGATTCTCTACATGAGTCAGATGTTTGACTCTCAGTGTATAGTTATTTATCTATGTGTTTGACAAGTCGCACTCACAAGTGCGACGTAGAGCAGTGTGAGCGCACACTGCTCTACGTCGCACTTGTGAGTGTTCTAAGCACAAGATGATGACATCATGGATGATGTCATATAAATTTTGCGTGTAGCTGTCAGTGCATTTCGGAATGACTATATGCACGCTATCTGTGCTCTAAGCAATCAAAGATCAAATAGAAACGTACCCTACAAGTATTCCATTCTCCAGGGCATAGATAAGTAACTATACTCTAGGGATACTACGTAGCGAATAAATTTAGCAAACTAAATTTAATAGAGTACTGTACTGACCTATCTGATCTATGATTTAGAGTCAAGTTTTCAGATCATTCGTAATGTTTTTTGTATTTTTCTCTTAATTGAGTGTGCTATTTAAATTCTGCTGAATGAGGATTTAATTGGAATAGTTATGAACAACTAAATATGAATAATATTTTGTGCTGTAGTTTTGCGGGCTTGAGTTATTTGTAGTGTAACGGGCACGCTACGTTGTCCGGTGTATTTGTTTCAAACACCCAAAATTACCGGCACTTGTTTGTAAAATGGCAAAATTTCAAATAAATACCAAGTCAAGGAGCTATTTGCAGGACAAAGAGACTTTCTTAAAAGATTTAAGACAGTTCAACGAGAGTAAAAAGTAAGTATTTTGATTTTGGTTGGATTGATGCTATCCATATCTAATTCCATCCTTCTTTTGACCAGTTCATCTCTCTGCAATACATTTCATGGATTTTTATCTCGAATGTAGATTTTATTACATTTGCCACATTGTTATAGCCAATTGATAAAATTGTTGTGGTTACTAGATGGACAAATAATCATTATTCTATGTAATCTGATATGCTATACTATATTGAGAATGCATACAAGCAGTCTGTCTATTAGAACGTCAACCTAAAACATTATTTGATTTTGTTATATTTAAGTTATAATTCTGGTAGCCTGAAGTAGGGTTCTTACCTTCATATATAAGTTCGCTAGTCAGTTCCCTGTTTCTGAATTATTATTTCATATAACTTTGTGTAATTTTTGTTCCTTTTTTTGCATATATGCATTTAAAGGATTTCATTTTAGTTTTGTAATAATTGTGTATGTTATTTTATATCTGACAATATTAAATCATACAATATATTATTTCTTTGTGTTTGTTGCAGCATCACAGTCAAACCTCCTATTGTAAATGGCATTGAAATTGATTTATACCTTTTCTATACTCTGGTACAACAGAGAGGGGGACTCGGCAAGGTATATATTATTAAAATTTGTTAATTGTCATATTGTGGAAAAAGTACTTCAAGTCTGTACATTTTCCACAATACTTATAGTTAAAGTTTCAGTTGGTAGTTAGTATTTAGGAGAATGATTTAAATACAAATGTTAGGTAGGGATAAAGATTTTGCATATTTATCTAAACATATAAACTTATAATATGGTATTTCATATATTTTTTGCTGAGCTGACAAACATTGTTCTGCTATTTAATGGAGGGAGGGTGTAGAAATGTGAAAAATACATTTTTGTTATTAGCACTGAAGTGGTTTTGACACATTACGAATATATAAATTATAAGAATTGCTCACATTGTAAGTCAGAGGTTTCCAACTATAGTTTTGACTACATTTGGCTGTCTTTTTCAAGGACATTGTGAAGAAATAGCCGTTCACCAGTATAAGGCCTTCTGATTTACTATGTGAGTAATTCCCGTGTTTTATATATCTTTAAAATGAAGAAGACCTGACTAAGATCAGGTAAAGGCTGGATGAGAGCGCTCTCAGCCGGTCCTTATAGAAATCAATGGGGGAGGCCCCCATATATGTGGAGCCCAAAATGGAGAATAAAAATAGTATTCACAACAAAGCTACAGGGTTCAGCTAAACAGTTTTAACTGATTTGAATATATTAGTAGTGATTCTCTTATTAAACTTAATTATATAATTAAAAATATTATAAATAAAAATATATTATCTGGATAATAAGATATATTAATTCTTATAAGATTATGATAAAGTCCAAATTAGTATGACACCTACCTATAACAACCCTAACATTTTAAAAATCTTTTTATTAAAATAAGTCATTTAAGTAAGATAAGTAGCCACTTATATGGTGTACAGTGAAACTATCAGCATTTGGCCAGCACTTAAATAAAACTCTTCTAATTTTAGAGATATTGTTGTAGTAGAGTAAATAGAATACAACTATTTCATTTTGAAGACTTTAAGTGAATTTTAGCCAGTTTGTAATGAATGTAATGAACAGTAAAGTGAACAGTAATGAAACTAAAACGTAAATGAAACTGAACCATTTTAGAAAAGATTACTGGTGTTGGAAAGTCAGTTGACCTATGACCAAAATATGCTTAGAACCTGGACTAACTCGTAATAAGGTGATGCTATGTGTATAGTGGGATTGGAAGGGTATTCTTATTCGAGTTGGGGTGCTGAGTCCTGTACTGACGTCCCGCTTGGGGTGTTTTGTGCATTCCCCCTGCCAGGCTCTACCCGAGCCATCCTAACTCCTTTATATAATGGAGCATGGCCCTGGGTCACTGGCATAGCTATTCCAAGGGTATATATGGTTGGTCCTTGGACAATAGAGTCAACCTTACGCAGTCGGGCTGAGATTCTTGTACTTTCTGTGGCTTCACAGTGCAGTAGCACGTGTTCCACAGTCTCGTTTTCCTGTATGCATCCTCGACATAGGGGACTGTCCGTACCTCCCGTCTTGTGCAGTGGAAGGGTATCTTTGACATCTTTCATCATAGGTTATAGCTCATAGAGCGCCAAATTGGGTTTCTTCTGGCAACAGCTGATGATATCTAGCAAGAAACAGAAAAAACAGTCAATATCTAACAATATAAACATGTGGTTTTATCATGATAATTGGCTCATACCTTTACCCAGTATCTATTAAGAGGGCTTGCTTGAGAAGTGCTAATGTATCCACCAGATAGTGTTGACTTTGCATCCTCTGTTTTGGATATAAAACTCTTTACAAAATGTTTATTTAAGTTATTTCATTAGAAGCCCCAAAATTTCTCAAATACTATATAGAGAATGCATGCTAGCTGTATACTAGAATGTTAGCCCAAAACACTAAATAATTTTATTATATTTCCGCTAATTCCTGGTAGCCTGAAGTTCTGAATCGATGATAACCTGGCAGTGGGAGCATCGGCTATCAAACTGACGGATGCTAGTTTGATTCCCACTGCTAAACTGTCATTGCTTACAAAATTATAACAAGTTATCGAACAAAATGGCAAATTATTTAAATGTATATCTGCGCTACTGGTGTGGTTCTTAATCTCTAAGTCGGGTTTTACCTCTGGTGGGTATGAAGTTTTACTGATACAATAAATTACTGTTACAAAATTGACAGGTAAACCACAATGATGTGTGGGAAACATTCCTTCGGCCATTACGTTTGCCACATCCCTGTGTTAATGGATCAACACTTCTGAGACGAATATATGGCACGCATCTTGAAAAGTGAGTTACCATCAGCTTTTTTGGCTATGCAGCTATAGCGAATATGTTTAAATTGGTTGAAGATGTGTTTGTCTTGAACTTTTTTATCAAGACTTATGATGACCAGTTTTTTAAGTAGGACTTCATCAGGGGTCACTTATTCCCTCTACCTGGATACTCGGGTATTTTCAAACTAAATAACCTAATAGGTGCCGTGGTGGTACCGGCCTAGAATAGTACTCAGTAAGTACTACAGTAAGAGTCGACTAAGGGATCACGTACCAGGAGGTGGGCAGCAGCTCCTTTTGAAGATAGGAAACCGTACTGCGCTTGACAACCCGCCTGCAAAGCATGGCGAGTATTGGTAAATCCCCCCTTTTTGGGGAGGCATATGTCCAGCTGTGGACGTCTTATGGCTGAGATGAATGAATGAAAGCTAATAGGAGCTTTTACAGCTTAGAAGTCACACAACATAACAATAGAGAAATATTTAAGATATATTTTTTATTACCTTACATGTATTTTCTTTTTGAAAATAATAAATCTATGCAGATATGAAAGAGCCAAGGGGCCACCAGGCAGAGATGATGACATGGAAATGGATGAAGATCCAAGACGCGGCCGAGGCAGCAACACACCCAGACTCACATTCGGTAGTGGTACTTACATTTCAGGTAAACTTATTGAGCATCTTACCTTATCCAAATAAACGGCTCTCGCCGCATCCTCATATTTTTGATTTAGTATGCTGTCTTTTTTCTCCTTATTCGGTTAAATTAACTTGTGATCGTCCGAAAACCAGACGCATCCAGTTTCTGTAACAACATCAGGCATGTCATTGATGTTAATATGTAGATTGTAGACATATCAATTTTGTGTTTATCTTTAAAATTAATATTTAGACTGGTGTTCATGTGTAATGATCTAATGGTGTAATATTATTACACTTTAAAACCTGTTGTTGTTAACTTTAAAGTATAATTATGTATAATGGAAAAAAAAGAGTACAAAAGTGAAATGCAGGTAAAATTGTTTGGTTTTAATATTTTTTTTGCTCCAGAATTTAGCTTGGCCACCCATATTTAATTTATCAATATACATATTATTTAACATGTAATTATTTTCATAATTAAATAACAAATGAGTGAGAAATATTTCTTACGCCGCCGTATTTCGTACTAGTGTCATTATAAATTGATCCTATGACGATGTACTTTAATCTTTTTTTCGATTTTATACATTTACGAATGTGACATTTTGCGCAGGAGCCACATTTTTGTCCACAGCATCAGGCGAAGCTCTCCGGACAGCAACAAAACAAAGTCCAGCGCCTTCTGAGCGACTCGCACTGTCTTTACTGTCACCGATGCCGAACGAACAAGACTTTGCAGTCAATGTTTGCACGGTGCTCGCAGCCGATCATTCGAATAGATTGCCGCTGGCGGCTACTCCACATATACTGGACTTTTTACTGGCTCATGCTGGTGTATACAATCACTGTAAGTTGTACTAAAATTTGTAGTTTTGTAATTGAAACTGCCTGCAATTATAGTATAAGGTCGAAAGTTTCGTATTAGGATATGAATCCTGTTTCAACAAAGTGAGATAGCACAATAACAGAAAACCAATAATAATCTGTTCAATGTGAGTATTTTTTTTCCTCTTATAGAACTCGCTTCACCACTATCGCAACACAAACAAATAAAACATGGCGAATATCCCCAAAATAGTTTTAATTATTGTGTCTCTAACAGCCTATTATTATACCAGTAAAATTTGAACAGTATGAGATTAATATAAAGGTGTAATAACTAAGTAAATATTATTAGTAATATCTGCAAATCATACATTTTTGCTGTAAACTCAAAAAGCCTCTTAATTTTAATTATAATCATGATTTCCGCCCAACTTTCAGCAAGTTTACGCGAAACAATCGGTCGGTCTTACTTCGAAGCCCGAGGGCGCTACCCTGATGACTTTTGGAGGCTTCGCGCTGGCGGGGGCGGGGCCCGAGAGTTAGCAGACGAGACAAAATTCATGCAGATTGGTGTAGAGCAGCCCGAGCTTATGGTTCAGGCTATGGCAGCGCACAATAACCTCAGTGATTGTCTAATACGGGATGGGTCAGACGATGAGGGATCGGAAAAAGCTATTGGTGAACTTGTGAGTTTTGTTACACTTTTTTTACAAACTTCCAAAAATAAGCATGTGATAAGTGACATAATTATATATGGACATAATTGTAGTTGAAGATCTTGCGTTCAAAATTCGGCTGCTGCTCTGACTTGAACCTACGACTACAGAATACCGTCATTTCACTTTCCCGACAAAGCTATAATAAAACTCCACTAGCAGTCAGAATTTGTTCTTTTATTACAGCCACTTCTGACTGGATGTTTTCTTAGCGCCATCTACCTTTGATTGTACGAACTATTAATAGGACTGACATACCAATATGTCCATTCATACGATTCTAACTTTACCCAACAATAACTTGTATAAATTACAAGTTGTTCTTGGGTAATGTTAGCCTCCATATTTAAATATCTAGTCTAAAAATATGGATCCGTTGGATGATTCCAATGAATGGATCCGTTTCTAAATAGCCAGTTAAGGTATGTTGTGTCAATTTTTAACATGCCAATATCTACAGCTTCGACATCATTCCTCTTCCTTCATGGTTATATAGAAGCGATCAGAAGCGACCGCCGCTGAATAACGCAACCATCCATTATGATACAGCATTCATTATATTTGTGCTCCAATTTTTTTATATTTTTGTAATTTGGCATTATCTATTATCTTTGGTTACCAGCAAATGTGTAACTATCTATAATCGCAAAACAATGGACAATCCGTTGATTCATTAGGCATTTTATGTTCATTATTATGTCCGTTCATTTTTCAACTTTTTGGAATATCAATATTATGTAACAATAACGTTCATAAATTGTTTGCATTGCAGCAAGAAATCCTGGAAGATTGGGTAACGGAGCCGTCAGAGGAGAGTTCCTTATTTGCCCCGGAGTTAGCGGGAGGCGCGTCTTGTGTATATACACAGCGAGTATTGCAGATAGCGTCAATAGTGCGCTCTCTCTCCTTCCACGAAGAGAACGTGCAATATCTAGCGAGGAACACCACTTTGATAAGGTTATATTTGTATTATAACTTCCTTCTACTTACATTTTTCGCAATAATAAAAAATAAAGTAGTTCACAAATAGTTACTATCTCCAAGCACGCGAACACTTAATCACATAGAAACTTCAAACAAAAAAAACAAAAAAAAAACAAAGACACTGGCGGGAGAGCCGCCTAGTTTGAGGCTCGACGTCCAAACTGTTTTATGAATTGTTACAATATTTGTGCTTATACACAAAATCTATTGTACATTTTAAGATATTTAATGTAATTTACGTTTTTGGATGATGGTGATGAGAATGATGATGATGATGATGACGATGACGTTTTTGGAAATATTTTATTTTATTCTTTTATTATTATTACATAAGGTTTGAAAAATAATTTCATGTAAGAAAGTCTGCCATTACGATTATGAAAAATGCATAAAAAAAACCTAAAATAAACATGTTGAGGTATTACTACTACAACAACACATGTCATCACTTAACATCAGGTGAGACAGTTGTCAAACGCAAACTTATAATAGAAAAAGAAATGTTGTGGTAGTATGTATAGAGAACATATGGATTGAATAAAATGTACAAGAGACGTGTCTGGCGCAACGCTCATGCGATTATTTTAACTGATGGTGTGTGTTGACGGTGATTTTGTATTTCTTTCAGATTTTTGCTTCTGTGTGCTAATTCTTGGGTGGGATCTTTGCGGCAATCGGGATTGGATACGCTCGGAAATGTGTCCACAGAACTCATTATCAAGGTACATATTGTACACACAAACTCGTGTCTATATTGTTTCAGACGTCGCGCTTCTGTGACGTGATGTACACGTTAAGTATGTACCAATATGAATTTTAAAACTAAGGGGATGGTTATGAGAGAGAGAGAGAGGGGCTATGCTATTAAAACACAGGCGATGATCCTAGTCCGGCGACAGATACCCAAGAGATTAAATTTGTAAAAGTCTAGCTACTGACGCTGTAACACCTTATAAGTGTACAATTTTTGAATAAACTTTGTATGTATTAAAATATATAAAAATAATTATGGAATTGTAACATTTGAAGCTGGCTATGAATTCTGGTTCAATACATTTCTTTGAAAATTTTGCTTAGAACAATCATCATCATCATCAACTTAGAACAATATTTTCTTTCAATACTGAAGGACCCAGCGACGTGCCTGATATCTCGCCACATCCTTTCGACCATACAATCGGCGTTGGTTTCTCCTGATCGCGCTAGAGTATTAGCTGCATTGGAATTGCTCAACAAACTGGCGCAGAATGAGGCTAATGAAGATGCACTTTTGAGGTCATTGGAATCTAAGGTATGTGTAATATATTACAAAACTATTTTACTATAGTCTCGCAAATTAATACAGAATAAGTACAGTTGATATTCAACAATAATTAAGATGATAAAGAGTAGTCTGTTTTTCAAAAGTTAAAAAGTATATTTGACACACTAGATCACTATGCGAACAATCGCTTTTATTTTATAACAATTTACAGGAACCATCTTAAAATGGAAATTAGATAGGTATATCTAGTAACAGTCAGTTCTTGTATACAATTTATTAATAAGTACATAATAACTGTGTCATGTGCACGAATGCAAGGCAAAGCAATTTAAAGGTTTATATTCTACTACTTATAGTATGGTTCAAGGTGATTTGTAGCTTTATACAGTATAATAAAAGTATGGTGTAGTTTTTTTTTTATCATCTAAGTGTGATAAAAAGAAAATATATATGGATTTAAGCTGTTCTATTTTTTAAATGTTTTTCAAATTTCCTTAAAGTTAAAATTATTTACTACTCTTACCTTTTCTAATAATAATCTAGTAAAGACAACTAAGGGTGTTAATAATTCAGCTTGGTTATTATATTTAGACAAAGGATAAATATGTGAAATATAAATATGTTGGTCAAATATGTTAATTAAAGAGTTTCTATGATATGATCTCTCATATACATTTTTTTTATCGAGGCTGTGACAACAGATAAATGCAGTGAATATAAGAAAAAACACGCAATAGATACCGGTTATACATAAATAGTATTAAAAATAAGTTAAATGTTAAAAATGGGGCATGGATCCTGGAGTTTGGTATGTAATGTTTTAACGATAAAAAAAAATACTGTGGTAATTCATTATTATTTATTTATTTCGATTTCTTGCGAATCGCGAATATGAACAGTAAACTAGTAGAGTTGCCACTCATTACTACTATTTTATACATTTTAGGTGTACCACGACGTGTGTGCGTTGTTAACACTTCGAGACATAATGGTGTTAGTGTGTACACTGGAGTGTGTGTATGCGCTGACGTCACTTGGGGACCGCGCCAGCGAGGCAGTGGCTAGGGTATCGGGTCTAGTGCATACACTAGTCTCACTCGTCACTGTCGAGGTGAGCTGCTGTATCCCTTTACCTAATATTTCTATTTAATTTTTCTAAGTAAAATAATACATAAGCAACATTTAATCCTACTAATATTATAAATGCGAAAGTTTGTGTGTATGTATGTAATAATGCTGTATCCCTTTACTTAATATTTGTATTTAATTTCTCTAAGTAAAATAAAATACATAAGCAACATTTAATCCTACTAATATTATAAATGCGAAAGTTTGTGTGTATGTATGTATGTATGTTTGTTACCTCTTCACGCTCAAACGGCTGTATCGATTTCGATAAAATTTGGTATGGAGATAGGTTAGACTAACGCAAAGGCTACTTTGTTCCTAAAAAAAAGTATAGATCCCGTGGGATAATTAGAGTAGCGCGAAAACCGTATTACACGCGGGTGAAACCGCGGGGCGCTACTAGTACAATATAAAGGAAACAAGGTAAACTGACAAACTGACCAAGTTCCCAGAAAGAGGATGGATGCAGGCCTCTTCCAGTTGTTTGTGAAAAGCATGTAGAAAATATCTTCTGATTCTATGAGACTTCAGTATTCTTTTCAACATAGGTATATTTTATGTCTTAGAATTAACAAAGAGTATAAGTATTTATATACTTCTAAATTTGATAATTATCATCTTCCAACTATTATCAGTACATCTCTTTATTTACAAGTAATCTTTGAATTTATTACCCAAAACAAGTTGAATCCGTTTTTACAAACTTTTAACCTACTATTGTTTTATTGTAACTTATTCATAATAATATATTGTGTAATCAATTGATGTTGTTCATGGCTGTTTTAATTTTCAGGATCTACTAAGTTCATGCGATCATTTATTACTAATAAATCGCTCCCCACTATTATTTATCAAAATCTTGTAGGCTGCATATTGATTGTTTGTGTTATAACCCTCAGGCACAAAGTTATGGCCCCCGCGCTTGCATTCTGATGCGAGTGGTTGAGACAGTGAGCGGGCCCTGGGTGACGGAGGCGCAACAACCTCCTCAACAGCCACAGTCACAACCACAGCCGCAGGCACAAGCACAGACGCAACCACAAACACAACCACAGATACAGGTACGTTGTTACCTTAACCCTACGAACTAGAGCCTGTGTCTTGGCTTTCGCAGAAATTTTGAATTGGTAAACTGAGTGAGTCATAGGCGTGTATGCCTCCAAAAAGCCCCGGAAATGCTAGAAGTTTGCAAAAGCAAAGCGTCTTGAATTGGAGAGAAGTGAGGCGACAGCTAAAACAGAATGGATTTCCATTTTACATTCAACAGTATAATAAGTAAAAGAAGAAGTGTGTTTGAGAGAATTGCCGAAATTTAGTCTAGTCTAAATTTAGTTTGAGATCTAGTTTTAAATTTCTAGTGAGGCAATTTTTTTGGGGTAATATTCATATAATCAAATCAATCACCTCCTTAAAACCGTTGAGCCCACTCGTAAGTACTCGTACTCTATGCCGACCGTAAACACCCGGGTGAAGGCACCAGAACAGCTACTATATAAAATCTAAATATTGGGATTACATCCAATAGATCTTGCCGATATAGCATATACATTCAGGGTATCAGAGGTGTACTAGCCCTCAAGCAATTCTTCTTCCCCATTACTTTCAGAAATATTAAGCTTAACTTCTTTATTTTCTGCAGCTCATGGGAACCTTAGCCAGTGAATTACCATATTAAAAAATATTAACGTGCGAACAGGGTGCGAATAAAGGAAACTTGTTTTCATGCTGACAAACATGTCAGTGACCTAACATACATGGTCATGAATTTTTGCATCCCAGTCGGGGCATATTGGCGTTTTCTTTCCGTTCAATTGCGAGTTTTTTAATATATTCTGATATGCGTCGTCTGTGTGTCTGGGTATGAACCGTGGAGACAGTATAGGCTCAACAAACAATTGACGGTATAAACTGATCAGTAGTTTTTCAATATGCGATGACTCTTGGCCTAGTTTCAAAAGCCACGTTTAAACGTTCCCAGGTGTCAAGTTCAAAGCCTGTAGAACAAGTGACTACCACTCCCGTCACTACTACCGCCGCGGTCACCACGCCGGCTCTAGTCTCCACACTACAGCAATCACATATTCAACAGAGGACTGTGCAGGTAAACTTTTTTGCTCGTATAATATATTTTTCTTCATCATATATATTTGTTTTCAACAATCAATGCTGGCTGCATTGCCACTTTTTTGTTTTTCATTTCATTCACTTTTCCGTCAACGGTTGAACTTTTAGATTAAGTTGTGTTATTAATTATATTATTTGGCTTTGGCTTGATATTTCATAAAGTTTTTACTTTGGTTTATAAGGTTAATTGAATTAATTAATATTATATAATTTTCGGTGTTCTCCATGTACATCAGAATATTTTGCATACTAGCTGACCCGACAGACGTTTTCCTGTCCGAACTATACCGTACTCTATTTAGTTTATGAACTAAACATATTGTCAAACAACTGACAGATATGTCAAACACTATTGTTACATTAAAAATATGTATATTGTCAAAAGTACTAAGAGAAGGTTGAATTTTTCTTTATGTAGACTAAGTTTTCTTAAATTTGCTAATTTTTCGCAGAACTCTCATTTTTTTCTTTCATAAGGTCCTTCTCCTGACAATGACAAACACAACAAAAAAAGAATTATAGAAATTGGCCCAGCCGTTCACGCGTGATGTCGTGACCAAGGAGATTAGGGATTCATTTTATATATACACAAAACAAAAAAAAAGTGAATTTAATTTTTACAATGGAACAGGAAGTGAAATTTGGAAAAACTTTGTAACTGTACTGTTTCATGACCCTCACGCCGTATAACATTATATGACTAAAACCTTGACTAATACCTAATTGAAAAAGGTAGATCTACACATACACCGTGAGATAATTAATTTAGATTCAAATGTGCCAGGAAAATGAGCATTTCGCCCTGGCATGGCTCCGGTCGTCGTTCGAGCCGCTACCGGCCCAGGACAACAGCACGTTCGACTCGGCCGAGCTGTACCGCCAGTACCTCGCCTGCTGCTCTAAACTGCAGCGGAAAGGTCTCATCTCGCTACAACATTTCCCCAGGCTTGTCAGGTAATATTTTATGGTGACAAATGAGCATGTCACCTATTTTCCTTTTATGATGGTTTTCGTGGTTCACTGTTCAAGGGATCCGGGGTACATCTCTATGCTCATCACATAAATGTTCGTCCCGGGGCTTGTACTCGTATGTCTATGTAATGTGATTGTGTGAATCAATGCCGCCCGCGACACTTGGGATCCTAGTGCGGGAACCTATAAGTGGCATTTTTTTGATGAATTCCATAGTGTAGTCACTCGGGCATGCCAGGGTATATTTCTAATTACACATTTTGTAGGTATGGAAAAAATATGAGGCGAATCGCACAGTATCGTATATCGTACAGTCAAGCTTTCCTTTTTTTTTCACCATTTGAGTTATCGTCGTATAGACGTCCATATAATTATTTAAGATTAATGTCTCATCGTGCTGCAATAAAAAAGAAAAAGAAGAAAAATTATTTTCATTTATACAGGTATCAAAAGATTGACAGAGAAGTGCTTTTGCTTTAGCTATTAATAATTTCTTTAGTCAAGTATATAAATAAAGAAGGATAAAACAAAACATAAATTAGACTGTCACAATAGTGAAGTATTTCTTGTCTTAATTCATGTACTTCAAAAGCAGCACAGAAATATGCACTCGAATGTTGGTTTCTAATTTTATCCATATAGGTGTCAATTTTAGGAAACCGAAAAGCCTATGTCCAACAGTGGCTTTTTTTTTAAAAATCTGCAGCCACTAATGAAACTGTTATTATAGGAAAGAAGTTTTCGAAATGTACGTTTTAACAACAAGTATCTCAAGTTCATCGGGGCTGAGCTATTTGACTTTGTTGAATGACCTAAATATCACAAGTAGACCTACTATATTTTTTTACCATTCTTTTAGCTTTACTTACCTTCTCGTAGATGTGGAGTGAAACTCGGTCGCTAAGTTGCTTACTGACTTAATAAGTCCTATTTTGTATATTTGAAGGACCGTGTTTGGAGGTACAGTCGGGCCTAACACCGTGAGCACTCCATCGGGCGAATCTCAGCAAGTGTATGTCGGCATTCGATCGCGGAACAACCAGACCAGACCGAATCCTGTGCCAGGTATCTTCCATCATCAATTAACTTATAAAATCTCAACACTTATCAATTCAACATCGTCTCCTTTCCACCTGGTTTGCTAACTACCCTCAGGCTTGAAAATCTTTCACAAAAACTAAGTGATATAGTGGTGAAAGTACAGTCCAGTTGGGTAACTTAGAACACTTCTCTCAAAAAATTTTTATGGACACTGAAAAATAAATGCATTTTTTGGACTATATTTTGCAGTGTTTAGTATAAAATATAAAATGAGTATTAAAGCTTGTTGCTGACTTAATACAGATTTTTTTGAGAAATTAACGTTTGATGGGCCATTCAAAGTTGTCAACTCAGATGAATTGAGTTATCTGGGACAACAAAATCCCTTACGGTTACTATTTTTTTTTTTCTTGTTGCTAACCGCAAACAGTAAAAGCACAAAATTGGAAACTCATCGACATGACAGCTGTTCAGCAACAGGATTATTTAATTTTATTGAATTACAATATCTGTGTTTGGATAGAAAAATGCTTCTTCAATCAAGCTTTAATCAATGTTTATTTATTCAAAGTAATTCTAAGTTACTGCACTGGATGGTTTTATACCATTATTATTTATCAGATTGAGTGAATTTATTTTATTTGCAGCGAGTCCAGCTTCGCCCATTTTGAAAGCACAGCTGACTAACAAAGCCGCAGCGGAAGCGAAGACTCCTACCTCACAGCCGCAGGTAATCTAAGTATTTAATGCTCACACACTTACTTCTGAAGTGCTTGTAGCAGAGATCTTAACCGATCAAGTTGGTAAAGCAAGCAAGCGAGTTAGGGTTTAGTATGGCCCATCAATCCAGAGTTACCGAGCGCTTGCGTGATTTGAAATGCATATTGAGCCATTGGACTGGCCGCTAGCCTATCTCTCTACCCGAATCTATAACTGATATAGGACATTAACTCAATTAGAATTTTGTAGGTAGGGGGTTGTCATGTAAGGATCCATATGGGGCGGAAAAATCAGATTAGGTATGATGATGGAGTTTCAGACATAATAAAGACTTTTTCATCTTTGTAGGCACGTTGGTAAAACAAAAATAAAATATTTAGTCCTTGGAGCTAAATAATATGCTACTTTAGCTCCGCTCTGGTACGCTATAATGACGGACTTTTTGAGTGAAAAATATTGTGTAAATTGCAGCAGCAGCAGCCGTCCACCCACCCGCACCTTTCCCAGGCGCTGGAATCGAATCCCACCAACACAACGTTGATAAAACATCTTCTCGCCCACAAAGTAAGCCCAGCAACCCCGCAACCGCAAGTAAGTGCACTAACAATACTAACTTTTAACTGCTTTGAGATGTTACTGTATCTTTTGATTTTTCATACATACTTCCGAAGGGATACTGTTTTATTGTTATAAATGAATTTAAACAGATGGTGTTAGATAGAGAAAGATAGAGTAAGCTGCATCATCTGCACCATCAAGCGCAGGGTTCTTATATAAGAAAAAGTTCCATATCTTGGCCGTATTATGTTGTCATTTTCGACGGAAATATACACACAATAAAGGTAATTAATCCATCGATTGAAAATAAAACGCTTATAATGAAACATCCTTCGCTCTTTTTCTATCGACAACACTTTCAGTGTTCTCTAATCAGATGTTTAGATATTTTTGAAATACATTTTAAATTGAAATGAATCAGTCAATCTAAATCGATTATGTAACTGATTGAAGTTAAACGCTGATCTTTAATTTTTTCGACAACACTTATTACGACCTCTACTTGAATGAGGCTTCACGTTCTGAATTTTGTTAAAAATTGTAACTAAATACTGCCTAATTATGAATGTATAAAACACGGGAGTTACGTAGTAAGTCAGAGGTTTCCGACTATAATAAACTATACTCGGAACCCTCTGACTTACTACGTGAGTATCTCCCGTGTTTTATACATTCCACATACATATAAAACCACGTCAGTTTAAACAACAAAATACTGCCTATGTAATATAGAACTCTTCATCATGTAAGATCCCTAATCTTGTCAGTATGATAAGAGCAGTGTCTGCACACTCAAGGCTAGAACCCAACTATGGATCTCATCAAACCTGATCATATTTTGATATACATAGTTGCAATCTTAATGCACCATTTAATAAAATAAAATGTATGTCACCATCTTTTATAAAGCGGAGTTTTCCGGGCTCTTTACCAATCAAAGACATTTATTGCTACCCCTGTTCTGACTAGAACTCCGTTCAAGTAGAAATGGCACCGTGCTTCACCATATTTTAATGCGGTTGCAGTCTAAAATGAATCAATTGGAGATAAATTGTTTTCAGGATTCCAACACTGGTCTTGTCTTATAGTATATCTGCAAACCCATACTGGGGCATGGGGTTAAGGACCCTGTACTCATTCCAGAAGTTTAACATGATCACCTGTAATTTTTGTTGTTAAATGCATTATTAAGTACAACACAGCACTTCAATATCAATTTTACTTAAGACAGAGAATTAGTTTCACCAATACCATTTTCCTAGTAATTTTCAGCAAAGTTTTTCGATCCTTCGTGTACTGAGTAACCAGAAAATGAGGTATAAAGTGTGATAAACACATTGATGTAACTATAGCATGCTGATTTTGTAACTAAAACTGTATACCATACATTATACAAGCTGGCAGCACAATAAATGACAGCCGATTATAATGTTAATGTTCTGGCTGCAATATGGTTGTAACTGTCATCTGGATATGGCAAATACAGTAACGATTTTGAAAAGCCGTTTCCTGCGCTAACAATTTTATCAAAAAGGCTTCGGATGCAAAAGTAGTTAGACCCGTATGTTGTGTAGTGGCAGAAATGATGTAGAGGCATGTCAATATTAAATAAGAGATACTAACCTTAACAATAGTATGAAATCATAATTTTGATATATTGGCATGAGATAGCTTATTTGATAAGCATGATAAATTTGCACATTTAAATATTATGTTATAATGATAAATTATCTTCTACTTGTTTTGAGAAAGTTGACAGGTTGATTAGTTTATTTATAACAATTTCGTGTCATGACATTGCAGAAAAATTGGCCCCCAAGTAACGGCATCTCTAAAAGTACCTCATTGTTTTCATTGTTGTTTACCATCAAAATAAATGAAAAAAAATAGCCTTACATAATGTTTTTCATCTAGAAAAGTTAATTGTTTATTAACTGAAGAATTTCTTTAAAATGTTATCAAAATAATTTAGTTACACAAGCTGTGGTTATTCATTATCATTATTTCATAAGTACATTTACAGCTTCCATTGAAATCTTCTCGATATTTTTGCAATAATTCTGTTGGAGGCGGCCCACATGCAAAGTGCGTTTGCAGCTCCCATTCGGTGGCCGTCTGATGTCGAAAGTGGTTTTGATTGCACCAGTAATGTGACTTGTGCTGTTGCAAGTTATATGAATAGAGATTGTTAGCGTGAATCTTACCATCTAGAAGTAGTATCTTACCACCTAGAAGTAGTATTTTGCTGCTTATTGGTATAATTAAAATATTTTGTTAGATTCCTCACCTATCTGCTGATGCAATCATTGGAATTGCAAAATGTACCATGGTTTGAGCACTACCGCAATAATGGTTCCATAATGGAACAGGTCTCCATAATGCTACAAATAAATATCTAGAGCAATTTCGAAATTAACATCGACCATAAGTTAGTAAAGTACAATTATTTTAAAGTATCCCCTAACCAAATAAATTTACTTTCGCAATAAATGTCCTTAGACTCAAATTTGTAACATATAAAACAGTTACTGTTTTTCTGTCGGTTTTGTATATTCAATTGTGAGTTATTATGCATCTTTTACAATTGTAGATTTACAAGTATACAGTAAAATGAAAATGTACAGGTTGCGCAGAGACAGCAAAATCAACAGAGGGCACCTTCTGCCTCAAATACTGTGGTGGTGCAGCCTCCGTCGCAGGTAAAGTTCCCCTTTTTATATTATATTGCTAAGTGAGGAGTGATTGTAACGTGGTTGAACCATGAGAACCTTCTGCAATCAAAGTGGATTTCGCTACTAGAATAGACACCAGCAAAATATAATGTATTATTTCATATTAGCCCGATTTTTAGCATCATTACAGCCTTTGTTAGGGGCGTTATAATAGCCTTAATCTTCCGTCTCTGTCTGTATTCCAGTTCGCCCATCAAGTGCAATTTTTTTTAAAACTATTATAAGTTTGCGTTTCTCAACTGTCTCACCTGATGTGAACTGATGACGTGCTCTAAGATGTAGCACGCAATCCTAGAAGGTCACTCGAGGATTGTACCTATTGGGAAACACAGACTAGGGCAACAAGTTCCATTCCTGAGCAGTACGTTGAGAGTGCTGTCATTGTCAGGACGTGCTTTTAAGCTTGCGTTTCTCAACTGTCTCACCAGATGTGAAGTGATGACGTAGTCTAATATGTAGCACGCAAGACTAGAAGATCACTCGAGGATTGTACCTATTGGGAAACACAGACTCGGGCAACTAGTTCCATTGGACGGTCGCCGTGGCGCAGTGGTTAGTGTCTGTGACATGACTTCTGTGTTACCGGGACCCTCGGTTCGAATCCCGGCAGGGGCAAACATTTGTGCGATCAGTGTAGGTGTTTGTCCCGGATCTTGGGTGTTTGTATGCTGTAATTCTGTGTATCCATGCTTCCCGAGACACAGGGAATCCTTATGCGGGGGCTGAGTGTGATTAAAAAAAACACCTGGGCTTACGTTGTGAGCACTGTCATTGTCAGGACATGCTTTCCGGCCATCGTCACCTCTGCCCCCTAACACACGCTATATAGACTATATATCCCGACATTACTTTAATATTGCATAGGTACCTACCTATAATTTTAAACAGCACTTAATTTTTATTTCGTTTTTCTGAAGGCAATGGAAGTGGACCCCGAAGCTATGATCAAATGCACGGCGATCACGCCCGGCGGTATTGCCAGTATCACCCCCGCTGTACAAGACAAGGTAAACAATAGTTTACTAAGTTTGACATTCTGTATTGTCGTGTCGACTAAAAATACCGTATTTCAATAAAACTCTTCAAATATTTCAGTGCTGTAAGGAGTAAACGCCGTATACTCTCCGTATACTCTATACTTTTTCTGGGATAAAAGTAGCCTATGTGTTAATCCAGGAAACTATCCCCATACCAAATTTTATCGAAATCGGTGTAGCCGTTTGAGCGTGAAGAAGTAACAAACATACACACAAACTTTCGCATTTATAATTTTAGTAGGAAGGATATCAGCCCAACAATAAATTGAACTTGTTAGATTTTAGAATTGTGACTGTAAAAATATTAAGCCAGAAACATCAGACTTATAAGCTAAGCAAGAAGATTGTGTTATGCCTAATATACATAATATACATAATAGTGTTGTGCCTATGCGTATATAAGAATAATCTATATAATGCCATCTCTCCATTAAATGTGCATTTGTATAGTTTTTACATATTTATTATTTGTGTATTACAGTTAAAATAATATGTGTAATGTAGAATGTGTGTATGTATGTGTGTGATATATATTATCTCCTTACTTTTAGCAGATTTTTATTTCTTTTAGATAGTTTTATCTAGTTTGAGTATTTAATAGAATTAGGGCTAATTTATATCTTATTTTGTTTTCTTTTACAGGTTGTTTATATTCCGGGTGACGAGCTCGCAGGTAATATGAATTACATTTATTTGTATACATGTCATGTGGTTACGTACGCTCCTGCTGCAAGATTATAATTCTTTTATATATATTTTCCCCCCCCTCCCCCCAATAATTCGGTAATTTTTGTAATCTTTATCTGGTTTATTTTTTGATTATGCTTTGTTTGACGTACCGAATTTTCTGTTTGATCTGTGGTCTGAATCAAAGCGGAAACTTCTGATAATAATGCATCCTACTTGATTGAGAAAAGTTAAGTTATAGTTAAAAGATTGTGATATAATAACAAACACTTTTCTATTTCAGTTTCAAAAGAAGAACCAGTTCAAATTCAAATAGATGAACAATCTCAACTGACAATCGTAAGTTGAATATTAAGAGTCAAAAACTAGTACCTAGTCCATCGAGGTCCATCGTGTAAGATAGTGATAAAACTTATACTGTTAAGTGAGGTAAATCTGATGCCTGTCCGGAGAGATGGTGTCGCGTTAGCATTTACCATCCCGCCCGGGCATTAGGCTCGCCCCATCATCCGGGCCTCCGTCTTGACAGGGCAACCCGGCTAAAGTGGGCTGCCCACGAGTAACAGACGCGTAAGGACACTTAAATGTTCGGTGGAGGTTTCTCTTAACCCCCTTGCCGATGGCCCTACTAAACCGAAGGGAGGAAGATGCTTAGCAAACCTGCTTCAGCCATTTTGAACAACGGAACAAAAACTGTCTATTCTCTATCACAGAAAACTACTCAAAACAAAATGCTAGCAGATCTTTTAGAGAAGAAATCCAACCCCCCAGTGCAAGTGGTGCAAATGACCAATCAGATAAACGCGCCAACTATTCAAATCACCGAGACTGGTCAAATCGTTCAGGTGAAACCCGACCAGACGCCGGTCATTCAGATCAACGAAGCCGGCGTCGTCTCGCAGGGGGGTCAGTACTTTCAAATAAAGAATGATCAAGGTAAGAACTTTTTTATATATTTTTCGACTGTAAACAGATCAAATTCATTTCTAACCAAAAAATGCTATGTGTTCAACTCACACAAATTTATAAATTATCTAAAAATAATAATAAAATCTATGCAGTATTTACTATGCTACATGCTTTACAATAGGGTAGGCCTATGTCTAATAGCGGACGCTCTATTTTGTTTTTATTTATTTATTCAGATGTACAGTCTGCAAAGAAATTGGTCTATTAGGTTTTCCAGAAGCTTATGTGTAATCATAATAGGTTTCCAATTAGATAAGCATTCGAAACTGTAAGAATGTTATTGCACGGGAAAATTAACCTTGCTTTTTTATGATGTCAGAGGATTTTCAACCGTAGGGTCTATGGAATCCGCCTACTTTTACTACTGGCCTACTGGCCCACACTCACTTCCTCGCAAGGATTCGCTGTTTCGGGAGATATGGACATACACAATAACAGCACACAAACACCCAAGACCCAGGACAAACATCAATGCTCATCATATAAATGTTTGCCCAAGAACCCAGGGCACTGACTACTAAGCCACGGCGACAGTTTCATGAAACATATCAATATTTGGATGCTGAGCGAGCATGTTGTTGATGATGGAGATTATGTTGATGATGGGAAAAAGTATTACCAATAAAGGGGAACAAAGTATGATAAAAACATGACATGTTTTTGTCATACTTGCATGAGCCCCTTCATTTATTTTTCAACGTGATTTGCAAATATCAATATCCCAGACCTATGTCGATTCGAGTAGTTCAATTTAAATTTGGAGACAACTCAGTCATCACTTTTTTAGATGAAAGCTAGTTCTGACCTATGGCCTAAATTATTCATGCTAATGAATAATTTTGATTCCTTATTCAGTGAGTTTTTCTATATAAGAATTAACTCATGCTGGAGTATGAACTTATCCCAAATTTATTTGCAGGTCAACTAATTCAGATAAAAAACGAACAAGGTCAAATAATCCAGTTGAAAACTGACCAACTGCAACAACCGTTACTTCAATTGCTGAAGAGCGATCAAATAGTTCAGATCAAGTCGGACAACCAACTTGGGCAGCTGCTGCAAGGTCAAGTCGGGCAACTGATACAGAATGTTAAGCTTGAGAGGGATGTTGTGGAACATGTTGTCACCGATCATTGCTACACAGAACCTGCGCCGAAGAAAGCCAAGGTTGAGGAAAGGAAAGAAGTAAGTGTTTATTTAACCGATTTAAAAAAAAAGAGGAGGGTCTCATTCGATCCGTATGTTTTTTTTATATGTTACCGCATAAATTTCGACTGGGTGAACCGATTTTGATCGTTCCTTTTTTATTTGAAAGCTGGTGTTTCCCGTGAGGTCCCATTCAAATTTAATTAAAATCGGTCAATCGCTGTTTGAGTTACTTTTTAATAACTGAAAAGTGTTACGCATACGTCGATGATATTATAGTTGCGGGTAGAGAAATCGGTGAACATACACAATGATAATTGATCCCGTGAGTGTCAGAAATCGGTTACATTTGATAGTAATTTTTTTTTTACTCTATGTAATCTTTTTTTACGAGTTATTATTATTATTAAGCGTCTTGACGCATAATGACGTCTTATAAAATTAAGTTACCCTTTGAAACCCTCATTTATTAATAGTTTTGGATAATAATGAATGGTTTTTACGGTTTTGTGGTGACAAATAAATCTACATTGCATGCCTTAGAAAATAATTTTTAGATGATGATTGACTGTGGCTAGATTGTGTTTGCTGGTCAGAGGGCGATTTCAACTCCACAGCAAATACATATACATATGTATAAGACGGTTTTGAGTATCCATTTTAACTGGCAAGTTAATTTTATTTAGTTACTAATTCATCAATATTAATTCAACGGTTTTATGACTCTCACAAGCTAGTATTGACTACTTACATCTGTTTTTCTCTTATATTATTAGTTTAAGTAATAAATAACTTATTTTCTTTTATTCACCAATGTAATATAGCTTAACTTCTGGTAATGCACCATATGTATCAATTTTGATAGGCCAACAATTTTACACATATATAAAGCTAGTTATGTCAGTACTAGTTTGCATACTGGGATCCCTTGTCGTAGGCAATCACCCTCTGTTGATATAAATGATTAATTAGCTTTTGGTTCTTGGTAATGGTAATAGCAATTGGTTTTAATAAATGGTATTATGTTTTATAGATCCGCTTATTCAGCATATCAGTAGGTAGAACATTTTCAACTCTTTCTCTTAAATATGAGAACTTCTTCAATGTAGGCGAACTCAAATATGCATTATAAGGATAACTCAAAAACCACTGGTCAGATCTTGATAAAATTTAAATGGGACCACATGAAAAGCACTTTGAAATATAAAAGAGAAACATCAAAATCGGGGCAACTAAAAGTAGTTCTGAAATTCCACACAGAAAAAAATACTGTCGAATTGAGAACCTCCTCCTATTTTGAAATCGGCTGAAAGTTAAAATTTCAAAATATAATTATAAACTGACTGTTTTAAATACAATTCAAAAACAGTATCCAATCAATTATAATCAGTAATCAGTAATATTATGTTCTCGTTTTATCCGTGGAATCTTGTAATTAGCCTCAAGAACCTGTACAAATAACCCTAGCTTAAGTAAGATTCCCTAAAATGTAAAAAAGAAAATATTTTTTTTTAACAAAAATGCAACCGACTTCAATAAGTACTGCAGTCGGTACCATGATAGTTTACACAAAAGTAACTATCATCACAATATTGTGCTCATGGCACCGACTTCGACAAGTTATTTCACACTTTTGAGTGTTGAAGTCGGTTGCATTTTTTGTAAAAAAATTTTTTTTTCACCCTCTTCAGTGACCTTTGCTACTCACTGGATGAATTAATTGTCATTGTGTGCTCTGCGACGTCTATATATATATAACTCAAAAACCGCTTGTCCGATTTTGATGAAATTTAAATGGGACCACCACTATCTAACAAAAAAAGAATCATTAAAATCGGTTCATAAACGACGAAGTTATCCGCGAACACACATAAAAAAAACATATATACGGTCGAATTGAGTAACCTCCTTTTTGAAGTCGGTTAATAAATAATGCTTAACTTTTTTATATAGCATAATTAAGCGAACTACTCTATATATTTCAGGTCCCTCCGCCTACTGAAAGCGTGTCTAAAACAGCGGCCAACTTGTATGCGGCCCTCGCTGCCTCTGCTTTGGAAGATGAAGAAGATTTGGTAAGTTGATTTACTTTTATGTTGCAGAAAATATATTTATTATGTTTTTGAAGTAACCTGGCACTTCTTTCTTCAAAACTGAATAAATTGTTGCTTGATATTTTGCTCTGTTAATAACAATTACTTTTCTAAACTACTGGGCTCTGTATTGCGATCAAATTTTACTAGATTTTTATCGGTACATACTGAAATAAACTTTAATGATAAACTAAAGCGCGGTCGTCGTATCAAGGGTCTCTGGTTTGTTCTCTTCTGTTTAACACAGATTTTTTTTCTGGTTGGTCCTCTTCTGTTCAATACAGACTTTTTTCAAACTCGTTTATATACATATCAAACAATGTTAAGCCGTAGAAGTTTTGAGTGTCCCTTTATTTAAACTTATGATTTAAGATTTCGCAGCGTAAATATTACTCGCGCGCGGGAGAACTTTTGAGATAATCCCGTCATTGAAATTTCATATTTCTTTTCTTCAAATTTAACCTTTAACGCGTAGTACGTACGTTGGTCTTTAGAGATTTATCTTCTGTGGTGTAGCAGTTAGGGGACTGCTGATACCGCTATACCCTTCCAATTATATTCAAAGCTAACAACAGTCACTTAAAACGAGCTATATATTCGAAGTATGAATGGGCTATTTGCGGGCCTTTAGTGGAACGCGCTATGCCACGTTGTATGCTATGCATATATCCACTTTCATTTTAGTGGCTTCCGTTTCCAAAGTTTATACCCATACCATATTGTTTGGTAATGGAAAGTAGATACTTCGAATGTATTAACAAATGTTGTCACCTATTCAGACAACCATGCAGTTGTATACATGGTAGATTTGGGGTTTTACAATTTAGATTTTGTTACTTTATTTTAGTTAATTTTTGACTGAAGCTACAAATAGATGATGCTAGATATTGTATTGTGTATCCACAATTTTGTTTCCATGTCTGTTCATAACGGCGATATTTCCATAGAGAATAAGTCACGGAATGCTGATAGCCGCTGCGCTACGCGCCAAGGTGGATGCATACTATATTAGAGCTTATCAACCTTTGTAGGCCTATGTCTTCCCTTCTATCTCTTCCCTCTTATTATTCAACTCTTTTTTCAAGTAGTTCTGTCATTATTTTCCGTAATCATTAACCTTATCTTTGGGATCTTTAGTGTCAATACTTTTTATATTGATTGCAAATGTATACTCTTTTGATTTATTTGTTTTAGCAAGTTAAGTATTAGCAAGTTGAAGTGGCGGTGGGCAGGGCATATAACTCGAACAACTGATAACCGTTGCGGTCGAAAGGTTCTCTAATGGAAACCACGGACTGGCAAGCGCAGCATAGGACGGCCACCGACACAGTGGATAGACGACCTGACTAAGATCCATCTTAATATAAAAAGACCTTGCCCCAGTAGTAGGACCGTAATGAACTGATTATGGTATATACTGTACAAATGGTTTGTTATATTTCTTTTGCCCGGATATCGGGATCACAAACACAGGACACACGAAGTATCGTATATGGTATAAGGGATTCGTATCGTGTTCGTATTAATAAACTGTAACTTATAACGAGGTCGAATCCACAGAGCTACTTTCACCAGTTTATAATAAATCCGTGGCAAAAATTAATTGATTTTATTATTTATTTTCCGTTACACTTTTTTTTCTAGTTGAAAACCAAGATTTATCTTTAGTAATATGATATTTATTTTGCAGTTGCCGCCTCCACCACCGAAACAAGAACCCGAGGTAATGTAACCTTTTTCATTGGATATGCTTTGCTTTTATTAATAATATATCGCATTACTTTTCTTTAAGAACATAAAGACACGGATATGAAGTTATAATTCAACACGGCTAAATCGTATTAGATGGAAAAATAGGACCGATAATAGATTTTTTCCTTTTAGAAATTGAATTTACACATATTATAAATATCTTTACAACATAATAATAATAATTGTAATATGCATTCATCACCCTCCCAACAACGTTCCCTCACTTCTGGATCTGATAATTGCTTCATCTATTCAGCATGCTGCAACGCATGGCCAATGCTCGGCTGATGCCTTTTCATACCATTATCTGGTTTTCTTGTCTTATAAAATTCGTCCTCCGAAAACAAAGTTTAAAGGTAACGGCTTCAGCGTAACGGAAACTTACTTGGAATACGGTTTACCCGTTATTTTAAATATATCTGTATAAAAAAGTAGCCTATGTGCCATTCCAGACTATAATACTCTATGCCAATTTCACTCAGACCAGGGTTTTGGTTCCAAGTTTACTAATTTTATGTTCAGTCCAGTGCGAGGCCGACTCGATGCCAATAATAAAACGTCGTAAAATAACGTACGTAAAACTCGTAACCTGCTGAATTCATAGCGGCCTGAATCTATGTTGAACCTGTGCTCGCCCTAATTCGGTTTTGTACGAAATTGACATGGGTGCTAACAGACCCCAAAAAATTACGTACTACGTCACTGAATCTAGAATTGAATCAAGATTGATTCAATATGTACGAATTAAAAATACTGGATTACCAAAGTTGTCAAAATCGCCCATTGTGAGTCGATAATATGAAGCGTGATTTAGTAAAAAACACAAATTTCCACACTTATAATATTAACAGGATTGAAATGCACACTTTTCGCTTCCTTACTATAGGTGCAACAACAGACAGTGCAGTTACAGCAACATACAATGCAGATACAGCAACCGACAATGGTGCAACAACCGACGATACAAGTCCACCAACCCACGCTGCAACTCCAAGGGAATACGATACAGGTCAATACATCACCATATCCTGGACGAAGGACTCTTTAAGGACCTTGCTACTTGCTTACAAAGTAATAATAGTACACAGACTGGTCCAATTTATACTCATTAACAAATACTTTAAAAACATTAATCGTAAACGGTACTCCACTCCAAGAAGGCACGGCAAAAAATTGAAAATTAAGAGTTTATTGTCTCTCTTCTTGTTCTTATCCCACAGTAGGTGCGGTAATCCAACTTTTCTCTTCCATTCTCTTCTATCATTAGTCATCTCAATGCTCACACTATTTATAAACATATTATTCTTCACACTTCCTTCATACCGACTGCGGCCTTCCCCTCCCTTTATATCACTATGAAGCGATGCATTTTGTCCAGGCCCACTGATTCGCTTTTTCATAAAGAGCACGCGGTCATGGCCGCGTCCGCGTATACACTAGCGGAAAATGACGAAACCAGTCGGCATACCTACTTGACTAATATACGTAAGTTGAACCCTAGTTTCAACTAAATAGTTGCTATAAATCTTCGTCCATCGTAACGCCTAAGATCACGCTGTTTGGGTGTACGGGATACATTTGAAAATGTAAATTGCAAATTTTTCACGGTCGTAGAATAGTTCATATAAATATGGTTGTTATTAGGTACAGCAACCAACGATGCAAGTACAGCAGCCAATGTTGCAAGTGCAGCCAATGGACGTCCAAAACATCATCGCTTCGCAATCGGGACAGATTATATTACAAGGTAAATAAATGTTTTATGCAATTGTATATCTTATTTGCATTGTTTTCAGGGCCAAAGTTTCAAACGAAAACGATCATTTTATGCAAAAATATTGTTTTTGTTAAGTAGCACAGCATCCCTAGAGAATAATATTGGCTGAGTGAGAGGCGCCCTATGTCTTATTCTAAACATTTTTTTTATAATTTTTTATACTGTACAGGTAGAGTAGGTAGCGTTTGACCACTATTTCACTTGATGGTCAGTGACGATGTGGTTGAAGATGTAATCACCCTAGACCTAGTATGCTCACTAGCTCTCAAGAACTGCTGCCTGAACACATCTAGCGATCATCATCGTCATCTCAGTTATAGACCTCCTCCAATCATCTGCACAAGAACTGGTTGGAAGCGGCCCGTATCCAGCTATCCTTGTGAGTCAGTTAACATTCTAGACCTAACGTGTTTCTACTTGTCACTTACCATCAACTGGGAAAGGTGTCAAACAGTGGATCTATAAAGCACAAAAACGACAATACATAATTGATAGCATCCGAATACAAATTCCTAGTCATCGTCCACGTAAATTGGAAAATACTGGATTCTGTGCAATTTTTTGGAAGAATTTCTGTGCAATTTTCAAAGAACAACAGGAAAAGAATAAATACGTGGTATTAATTTAGGTTATAATTTCGAGTCTAAATTACTCTCAAACTCGTAGAGCTTTTTATAGTATAGTATACAGTCTCTTTCATATTCAAACTACATATATAACAACTTTGCGATAAAAAATATTTTTATTAAATGGTTACGTTTAATATTATATTGTTGCAATTTTCAGAGAAAGCAATATCGTCGCAGCCGCAATACGTTCAACAACAAATGCAACTTATTGCAACACCGAACTCTTCACAAGGTATATAATTATTTTTTACCGACATGTTGCACGGTGAGCTGTTGAAATGTCAAGTTGCCATCTTAATCTATTGAAGGTAGAAATACATATCTGACGAAGGACTAAAAAGTGTCTGAAACAAGGACAAATTTGCTTTACAGTTCATATAAAAGTGAATCAAGCACATACCAGCCGTACAAACTATGATTCCTCTGTGTCACAGTTTCATTAGAAATATGACAGTTTTGATTTCAATCTTACCACGCTCCGGTACGGCTACAATACGACTGCTATAGTTATTTGTGCTTCGGCCACAGATGCTAGTTCAACTACATCGTTACTTTTGGAATATAGGTTAAAAACTAAGACCTAAGACCCTAACACTGATTATAGCTAATTATGCCTTTGCTAAGTTTCATTAAAACATACAACCAATTTTTTTCGAGTAGAACTAATGGTTCCTACGTTGACGGTTGTCATTCATATAATATTAGCCTGAACATATTTCGATAAACATTTTGTTTGCACAGGATTTCTCAGTTACATGACACAAAACTTACCAACGAAAATGATGGTCTATATTTCGATAAACATTTTTTTTCACAGGAGGTCTCAGTTACATAACACAAAACTTACCAACGAATATGATGGTCTATATTTCGATAAACATATTTTTTCACAGGAGGTCTCAGTTACATAACACAAAACTTACCAACGAATATGATGGTCCATACTTCGATAAACATTTTTTTTCACAGGAGATCTCAGTTACATAACACAAAACTTACCAACGAATATGATGGTCTATATTTCGATAAACATTTTTTTTCACAGGAGGTCTCAGTTACATAACACAAAACTTACCAACGAATATGATGGTCCATATTTCGATAAACAATTTTTTCACAGGAGATCTCAGTTACATAACACAAAACTTACCAACGAATATTATGGTCTATATTTCGATAAAAAAAAAATTTCACAGGAGGTCTCAGTTACATAACACAAAACTTACCAACGAATATGATGGTCTATATTTCGATAAACATTTTTTTTCACAGGAGGTCTCAGTTACATAACACAAAACTTACCAACGAATATGATGCAGAAGACCATCATCATCGTGCAAGGTCCGACGAGTGGTGGACCTCTCACACTGACGGTAAGATTGTCAACAATTTTATTACAACTAGTAATAATCCCCGGGAAGTAATATTTTGTATAACTTGATGAAATATTGTGATCATATTTTATAGGTGAGAATTTGTTTACATACATATATTCATCTACTTAAAAATCCGGCCGCCGAGGGATTCCAGTTCGTGTTTGTATTGTCGTTGTATATAAAATACATTATTGATTTGGTAGTAGTATGATATATAATGTAATCATACTTTCAATTTGCATTTGAACTGGTGCTTAAACATGGAAGTTTCTGTGAGGAAAAGACGTTGATGAAAGTGATTGATTTGAATATTTTTATCTCAGAAACTTATTTTTTTCAGGCAGAATTTTCTTGCATATAACACCTTATCTTCCAGATAATAAGTCTTTTGACTGAACTTCTTAGTAAAAAAGCTACCGGTCAAGTTACTCGTTGATCGTTTAACGAGGTTATATCTCTTTTTGGGGAACTAAGTTTTTTTTTTTATACAATATTCCATTATTTAGTTTTTATACACTGTGGTTTATTGGTTTATTTATTGTTAATGGTTGTAGTATTGTGGAAATTTCAACCGTTGCGCTTAAGGTTATTTAACCTTTTATTTAGATTATAAAATAATTGAAAATATAATTTGATATGCGACTACGAGTTTACCAATAACAATTTACATGATAAGGTGAACAACCCAGGCGGCTTGGACGAGGCGACGCTAAACAGTCTTATTGCCCAGGCAACAGAGGCGATAACCCAACAGCAAATTATACAGGTTACATATAATAGGTTACTGATACACTGGCTTGTACTGACACTAGTTGCTCGGGTTCTGTTTTTATGTCACCTCATTTTTCATCACTGTCTGGCGCACTTGTAATGATGATGGTCACTGCTGCTTTCTCTTTCTTGCTATTTTACTTATATATGAAGAGTCGTGAACATTTCTCATTGTAGACAATATACAGACGATCGATTTGGTTTTGATGTATCAATGCGCTGAAACATTTTAAGAAAAACAACATCCTTTTTTCCTTATTATACGGAATACTTCCTAAGTAAACTGCTCCCGTGGTTAATTTGCACCGTGTTATGTCTAATTATAGCGATTACTTACTTTGATACCTTGTTTTCTTGGCAGTAAGTTGTCCATGACAACTTATTTTTGTATAACTACATATATTCTTATTTCCCCACTAACCCTTCCATGATTATAAGCTAAATAAAAGAAAAAATAAGCATATCCATCGTTTGGATTTTTGGAACGTAAATTTGGTTTTGAGTTCATACAAAATCCCCATAAAAAAATATGTTCACGTTTTCCGGAATTTGAAAATTTCTTTAATTTTTTATTCATATAAATTTAATTTTAGTATTTTTACTTTTGTGAATATTTTCCAATAATATTATAGCTATATCGGTCCAGCTGTTGTCGTGTTATTTATGTAGATATATGTTGTAAGAAAGATAATCAGTACAATCTATTATTACTTGTGCGTTAGATAACTAAAATAAAACTAATTTCACGTGCACCTGTCATTATTTCTTTATCTCTCTTCGGTGTTGAATGGAATTGTGTTATTAACATTATTAGAATATTAATTTGCCTACAAGAACTATACCCAAAATGGTGATCATTGTGTGTTTAGTTATTCCTACTAGACCCACAATGATATGCAGACAAACGTGTCAGAAGTTAGCTCTCTCAAAGTCTTATAAATCCGCTTTAATTCTTTATCTTTTCCGTCTGTGCGATCTGGTGTTTAAAGAGAATGTGATACGAATATCAAATCCAAACTCTTTTATAAAAGCCTCAACCTGATCGTTTGCCTTTTTGGATTGCACATGTAAAGCATTTTAAGCAATTGGATTGGAATAAAAACGTGTTTTAAAAAATGTTGTGTCTTTGAAGTTGCCTGCAGCTAGTCACTTGTCGCTATTACGATTATAATCGATAATCGTATTAGCAATCGATTATATTATAAGTTATGCTCGCTCATCTATAACTAGATTAACGAGCATCTATTTAATATGCTTGTAATATTGAACTGACTCAAAAAGTTATAAATATACGAGCAATTTAAGTTCTTTCGACCATCGAGTTTTGTACTACATCACTAATTATTATTTGAATAATTAAGGCACGCTGACTGTATCATCTCTCTCTTTTACGATTGACGCATCGTTCTATCTCGCTCACAAAAATTTCGGTACATGTAAAAAGTTAATGTTAAGTTATCCCAATTTTAGAGCCACAAACATTAGTCGCGCGTGTTGGGAAACATTGTAGGTATAACGTGTCATAATCCTACCTAATAATAATTAACGCACTTGCCTGAAAATAAATTGAAATAATTGACTATCGGCATGCGTTCAGTACCACATAGGCGACTCAGTATTGTTATTGCTACTTAAATACCCGCTAAATTAATTTGTATTTTGCGTAGAGTTACGATTGATTCTTTCATTTGTACATAATTGTAAATAATATACTTATAATAATAATTGTCTTATTAATGTTTTGTATGCAGCTATGATTTTTCCTTCTCAATTTTGCTATGTCTTTAAGATTCGGTTTTGGCACTTATTTTTAAAACTAATTTTATTTATGTAACATGTTATAGTCAAATTATTCTGGTAACGACATACTATGCTGGTTTTGATAACTAATATTTTGTTGGTTAACATTGTATCACATATTAGATTGAATTTTATGTCGTTATCTTGGAATGTTTTGAATATAATGGCAATGCTAACATTTCCCCCCATTTATGTATATTGTCTCAATGTACTATTTAACAGTATAATATATAATGTTTCTTCTACTGTTGTTATTATGTGTCCTAATTTCCGGTACTAAAATGGTAAGTATATCTAGTGCACTAAAACGATTATCCAGCCTCTTAAAGAATTTCGGAAGAATCTGCAGTCGTTGCAGGCAACCACTGTTTTGTCATCAATGACGTCATCATCGAAATCGATTGAGACGCCTACAACGCCGTCAAATGGGTCAGGTCTTCGCGATTGTAGGTACTTAAAAATTACCTCTCAACCTTTACGAGAGCATCACAATTGTGAACCGTATTGAAACGTAAGCATCCATACATAACAGCTATACTGTTGTGAATGTATCAAAGGTTATCTAGGCGTAGCAGATTCAATAAAATATTTCCACTAGCAAATGGCGACATAAAGCGCACCAAAGAGGCCCAGTAATGCTGAAACATAATGCTTCTGGAATAGTAATATATTTCGAAGGAACTTTTCTAATTATCTTTAGCTTTCATATTATTAAACTCTAGTAATTTAAAATATTGGAACAAACATTATATAATTTAAAGAAAATATTCGCGAAGCAACGTGAAACCGGCATGCATGGTACATGTAGGGCATAGCATTATGTAGTGTTACGAAATTAATATTCTAAGTCACAGTCAAAAACTATCAAGCCTTGTATGCGAAAATTCCTTTAAGAATATTTTATTAAAATATTTGAGAAATTAGCAACGCACTCTTTTGTTTCTAGTGCCTGCTTCGCAATGGAATGTACACTTGCTATTGCTATAGTGTCATTTAATCCGTATTGTGCGTATCGATCTGTATTTTTAGATCAATAAAGTAGCTTTTCCCACTGTACAGAACACGGCGATGTTACAATCGGGGCAACGAGTGATAATACCACCACCGACGCTTGTCAGCACTTCTCAACCGTCACATTCGGTGAGAATTGTTTGTCGTTTCGGAATGTCTATAGATTGTCTATTTTACGGTAGATATAAAACAGAGACATACTTATTCAGTAGCGTAAAATACTCCTTAATTCTGGAAACAACAGAAAGGACAATACCCGTTAATTTGATAAATATACGAATATTCAATTGTTCTTTACGTTTTGTAACAAAAGCTATCCAAAGTGCAGTGGCCGGTAGTAGAATATAATAATATGTCAACAAACCATTATTGAATAACGTACCTATCGTATAAAAGAAATTTTATAAATTAAATTTTCAAATCTCATTATATTGATATATAACATGACAGTTTGAATTTAGTTTAATTTGTACACGATGTGAGATGTTTGCTTCTGTTGTTATTGGTACTCGGGAATTGTTAGTAGTGACTTAACATTTCACATAGGAGGTACAAAATATGAAAATGCCCCTGTTTATAATATGGGAGGCTATTAATATGATATTCCATACTTGTACTGATTTTTAAAACTTACACAGAACACCGGTATGATACAGTCGACGCAGCGGGTGATAATGCAACCGACGCTCGTCAGCTCGTCTCAGCCGACGTCTTCGGTGAGACTTGCACATATATAGGTGTCCTTTTTTAGCATGCTGTCCAAGATAGTATGTGCGTTTCTCACAAATACACATACAACTTAGGGATTCTATAATGAGTTTATAGGAGTCATAAAAACTGTGTTGAGAATCTGAGTGTTGAGTAAATTTGAAACATGGGAAAGAAGAATGCATGAGGCGGAAATACGAATGTTACGTTGGATGTCTTGTGCTGCTAAAGTTGTCGAGATTATGGTATTATGGACAAGGATAGAATGAAGATTGAATAAGAAGAGTGGCACTAGTGTGCCACTCTTCGTATTCAAGTTTCATTCTACACACAACGCATGAAACAGACTGACTTGCTTAATATGGAACAGTCTGATCTGCTGTGCTTTAGCAGTTACGGTGGTGCACCTATCGAATACAAATCCGATAAGTTAAAAATAATACATTAGCATTGTTAGGCTATGGCCATGAGGAAGGATGCTTAATGAAAAGAGCCTTGTATGAATATGGAAAGTTATAGGGGAATACAAAAAAATGTGATAGACCACGGTAAGAATTAAATTTGTACGAAAGCTCGAAAGGCGCAAGTACATGGATGAGAAAGCTTTTAAAGCCGGGTTGACACGATACGATTCTGCTCAGACCGAGTACACTTTGATTAGTACTCGGACGCAATTCGTATCGTGTAAACATGTAATCCGAGCGCACACAGACGCCAGCATCCAGTCCGAGTTTGTGAACTATATGAAGAAGAGCAAATGTTGTGGAACGTGAGATTTAAAGACAGATGCCTGAAATGGCCAAACCAATCATTTCTTGCATTGCTTTTGGCTTGTTATGATTCAACTTTTATTAGCATATCTGCAACAACTGTGACACCCACAGCAGATCAAACTGCTCCATATTAAGCGAGGCAGTTTGTTCCACGTGTTGTGTGTAGAATGAAGCTTGAATACGAGTACACTCTGCAGCGTGTAAACCCATATAGGAGTACACTCGTATGAAGCTGCCTCGTACGAATGGACTCGGTCGGAGTAGACTCGTCTTCTGATCCTTATTCGATTGTCAACCCGGTTTTAGCACCCTACTAGCGTATAGGACGAGAGCAAGACAAGTGAAAACTGCACGTTTGTAGGCAAAGTGTTTAAAATGAAAATATGAATTGCGCCATGTGTGTAAGTCTTGTGTTTTAGTAGTTGAATATTTTCTTATGAAATTCATTAAAACATAAGTCGTTTAATCCACGTGCAGGACACATTCCGGCTCTTTCCAACTGTGTTACCTCTTCTATGGCTCAGATAACAAAAGTTGGTCGGATATGTCGGATTTTCCGCATAAGAATCAAAATGTACTGTTGATTATACAGAATACTGGACTAATACAATCGGGACAGCGGGTAGTGATGGGACAGCCGACACTGGTCAGCACTTCTCAGCCGACATCTTCGGTGAGAGATTGTAGAAATATTGATACGCTTTTCTACTAAATCGCCTCCATTCTGAAATACGTCCAAAGCAATGCCAAAAAATTGAAACCGTGGCAAAACATGAGCTTCAGGATATAAAGATAGCTTAGAACCGCAAATGTCAACATTCACAAATGTCACATGTCATGTCAATGTTTTCACAAAGCAACATAAATAAATCTGTTCTGGCGTTACATTTCGTCGGTTATGATGGATTTTAAGTCAGTGTAAGTGAAACGATAATCTATAACCTGAATAATTATGAAATTATGATAAAACATGGTATCCTAACTTATAGATCGTCCACTTGAAAAAAATGCGACCTGAAAAAACTATGTAATTTGCATAGGATGGAGTGCATGCAAATATTTTGCCATTTGAAAGCTTTCAAACTTAAAATAGAAAAATTATATGCATACGGTACTAAGGTATTGTAGTTAGCTATCTTTTATTAGTTTTAGGCTTTAGGTATCGGCATATAAAGATAATTTCCCACTGTACAGAACACTGGAATCATACAATCGACGCACCGCGTGATAATGTCACCACAAGCTACGCTGGTTAGCGCCTCCCAACCGATATCGGTGAGACTGCTCTAATCATTCATACACCCTTTTGCATGCCATTTTCTGTAATATAGAACAAAATTTTAAATACAGAGCCGCATTTGAAATTTTACGTAGTTTTCGATGTTCTTTGATCCCATTTTTATAAAGTACATTTTGCGTGTCCGAAAACCATGGTGATCAATACATAATTTAAAATTATGGAAAACTATTGTTATGGACTGACCCCCTTACTAATAAACATTGATTACGGTGTGAATAGTAATTCGGTGTTTTGTTCCGTTCTCTCTACGTCAAACTGTCTCATTAGCGACAAAGACAAAACACTGAATAACTATTCAGAGGTTATGCTACGTTTATTAGTAAGAGGGTACATGAATATTATGAAATTTCACATCTATTAAAATGAAATTTATATTGTATTTTAAGGACTTGGTTGTAAAGTCAGTTTTCCTGTACAGAATTCTGGGATCATACAATCGGCGCAACGTGTGATTATGTCTCAACAGTCGCTAGTGAGCTCGTCACAATCTATAGTTTCGGTGAGATGAGCTCTGTATTACATTTTATGGTGACGTGTGTGGAATGCACGAAATATTTTTACTTACAGTAAAAAGGTTTTATATACTTTTTGTTTCAAAACTTTATGTTGTGTCAGTAATCAAATATATTATAAGGTATTGAGTTCATGCGCTTTTATTTGAAGTGTTGCACCAAATTTGATACAATCACATTATCTTTGGTAAAGCCAAATAGTAAGAGACCTATGAAGTGTGACTAGGGATGATCTAAAATGGATCGATTACTGCTGTCGATGCACACAAAAATCCGATAGAAAAAAGTTTTTGCCTGAATCATATGAACCTCAAAATATAGAAACACTTAATTAGAGCTGTAAGAACTTCTATTTGATGAAATTTCCAGCATAAAAATACTTATATAGGGACTGGATGGAATATGGACAAGCAAAGTATTCTAAATTTGTAATGATATAATACATATAAAATATAATTAAATGCTCAGACAGGGCTGGTGGTGCCATTTAAAATTATAACATCTATACTATGGACACAGTTACTTAATACATACGAGGGCGGTCCGATAAGTACTTAGCCTACAAATGAAGAACGAAAATTTTCGAAAAGTGGCGATTTATTTCTCAACATAGTCTCCTTTTAGCTCGATACACTTGACCCAGCGATGCTCCAACTTCTTTAACCCGTCTGAAAAATACGTTTTCTGGAGGTCTGCAAAGTAGGCCTCCGTGGCGGCGATAGCCTCCTCATTCGACTCAAATTTCTGACCGGCGAGTGACTTTTTCAAGTTTGGAAACAAAAAGAAGTCATACGGGGCCAAATCTGGAGAATACGGTGGATGGGGCAGCAATTCGTAGCCTGATTCGACCAATTTGGCCCTGGCGACGGCGGAGGTGTGAGCCGGTGCGTTATCATGGTGGAAGAGCACTTTTTTCTTCGCCAAATGGGGCCGTTTTTTCTGCAATTCGGCGTCGAATCGGCCCAATAATTCGGCATAGTAAAGCCCTGTGATCGTTTTGCCCTTCTCCAGGTAGTCGATGTAGATCACACCTTGTGAATCCCAGAAAACGGTGGCCATCACTTTTCCGGCCGATAGGACAGCCTTCGCCTTCTTCGGAGCACGTTCGCCGGGTGAAGTTCACTGTTTCAACTGTTCCTTGGTCTCTGGTGTGTACCAGTGGATCCATGTTTCGTCGACGGTCACGAAACGACGCAGAAACTCCTTCGGATTACGCTTAAACAGCGTCAAACACTGCTCTGAAGTGATCTCACGGTTGCGCTTGTTGTCCGGAGTGAGCAAACGCGGCACCCATCGCGCAGACAGCTTTCTCATGCCCAATATTTCATGCAGGATATGACCCACGCGGTCTTTTGAGATGCCTACTGTCTCAGCTATCTCGCGCACCTTTAATCGGCGGTCTGCCAATACGAGATCATGGATTTTTGTCACGTTATCCTCTGTGGTAGCCGTTTTCGGGGCACCTGAGCGTGGCTCATCAAAAACCGACGTGCGACCACTTCGAAACTCGTTAAACCAATTTTTGACGGTCGCCATCGAAGGAGAAGAGTCACCGTACACAGCATCCAAGCGCTCTTTGATTTCGCTGCGCGATTTCCCTTCCAAAAACAAAAATCGAATCACCGACCGATATTGCTCTTTTTCCATTTTTCTAAAATCCGCGGACACGCCCGCTCCCACACGCGGTCAAAACAAAACTACGAGTCCGATTCGGCTGAAATTTCGACAGTAGTCGTCTACGAAAATATACTACACGATAGTAAATTTATCTTGCGATAGTGGCGCAATCGTGTGGTGAGGCTAAGTACTTATCGGACCGCCCTCGTATTTCTGATTTCTAATAACTTCAAGTTCCATTTCAATGACGTCATCAAGTCATTAATGATTTAAATTGATGTAACGACCCGAGTCAGATACCTATTCTATCTTTCAAGTTTAGTTGCTTTTGATAGTTCAATTAATGTACCTTATACTTAAACGCTAGTTTTAGTAATTAATTACATTGTAAGCAATAGTTATTTGTTGCGTATCTGCCTCAAACGATGCCAGGACTTAATTTCTTATAACAGATTTTCTCAAATGAATATGATTTTTATTTTTTGACGTGTAACGTGACTTTTGCTATGCAGAATACTGGGATAATACAATCTGGTCAGCGTGTTATAATGTCACCGCAGCAAACGATTGTAAGCACTTTTCAGCCAATAGCTTCGGTGAGATTAGCTCTTCTGTATTGTTATGTGGGTGTACGAGTGTATCTGTAGTTGTAGATTAGACGGCGTGGTGGATTATTGCGCTTTATATACTGTCTCTATCGCGTAGCTGTGAGTCGTATATATAGTTACTCTTCTATCACTCAATATTCAGAAAACTTCCGTTAACACTTTAGATGTTAATCGAAGCGCTTCTCAACGGAATTCCCAAGTTTTGTCTATGTTATCAAATAGCGTAAGCTCGGATCTCGGTCCGCCTACTTGAATTATTAAAAAAATAATTTCTTTATTTCATTATTGATCGATTCACATTTTTTTTTGTAAAAACTAGTGTACATTTTCTCCTAGAATACAAAAACATGATGCTATACAATGTTTAGCAAGCTAGAATGCCTATTTTAAACTTATAAGAATGTTGTGGTTACAATGTTCGGAAATTTTGAATGTACAAATATACTAAATAAACAAATATTTTATTATGTTCGTTTTAGAAATAACAAAACATTTGTTACATGTCAATAATCAGCGATTAATTTAGCCTCTCACTTGAATTATTGGTGGCGTTAACAATAATACTTCCACGGTTCAGTAGCAATTAAGAATTATTAGATTATGTCTGGTGAACGGTGTTCGAACGATAGAATATTCACTTTCACAAAAAGACAGTATCTGACGGAAAGAGACGACTATTAGGGGCAGGTCTGTATATAAACTCGTAAAGCCGGAAGTAACACTTTTTGATTTGTTCTGAAATATGATATATTAACGGCGCGGTAATTAATATCTACGTTGGAAGCCTCTGTCGAATTCTATGTTGACTTACGCTGGTTCTGTCGATTCCTCTGCAGAAGTTTTGCCAACGATTCGCAATGAAGGGCAGCAACGATTAATGAGGAAATGTTGCTTACTTACTATGTGACAATTTTGTCAAAAATAATATATATTACTGCATGCAATTTTTTCTTTATATGAATGTATATTATGTTAAATATGTTACTGTAATATAAAATGTGCATGGTAACTTTGTATTATATATTCTTCTGCTTGCTGGGTCTCGCTTTGCTTATTAATGAGAAATGTACTAACAACGTTTGCACTTTGCGTATGCCCGGCGAATCAGCTTACTTAATGTTTTTCTTTACGGTATGTACGGTATACGGTATGTGTGTGTTGATGTTATATTTGTGTACGAATTGAATCAGTGGTAAAGTTAGTTTGCTATCAGTCAGTAGATAGTTCTTTAATTGATGTACGTGATTAGCACGTATCATGTAATTTATATTTACTTCAAGAGAATAATATTTCATATTGCAGCATGATGCATACTATTAAGCATGACAAACAGGAGTATAATGAATCCAAAAGAACTCGACTGTTGCATATTTTTTGTGCCTTTTTACATAGTTTTTGCAGTTTTAGTTACTTTGGATTTTTTTTTATTATCGCTTGAATGAGTGTTGTAGCACATTTCTTGAGTACAGGAATTAAAGTGATAGTCATCAAATATTTTGCAGAGTGCACCCCAAATGACTCCCATTCAGCAACCAATCATTACCACGCAACCTCAACCACATAAGGCACAAATTGTGAACCAACCTCAACAGGTACGTATGTTCAAATAACAAATTCTTTTGATTACTTAGTATTTAAAACTTTTTACAAGGTTTACAGTTGGTTAATGCTACGATGCTCGTTTTCGGAAAAATGCAAGCTTGCTCAAAACGCCACAAGCGATAATTCATTGCAGGACTCTGCCCCACCAAATTGGTACAAGAATAAGAAATATCTATTATACACGTGTATTCTCAACAGATTATTCTCGTGCACTCGCAAACTAGTCCACAATCACCTTCGCGTTTCTTGGTTTTGAAGCATTACTGGTGGAAACGTATTAAAATGTTTTATATATGTCAACAGATAGTAGTAACCCAAAAGAACCCACCGGCGCTGATTAGCACGTCATCAAACAACCCTCAAATAATAGTCTCCAACAACAGTCCGAACATAATGAACGCGCCGAAAATGACCACACACAGAAGCGTACAGCCGCAACGGACTCAAGTTGTCAACGTGCAGGAAAATAAAATTACAGCGGTAAAACAATTTTTATAACTTGCGCTGTTCGTTTTTAGGCCAACATCTATTCCAATACTTTCCATTGATCATAGACTCGAAATTTTCTCCGATTTTTCATTTTCGGTTATTACCTCATGTGATATTTTCCAATCGCAAACATCTTCAACAAAACATCATCAATAGAATTGATTAATGAATATGATTTTATACATACTCATATTTTGTAGGTACCTGCACTTAACATAGTTTATTCTTACAATCCTTAAATTACCTTATTTTTGTGTAAGCTGTATATGCCTGTAATATGTGTACTATATCAGAATGTAATACATATGACTTCTGTCATAATCTTAGAGTTAATGATACATTGATATATATAATATGTACACTGTTGGCGTATCATAATAATAAATAAATAAAAAATCTTATTAAAACCGCACCCCTAAAAATATTTTTGTTAACCTAAAAGGTTCAAAGGTGTCTGTGTACTAGAAACGCAAATCTGCTTGTTTAAATGATTAACTGACGTTGAACTATACTGGATATGATAGAACATGTAGTACTAAATCGTGACCAGGCGGTTTGCATAAATTAAATCAATTGTTTAAGCAAGAACTAGTCATCATCATCGTTTTCCAAATTTGAAACATTAGTATTGTTTTTCTAATATGTGTCTTGTAATATAAGAGTTTTTTTTTTTTTGGAGTTGCTAGATATCAGGGATAAGTTCATCTTATTATGAAAAAGACTATGCCTCTACAGGTAAGTTTCTTTAAATGAAAATGAAAAATATTTTATTTGCAGCGTTAACAAGTAATTTACATAAGTACACAATATATTAGATAGCACATATTAGGTGTTATTATAAACACAGTAAATTTCTTAACGCTGATAGAACTTCATCCAAAGCACTAAGTAAACGGTGATCTTCACACTAAGCAAGCCTGTATCGTGAAGATCTATATACGATTCTTATATTAACATATACACTAATGACACCTCCGTGTTATTAAAGAGAAGGAATATAAAGTTAGAATATCAAATAACAGATTTTAAAAAGCGGTCTGATTATCAGTAAAATTAATACATATATAAAAGTAATTTTGTTTAGTTAGACAAATCAATCAATAATTATTTAGACTTGGTGATTTGCGAAAATTATTAAAGAACTTATAAACTACGAAGTACTAAGACTTAACCTTAAGTACATCCTCCGTATTATCGTAGCTTAGCGCCAGCAACCATTTCTTCTTTAGATCATAACATACCTTTAATAACAGTAGTCAAAACTCAATGCCAAATGTTTAGAGACACTTGTATTTGCATATTTAAATATTAAAAATATGAAACAAAGCAGTACAACGCCTTCTTTTTGTTCTCTTTATGCCACGGCACATGTTTTTCCTCATCCACTTCGTTCTATCACTAGTCTTATCTGTGCTTACACCTGTCATAAATATATCTTTCTTCACCCCGCCATCCTTATGCCTTCTTCAGCGTTCCTCTATCTTTATATTCATCCATCCACATTCATGCTCAGTACTCTTTTAGTTACATGTTTCCCCTCCTGTCATCCCCCCTGATTACATCTTTTTTTATGCGGGAAAATACTTCATGGATTCCCCAAAACATGAAAGGCCTTACGACTCAGGAGGGAAGATCTGCGTCAGAGGAGCTATACCAAGCCAATCTATTGCCTTTCAACTTCTCATTCACTGGCGCCATTCGCAAGCTTCCAGTTCTTATGTTGCCAATTCTAGTCACACCACACATCCATCTTAAATAATTAAAATAACAGTATAAATACAATAATACAGGTTAAATAAAGGTTTCCAGTGAGCTTTTTCAAATAAAGTATTTTAAGTCAAGACTTTAAATTTGATCTCTACATGTGTAATATGAAAGTTAACGAGTTGTTAATTACATTTACAGAAAGCCCAGCAACCGTTGATTCGTCAAGTGATTACTCGGCAACCAATTATGGTTGGGAATACAAAAATTGGCGAGAAAGAAACTGTGGTAAACCAACCAGTGATCGAGGTAAATACAAAAAATGGCATAATTACTATTGCATTTTAGAATCGCAGCCACGGTCGCCGTGGGCGCAGTGGTTAGTGCCGGTGACATGACTTCTGTGTCTCCGGGATCCTGGGTTCGAATCCCGGCAGGGGCAAACATTTGTGCGATCAGTGTAGATGTGTGTCCCGGGTCTTGGGTGTTTGTGTGATGTGATTGTGCCTGCACACGCCGTGTGCAGGGGCATTCTTGCTTCAGGCTGGCTGGTGGGGGTAGGTGACGCAATGCAAGTGTAGTGCAAATGTTGTTAGTCGTCTACCCGCCGCACTAGGTGTTTATAAATGCAGAACCCAGCAGCCGCGGTGCCCCCCCATTCATAAATAATAATACGCATTTGCATATTCTCAATCTAAAAAAAAACACTTCTGCAGCAAAAGCCAATACAGACGCCTCCGCCGGCATCATCTCCTGTTCCGGTGATCAAACCCACACCATCTGCGACGCCACCCCCCGTGCAATCCACATCGCAAGAAGATACTCCATGGATGTGTCATTGGCGGGCCTGTGGAAAGTGAGTCTTACGTCTCGAAACTAGCTAATTTTATAATAATTGTAGATGACGTGATAATGGTGCATCATAGATATAAGCCATTGATGGAAGCGGCCCGTGTCCAGCATTAACCTGCGATATTAGTCTAGTCGTCTCTCCACCTTGCCGGTGGCCGTCCTATGCTGCGCTTGCCAGTTTGTAGTCTCCATTCAAGAACTCCAACGGCCTTTTTCGAGCTATGTACCCTGCTCACTGCCACTCCAATTTGCTAATCCGCTGTGGAATGTCGGTAACTTTCTTTCTTCTCCGGATCTCCTCATTTCTGATTCGATCGCGCAGAGACCCCGAGTATAGCCCTCTCTATAGCTCGTACTACTTTGGGCCTTTTCACAAGGCCCATAGTCAGGGTCAAACCCGGTTGATCGGATGAAATTGTGGTGGTGAATTCCGCTATGAGCGCAAAAGGTTGTGAATAAGGTTTGAATAAAGCTTAATGCTCTTTGTTTTTTATTAACGCTATGCTTTAAATGTACTTTCGTTCTTTGGTTGTATATTTCAATGCAATGAATGATCGTTTTTATTAGCAAGCGCCTTTATTCGAACTAAAAATTATGCAAACCGCTTGTTACAAAATTCTGCAGGTGGAAACTAGTCGGGCTTGTTTATTGTTAAGCTCAAGTATTTATAAAATGTACGTAATAAACGCTGAAAACTATCGCGAGTTTCTTCCATAATTGTAATGTAACAAACCGACTAGGACTCACGTGGTAAACACTGGAAAACGTCTCAACGCCAGTTACGTGCTGAGGCTCGCGCTCGCCGCCTGGCACGATCATAACTCCCAGATGAAGAACTGCAAATAAGTTCGAAACTGGTCGGAGAGTAATTTTCCAGTGTTTACCACGTGAGTCCTAGTCGGTTTGTTACATTACAAGTAATAAACGCTGTTTGTTTTCCAAGAATAATAAAACAATATATAAATAAAACGAGGAATGCGTGTACGAATGTATCGGCAGAGCGTTCAGCAGCGCCGCGGAGGTGTTCACGCACGTGGCGCGCGCGCACTGCCCGCGCGGCGCGGGCGGCGAGGCGCCGTGCCTGTGGGTGGACTGCGACCGCGTGCCGCGCCGCACCTTCGCGCTGCTCAACCATCTCACGGACAAGCACTGCACGCCGCAGGTCACTCCCACTCACACTCACCCTTTATACTGAACTGTACCGTGATATGTATCACTGAGCGTGTGTATACACAGAAATCTACCTCTTACACATCATAAGGGAGTATGCTATATTGTACCCGTTGGTACATCGTACCACCGTAACGTTACCTATTAAATGTATCCATTTTTTAAATTCTGGTAACGCAAATTTTATATATATACAGGCAACGCTCCGGAAGACATGACAATTTTTCACATTGTTGTGGTGAAAACTACTTTTTAACTTTAAAATATTATTAGATTGCGTTTGACCACTGTCTCACCTGATGTTAAGTGTCGACGCGTTCACTCGTGACTTCACTCTGGACTTGTAGACTCCAGGATTGTACCTATCGGAAAACACAGACAACAAAGATTACCAGTAAATTCATGAAGGGCCCCCATCTCATTTACAGTCGCTCTAAGTCGGCGTTGTCGTTGTGGATACAAATATACCTGAACGAGAGAACTCCAATTTTTGCGCTTCATTTTTAGTAGCTAACGACGAATTCAATGTACATATGCTAATGGTTCAAGGCTTGTACAAAACGTAACGGAATCCAGTCATAAAACATAGTGTCAAAGGTAAAACAAAATATGCCGGACTTGGGACCATATAATAATATTACTTTTATGTTTTCTACAAGGCTTTGAAGGCGATATACAATTCGCGACGTCACGCAGAAGCTGAAGCCGAAGCAAACAAGCCGGTCACGGTTGGTTACCCGCCAAATGCAGCCATTGCAGCTCTCAACAAACACGCCGCAGACATGTTTAACCCGAGGGAACTCATGGTAAGCCTTGCCTTAAGGTACATATTCTATAAATAATCAAATTATATTGACAATAGATAACTCTTTTTACCAAGCACCTTCCTATTTGTATTATTTGAACGACTCATTAGCTCACCATTGTGTCAAATCTAGAAGCGAGTTTCGTGTTGATTTTAGATACGGGCCTAGACCAAATTGGGCCCTTTGCACTCGATAAGTTATTGCCTTGGTATATTCTTGTTAACATTAGTAGCTGCGCACAATAATTTTGTTCTCTATGTAAAATGTACCACAAGTTATTTAACCAGTAGATTTTTAATCTGTGTTGTACTAAATATCGATCTATATAAATAATTGGTAAGCCTGATAATAATCGGCTCAAGTGTGAGAGAGTAATTATATTATTTGATTTCAATTGTTTGTTTTATATTGTACTACTAATTAAGTATCCTCTGAAACTCAAATAAATAGTTCAGAGTGTCAGACGATTTCATCATCATTCATTTAGATTAAATCAACTTCTATTAACGCCTCCATAAGATGCGATGCTCACCAGACTTGATGACTTGATCAAATTATTAATGATAATATAAACAAAACGCACAAGGCTACGCCTTGTAAAAATGATAGGATTTTACTTTCTCACAATGCGAAGGCTCAAGTTTTGAATCATTAACGGGTTTCCTTTTTTACGTAATAAAATGGCTGGCAAACAAGCAGATAGACCGCCTGATGTTAAGCGATCATCGTCGCCTATGGATATCTGTTATACTAGGGGGAATTACGATACGTTGTCAATCCTTTTTAAAACTCCATTTGAGGAATCCCATAGTGTAGCTTTTCGGGAACACCGATGGCAAAAAGGATCGGTTGAATAGCACAGTATGTGAGTCAATAATATGTGGCGGAGTTTTCAAGCGGTGGTTTCAGCTAGTGCGGTGGTAAAACCGCGATTCCGTTGAAATCCTCTCCGGAACACTCGCCTTATAACTCTACACAGACTCATACTGAAGGGCTTTAAGTCTTCGGTGAGTTTTGGGTGATAACGATTCATAACTTGAGCGTAATGAAATGCGAGATGACAGTGTGGGCTGTGGAAGCCTAAAATAGTACCGTGAGTTCTTACGCCAAACGGTACAACATAATGGTTAAATTACTACTGCCATAGATTTTAGAGTACTTTATATTTGAAGCCAATGATCAATGCTAAACTTAAGTGAACGTCTATTTCCTTTACTCACACCCTCAATATGTGTGAAATTCAGTGCCCACGCTTCCAATCTACAACACACATGCTTTCAAAATAATCTCTTAACAGCTTCCAAGGGTCTCAGTCACAAAACCATTTAAAAGCCGAAATTAATACGCGCACGCGTGCAATGTGTGACGTCACTAACGTGTATGTGTGTGCGTACAGAACAGGGCCGAAATGAGCCGGTCTGCAGCACCGGAGCCAGTAACGGTGAGAATAGTCATGGGACGACCACCCAGCTTGCTTTTTGTGAACGTTTGATCGTCCAAGTTTAGAGTAATGATATTGGCAAACATTAATAAACACCAAGCTTTTAAGAATCACATCCCCGTACTAGAATTGCTTGTGTCGCGAGAGGCATGAACATTCAAGACCCGGAAAAGTTCATTTTTTCACTTATAATTAAATTCTTGATTCACTGACTTAGATATATGAGTTTTCTGTTTAAAAAATGAGAATATTTTTATTGCTGAAGTTTTTTATACATTGCCTTGGCAGAAATAATGTGCAAAAAGACTTGATAATTTAATGTTGCTCCTACCGCACGAACAATCTATTACCAGTATTATGCTGGCGTTCACGTTATAAGATACTGGTTGTTATAAGATCATTTTTCAGACACTGATTTGTACTCGAGTCCCAGTACCAGAAGTTAATCTGTATATGCCATGGTATTTTAAACCAAACTGAGAAGCATTATTTTTTGCTTCTTATGCCTTATTCGTTAGACAGCTTACTGTAGGTGATTTGAAAGAATTACAGTGCTCTGCCATTATCATGCCTCCAAAATTGTGACAGTGTTTGTTGCCTAGAAAACCTTTTCTTAAAATAACATGTGTAGTAAGTAATCAATAGATACATAAAGTCATATGTCACTCCCATTCATACAATAATCTCTCCTTTCCAGCATGTGTTTGTGTGTTCGCGCTTTTTCTAGTTGTTTACATGTTTGTATTTACGATAGTAATGATCACCATCATCGCCACCACCATCACCACCATTATTATCATCATCATCATCATTATCATCATCATCATCATAATAATTCAGTTGGAGATGTACACGAACAGGGTTGGTCTTAAGCTCTGGACTGGTACCGACCTGTGTTTTACTTTATCCTTGACCATCGGGTCATTTGTGGGCATTGTCAAAGGATATCGAATACGGCGTCTGGCGGTTTGTGGTACGGCTCGTGCACACAAAATATAATTATATACTTTCCACAATTAACTATGTGTATAAAGGTTCCTTCGGCGATTATCATGACTGTCCGTGGACATATGTAGGTGATAGTTTTCCATTAAATATTTTTGTCGGCGTAGCGGAGAGTTAGAGCATAATTATTATTTTTTCAACGTTTAGTTTGTGGATGGCTTTGGGTTGTGTGTTTTTTTATGAGCATGTTGATTTTCAGTCACGGATAACGGATTATTTTATTAAAATATTTCTATAGTTGTTATGTTATAAAAGACTGTTTAAAATGACAGTCTTGATCGTTCGCAAGTAAATCTTTGCAATCTAACGAAGTGTCCGAAGAAAGTCCGAATTATGAGGATTTTGTGAAAAGATTCATAAAACAGAAATTTGTAGTTTTTCTTTTCTCATCTTCTTAAAATGTTTTTGTCAACTCATCAAGACTGCTAATTTGAACAATAACATCAAAATATCACTGTGCTAATACTTTTCAAAATAAGTAATGTATTTTTTACGCTGTACAGGATGAAAACGAGGGTCCAGTGACTAAGAGCATCAGATTGACGGCAGCTCTCATACTGAGGAATATCGTCATCTACTCAAATACCGGAAGACGGTAAGAATTATTTGTTTTTGTTTAATAACTTTTGACCAAATATTTTCAAAAGGAAACACTCTTGACCAACGCTGAAGCCCACTACTGCAAGGCCTTGCCATTGAAAGATCGGTTCGGAAAGACCGGCATCCAGTTTCCTCTTGTCATGACCCAGGTTTACCTTGTCAGTGGATGTCACTGACAAGGACGTCACCGCAAGCTTGCTGGTACCGATGGCCCTATTTCAAGTTCCCGATCTGGGATTCTTCGTCGGATTTTTTTTTCTTTGGACCACCTCATAATTATTTGACTTGATCTCGTGGTGATGCTCGAGAGTAGGCCTCTCCATGGCTCGTTGCGCAACTTGCTTAGAGGCATACCAAAGATGCTATTTTATCTAATCTCATACTGAAATATAAAGATTAAAAAATCAAAAAGAGAACTTAAATGAGTCTTTATAGACAATATATCGAAATAAATTTAAAAATCTAACATTTCGATAAAGCTCTTACTGACAGCTATGACAACTGTATGGATTTCCATACGTTAACTTTTTTTCCATTATGATACAATTTTACCTGGACCAAGGAGGTTGCAATGCAGTTTTTTTTCATATAGTCTGTGGACGCGGCGCAACACGCATGAGCGAGCTAGCAAATGGATTTTGGTGCTAAACATTTACAAATAAATACAAACAAATGCTGTAATTTTACGTCAATTTCAGTATCTATTTTATGATATTAGATTTGGTCTTAAAACACTCGTGTAATGCAATAAAAAAACTCGCTTACGGCTCGTTTTTTTAATTTTCTGTTTTAAGAACCTTTATTATGATACAGTTTCATAAACTACTATGCCATTTTGTTTTAGAATATTACTCAATTTATTATGTTTGTTTGTTTACAGGCAACTCCGTTCTTACGAGGCGCATCTCGCTTGCATCGCCCTCAGTAGTGTGGAAGCTTCTCGAACGATCGCCCAAGTTTTGTACGATATGAATAACATTTGAGAACCGGTGAACGCGTGTATTCACGATTAAGTGGACTTTACTGTTGCTTGTGTAAATATACTGGTGTATGTTCGAGCAACATTAGCTTAAGTGTAAACTAGCCTCAGATGTGGCTGTAATGAAGGAACGAATTCTACCTGCTAGTGGAGTGTTACTATAGCTTAGTTGGCAAAGCGACGGGAATGGTATTCTGTAGTCGTGGGTTCAAGTCCCACTAGTAGATGCATTTTTTCCTTCAAACATTTTAACGTAAGTGAAATTTGTATTGTTTTTTTTTATCTTTTGTACAATTTACCAGTTTTTAAAAGTTTTGATTTCTACTACTGTTTATTAATAACACTTGAAATCATTTAAGAAAATGATAGTCAGATAGCAGAAAAGTACACATTGGAATAAAAAATAATAAAAATCTTCACCGAGTGTGGTATGGTACTTTTTAGTACCATAACCGCCTGCTTAGCTTCCACCCTGAAATTTGAAAATATATAACTAACTGTTCAGACACCTTTAAGCTCACATTGGAGGTCTGAAGTCATCGCACCTTCGATGAAATTACTGTTTCTACCTGTACAGTGACTTTAGTACTGAAGTGAAAATTTATTCAAATATACTAACGATTCGGGTAAATGCTGTATACAAGGTCGTGGTTACACGACAAGAATCACATTAAGGCGCTGTCCTTAAACAAATTGCAACTTTTAAAAATTAATCAAAAATCATGTGCAAGAGAGTGAGTTTTTATTTTATCAGTTTTAGTATCTTTGTTTCAGTATAAAGGAACGGTCAGTAGTCAAAATGCGGTTATGTACAATTATCTCGATAGTCATATTTTTTTTAACACGTGCTTCAAAATAAAATAACAATACATATATCTTCAAAAATAAGAAGGTCCAATCAAAACTTGACGTTTAAATTATTTGAAGGAAAAAAAATCATTCATTCATCGAATTATAGATAGATGGCGCCAAGACCAACATCCCTTCAGATGTTAAAAGGGAGGTATAAATTCGGACTGCCAGTAGATCATTACTGGTTTTGATACGTGACAATGATTCATTCATCGCAGCCATAGGACGTCCGCTGCTGACATATGCCTCCCCATATAGGGGGGATTTACCAATACTCGCCACGCTTGGCAGGCGGGTTGGCGAGCGCAGTATGGTTTCCTATCCTCAGAAGGCGCTGCTACCTACTGGTACGTGGTCCCTTAGCGGACTCTTACGGCACCCGCGGGAAGAGATGGGGGAGTACTATTCTCCCCCACCACTGCATGATATATTAACACTGCATAATCATAATAATGCTCGTTCTTCCTAATTTTCTATGTCAATCTTAAATCAGTCTGACCATAGAATACCCTGACTGATTTTTAAGCAACAATAATTATCAGTAATGATTCAATGATTCAGTGAATTGGATGTCTTTTACGATTATGTATTTTAAGCTAGTGACAATAAACACAGTTTCTCGCTAGTGATCAATTAAGGTTGGATGGTTTTTGTTCATTCAAAATAAATGCCGATCATACATATTAGTGGTTCTCTTGTGTTGCTAACAACTTGTTTTCCTATTACACTGACTATTTTGTTGATTGAAAGTGGTCGAGATTTATGGTCCTTTTTGCATACTTAACTCATTTTTGGTAGTTTTGTGTATTGGATCCTTTTTGTGTAACTACGTCCAATTATTCTATATCTGGAAATTTTTCTCTTTTAAAAAAAAAAATATAGTGTAAAACTTGATTCTATTTTTGCACCTTGTATTTTGAATATGTTTTGCTTCGGTACTAATAGAAATTCTGTAGTTCATTCAATGTAACTAAAATAAGATAGATAAGAAGATCCTTATTTAGTGAACCCTACCATCTAACCCCCTTACTAATAAACGTTGCATAACCTCTGAATAGTTATTCAGTGTTTTGTCTTTGTCGCTAATAAGACAATTTGACGTAGAGAGAACGGAACAAAACACTAAATTACTATTCACAGCGTAATCAATGTTTATTAGTAAGGGGGTAAATCTGTATAATACTAAGGAACGTCATACATTTTTTTTATAAAATTGCAGATACTCGTACGAAAGCTGTAATAATGTAATCGATGCTGACTAAAACTCGACAATATAACTGTTTTTTAGAATTATCATTGTTCAGTGTTGTTTATACTTATGTGTATCGGAACTATCGTATTTTTGAAATAAAAAAAGTCGATTCTCGATGATTTCAAAATGTGTTCAATCTTTTCAATTGTTTATACAATGACTGTAAAATATGAATGAAGAAAGAATAAATTGACGCATGATATTTGTGCTTCAGACACTAGATACTTGAAGATTATATTAGTATAGTATGGATAATACGTGTAATTTATAACTTTAAAACAGGAGCTAGGAATCTATAAATAATAAACGTAAGCGAAAGGAATTATGTCTATTTATTTATCACTACCCTCTATATTCTAACCTAAAGAAGTTTTTATTACTTTCCGAACAATTCAAGATTTAGAATATATGCGCCGTGCTCGCGTAATCGCTACTGAAGTTTAAAATGTGTGCAAAGGTTCTCTGTGTGCGTATGAATTTACCGCGCATTAATATAACGTCATCGCGAAAATACGCCGGGCTGCGTTCAGGAGCTTCGTCGGCCAAATATTGATCGACCAACATTTGATCGATGTCTCACGAACGGCTGCTTCATAGCATGTTACAGAAGAAGGAGAAGAAGTCACTTACATTGTTCATGGATCACATGATAGTACTACTGCATATGCCACTTTTGACAGCCGACCAAGATTTGTTCGATTCTAGAGGTAGAAAGATTATGTTATAGTCTCGTCGAGCATAATTTGCTCTGACAGGTTGACGTGAACGGTCATGATCAAATATTGGGTGGAGCAAATAATGCTCTAGTTGAGTTCGTGAACGCCGCACATCCGCTGTTAGAGCAAGATATGGCTTGGCCGATGGAGCTGCTGCACGCACGCCCGTAGGCGTAGGCCCCTAGTGACGGTTACGTACCTCACTATAGGTAAACAACACAACTCGCGGATCGCCCGCGCAGTAAAAGGTTTGCGGGGGAGAGTGACGTAGGGCTTAGCAGGGGAGTGGTGTGAGGGGAAATACTAGACCGTTCGAACGATTGGCTGAATCGTACAGGATGTGACTCCCAGGGATTTTTATTTATTTTATTTTATGGTCAACCAACAGTAGTTAGACTGGCCGGTTGGCGCAGTTGGTAGCACTCTGCCTTCTGAGCCGCTGGTCCCGGGTTCGATTCCCGGACAGGTCAAACATTTGTGTGTATGAACATGACTGTTTGACCTGTGTCTGGGTGTGTATATGTATATAATTATATATATCAGTCAACAGGTTACCATAGCACAGGCTCTGCCTAGTTTGGGACCTGAAGACCTTGTGTGAATGATAATAAATAAAAAAAAAACAAAAAAAAAACCTGTTATAACATTAGTACATACAATGTTTACCTTACACTATAATACAATAGCTTAATGCATAACCAATTATAGGCTAACACCTCATGCATTGTAAAACATAATACTAGCTTTAAAATATAAGTAGTGAGCAGTTGTAAAAGCTAATTAACTAATTAAAAACCTGTGGAGTGCTTCTATTTATTTAATTTACTTTGTGTCTTGATTATATAATCCGATGTTTTTTTGCGAAATCGACCAAGAGAATCTGAAAAAATCTCGGCAACGCCATTGCATTTGTTTGCAATCTTACATAATCTAGAAACTACAGAATGGGCTCCCAACGACGTGCGGCGAAAAGGTGGAACAAAAAGTGTGATATGTGGATGAGTATTCGAGCGATGGCGGCTAGTAAGTACACATATCTACTATTTAAAATAATTTTAGTTATTTCGAGTGAAGAACTAAAAGAACACAAATAATTTATTTATACAAAAAATTAACCTAATTCGAAAGAGCGGAATCCTCTAACACTGGTAAAAGGTACGTAAAAGTGTCACAAACTAATAGAATGGAACATATAGGTTAGGTAGATTTGTTAATATCGTAATTGTACTAGGTATGTGCAAAAAATGACAGCCCAGATGTTACTGAAGGAGCAAAAATATGATTTCTACAATGCCACTTAGGGTAATGAACTCTGTATTGATTTTTGGTTTAAACTTTTTCCTTATCTGAGACAGAATCCCATCTGGGTACCGATTATTCCGGAAGAAAGCCGCCACTGTCGGTGTATATTTCTTCCTAATTTCTTTCCCTTTCAGTAGTGGGTGACACAGGGCCGGAATGAAGACGGATGGTGTATAGAGAAACATTTATCAAGCTGGTTTCCTTTATTTCTAATACTAAAATAAGCTGTATTATATAGAGCGATAATTTCGTGAGATACAGTAGTAAAATATAAATTTTGTTTGTCGTGGACGTCAGTATTTACGGTGTGTAAAAAAAAGGCACGATATTTCGTTCCCTTTGCATTGCACAAGCATTTTTTCGCGGTTTTGTTGTTTTTGACCACCAAGAAAAGTTTCAGTATAATGCACACTACTTTGGGCAGTGGTAGGGTACTTTTTTGTGCCTGTCTGGCCAATCCACATGTTTTTTTAAGCTGCAAAGATCCAAACAAACAAAATTTCACATTTATAGCATTAATAGGAGTATACTGGGTTCAGGGCAAACAGAAGATACTCAAAGTCTAACTTACCTTTAATGTAAGAGGCCAAGGATATGCTGCTAGGAAACTTGGGAGGGAATAGTCACGTTAAACGTTTTGAGAACCGAAGTTCTCAAAAGTTAAATATTATGTAAGTTGGTATTATTTGGATAGATCCCAAGAAACAAATCTACCGAGTGAAACCGTAAAGGGCCTGGAAAAATCGGAATTTTTACATTTATATGTTCGGCAATACAAACAACTGATCGGACTTGTCTGATTTTTAGGGTTCCGTACCTCAAAAGGAAGTAACAGAACCCTTATAGGATCACTTTGTTGTCCGTCTGTCTGTCACAAATTCAATTTTATAATTATTGTGTGGTCGAATCACCTACACACGAGATCTAAATGCGTGCCAAGTTCTGTAGTAGTACACAGAATTTATTTGTAAGAACGTATGGCATTCTTAAGTACATTTTATTACTTTTTTTTCATGCTACATTAATTACATTAGCTACTTATGACTAAAATAAAATTATTCTTAAATTATTTAAGCAAAACCAATAGCATGCTCGCGTAAATAGTAAATGGGATGGTACATTCTTCTATTGATTATCCCATCATATGTTTTATACTTGGGATTTTATGAACTTATATTTTTATTAAACGTATACTACCTACTTTTGGTGTAAGTATTATAACGTACAGCGTACTTGTACCCACATGACTGTAAATTACGCAATTCATTTGGATATTGATCAACACACTGAAACATAGCATTCCAACATAAAATATATACCTATATCACGTGACTGGCCGGTTGGCGCAGTCGGTAGCACTCTGCCTTCTGAGCCGCTGGTCCCGGGTTCGATTCCCGGACAGGTCAAACATTTGTGTGTATGAACATGTCTGTTTGACCTGTGTCTGGGTGTGTATATATATATCAAAATATATATATTAGTATGTATTTAAGTATATATATCAGTCATCAGGTTTCCATAGTACAGGCTCTGCCTAGTTTGGGACCTGAAGACCTTGTGTGAATGTTGTCCCATAAAAATAAAAATAAAATAAAATAAATTGTCACCACCTACATTGGCCTTGTGCTAAGGTTGCTGTACAAACAAACAGTGCGTTTAGGCAGCTGTTCTTGAGTGACAGTCAACTTTCTAGGACTAGCATGATTCCACATCGTCATCGACTATCAAGTGAGAAAGGGTCGAAGGATAACTATATAAAAATATATATACGTACATAATAAGTATAAAATAACAGCATGAAATTTCTTTAGCGACAGTATCATAATATTTATTCCCACAAGACTATATCCCGTTATGGAATAAACAAAGGCGAGTAAAGCAGCTGAGGTTGATAGATGTTACTCATGAGGCCATCTGTCTTCATTGCGGCCGTGACACCCACTATTGCGGGAACGAACATTGAAATCACTGAGTGTAGGTTTGTCACGAAATTATTCAAGCGAGACTTAGGGAGCCAGAGGTGGTTGAGGTCTATGGTTTGTGATCCCTCTTACGCAGGAGTCGACGTTTTATAGCGACAGTTATTATGATGACGTCATTGCCTTGAATCAATTTTTACATAAACAAATGAAAATCCCAAGCTCTGCTTCCCTTTTGTTTCTCTTTAGAGTTGTAAAATTTGTGATATTTTCTGGAATTTCTGGTATGGTACTTTGGTGGATGTCTAAACATGATCGGTGATAGACGGCGACCTTCTCAAACGAATAATGTCAATGTCGCGTCAAGTCAACTTCAAGACAAGAGAACTGAGAAAGCACCGGTGTGTGTAATTACCGTCTATTTACGTTAATTATAAACAATCTGGAGCCACTGTTTGACTCCTTTCATAACTCTAAAGTGGTTTAACATACATACCAAATTTTTTGACCCGGGGAAATCCTTTATGGATACCACCGGCCGGGGGAGACACGGTGGTTATGTGGGTGTCTCCGCTAGAGGGGTGGAATACCCACTAAAACCCCGGGGTGTTCCTCCGTCGTCGACTGACGTGACGGGGGGCACGGTTCCGCTTTCGCACTATCCACAGCCCCCGTCGACGCCGCTGCCCGCCTTGCAACGGGCCCACCTCGGGGAGGGAGCCATCATCCTCCCTCACCCCTCATGCACGATGCCCTCGGGAACACATCGAGGGCATCGCAAAAAAATAAAATAAAACCAACCTTTCTTAATAAAGAAAGGTTGGTTTTATTTTATTTTTTCCAGATTGGATTCCTGTGTCGATAAATATTTCAAAGATTTATGTAGAACACACATGTAGTGCATACATATAATATATGAAAGAAAAGATTGGTCAGCATATTTTTTTTTGTTTTAAATAAATGATGTACCTACCGGCTTAATTGTTTATGTATGTACTTACCTACAGTGGAATAAAAGTAACATTTTAAGTAGAATTATTTTGAATTAAAATAAATTGATTTACAACAAGTGATAATGGCCCTAATTCTGTTAATCACTCCAACTACCCGCAATTTTAATAAAACAATACAATTTTTGTGTTGTTATTGATACTTGTCATATTAATTTGGACTTCATCGTAACCACTTAAAGACTTATCTTACTTATCTTATTTTCGAGAATTTTAGTTTAGTTGAACAAGAGAATCACCAAAATATTAGCCAAATCAAAAGTTGAGGTTCAATAAATAATATAGCAAGATAGAAAGACTGTCGCCAGTCCAAGTACTAACAAGTCGTTAATGCTATAATTTATTACTTGCTAGAATATAATTTGTAAGTGCTGTAGTCTATTTCATCTCTGTGGATGTTGTCTTGTCTAAAGACTTCGGTATTTCTGCAAAGTTGGAACATGGGTATAAAAATGAAATCAGCAGAATTAGTGCAGTAATAGGTAATGGTAACCGCTTACCATAAGACGGGCCGTAAATACTTATTTGCGCACAACACGTAAAACAAAACTATACGTAGAAATATTTTGCAGGCGACGATTAATTTACTGAGAATAAGTCAGCATTACAGAACTGGACTTCACCTTTGACCACAACCACATCGTTATATCAGACTATAAAGGGTGTGTGCGGTCAAACGGCACCTCATTAACGGGGAAAGCAAATTGTCAAATTAATTTCAGTTGGTCGATCCAAGATCATTTTCAATATTTTTAACCAATAGTGGATCTTATACACGCATATATTAAAGATAAAGAAAACATATATAACTTTAAAAATACAAATAAGTACAAATATAATATAAAACGATAGTAATGTTTTATATTACATATAAAATATGTAATGTATGGTTATTTAAGTTCTGTTGTTGTTCTTATTGTTTGTTCCTTTTGTTCTAAATCACTTGTGCGTTCGTGATGCCAGTCAATGAGTTCCTACTGAAAATCAGCGCGTAGGTTGTCAAACCCTCGCATAACGCTGAGTAGGGACTCATTTCTGGCATTACGCAACACTACAAATAAAACTATTTAGTATTTAGCTTAGATAGGTTATTTTTTTTGGTCGAATCTTACTATTATCTATATCTATCTTTCTTAAATGTTGTTTCGTCTTCCCATAATGTTTTATACTTATAAGTTAAATGTATATATGACCTAAATATGTGTTTTTTCTTTTTGTTTTATATGTAGTGTTGTTGTCAGCAATAAATAATTTTCTTTCTTTCTTTCTTTCTTTCTAAATATATTTATTTGACATAGCAGTAGGTCTAACATGCATTGGCTCCAAACTAGTTTTCACTGTGTTTTGGTGTCGTAAGCCTCTCCCTTAATATATGTAGTACATATAATTATATGTCAAACGCTCAGAACATTGAACAAGGATTGAAAAGAGTATTTTGGTTCATCGCATTGACGTCATGCTAAGAAAAAGTTCAATTCTTTTAAGAACATTCCGCTAATGTGGGTACTTGAACCCACTACAAAATGAACCCGTCCTATCGCTTTAACAAAATGGCCAAGACTCGTTTTTTGTTTCTACGCTATCATGAATTAATGAATTATTTCTTCAAGGTACATTCGAAGACGTCATATTTTGAAATAAATTTAACAAAGCGACGTCATTCTCACCTTGGAAATTAAATTCCATTAATAAATCAAGAAATTTTACTCGTCACGGGGTAAATTTAATTACCCTTAACATGCCTGAGTAATAGACTGAAATTCAAGTGAACGTTGTAAAGGTAATTTATATTCCACGAATTTTATGAACTGGAACTTCATAACTCAATTTAGGTACAACCAAATATGTACCACTAGTAAAGTTACACAATCCCGTGTAACTTTTTAGGTTAACTGATACCTCGTAATAGATACATTACAATAACATACTTTATTTTAGCATCGCAGTACAACAAATTGACTGGCTGGTTGGCGCAGTTGGTAGCACTCTGCCTTCTGAGCCGCTGGTCCCGGGTTCGATTCCCGGACAGGTCAAACATTTGTGTGCATGAACATGTCTGTTTGACCTGTGTCTGGGTGTGTATATGTATATAAGTATATATATCAGTCATCAGGTTACCATAGCACAGGCTCTGCCTAGTTTGGGACCTGAAGATCTTGTGTGAATGTTAATAAATAAATAAAATAAAATAAATAAATAAATTTACAGCAATAACAATACTCTGTTGCGCTTTGAATATTTTATATGTTGCAATAACCGTATCTACGCGTACTATATATACGTACTATTTATTTATTTTATTGAAGTGAAAATAGCGGCGTTGTGTACTTTTGAACTCGTTGCCCGAGTCTGTGTTTCCCGATATGTACAATCCTGGAGTCTTCAAGTCGCGAGTGAATAGGTACCTTCTAGGTTTGCGTGCTGAATCCTAGACAACGTCATCACTTGACATCAGGTGAGACAGTTGTCAAACGCAAACTTATAATATGTAAAAAAAAAATATTTATAAAAAAATGCTAAACTCGCGTCAGGGCAAGTTTAGTGATACTGATCGAAAATTCGTAAGGCGCGTGACGTCATCGTCGAAGACGGAGGGAGAGTAGACATAATGTAATATATATTGTCATCTTTGTGTGCATTATATTATTATTGCGAATATTGTATTTTACCACATAAATGATAGTACTTTTATACTGATAAATAAAGTTATTCGTGCAAAAATATTCCGTAACCATTCCAAAAAATTCAAAAATGTACAACTTTGATATTCCAGTTTTCACTTCTGTCTGCACTCCCGGAGTGCAACCCGTTGTTTTTTATTTTATTTAATAGATGGAAAACAAGCAGACGGGTCGCCTGCTGGTAAGCGATCACCGTTGCCTATGAATATCTGTAATACTGGGGGCATTACAATACGTTGCCTGATGATTGTTTGATGTATGTTGAATGAGCCTTTTTAAGACTCTGTTAACTCTTCTTTCGAAGAATCCCATTTTGTAACTACTCGGAAACACCATTTTGCAGGTGTATGGCAGGAAGTATGTATGTGATCGCACAGTATGTGACTTCCATGACTCAATAATATGTAGATGAGCTTTCAAGCGGTGCCGGCTAGTGCGGTGGTAAAACTGTGATGCCGAAATAAGGAGCTTTTCAGAGCATTCCCCATTATATATACACAACATTCCCCATTTATATTAAATATAAATACAAATATGTATTGCGTATATGTATGCGTGGAAATATTGGGTCTCTCTGTTTGTATAAAATACAAAAGACCCAATATTTCCACGCATACTGAGGTTCTCTAAGTTTCCGGTGAGTTATTCATATATACGCCATAGTCTTTCGTTCATAGAGATCTATTAATACATATTTGTATTTATATTTAATATATAAATTGGAATATATACAGTGGAACAGATGACCCGACTAAGGTTGCACGAAAAGGCTGGATGCGGGCGTCGCTTCCATCCGGCGCTTGTGGAAATCAATGGGGGTGGTATGTCCAGCAGGAAACGTTCTATGACTACGATGATGATGGATGATGAGACTGGATCTCACTACCCGAGTCTATATTTACCGATGTGCACAAAAGTGTGTGTTTGTTACTTCTTCACACTCAAACGGCTACACCAATTTCGTTCATTCGTAACCCATTTTCATTGAAAAACGTCCCCGATACCTCCAAATTCCGATGGGCTTCATTCCCTGGTCAGGCTGCAGGTCCCGGAATAACACATAGGGTACTTTTCATCATCATCGATCATTACCACGCGGGTAAAACCGCAGGGCGCCGCTAGTTATAGATAAATTGTTCTTTTATTGCTTCTGACGTCCGTGAACTATGTTCGGTCCCATTGAAATTTGATTAACATCGGTCAAGTTTTTATCTCTACCTTCTTACAGGAATATATTGAAAACTTTAGTTTTTTCAATATATACTTTACAATTTACGATATCAAGCGACGATAATAGCAGTTCATCCAAAAATACCTTTATATTATCCATGTTTTCCTCACAAAATTAAACAACACAACTGAAATGCTGACCCATTAATTACATACGGAAATCCCACAATTAACATAGAGTTTAACGAATTACGACATTCCCCTGGCATCGTGACAGTGCGTAATCAATAAATCCGGCTCAAACCGTTAGAGCGTGTAGCGCGACCCTTATCACAGACCTGGACGCCCGGGGACGAAGAGAGGTCACTTGTGACTTGCCGAACAAATAGCTGATTTGCTGGATTTGCTCTGATAATTTTTGGCCTTTAATTTAGTTTAAAATTTGTCTACCTTATTGAAATCCACGTAGCTTACATTATGATGTAATTTTTAATTCATAATGTTGCCAGCATTAGTTTTACTCATATCCAATTCCTTGTACTTACCATGCAATCACTCACAGATGACTTTTGCGTCTGTGTGTGATTGTAAGTGTAAATTGATCGCAATTCTTAACCTTCTGTTAGTTTCAGCATCAGGCCGACATTTTCGATGACTGAGAATTATGTAAGTTTTAGAAAAAAATGTATATTAAGATAGTGATTATTTTAGTAGTACCTGTATCCTTTATATATCTATGATATAATATTATATAATATCTTTCCAGAGCTCTAGACACATAGATGAAGTAGATAGGAGGATAAATATAACTTGGAAGAAATTCTGGAGCCATAAAGAAATCCTTAAATCCCATCTATCACTTAGACTCAAAAAAAAGGTAATGGATTCATGCATACTACCAAGCTTAACATACGGCTCACAGACATGGATATTTAATAATAAAATAAAAAGCAAAATACGAACATGTCAACGAGCAATGGAAAGGAGCATTCTAAGCATTAAACTCAGCGACCGACAAAAATGCGTAGATATAAGGAAGAAAACCAACGTAATAGACGCTCTACATCACAGCCAACACTTGAAGTGGAAGTGGGCTGGGCACGTGCACGCGCACCGGATGATAGATGGACCAAACGAGTAACTACTTGGCCAGGCCCGAGCGACCACAGACGAAGAGGACGCCCCTACGAGCGGTGGGTCGACGAAATACAAATAATTGCAGGTAGAAACTGGGAAAGAGAAGCAAAGGATAGAGGAGCATGGAGAATATTGCAGGAGGCCTTTACCCAGAAAGGGGCCTTAACATAAAAAATGGGCAGACAAAAAACATATAAATTACCATATTTCATTATATTATTTCACTTACTGTCCATAGCAATAATGTTAAAAATACTTGTAATTCTTGTACTAAATTGTTGAGGAATAAAAATAAGGGTTAAATAAATAAATAAATAAACTGTATCCTTGTTATTGTTGATAAAATTACTCATATATATAAGTTGAACTACAGGCGACGGGTGCCTATAACACGCAGAGTAACAATCTCCGTATTCTATACTAGACAGACGGACGCTATCCTGTTCTTTAGATGCTTGAGACGTGGCTGATCAGCGAGAATTGTTAGTAACCAAATCAACGATGGTCAGTGATCAGGGGGTCATCCGTCTAAAAATATTGCTTTGACTATTGCTATAGCTTTCGACTTTCTTTCCGTCTTTTCAAACCTAAGAAAGCTTCAACAATTGATAAATTGTTAATAAATCAATTATTTTATTAGTTTATTAATCCGTAAATAATGAATTGTTAAGGCTTACTTAGGTTCGAAAAGAAGGAAAAAAAGTCGATAGCTATAGCAATACTCAAAGAAGTATTTTTAGGCGGATGACCCCCAGATTTAGGCGGCTACTCAGATGCAAAAGGTGGCAACATTGTGGTTTTGTGTGGGATTTGGGCAAACTCGTAAAATGGTAATAAAAAAAAATCCTTGACATGTGTCCGATGAAAAATACCTCATTCAGTCATTATTCTATTACGCATACCTAACAAATTTATAGCATAACAAATATTGTTTATGTAGTGGTCTCGATATTACACGAAACTTTTATATATTTTATTCACCAATATCTCAGCTTTAACGAATTGAATTACATTGCACGGAAATTAGTACTTTGATAAGCATTCTTTCTTTTTACTTATACTTATGGGTCCTAGCTCTAGAAAAAAACCCAACGTTGCATTAAACTATCTGTTTGTAAAATACTTAGCGTCATCTCTAAGGCGTGGCGCAGTAGTAAGAGAATAGGCCTAGTAGATAGACACCTAGGTGTGGCGCGAAGTTCGTTTCCAAACCATTTTAAATCAAATGTACGCTATTGGCAACAACAGATTTCTAAGAAAGCTTTCACTGCTTCTTTAGATGGACTATTGTAATTGATGATCATCTCAGCCATAGGACGTCCACTGCTGGACATAGGCCTCCCCCATTGATTTCCACAAGGACCTTTTGAGTCTGAAAACTATCGCGAGTTTCTTCCATAATTGTAATGTAACAAACCGACTAGGACTCACGTGGTAAACACTGGAAAATTACTCTCCGACCAGTTTCGAACTTATTTGCAGTTCTTCATCTGGGAGTTATGATCGTGCCAGGCGGCGAGCGCGAGCCTCAGCACGTAACTGGCGTTGAGACGGCTGCGCTGAGATTGCGCTGCGACAATTTGACTGATGCAGCGCAGCCGTCTCAACGCCAGCATCCAGCCCTTGGCGGCGAACTTAGTCAGGTCGTCTGTCCACCTGGTCGGTGGTCGTCCTATGCTGCGCTTGCCAGTCCATTGTCTGCATCCGAGAACTTTTCGACCCCAACGGCCATCAGTTCTTCGAGCTATGTGCCCTGCCCACTGCTACTTCAACTTCTAACCCGCTGGGCTATATAGATGAGTTTCGTTCTTCTACGGATCTCCTCATTTCTGATTCGATCGCGCAGAGAAACCCAGAGCATAGCCGTCTCCATAGCTCGTTGTGCGACTCTGAGCCTGCTCAGAAGGCCCTTAGTCAGAGACCACGTTTCAGTTCCGTAAGTCATCACTGGCAACACACACTGTTCGAAGACCTTCGTTTTCTGGCATTGCGGGTTTTGGACGAGAAGATGTCGCGGAGCTTCCCGGACGCTGCTCAGCCGAGTGGGAATCGATGATTGGCTTCTTTGTCAAAGTTGGACTTACCTAATTGACCGGTATGTCCTAGGTAGACGTAATGGTCAAGAACTTTGAGAATCGAGTTCTCGATTGATACTGGGGCGGGCGCAACGTGGGCATTTGACATGAATTTCGGCTTGTCCATATTCATTTTAAGCCTCACTCTTTGGGAAACTCTGTTGAGGCCTTCGAGCATCATGTTGAGGTCTTCCATCGATTCTGCCATGACCATAATATCGTCGGCATACCAAAGGTGTGAAATGTACTCGCCGTTGATGTTGATGCCGAATCCTTGCCATTCCAACAGATTGAGGCGTCTTTTAATGCGGCCGTGAACAGTTTCGGAGAGATAACGTCTCCCTGTCTCACTATAATTGATAAAGCTAATGTAGTATCAATACTTTCTACAGCATTTTCTATTCCCCATCATACGCTACCATATTCTTTCTTTTTTCTTTCTTTCATCGTTTCTACATGTCACCACAGATTTCTTTAATTTGACCGTTTTTATTACATAAAACTATAACGATGTGCAAGTGGTTTCAGTGAATGTATCAATAAACACGAACTTGACTCTATGTTACAGTTACTTGCCCCCAATAAATAAAGAAAGTATTGTCGTCAGTAAATTGTAGACATTTACCTCATAAGTTCGATTTTCTCACCTTGCATAATGTCGAATTGCCATTGACCTCTTCTGTTTTAAAACAGGAGCACGTCCGCAAAATGTTTTAACTTTTAACCCTCTAGTGGCCGCATTTTTAACACTCTGAATTGGAATTGATGACACGTAGTGAGAGTACCCTTTTGGCTCCATCAAAATTGTGAACCTGACTCCGGAATAGAATAGGGTTCACTTAATATTAAAGACTAAATTTGAAAGGGAAAGCAGATTGCTCTTTACAGTACAATTCCTTAGCAATTAAGTCTAGAGGTGATAATTATATGTATATATAACTCCGGTGTTTTCATTCGCGTGGGCTACGCATATTGAAAAAAACAAGAAGAAAGTAGAAATTTCTAAAAAAATCGACAGTAGTGGGAATAAAATCCTATTCCCAAAATAAGATAATAACAATAAAGTGATGGGACCTTATCTCTAGGCCTAGTGAAGCAAACTTGACTGGCCGGTTGGCGCAGTTGGTAGCACTCTGCCTTCTGAGCCGCTGGTCCCGGGTTCGATTCCCGGACAGGTCAAACATTTGTGTGTATGAACATGTCTGCTTGACCTGTTTGAAAAATACCTATGAACGTAATTTTACTAAGTATATTCAACATACTTTTTTTTCAAAAATTGGAACCGATTACAACACTCAAAAGTTGTAAGAAAACTTGTTAAAGTCGGGGCAGTGATAGTTCAAAAGTAACTATTATCAAAATATTGTCAACTCAAAAACTGCTTGACCGATTTTCTTGAAATTTAAATGAGACCACACAGAAAGCAGGTAGCTTTAAAAAAAAAGGAATCATCAAAATCTATTCACTCACTCGAAAGTTTCGAGGTAATAAACAAAAAACTACGAGTCGAATTGAGAACCTTCTCTTTTTTTGAAGTCGGTTAAAAAACAAAGTAAACACAGCCCTACTCAATATATGCAAAACAAAAAGAGCAGTGACAACGATACAGTATTCATTTTGCCCCTGAGTGTACAGCTAACATTTGACGTGGAAATAGTGGGTAAAAGCCGAATTGCGTCCATAAGCATGCATAGGCATGCTTATGGACGCATTTGGTTTTAGGTTACATTATTTGTTATGGTACTATGGTAACCTGATGACTGGTATAGTATATACTTATATATATACACACCCAGACACAGGTCAAACAGACATACACACACATGTTTGACCTGTCCGGGAATGGAACCCGGGACCAGCGGCTCAGAAAGCAGAGTGCTACCAACTGCGCCAACCGGCCAGTCAAACATTGCATTCTGGGTAATAAACCGCAGTTACTCTATGATAGTAAAACGTTGCACGCGGCAGTTAGTTACATTCCCACTGTGTTCATAGAATCAATTTGACAAGACACAGATATTTCTCCGAGAGTATGGAAGTTGGACTGTACTTTAATGCAAGCTGGTAACACCTGAACGGGGTTTTCAAAACGCGTCGTCGCCATCTGAACGGATCACTTTTGACAATGCCTAACAAACAAGACAGACTAATGACTTGAATGCCCTTATTTGTACCGGAATGCTCCAAATGCTTAACTGTGGTCATGGATTGACCACAGTTAAGAGCAGACCACAACAGCGACAGCAGAAAAAAACATAGCTACATTTGTTGATTCGCACATGTGTAAATTTATACACCGCCAGTGTATGCTGCCGCCAACCATCTGACTGGCCGGTTGGCGCAGTTGGTAGCACTCTGCCTTCTGAGCCGCTGGTCCCGGGTTCGATTCCCGGACAGGTCAGACATTTGTGTGTATGAACATGTCTGTTTGACCTGTGTCTGGGTGTGTATATGTATATCAGTCATCAGGTTACTATAGTGCAGGCTCTGCCTAGTTTGGGACCTGAAGACCTTGTGTGAATGTTTACAAATAAACAAAAATAATAATAATAATAATAATAATTTTGCATGTGCGAGACGGTGTAGTTTTTGATTTTATTATGCCGATGGCTTTATTAAAATAAAATACTAATAACTATAGAGCCAGTGAGCATTCTAGATCTAGCGTGATAACATCTTCGACTATACGATCTATACAGTATTATAAAAAAAAATAATTGCAATACTAATGCTACTACAATAACATTTGAGCAATCCACCACCTGTTCTAAGGTGGGCTCTGACCCACTACCAATTGGCAGCGTGCCATAGTGCTAGCAGCATTGCCACATTGAATTGCAATGCTGATTGGTTGAGCCAAATCTGTCCCAGCATTTTCATTCATCAAACGCTCTGATTAGTTTTGGAAAATCCGATGAGCTCCTGGTCCCCAAGGGGCCAATGTCTCGAACCCAAACGATTCAAGTATGTAACCACAACCACTATATCTAATTGTAGACAAATGTGAGGTACTGCTGCGTATGTATGTGGCTGTACTGCATGTCTCTAATCTTTCTCTCTCTCTGTACTAACCCCTACCTCACATTATGAACTTCATGAATAACCAGGTGGGTTAGGCTAATTAATATTAACGTTGGTTATGGTCCGAATATGGAGAATAGAATTAATTTGCATGTATCACATTTACTAGCTAATTTTAGTTTATGACCTTGCCATGTGGCGTATTCGTCAAACTGTGAATTCTTCTGTTTGTGTAAACAGATTAGTGTAACTTATACAGACAAACAACATTTTGCAAAAGTTTGTTTGTCTGCTTATAGCTTATACCGGAATAATGATCACTGTAATGTTGTATTTACCAATAAGATGACTATGACTTCAAAATTCATATAAGACATATACCATACAAACATATTACATTCACATCCCCACTGTGTGTTATGGATACACAATCACATCATATACACATCCATGATTATCATATAAATTAATGTTTACCTTCGAACCGCGACCGCGATCCGAACGATTTTTCGCGAACATTTTTTACCAAAAAAATTCAATACAAAAGTAACTGTTATCAAAATATTGTGCAAATAATTTGTCAAAGTCGGTGTCATGCGACACCGACTTTGACAAATTATTTCACACTTTTGAGTATTGAAATCGGTTCAATTTTTGAGTAAAATTTTTTTTTTCACCCTTTTCAGTGACCTTTGCTACTCACGGGATCAATTATCATCGTGTATGTTCACCGAATTCGTCACTCTCTAGAAGTCACCAAATAGACGTAAGACTTTTCAGTTATTGGAGTGTAACTTAAAAACCGCTTGACCGATTTTGATGAAATTTAAATGAGACACGGGAAGCACCAGCTTTAAATAAAAAAAGAATCATCGAAATCGGTTTATGCAGTCAAAAGTTTTAAGGTAACAAACATTAAAAAAATACAGACGAATTAAGCAACTCCTCCATTTTTTGAATTCTGTTAAAATGATTCACCTGTCTACCCAAAGTAATACTATTACTAAGAATTACAACATTTATGTATTAAAACTAGCTGCGTCGCGCAGTTTCACCCGCGTGGACTACGGATTTCCCCTTAGCTCAGTTATACGTCGGAAAGCCTAAAGCCTTCTTCAAAATTATGAATGGAATACAAAAAGAAGCGCGTTCAACCAAACGAACAAACAAACAAACTCTTTAGATTTATATATTAGCATATATTTTGTCCTATAAAGTGTTTATTTTTACACTTCATTAACACAATGAAAACATTGTTTTACGAATTCAACAAATACGTTAAAATGTGGCAATTTAATTTACCTCACAATTGACTTAAACACCTGTACTGTCAGGAAAAAATATATGCAAAAAAAATGCCATAAATTACATCGCCACCGCTGCGACTTTTTAAACATTTTTATTAAAAACTCGGGTCGTTTTTAGCATTCGCGAATACTGCCAGCCAGCGGCGAGGGGTTAAGCCGCGGATTAGGGGATCGCGGCTAGGCCCTAACAGTTTTATGTTTTGTAAAAGTTTATTAAAAACCTCAGGGCAGCGGTCGCTTTGTTTAAACCACGTTTGCGGACGTTCCTCTGAAAATAACGATATGTTAGACGTATGATGAAACTTACCTCGACAGTGGTTATACCAGGATTCTGGTTCGAGGAGACATGAACAGGCTAGGGTAGGATTTTTAAGAACGAGGAAGAGGTACCGAAATTTGGTGTAGAGATATAACACATAGGGTTTTTTTCATCATATACAAAATATAAATACAAAAATACTTTATTGACATGGTTCGTATACAAACAAATAGTGAACCCAAAGACTCCTGAACTAGTGGGACTGTGTTTCAGGAGCTAATGGCCTCTCCCAGAAAAGACTTAGCTTACGTCAAGTAAATACATAATTTATAATATAAACAGCTATAAAAACTACTTGTTTAGTGTGCGTGTGTGTGTTGTGTTTCTGGAAGTGTTATGAATGTGTGTATTTGTGTGTGTAAGGTATGTAACTAGGTCTTCATCATCATCGTCAGCCTGTTTGTAGTCAACTGACCACTACTGGACATATGCCTCTCCAATTTAACGCAAGGTAGGTAAACACAACGTATTAATATTCTTAAATTAGTTAATATAAAAACTTGATAAGATTTCCTCAGTGGCATTGTAATCAAAGCAGCTTAGCCATATTTTTTTTTTTTTTTTTTTTTTTCCTTTCACACTCAGACCCCCGCACTAGGATTCCCTGTATCGCGAGAAGTATGGACACAAACAATCACAGCACACAACATCCAAGACCCGGGACAAACATCTACACTCATCGCACAAATGTTTGCCCCTGCCGGGATTCGAACCCAGGGTCCCGGAGACACAGTAGTCATGTCACTGACACTAACAACTGCGCCACGGCGACCGTCAAATTTAATTACCCTTTTAATTTCATTGTTATTACCTACATTTTTTTGTGGTAGTTATGTTATTCTTATTAAAATCATCACCGTTTTCACAATGGTACCACCATTGTTCTGTAATCGGTTTAAATGGTTAATACACGGCTTAAATGGGTTTTTATTTCATCTTCCTTCAAGGGTAGATCAATATGAAAAATTTGAGATTATTCAGGCATTGACTGATTGATCCGACAGCGTAACTCGATATACCCGTTTCTCGATGTAATCAATATGTCAATGTATTTCGAAGCGATTATAGCTCAAAGGTGAGAGCATCGGCTGTCAAACTGACGGACGCTGCTTCAATCGCACCAACGGGTTGAGCTTCCGTTGAAGGTAACACTATACTGAATTCCGAGCATGGTGTTGGTACCTTCGAGTACCCGGCTGGATAGCGGGTAATCGATAGTACCCTAGTTAAAAAATTGAAAAACATGTAGTGTGTTCAGGCAGCAGTCCTTGAGAGCCATGAAGTATTCTAGGTCTAACGTGATAACATCTTATGTTACTGACCATCAAGTGAAATAGTGGGCAAACGCTAGATTTATATTAGAATAGTATAAGAAAAAAAATTACAGAGTTATGCTTACTACTTGTCTAGTGTAGCTATGTGCTAAGTAGTAGCTATCTAGCGGTTCTATGGCTATATATTATTATAGCTAAATTATATAATATATAACATATTCAAATATTCTATATTCTAATAATTTAGTTTTAACAATGACTTTTTTATAATGGACTGATGACCCTGGCTTTGCATGCATAAAAAAATCAAAATTTAAAATTGTATGGATCCCCAACCGTTTTTTAAATAAAATATAACTAATATAATCAGCCCATTTCACCCGGGGATAGTATAGCTTCCCAACAGTGAAAGAATTTTTCAAATCTGTTCTGTAGTTTCGGAGCCTATTCAATGCAAACAAACAAATAAACAATCAAATTTTTCCTCTTTATAATATTAGTATAGACTTATTTATTTATTTTAATACAAATGCTAACTACACTTACTTATACAATTATCCATACAAACATGAAGTGGTTGTAAAATTTTTGTATGAAATACTCAAATACAATAATGTCGTTGTGATATTCTGTTTATAATTGTGAAATAAAAACGTTATCCAATAAAGTGAAAAAATTACTAATTTATTATTTATTTAACTTATATTATTTATTATTAACTTTTATTATTATTTATTAACTTTACTAATATTTATTATAATTGTGAAAGTTTGTGTGTAAGTGTGTATGTTTGTTACCTCTTCACGCTCAAACGGCTACACCGATTTCGATGAAATTTGGTATAGAGATAGCTCATACCTTGGGTTAACAAATAGGCTTATTTTAATCATCACCATCATCACGGGTTTTCATCACCACGCGGGTACAACCGCGGGGTGCAGTTAGTAAATAATAAATTAATAACAATAATTCGTTTGTAGCTAATTCATCTTAAACCCTATACGAGTCACATTGAAACCATATTATACCATAATACACCTATTACAACCATCTATGCAACAATCAATACGCATAATTAATATGTTCATAGGTTTAATGTTATTAACTCTGTTTTTTTTTAATATTGTTAGCGTAATTCGTGTTTAAGAAGTACAAATTGAAAGTAAATGTATATACATTATATTAACAATATTATACTTTCTATTATTATATCGCAAATTATATAATAGTCGCTATACTATGATAGCGACTATGCTATATACCTGCTATATATGCTATATCGCTATATACTGAAGAAGATAGGTATAATCCCATTTAAAAAATACATCCGCCTACCAAAACTGAAGGCCTTATCTGACCTGATTTTCGATCACGGGAAAATGCAAACAGAAACGTTTTTCCAATAAAAATATTTGCCATCTACCTACAAGGGGCTCCCTACGATATAAATAAAAGCGATAATATTGATAAAGGGTCAGAAGTACCCACATTAAGCTTTGAGGGTTACAAGTACTTTTAGAACCTACAATTTATCACCCAATATCTCTAAGGAAGGTGCGTGGGAACCCTAGTGTCAGTAGGTATATCAATCTAGATTTATTTGATCACATACCTTTGAAAGTGACTTCGGTTTAATAAAATCTACCGGTGGAGTTTACCAAACCGTCCGATTATCTATTTAACCGTCGGTCAAACATTTTTTACCATACAGTTAACCGACGGTTAATTGATAATCGTACGTTTTAATTTTGGTGAACTTCACCGTAAACCTGTGATTAACCTACGATTTGTGGAAATGTTTGGGTGTGATGCATGAAACGCATGCAAAGATGATGAACAATGTCTGGGTCAATGATGTTTTACTACATATAATATCATTGGTCTGCGTTCCATCCCCTGTTAGCCTCTAAGCACAATGTTCGTTACTTACTTGCGAACGAGTATGCTGGTTCGATTCGGCGATTTGCACGCGTTTTTAAATAAAGTTTTCCCATATAAATCTTATGTCCGATGCGGTGGAAATGAGGCTAATGATACTAGTAACTGTTGATTTGAATTTGAATCCGGTATAATTTGAATTTATTTTGAATCTGAATCATTCGACGAGATTATTATTATTACTAATAATATTCAGTACAGCTTGATACTAAATATTTAAGTAAATGTACTAAATAAAATAATTAAAATGTTTATACCGCCCCAATAAAATATGATTAGCATAATTCTTTCCTCATTATGGTCAACTTTTACCTAATAGCCTGGTATTGATGAAATGTTAATTGAAAAAAAAAACAGTTATTTTAGTTATTTATTAAAATTAATTATTATTCAAGTTAATTATGCAATGACCAGACCAGATACCGTGAACTGACAACGTAAAGTGATTCCAAATAAAATTCACCAATATTATAGTAGCTTCCGCCAGAGGTCACCACACGCCAAGGAACGTTTGACACGTAAGCATGTCCCGAACTGACTTTTTAATTAACATAAAATTACTGTTGGTACTATAACATTAAAAATGATTTAAAGAAGATGTATTACATTTAACAAGTACGTATTCTATTATCTGATTTATATCTTCACTAAATTATAAAAAATAGCAATTTGAACAAAAATTTCACATTATACATTTTCAACCATCTTCATTCAGATGGACCTATATACAAATAAAACCAGATTTTTTCCTTTTCATGGCTTTGCACTACTCGTGCATTCAGCCATCTTAAAAATATTATATTAACAGTGGTATTGAAAAAAAAAGCGAAGTAACGTTCTCGTTTTCGATTTCATCGCGTCTCAGTTCTTTGTTCTGATACTGCCTTTAATTGCTAGGATTAAGGTTCGAATTAATGTCACCTAATGTGTTAGGGCTGGGATCGGAATAGCGCTCAGGTAACGTGGAGGCCATATATATGTGCAATGAGAAAGGAGCTTTATTAATATGAGGGTCGGCAGCTGGTAGCGTAGGAATGTGAGTTTCTCCTTTAAACTTAGTTTCCTTTAAACGCGTATTTTTTTTGGCTTCGTATTTTTTTGTTGTCTTCGCATTTCGTGTGCATTTCGTATTGAAGTTTCGTTGTATCAAGTTGTATTAAAAACCTTGAAGATTGGAATGAAAACAACATATTGATTACTGAAAAGAAATCTGAGCTCTTAGTTATATACATTACATACATACACTCTTAACATGTATGATGATTCTGTTTTACAATGTTTAAAATTAGCGCTAACCTTTCTGTTTGAGTTTGTAAAGTAGAGAGTATTTTAAACTATACTTTTTTAGCGTGCATTTGGCATTTCGATCTCGTTCCATGCCAATATACGGTCACATTACAAAATTTTGTAAAATACAACGAATTCAATCTTCACATATGCATTTCCCGCTATAACTTATTTTACATATATGGAATTAAATTCGTAATACTTCAGATAAAATTATCAAGGAGCGGAGGCTGTATACTCAAAGTCGTATACCCATGGTATGTTGGTTCGTGCGTTATTAAAAATAGATTCTACGAAATGGATTGTTCATAACAGGCAAGGGAGTAGGCGAAACTTTTCGATAAACGAGATAAATTACAGTCTACGTTAAGTAAAAAGCAACGTCTGTGCAAAATTGTACCCTTGAGATGTGTAATTTGTGTAAATATATTATTGACATATAATAACTTCAATCAACTATTTCGTATCGCTGATATAATAGTTTAAAGGGGTCACAGATTAGGGAACGATAGTTACTTCCAAGTGGATTAAATGGCAGATCAGCTGTGAATTTGGGCGCGTGCGACGCTTGACACATAATGTGTATCATTATTAGAAGGTCGAGAACCCATATCTGTCTGGATAAATCTAACTTAGATTTTAAGGCAGTATTTAAGTATTAATTATGTAAATGTGTTATTATGATAATAAATAAACAAAAAAAAGGAAATATTTTAATATCACAAACAAATGACACCTGCACTCGTTGCTAGAGGTCATAAAAAACTCAAGTGTTAATTCTGTATTCTGATAACTTAGGCACCTATCGAAGCCATAATAAATTGATTTAATAAAACTAATTCTAACTTCACTGAGCATATCTCTACAGAAACTTACCAGAAGGTTGGAAACTTAATCAGTTTTTATACATAACTATATAATAAGTTATGAATGTACAATCTCAAACACTGTTAATTTAGTATTATTCCAAAGTAAACATCCAATATATCAATGGAGAACAAAAGTAAACTCAAATTTTCTTATTGCGGCAAAGTCTTAAAACGAACATCTTTTTGCACTCGGCGTGATATCACGTTTCATCTATTGATCAGCAAATTTGATGGATAGCAAAGTGGGAGACTGATGGATGGTCCACATTTACGGGATGTTCTATACCATTCTGTGGAAGGTCAAGATCTTTCGAGGGAGGTTAGCATGACGTATGTTTTTTTTCCGATATTATCTCTTAGCTTGCGTTTGATCACTTCAAACCGGCCTTCAGCTCAGTTCTTCAATTAATTTTCATCTCAGCTGTGAACGCACTTCGGCTTTTAAAATGATAATTTTGATATTTTTAATTAGTATTGGGTGATTTAATGGTCAACTATAGACGTCTCACATTTGTCTAATCACACGTGACTTGAATTGACCCAGATATTATCTACAATTTATTTAAGGCGAGGTTTTCCCGAGAGTTTAAGTAGCGCGCGAACTTCTCTGTTTAAAATAATCTAGGAATGGAAGAGAGCAGAGTGATCAAGCATAAGTCCGACGTTGACAGTGATCACGGTCAGACTGAGCTGCCACTTGATACGGCGTGACACTAGGAATTTAATGAACAAAATCGTGCTTAATAAAAAAATAATTTAGCAAAAAAATTCTTAAATGATTCTCGACTATGCTATTACCTACACAACAACTTAAGTTTTGTATGAATGTTCTTATTCTTTTGGAAGATAAACGTTTTTTAATTTTTAAAATGCATGTATTTGAAAAAATAAAACTATCGAGTCAATTATACCTAACCGTGTTTTGGATCCTAAACATTTCTTTATACTGAACCAAAGTTACTAAATGTAAAAAAATAAATGCTCTATCTCTAACACACGATTTTAAGTTCATTTTCAAAAATTACGATTGACATCTGTGATTTCCGACTTAAATGTAAGACACTTCCATACGGCCTTAAGTCGGAAATCACGGACGGACGTATCAACTATTCTAGGCTAGACTCTATTCTCTATTCTAGGCATTTTTTTACTGAATTATGTTATATGAGTTACTGCTGTGGTGTTCAGCCGCTTATATGTTTTTACTTTCTAAAGTGGGCTATTAACACTACCTATGTATACTAAATAGGATCCCGCGAACTGAACAGATTTTATTTAAAGAAAATGCTATTTAAATTGCCGTAAAAGCATGAATAAACTCAAGTTAATTAGCGAACGTAACAATATCACACTATATAGATATAATTTTGTTATTAAAACTGACGTGGTTTTGACACATTATGAATGTATAAAAGACGGGAGTTACTCACGTAATAAGTCAGAGGGTTCCGACTATAGTTTCAACCACATTCGGTGGTCTTTTTCAAGGAGAATACGGGGCGCTCGCGGACGCGGTCGCGATTCGCCTAGTACTGAGTTACCTTATTACGTGAGTAACTCCCGTGTTTTATACATTCATAATATAGATATAATGTTAAAATATTTGTGCCTGGCATTAGATTAGCAAATTTTGACAGTTTTAAGAGTTAAGACATGTTAAGGCTATTGTAATTTTTCGTTATACGGGTTATGATTTTTGAAGCAGATCTTTTTTAGGTAGGCTTCGAGTGAAGAATGTTTCATTTCATTGCTTTCTGAGTGACATAATACCAAGAATTGTGAGTATCGTTCCAAAAATGGGGGAGAAATCGGTAAACATACATATAAATAAAATATGAAAAAATACATTGAAACATATAACCTCCTCCTTTTTTGAAGTTGTTTAAAAACGGTCACATTATTGCGAAGCAATAACACGAATCAATTTAATCTGCTAATGTACTAAACTTTATTTCCAAATTTACAACTTTTTAAGACAAGACGTTCCACCATCATTGGCCAGTGCCATAGGGTCTATATCTGGCGTTGGTTTTTTATCCATAGCACTTATCAACTTCTTCAACTTGGAGATAGCCAGGGCTGGATGTAGACCTTTAGGACAAGCTAATGTACAATTCAAAATGGTATGGCATCGGAACGCTCTGAAATCATCACGAAGTTCATGCAGCCTTTGTTGTGCATCCTCATCTCTAGAATCTATGACCCATCTATATGCATGTAATAAAGATGCTGGTCCCAAAAACCTTCTTCCATTCCACCAATAAGAAGGGCAAGCTGTAGAACAGCAAGCGCAAAGTACGCACTCGTACAATCCTTCCATTTTCGAGTTGTCCTTGATGCTTTGAGCATACTGGTGTTTTCCTAAATCCACATCTCCCTTCCGGATCAAATAAGGCTTTATACTGTCATATCCATTGAAGAAATGGGTCATATCAACCACCAAGTCTCTGATGACGTACATGTGGGGAAGCGGGTGAATCGTGATGATTTTATCATCAGGCAACGCGGTGATGCATGCGAGGCAATTCTCCCCTTGGAGGTTTACACCACACGATCCGCAGATACCTTCTCGGCATGATCTCCGAAACGTCACCGATGGATCCATGTCTTTGATCTTGATCAGCGCGTCGAGGACCATGGATCCGCATTTGCTGACGTCCAGATCGTAGCTCTGGAGCTTCGGTTCACCTCTACTCAGGATTCCATCATAGCGATATATTTTGAATACTCTTCTAGGGTCTATTACCTTTGTACAACTTGGTTTAGGACCTTTATCACAAAAAAATCTGCGTAGTAAAATATTAATTGTATATTTTCTGACTATAAGTTTTGACATGATTATTTACAAACAACATATTATTCACTATCATAGAAAAAGTATTCGATGTACTTCACCACACATGCGTGATTGATGATCAAAAGATCTATAATTTATGAAACAGCTGACTCTCAGTACGTATGACATGACATTAGAATCAAAAAGTTTGTTAAATAAGGTTTTATTAAAGTGTTATCTATTGATGTTATGCTGACACTAGAGATTGAAAACTCACATGACCTTCCTCTTACAACGTAATATGTTCATGGGCGACCACTCAGCGTAATTACGTTCTCGCCTACGCGTGTATAACTATTGACTAATCTACCCCCATGTTGAATAGTTTATTTGTAAACCTCACCTCTATCCAATCTCATCTAGTTTTCTTTGTTACTTACAGATGATTGCAATGACAAACATTTATTAAACAAACTAAATAGATTTATTTAGTTAGTAGAAAAAAGCATTTGTTCAAGTCAGTATTGCTCCAGGCAGTACTGTTCTTTTGATTATTCAATAAACGAAAGTTGTTGAAAGAAGTATTAACAAGTAAAGAATCAGCTTATTTACTTGTTAATACTTCTTTCAAAAACAATTTATGATACATGTTTTTTTAGAATACCTACCCCGGATTACATTTTATCTTTTTATGCTGTATATTATATATTTGATTATATATTTGTAATAACCTTTTATAACACCTTCAATTAGTTTTTTTTATATTAAAACGAAGGTCTTCGAAGAGTGTGTGTTACCAGTGATGACTTACGGAACCGAAACGTGGTCTCTGACTATGGGCCTTCTGAGCAGGCTCAGAGTCGCACAACGAGCTATGGAGAGGGCTATGCTCGGGGTTTCTCTACGTGATCGAATCAGAAATGAGGAGATCCGTAGAAGAACGCAAGTCACCGATATAGCCCAGCGGATTAGCAAGTTGAAGTGGCAATGGGCAGGGCACATAGCTCGAAGAACTGATGGCCGTTGGAGCCGAAAAGTTCTAGAATGGAGACCACGGACTGGCAAGCGCAGCATAGGACGGCCACCGACCAGGTGGACAGACGACCTGACTAAGATCGCAGGCAAGGGCTGGATGCGGGCCGCTTCCAACCGGTCCTTGTGGAAATCAATGGGGGAGGCCTATGTCCAGCAGTGGACGTCCTATGGCTGAGATGATGATGATGATGATATTTGGATTTGTCATTCGATAGGAGTTGGTGGTACCGGCCTAGAATAGTACTCGCCCATCTCTTCCCGTGGGTGCCGTAAGAGTCGGTTAAGGGATCACGTACCAGAAGGTGGGCAGCAGCGCCTTCTGAGGATTGAAAATCATACTGCGCTCGCCAACCCGCCTGCCAAGCGTGGCGAGTATTGGCAAATCCCCCCTATATGAAGGAGGCATATGTCTAGTAGTGGATGCACATGGCTGAGAGAAGAAGAAGAAGAAGAAAATTCGATAGATTTGAAGAAAAACTGTACAGACAATATAATTTGGCGCCCCGAAACTAGCATTATTTAAATCTATTTTGCTACAATGATAAAATTTGCTAAACCTCACAATTAAGACGATTCTGAAACACCTATTTTTTTTTATTTTTTTTAATTGGGAATAGGCAAGCGTTTGACCACTATCTCACCTGATGTTAAGTGATGATGCGGTCTACGGTGGAGCACGCTTGCCTAGAAGATATCTATTCACTCGTGACTTGAAGATACCCAGGTTGTATGTTTGCGGAAACACAGATTTAGGCAATAAATTCCATTCGTTAGCTGTACGCACTAGGAATGTAAAAATAATCTCTCAATATAAAACATAAGAATACATACCAATCCTGTTGGCGCCGTCGGGTAATAAAAATAAATAATTTTGACCTTTTCTTAACCATGCAAGATTTGGTTTGACGATGGAATCTCAAGTATGTTACCTTAAAATCAATTTGTATTGCCTGTCGCTCCTCATCAGTAATTTCAGAAGTTCTTTGTTCTACCCGAATGTGTGTCTCCACGTCAACCCTACTCAAAGCGATACATTTGACGGGTGAAGCGATATTTACCAAAGGACACCTCTAGGCTATTATGTACAGGTGTACCGGAACAGAATATTGATCATTCCTTACTAAGTCATATTATACCTTAAAATTAGTTATGACATTTACTAGGTTAGGTGGGTATTATCTGACTGGCCGGTTGGCGCAGTTGGTAGCACTCTGCCTTCTGAGTCGCTGGTCCCGGGTCCGATTCCCGGACAGGCCAAACATTTGTGTGTATGAACATGTCTACTTGACCTGTGTCTGGGTGTGTATATGTATATAAATGTATATATCAGTCATCAGGTTACCATAGTACAGGCTCTGCCTAGTTTGGGACCTGAAGACCTTGTGTGAATGTTGTCCCATATTATTATTATTATTATCTCCATGTCAAAAAAATCTTATGAATGTATATATTAATACATAATATGAAACTATAGTCGGAACCCTGTAACTTATTACGTTAGTAATTCCCGTGTTTTGTACATTAATAATGTGTCAAAATCACGTCAGTTTTAATATCAAAAAATGTATTAAGCGCTCTATAGAAATGTCTATCTTATCTCTTATTGTTACCCTTCTTTTTTTTTGTGATTGTTGTACTTTTTTAAATACTATGTAAGTTTTTAGTTATTTTCTTTCCTAATATTACTACAGTGTACCCTTTTTATTATATTCAAACATTTTAGAAGACCACATTTCTTTTTCATGCCACCTATTCGAAAAATAATGATTGGTTCATCTTTAAGTGCGAGCAAAGTAGGTCGTTTCTTTTAGAGAGTTTTATAGAGGGCGGAAAAACTCTTTTCTGCCCTTTATACTTCTCTATAGGTATAGGTACGTCACGATATGTAGAGTACATCCCCAGATAATAATAGATTGTACCACAAAGGAGCAAAATAATATTATGGCGGCGAGAGCGCTATTTTGAATTTAGAGCAGAGCGAAGGATCCTTGAGTAGAATCCTAAGCGCAGTGAAGAATTCAATATACTTTGCCCAAAGAAAAAATGATTTAGCGACCGTGTGATACACTCTATTTTTCATCCCACTATGAGATAAATAAACTAGAAACCTAATAACAGTCAATACTCATGAATTTAATAAATAAAGATTGTACATAATTTTTTAGATAAAATCAAAGTAAAGTACTTATAAATAACTAAACATTAACATTAATATTTCAAATATTTGTGCAATTGAACTTTTATTTTGCTGTCTCGAACAAGCCTCATTCGCGCGATCGTCCTTTGTTTTTTTTCGTGCCACTTTTATTTTTAGCCGGCCATCTAGTTCTTGGATAAATGGGATAAATTATTCACACGGCCTAGGTCTAGTTGGTCACGGCCTGTGGTCATAGAGTAGTATAGAGTTATACTACTCTATGGTGTACTGGTAATTAAACGCGTAACGAAAATATTGACTATGTAAGTCAATATTTTCGTTTACGCGTTTACAGATATACACCATGCCTACTGTCTTGATATAGTGTAATCACTTCGGACATCTCTCATTTTCCAAAGATAATATCGATGTAAGGCAAAATGTTATCTAAACACTTTCAATAAAGGGTCAAATTTGCGAGATAGGATGCTATAAATGGTGTTGGGGAATGTTTTGATTGATGATATACCGTAAGATGGAAAGGGATCGGGTGTGCGGTTATCCGTTTTACCGGAATATTACAATCATAATATTTAGCGAGCGGTGCGGTCTCCGTGGCAGCATGAGCGTATCGCTCTTGGCATGTATTCTATGTTCATTGATAACATACCAACACTTGATCGGATACATACATTCCAGACCCTTAGACCACAGTAAACAAAGACTTCCCGAAAATCATATATCTAAGTGAGCATGTCTGAGCGCAAGCCAGTCTTTGTTTTAGGCTGATTTAGTTATTCTAATCACTGCAAATAAGAGATTTATAGTAAATACTACATCTAAGTGAGTCAATCAACACGCATGCGTATCTCTGTCGGTCTGTTATGTTATATATATAAAAATCTCGTCTCGACCGATATTAACGATCTTTTTGTATATTTGGTAGGTATATAGGTGGGAACAAATCTGCTGGCTATGTATGATATACGGCTATTTATGAGGCCTAAAAACGCCACACACATACGTAAATACATTCGTAAGCCCGTATACATTTTCTAAGAAGTGCCAGTTTCTCCATCATCGCACCTTAGCATTAAGCTCACGTTTCTGAGGCCCCCACGTCCCTATCCGATTGGATTATGTTATAACCTCGTTAATTATATTAGCATAAGAGTCAACTCCCAACGTAGGTGATATCAAATTTCGTCGTCTCATTGCGTTACCATGAGTATGACGAAAACTCCTGCGTAAGAAAGAGCTTATAATTGACGTGTGGTATCGTTTCATTTATATTATTATTTTTTGCCTTGTGACAGTGCTGCTCAGTATTTATTGTAAATCGACTCAAACTGGCCTCCACGACACGGGCCTTGAGCCTAGTGTGGGACCGTCATTAATTCATAAGGAAATGTTAGGTTAATCTGCCTTCATAATCGACTGTAACTCACATTTAGAAATAAAGTTATTTTCATTCATTTTTCATTTTCATTTTTCAGTTAAAGTTTCGTCCACATCGTCACTGACGATCAAATGAGATAGTGGTACCTACTACCTATATAAGTTTTAAATAAATGTCTAATGGCTAGACTGTAACATATATGGAATAACCTTTAAAAAAAATATGCTAGTTGACTCATATATCTTTTATTTTACCTACGCGAATATTTTGTAACTGACTCGTATACAATTTTTTTCACCGATTACAAAAATACTTTGAACACGTTGCCCGTGGAAATGCTAACTGCCTTACGTTAGTTGGCACGGTCAACGATAAAAGACCACGCCGTCAGTTACCCTATGGTCAAATCTAAAATCAGGACGCTTAAACCTTGATCTGCCAATAACCAAAGCTATTAAAACTGCCAAAGATATGAGCTTGTGGAAGAACATAATAGTACATCGAGTGATTTTTCCTTCAGGCAAGACATACAAAACACAATATGGCTTTATAGCTAGATATCATGTTTCCGTGTCATATGTCGTCAAAAGTTAATATTGCTACACTTATGCAAGATTTCGTCTTCTGGCGTTTAGTATTCTACGCGAGACGTGAGTACTACGCGATGCCTTGGAGTTTCCTACCAAACTAAATTTTTTATTTGTTTCTATTTATTATTCTATATATGCGGACAAGAGGTGAAACAAAAAAAACACCTTTGTCTTTGGGGCAAAGCGTAACGCATACATTATGCTACGTGGGTGTGTGGCAGAGGTTATTCTCTGACAAGTAGGCGAGGATGATATTTTATTCTGGTATTCTCTGGTATTTTGGTTATTATTCTGGTCTTATGTGGATACTTTTGCCATACCTTAAACTTCTACAAAGTCCATTAAAAACAGTAGAATGTTTTTATGAAGTTGTTTAATTACCCTTACTTAAACGGCATGTGGCTCCTATACTATAACAGTTTATCGCGCCTGTGTGGTCCGCAATAGAACCGATAATATGCCAATAACTATGAATATAGACAATCATTGCTTTTGTTGCCGACAATGAATATTAATTTTGCAAGGGGAATAGTACAAATATTCTCTCGAAGAGTTTTGAGTGAGTGGATGGTGGCGTTCGAAACTATATTACAATTACAATATTTCTTGACATTCTAAGAAATTATAGAAGCAGACAAATTAGAATATACAATTAAGATATGTGTTACTTCTAGCTCCTACCCACATTCACATCATAATATTTTGTACTTCTCAATTCATTGAAGAAAACGTGGCGTTTTCTCAAGGATAAAACCAGTTTTTGCTTCTTGAATAATATAACTTATTCGCTGATCTTTGATGGCTCATTTGTTAAACACAACACACACGTACTTTAAGTACTATAACGTGTAGTATTATAATGAATAATAATATATTATATAGACGATGTATTGGGTCTAGTAGGTACTCTTTGAATGTCTACTTACATATTCATATATAGATTTTAGCTAAGCGATCTGCCTTTTATACCTATTAGAATCTTTTTTTATTATCTCTAAAGATTAGAAAATAATTTGTAGATCAATAAAAAAAACACGAAAACTAAAAAGGCGTGATCCATTGTAGACCACATCATCGCTTAACATCAGTGGACATAGTGGTGTTTGATTACTATCTACCTGTCTATTGTGAAAAAAAAACATCACTAAATATGTTTTTATTTTTAAAGTTATGTACCGGATATCAATCATCAGCACCATCATCTCCGCAATAGGACGTTCACTGCGGGACATAGGCTTCCTCCGTCGGAAAACAAAAATACTTAAAAATTTAGATATTATTATCTATTATTATTTTACTGTGTAAATCTCACTCAGGTTAGACCTTTCCAGAAAGCTCTATCCTTTGACCACTTTCTCACTGAAACGTCAGTGGCATCATGTTTGTAGATGATATCATGAAGGATCCAGAATATCAACTGCCACCGGAGAGCAGCTGTTTAAATACGTTGGGTGTTTGCTGATCCTCACCGCTAATAATGGTCACTACTGGGAAAAATATATTACCCACACTATGAGACCAATATGGGTATGTAAGCAGTTCAGTTTTGTAGAAATGGCCCGATAAATGAATGATACCGCTTCACGCACAATGTTTGCGTATTGTTTTGCCATGGTAGCACGCAATATTTATGAATTTTATACTAACATGGTGTCTCGGGAAGATGTGACAGCGCCAAAGTATCAACGCATGTAGCGTCCAACACTAAAGGCCGCCCTAACTTCCAGGAACAAGCGTCATACCGTCAGGTATTTTACCATCGTCACGCATGAGACCATTCGGTTCAAGAATGGCTGCAATTTTAATATAAATATACTAATACCAATTTGCCGTGCCGTGGTGGTACCGGCCTAGAATAGTACTTCCCCATCTCTTCTCGTGGGTGCCGTAAGAGTCGGCTAAGGGATCACGTACCAGAAGGTGGGCAGCAGCGCCTTCTGAGGATCGTAAATCATACTGCGCTCGCCAACCCGCATGCCAAGCGTGGCGAGTATTGGCAAATCCCCCCTATATGGGGGAGGCATATGTCCAGCAGTGGACGTACATGGCTGAGAGAAGAAGAAGAAGAATACCAATTTTGTAATGTATAAAAAAATATGATAGAAAGTATACAAATCAATGTCAATTGTAGATCAAAATCGAACAAAAATGTTTGGTATGTCAATAAAAATAATAACAAAATTGTGTAGAATTATTGTTACAAAGACCCATTTCAAATATTTGTTATGAACTGTAGTTTTACAAGAGATTCTGCATTAGAATTACAGCCACAGCTTCTTTCCATCGACCATCAGTTTAGTTCACGTAGTAAACCAGGTTTCGACTATAGTTTCGACCACATTTGGTGGTCTATTTCGAGGACAGTACGGAGTGCTCGCAGACGCGGTCGTGATATACGTCTTGTAAGAAGACCACCGAATGTGGTGGAAACTATAGTCGGAACCTTCTCACTACGTGATTAATTCCCGTTTATATATTCATAATGCGTCAATACCACGTCCGTTTTAATAGCAATTCCGTACGGAAGTTCTTTAGGTTTGCAATCAGATATATTAAAACGTCTAACCAAATTGAGGACCTCTTTTTATTAAAGTCTGTTAAAAAGGAATGTTGCCGAGAAAATAAAACAGAAAGCTTATGCCCGGTACAATACAAATAGTACCATGCTGTGGTGTTTTGTAGACGTACTTAGTAGCTATGGTTACTGTTAGCGAGTAATTAACCGTTGAATAATTAAATGCACTCAAGACGTACGCGTAGTTTGCAAGTCATAATGATTTTAAAGTGCTTTGTAAAGTGTAACCTACGCACTTCTTCAGACTTAGCTAAGTATATTAAATCTATTTTTAGCATTTAATTTTATGTAGCCAATTTATAGATTAGTACCTACATGTTATACGGTTACTGTTATTTTTTAAACTTGATAGATCTTTGATTACTATTTTACTTGAAGGTCAGTGATGCTGCGGTCGGTGGTGGAATCACGGTAGACCTATTAAGTTAACTGGCTCTTAAAGACAGCTGCCTGAACACACTGTGTTTGGTGACAGTTTTTCCTACTCGAAGGTGGTAGCGTGCGAGGTTTTTCGACAGATTAAGACAAAGACTATGACGCCGTGAGGTCAACAAACCTTTTATAAATCTTATGCAGTAAGTTTTTGAAGCTTATTTATTAATTACTCATAAAGATAATGCATTTTTTGTTAATAGATCAATCGGGGCTTGATCGCGAGAAAAACATTGAGTCTTCTCGTGACCACGACCAATGCTACTTGGTCGAAAGATGGAGGTAAATAAATTACTAAATGTTAATCTCGCGATCAAGCCCCGATTTATTTATTAACAATGTGGTCGAACCGCGAAAGTCTAAAAATTACAATGCAGTTTTTATAATTTTTTCTTCTCTTACTCCCTTTAGCCTCCTCTTTACCTTTGCACTAGGATTTCATGCGTAGCTAACACAAAGTTGGTTAAATGAAATCAAATTAAAAATTCTTATTGCATTGCACCTTTGGGTGTGCAAAATACATACATAAATATACAAATTAGCAAATAAAATCCAATGTTGTTCAATCAGAGTTAACCTTCATGAACTGTTCTCATACATAAGTGGAATTTTTTGAAGTTTATGGGACATGTAAAACTCTCAAGAAAGTAGGCTGAAAAGACTCAAAATTATTTAATTAGAAAATAAAAAGAATTAAAAAGAAGTGTTTTCCTATATAAAATACTTAACCAGACACAAAACTGACGCTGGATTAATTTTAAATACAAACGGTAAACGCAACCATAATTGCAAATGGAAAATTCTTCGACATCAAAGAAATTCCTAACTCCCATTAACGCCTGTTAACTTAAATTTCCAGTTAAGATGTTAACTCGAAGCACATCTTACGAGGATCGGAACCTGTGGGAAAACGTAACTCGCGTTAAGATAAAAGTTCGAGATTTATGAGACGCAGAGCCGTCGAGAGGTTCACGAGGGGTTTAAGGAGGCACGATAAAAGCTGTTGTCGATTTAACAGTTCTTCTATGTAACAGAAGACAGCGTTTTTGAGCTATTTTGGGCTATTGCATAGCTTCTATCGCGGGCCTTGAGCGTGGAGACCGAATCCAGAAATTCCGTAACGAAAATAACCTAACACCCCCCACTCCGACCGGCACAGCGGTGATACTTTTTAGTTTTGCCATCTATCGATGAATAGCAGAACTTGTAATGACTTTTTTGAAATATCACGCTTGTCTGTTTAGTTCAGCAACTCGCCTCTAGGTGGCATTGTATCGGCGTTACTGCATAAGTTATTAATATATTAATTGCATAAGTTGATAAAAAATGCTATGCAATAGCTTTACCGCGGCAGTCGCCGAGTGCCACACGTTTTTTTTTTTGTATAGAGATTTAACGTTTGACCACAATCTATCTTTCTTCTATCTATGTATTTATCACTATCATTTGACACTTAATGGTCAGTGACGATGTCGAAGACGCTAGACGTAGAATGCTTTCTGGCCCTCAAAGACTGCTGCCTGAATACACTATGTGTATGCAAGTACTGGAATCATGGTCATAGAGAGATTTCAGCGCTTGAATCAGTTTACAAGGCACTCAATACATAGACAATGATGACCACATCTCATTCCTCCTAACTTTGTTAGAGGGTTTTCCAAATCCTCGAATGCGCAGTAAACCTTTTGGCTTTTTGCTTAACTTTCTTTCGATTATGCACCGTAAGAAAATACCTGATGCGTACTTTCCATAATTTGGCATCCCACCCTCATCGCCCGTTTGCTGCTCCACATACTTTGATAGCAACATCTACTACTCCTTCCTCTAGTTTTGTCCACAACTCATCAATCTCGCATATCTCTTCCAAGGTATCAAGCCTTTCCTTCAATTTATTCACATCTTTTTCTTGAAATTTTTTTTCGTTCACACTTAAGAAAGTCTTAGGCGTTACATTGCGGAAATTCATATCAAAATGATAGAAATACACAATATTTACTATAAATTCCACGATATAAAATTATTCCAGGCTATCATGCAGCGTGCACTGCCCTCTCTCCCGCATAAATTGGATCCAGGAAGTTTAAAGGCAGTTTACTCAACCTATCTTTTTTATAGTTTATTTATATAAGCTTCCTATATAAGCATATATAGGAAGCTTTAGAGTTTTAAAAAATCAGCACTAGGTGATTTTCGTTAAATATCGTTAAACGTTCATAACTTGGTCTTCGTTATTCTACATTCCATATAGTAGTGAAGTACACGTATGGTATAGGTACATACAGGATATGGCAACTGACTTGTGCGATAAAATAAGTGGGGGGGATATTTACGTATTTATGTAACATTTTTAGTATTAATAGCTTGTTAGAACGCACAAGCAATATTATTTCCAAGCAAAAAAAAATCGTTTCGTTAGAAATCGTTCTTTGGCTTATTTGGCAAAGTGACATGTAAGTATACATACAAATAAATATCGTTAAGAAGAAGTCGGTAACTTGAGCTGGTACTCAACTAAATAAGAAATAGATTGTCAAGTTTTGGCCTTAGTACAAGTAACCTTCTGTAGTACCTGGTAATTTTGACCAATCTTTGTACCCCTACAGGGCCATGTATAGAAAAACTTTTATGCATTGTGTTCCAGTCCACAGATAAACATCTCCAAAAAGATCAAAGGCCAAAACTTGACACGTTAGACATAGATTGACTTACCTACATAGATTTATACAGTACCGAATTTGTGAAATGTTTCGTGAAACTGATTGAGTTACACCTGGCTGCAAAGCTACGTGGTCAGACTACGTCGCTCAATATGACGTGCAACCTATTGTACGGTCTTTGCCTATTCATTCAACAAGTGTATGGGAAATTGAACCATAGTGCCAGGGATTAACTATGGACTAACGGATTAGACGCTCTTTGGGAATGTCCACATTTGATACCAGTAAATTGAAGTATCATTATCTCCTTTATATGTTAGATATGTTGCTAATTTTGTGCAGAGTAGAATTTCAGTTACCCGGAAAACTAATTCTATAATTTAACATGAGGCTGAGAATACATTTTGATATAAGATTTGTATAAATTAAGTGTATTTAATCAAAACGTTTACATGTCTTGTTTACAACTTTTTTATTTGGTATTAGACATCAGTAATTATTTTCGTAGGTTTACTAAAATACCAATTGCTTCGTATGTGGACATATTGTGGCGTAATCGGGATCATAAAGAAGGTGTTTTGAAGAAGGTATTTTTGTGTAGGCGAGAATTGGGGCTTCGCTCCAGCTAGCAATGTAGAAGCTGCCAATTCTCCAGATTGAGGGGCCGTCTGACTGCATCGGGTCACAGCTACCTTACGCAGATCGCTCCAAAACACAATTCACAATAATCGCACAGCATGACATCGGCTAGACGCATTTTATTGCAGGAATCGAAAGATACTCAAATTGATGCACCCCTTTTGTTTTAAATAAATAAATCAAAATAAAAAGAGCTATCGTTGAGCACTATAAAACTTGTCAGTTAAGATGACAAGTTAGATGACAGAGTATGATCGAAGTTCACACTGGACCTAAAATGCTTACTAGCTGTCAAGGACAGCTGTAAGCACTGTGTGTTTGATGATAGTTTTTAATCTTGCAGACCTTGCAATCTTCCTTTGACAAACCTTGCGCGATTAATGTATAGATTATCTATAGACCGATTTTCCCCACTTGAGGGGAGTACATATGTTTATTTATATATTTTTTTTATCGCTTTCATGCCCACGTACTAGGATTACATGTGTCGCGGGAGGCATGGACACACACAATGACATCACAACAAACATCCAAGAACTGGGACAAACATCCGTGCTCATCACATAAATGTTTGCCCCTGCCTTAATTCGAACCCAAGGCCCCGGGGACCACAAGCACGACTGCGCCACGACGACCGTCAAAAATAATTAATTGTAGTCAATGTTATTTGTAGTTAAAGATACCCTTACAAAAAGGCATAACTGTATACGGTACGGTTCGACATATCTGTGTGTGTTACATAACGCTTCTAAGAAGGTAGGCGTACAAACGTCTACCTTCTTAGAAGCATAATATAAGCCATCCATGAGCCATTTATGATGCGAAATGAATGCAAAAACGTACGGTAGTTGTGGGGTATGGTGAGATTTTCGTCGGAGCATATCCAATTCAATCGCCCCCATGCTACTTATGGTATCCGTCCGGATTTCTCATAAAAATTTACATAAAAAGGTAAAATAATCATCATCATCATCTCAGCCATTGATTTCCACAAGGACTGGTTGGAAGCGGCCCACATCCAGTCCTTGCCTGCTATCTTCGTCAGGTCGTCTGTCCATAATCTGTCCAGGTAAAATAATGAAGATACATTATTTCCTAACTACGACCCTGTCACATCAGCATCACTCAATATAATCAAAAGCGTCAAGCAATAGCAAGTGCGGCGTATTCAAGCGTTGCCATAATCGACCAGTGAATGCTTAGAGCATCGCATGCAATAGTGCAGTATAGTGGAGGGTGCCAGGGTGTGTGTATCGTGATTGAGAGCTGTAAAGTACATTGCTGCACGTATTGTCCGACTACGGCACTTCACTAAAAGCGACACATTCTGCCCGACCAGTTTTTATGTCCGTTATGGATGGCGATTGAATGAATGACGATTCAAATGACTATTTGATTACTAATGAACTGAACACTATTTGTTTGTAATTGAAGTAAAATCTTTTTTTATAGTCTACTATCTGTGCCTCGCGGTTTCACCCACGTTGACTACAGTTTTCTCATAACCTCAGTCATTCCACAGGAACCATATTCCAACCATATTTTTAACCGACTTTTAAAAAAGAGGAGCTTCTCAATTCCACCAATATGTCTTTTTCCGAGATAAAAGTAGCCTATGTCCTTCAATGAGCACTATCACTATACCAGCATTCATCAAAATTCGTTCAGTGTCTTAGACGTGAAAACGTAACAGACAGATATAAGTCACGTTTATAATATTAATTATATATTATAATTAATTCGTTGTCATCGTAGTTTAAAAAGTTGTACTGGAATTCAAATAACTGGGTATTCTACAGACAAATATGTATATACCACTCAAAACACTCGAGCGGTTTTTCTAAAGCACCCGTGCGACATCACCAAATGAGATCCGGGACGATATATGAGGTACATAGCCAGACTCAATTGTGCGGATTCCTTCTTTACTATAACAAATTAGTACCATTTGCTACGTTCTAAAGGAATTCACTAGACTGAGAGATAGCTGCGAACAAATGATGATCATTTCGTGAGTGTAGAATTCCAAATTCTACGTAATAATTATATTTTATTTTTAAATTGGCATGGTCACTCATACAAGAATCAATATTATTATCGAGATATTTACCATCTATTTTTTCGTTTTATTAGCTCGATATTTCGGCACAGTTTCATGCGCCATGTTCACGTGTACATGTTAATCGTGAACATGGCGCTTGAAACTGTGAACAGTGAAACCGCAATTTCGAAAAACATACTAAACAAACAAACAAACAACAAACAAACATAAACAAATAACAAAATACATAATAACATTATGAATTCTTGAATTATAATATTAGTATTTTTTACATTTATATTTTCACTGCACATTTATGATTCATTGTTTATATGAAAACATTTGCTCTCTTTCCGTGTATAATTTTGGTAAGTTTATTTTTGGTTAAGTGCAAGTATGTCATAGAATTGATAAAAGTGCAAATGGAAGAATAACGATAACGCTTTATATTGCATTTACATTTACGGTGTATCCACATCTATTTTGAAATATATTTATATCTAAGACGTATATCGACAAAGACGGGTAAATATAGCAAGTGAAACTGGTGGCGAACGATTGTAATGCTTCACACTGATGAGTTCATAGACGTTTCACGTATAACTTGTCATGTAAACCGTTCTATGGCACATTAAGTTTGAGAAATTTAATGGTATAAAGTCTCTAATCTATTCAAGAAAATTATCTTCATCACTTGTATTTAAATACTTTAATTAAATGGTAAAATGATGTGTTCTATATAATCTAATCATTAATATTTTTCAAATCAGGTCATAGTTTTAAAACAATTATAGAGGCGTCAATAATCAATATTATCTGAGATATAAATTGATTAATGCTGTCACTATGCTAATGCCACCTCAGAAACCTAAAAGCTAAAGTGCATTTTGAAATTGCTAACTCTCTGACTACAACGAAAACAAAGAGCTCATTCTTTTAGGGTCTCATAAATAATTTATTTTATTTATTTAGGTTTCAAAGCGATTGAGTAGAGTATGGAGCTAATAAAGTATACCCCTTAAAAAGCTTTCCTACACGTATCCTCGGAATTGCTTAGAAAAAAAGTGGCTAAAGTGTTTTACAAACTTTGATGTTTTTTATCATTAATATACATATCATATATATAGGTTTTTACTTTTCTGCTTGATATTTCAACCGACTTCAAAAAAAGAGGAGGTTACTCAATTCGACCGTATATATATATTTTTATGTGTGTTTGCGGATAACTTCGTCCTTCATGAACCGTTTTTATTATTCTTTTTTGTTTGTATACGTGTGTACGTTTGTGTACGTATACTCTATGTATACGTCCAAGGCGGTCTCATTTAAATTTCACCAAAATCGGTTAAAACAATGACGTTTAGTTTAAAAACTATACTACCGCTTTACTCGGGGATCATTATCGTGAAAAATTACCGCAGTGTGCCTGTAAAGTATGAAGATTTTCCTAAATTTTCCAGGATCCTATCATCAGTAGTCATCTAGTCTATCAGATCCTGATAAATGAAATGAAATGAAAAATCATTTATTCAAAACAGTACCGCACACAACAAAATGAAATACGAACTAGATGGTTACGGACTGCTGTCATATGCAGCACTGCCAGAAAAGGTCAGAGCTCAGCATTATGCCGTGAGTTAGTCCACGGCGCTGGTGTCCAGCAGTGACCCACAGCGACACACGGACACGAAAACAATATACAAACAATATTACAAATTCAAGAGACACAGTTCTACAGTTCTCACATATTATAATTATTATTAATATATATATATATATAATTAAAACAACATATTGAAAACAAAATTAAATTAAATTATGAAAGCACACACAAGAGGCAACTAAAGGAACTAGTAATAATAATAATGGGAAAGTAGCGGTACCTACTATGTATGCATGGTATTTATTAATTCTAAAAAAATATGTTTATGGAATGATTTAAGCAAAAACTGAAAAGAAAATAAATGAGCAGTAATAAGCAATCTGTGTACCTACCTAATCCAAGTGCCCACTTAGCCACGAATACGCTAAGATTGAGCTAGGAAAACTAAGATAGCTATGATATCTCAGTGTTATGAAAAGTTTACGACGTAAATTAAGGTATTAAGAAAGTGTAACAATCAGTTGTATCTATGTGAAACAACCTAGTAGAAAAATAATAATTATAATAATACATGTATTGTTTACAAATAACCTACCCTTGCATCAGCTTTTTGTTTATCCAGCAAATGTTTTTTTTTTTTTGATAGACTAGAGGATCATCTGAGAAGTATACATTCCAAAAAAAATTACCAGATCGGCCCTGGCTTTTTTGAATAATCGTAGAATATACATAAAAAAAATATCTGACGAACTAAGAACATCTTTTTTTGAAGTCGGCTAAAAACCTAAATGTATATCGGTCGATAACAGTGCTCGTTGGTCTAATAACAGTGCTATTGTCTCCAATTTGTTGGATACCAGGAGATTATACTAGCATCAGGGCGTATCAGGTGTAGGGCTACCATGTTTTGTTTTCTAGTTTTAATTCATATATTATACCCGATTATTATATGACTTTCCAAAGTTTCGTGGTCTTTACGCATTTTTATGGCATTTGCCCATAAAATGAATGATATGTCTCCTGCCCGTGAGGTGGTGTCAAAGACTTACGCTTGCCTCATCTTTTGTCTAATGAGGAAACTTCAATCATACAATTGTCTACAATTAGCTGTTAGAGTCTGAAAACTATCGCGAGTTTCTTCCATAATTGTAATGTAACAAACCGACTACAACTCACGTGGTAAACACTGGAAAATTACTCTCCGACCAGTTTCGAACTTATTTGCAGTTCTTCATCTGGGAGTTATGATCGTGCTGACGTGCAGAGGCTCGCGCTCGCCGCCTGGCACGATCATAACTCCCAGATGAAGAACTGCAAATAAGTTCGAATCTGGTCGGAGAGTAATTTTCCAGTGTTTACCACGTGAGTCCTAGTCGGTTTGTTACATTACAATTAGCTGTTAATAAAAACTTTCACTAATTTCCCCACAAATGTCCATAGAAAACGAAAGAGACAGACACCCTAATTCACTATTGGGGAATCTGTGGTGCGGGGCGGTATTCATTTGCATTCGCTATAAGTTAATTGTTTTCATTCGAGTAAGAGACACCGTAGGGAAATAAGTGTGAGTACGTTTCGCTATCGAATGAAAAAAGATACGAAGAGGTATTATTATTTAGTGATGTATAGAATGTTCTAATTCCTACATATGCGAATGCTAGTATTTCATTTAATTAATAATTCTAGACTAATTCTGGGTTTATTTTTTTAATTTAATACTCATTTTATACTATCTGTACGCCGCGGTTTCACCCGCGTTGACTACGATTTTCCCGCCACCTCGGATATTCCGTGGGATGCACTGTTTCCGGGTAGAAAGTAGCCCATATATCTTTCTCTATGGTCCAATATATATCTTTATACGACCAATTGGTACCGCGTTTTATTTATCCGTATAAAAGTACTATCATGTATGTGGTAAAATACAATATTCATTTATTGCACTATTGTACACAAACATGACAATTTATATATTACATAAAAAAATTAATACTTCAGAACTATTACAGTTATTTTACATCGCCTTGCGTAACAGCAGGAGTAGGCATACATTTTCGCCGCGCGGTAGAAAGAGGGGGGGATTACTTCATCTCCTACGCCGCGCCGGCGGACTACTCTCTCCGTCTTACGAATTTTCGATGACGTCACACGCATGATGCATTGGTGATCCGTGTCACGTGTCCTGACGCAAGGTCTCCTGACGCGAGTTTAACATTTTTCGCTACACAAAAGTGCACAACGCCGATAAAGGAGTTTTCACTTTCAAAACTATTGTAAACAAGTAGTAAGCAATAATGCAACTGTGCATTGCTCTTTCATAAATTATTTCCTCTTTTCGTCACACACATATATATTCAAATAAATAGCATAATCTATTACGGATGCAAATGTTTAAAAAAAAACGCAAATATTTATTACACCGGCTCTTACACCGGAGCGGAGCTCGCTAGGTTAATCGAAGACAGGCGCGAGCAATTTTATTTCAAAGCTAAAAGTTACAGCAAAAGAATTACATAGGTTAAAAAAGAAAATAAGGGAAGTACTGAATCGACTTTGATTAAAATTTATGAAAATATTATGCTATATTGATCTTTCGAATGAACACTTAAAAATAAGATTTCCTTAAATCGAGTCATGAGTGTCATAGTTCTGAGGTACATAAAACCTTAACAACATTCTCATTTTTCGAAGTCGGTTGAAACTCAGAAATACATCATTCTAATCAATATTTATTACTGTACGCCTTACTCTAATAAATATTGATTGGAATTATAGACGCGGCCGCGCCCCCGCATAAGTTGAAAATACACCCCAAGCGGTTGAAACCATTGTTGGAACTAACCAACTTCTGAACGTGTATCTCGTTTTTTTTTTTAAAATTATTAACGTGTTTTATTTATTTCCCTTGTGCTGAAACAAGGAACAATGTTGGAACTTACTACACGTATTGGCAAAATATCAAATTTCAAAACTTTTGACAAGTTACTACAGCGAACGACCAGTATTCAGCTGAAAAGAACGGCATGCTTCTTATTTTTGTAAGGTTAAGGTGTACAATCGTAAAGAAAGTAAATAAGTAACGGTAAGAAGTAATAGTCTGTATTGGAATGTAGCCAAATATTTTCACGATGTAAACATAGAAGGTTTTAGTCAGAATGTGGTTGTACATTTTCCCTAATATTATGTACATATATATACGGCTTGTAAGAATGATATTGCAAAAAGGAAAGCTTAGCAAAATTCGTATTTTGATTTCAGTAAATTTGCAAAAGTGTATCTTACTGTGCCGTATAGTAGTTTCAATTTTGCGTAACAGCTGTCACTTCGCCTCATATTGGTATCTTGGTGTTAATATCGCTAAAGCTCCAAAGCACCTGGGGGAGATCTGGCTCTAGGTGTTTCTCAGGTCTTTTGCTGGTAACGCTGGTTTTGATACTTACGCATTACATGTGCTAAGCCAGTTTCAAGTATACTCACGTATTTTTACAGCAAGTTGTGGAAATGTGCTAAAAGTAGAAAGTCCAAGAGAGAGAGAGAGAGAGAGAGAGAGAGAGAGACTTTCATAGACGGTAAACAATTAGTAATCCACAGTATTTATACACAACACAAATATTTTACAGCACAATTAATACTACCCAAAAAACAACCATTATGAAATAAAACCAAGTCTTATTTCTCCAACAATGTTTCCCGCCACAATCATGTATTATGAATATTATCATGATAAAGGCTAACCTCCTTTGAACTATAGTGTACAGTAGTGGACTTCTTTGTGTTGTAAACCTCGTTGCATGAATTTGAATTTAGAATGCTCTTTCAGACGTAGAATATACGTAAGAATAATTTTCTTCTTTATGTTTGTATTATTTTCGTGTAAACAATTAAATATCGTATCTATCGCTCCAACATACTAACGATTCTCTGATACAATGTGCTCGATTCGAATAAAGTGTTTTATGTTTTGACCGTAATTTTTATGTATTCTATCACAAAAACTTGCAGATGTGGGAACTAAAGATGCCGGCCGCTTCCAACCGGTGTGAAAATTAATGGGGGAGGCAAATGTCCGCAGTGGACATCCGATGACTGATATGATCATGATGATCACAATAACCAAAGCGTAAAAAAATAATAAAATATAACAAAGGCCTATTAACACGGAAAGGAAAATACACAGAAAAATTCTAGGTCCGGTCAAAAGGGAGGATGGCAGTTTAAGGCTACGACGGAATACCGAGGTCGAAGAACTAGTGGGCGAGCCCAATATTATCGGAGAAGTGAAAGCTCACAGACTTCGTTGGCTCGGCCACATGCAAAGAATGAGTGAAGATCGAGGCGTAAAGAGGGCGTATGTGGCTCAACAGACCGGCCGTCGGCCAGTGGGAAGACCTAGATACAGGTGGAAAGATGAGGTGCTAAAGGACCTGCGTGAGCTCCACGTGGACGACTGGCAGGAACGCACTCATGATAGGGAAGGATGGCGCTTGCTCTTGTCAGAGGCCAAGATCCACTTTGGGTCGCTGAGCCAGCGTAGTTAGTAGGTATTAAAACGTGGCCGATTTTGAAAGTAATTAGACACGAGGTTCGTTTTTTTAAAAAAACAACAAGAAAAAACTCAATTGAGGGTAACAATAAACACATTTTCACTTTATAAAATCATCTCAAACTCCAACAGCACAGAAGGGGTGGGTGGTAGCGTTAGCAACCACTGCTTCATTACCATATGAAAGGATGCCGCCGCCCTTCGCTTGCCGTCCTGTATACCTCTATGGAGGCTATTGAAAATACACTAGGTTGTGTTGCTTTGGATTATCTGATTTAGATGTGTGACGCTGTTTAAGTAGAAAGAGTATATGTATCTTTCTTTTATATATTCCATAGTAAAACAGAACTGGTCAGAAATTCGGTAAGTACAAAGAAAATATTTCCACGAAAACCTATCTTCATAAAAATCGGTGCAAGAATCAAGCCTATATGCCATTTCTGTCGGTCTGTCTTATGTTACCTTGTAACTCAAGAATCAAGACCACCTAATCTTTGAACCAATGTCTTATACTTTCAGACTTGCCCATACTGCGACTGTATACGAGTGGAATGATACCTGTAACAATTGTTTCTAAAAATCTTACAGTCAGACAGCTGTTCTTTTTGCACACAGTTCTGTGCAAGCACTCTGACTTTCAACAGCTTTAACATAACTCATATTATATTTTACTATTTGTTGAAGTTCCACTAAAATCATTTAGTTGTATCGAAGAAGAGAATCATCGACTGTAAACATTACCCACACGCTGCGGCAAACAAGAAAAAATGTGGATATATTTTATCTATAACATACCATCGTTACTTCTGCAAATCGCCAAAATAATAACATTATGATGGAAATTGGAGACATTTTGTACTGATGTTTATTTCGATAAACATCTTTATGGCCCATTATGTACGCGAAACCATCAGAAATGCGTAAACATACCAATAAAACCGATGAAAATGGCATATATTTTCCAAATACGATAATAATACTAATAAAAAAACTTTCAAATTAACGAGGTTCTATGGTTATCTTAATAGAAAAGAAAGAACCAGGGAAGTACCTGCAGCTACTCCGTTCCATGTACAGCAAATCTAGTACGCACGTGCGGTCCGAAGCTGGTGTCACTGACAAGTTCAATGTGGCTGTAGGGTTACACCAGGGATCGGCTTTAAGCCCTTACCTGTTCCTCCTCGTCATGGATGCCCTAACATCAGACATACAGGACGAGGCACCTTGGTGTATGCTGTTCGCCGATGACATTGTCCTTGTGGGATATGCAACCGAGGTCCAGAATATAGACTGGGAAAATGGTGGGAAAAATTGGAGAGTGCCGGATTGAAGATCAGTAGAAGCAAAACCGAACACCTGTTTTGCGACTTAGGTGGATCCTCCAATTTTCCCCATATAGCCTTAACAGACGGACCTTACGGACGGAAATGTCCCGTTGAAAATACAGTGCTACTTTCATCGGAGCGTGCGAGTGGTCACCCATCAAAGGTATAACCAAGAAGTACGTTTCCTAACGCAGCTGATCAGTTCAGGTCACATGAGTAAACTCGAGCGCTTCTCCCTGTCTCCCTGGCTCAGGCCTTAAGACCTATTCCATATTTATAACAGAATCCAGCAGAGCAAGCAAATGGCGCTAATATGTATGCATGTCTGTTGATGTGAAAAATTCATTATTACAACCTTCCTCCAGTAGAGCAATGTCATTATAGTCTGAGAGCTACATATTCGAAAAGAGATGAGTGTATTTTATTTACTATTAACTGAACCGATTTACAATAAAAACACATTGATATAAAAAAGCTTTATGTATAAGAGACACTATTTTTACAATTATTATTTTTCAAGGAGAAACTTTTAAAGGAAGTTAGTATATGTATGTGTAGACATATCGAGATACTATAGAGTTTACTGTGAACTATTTTATATAGGAAAATAAGCGCTGAAAGGCATAATTTAGATCTCTTAACATACAGCTGTGCTTTGCTTATCCGATTGTACCCGATAGGTCAACAATCCTGAAGTCTTCACAAGTCACGAGTGAATAGGCTGCCTTTTTGGCTTGCCTTCTTCATCTTAGACCGCATCGTCACTTAATATCTAGCGAGGCAGTGGCCCAGCGCAAGCTTATAATATATATAAAAAATACACTGAAATATATAACTCGTAAAATGAAATAATAATAAACTGCGAATAAAATACTGTATAAACTCATAGTTATACACTCATAATTATATAATAAATATTGAACCCATAGCATGTAACAGATAACTGTATGGTATGAGTTTAATAAAATTTAAAAATGTACGACTTCTAGTAATATTTTTGACCAAGTGCTTCCATGTTTGGAGAGCAAGTAAAAGCGGTTTTGTTCGTCATATTTAGACATAGCTGTTTGCTATAGAGTGCCAACAATGTAATGTGCGTTGTAAAGCAGTTATTGTAAAAATGCAACAAAAAATAACTTGAAGATTCTAGTAAACAAAAATATCTTCGTGGAATAGTGTTTTGTCGTTCTACCTCCTACACTATAACTCCTACGTATCTTGACCTGATTCCATCGTGTAGCCGTGAACGAAATATTAACAGGACGTGTCCTTTGCAGAATATCGCAGCTATTGAGAATAGTAGTTTCCATGTTGTATTGGCACATTCTTTTCTTTAATTAATAATCGTGCTGAGTAATAATTCCATTATTATTTCCCTAAAATGACTGCGAAGATTGTACAACAGACTCTGTTTGCTTTGGTTTACCCTTAAAATAGTAATGAGCTGTGATTTTTAGAGTTGACTCAACTCAAATGTTTTTAAAATAAAAACTTTCGATTTCGACGAACGATTCCCTAATAAGATAGTATTTTGTATGTTTAGTGCATGCAACATTTCGTTATCATAACATCGTCACTTATATAAATCGTCTCAAAAAACCCAACGTTTGACCCAACGAAACAAAGCACCTGTATTCCTAACATTTGTTTCAGTTCCGATCCATTGCCCCGAGCGCCGCGTCACATATCTCTAAAATCATATCTAAGGCCTAAGTATTCACTGAGCAACATACATGGGAAACATCGTAAGATGTTTCCCGTGTAATATAACATTTGGAATGCTTGCAATTTTGCACATGAAAATCTCGTTGTAGAACTTACTGGTGAAATTTACGGTTTCATTCTGGAATCACTATCGCAGTCGTACTGCAGCGAGAAACAATTGAACTGAGAACTAACTGTCATTTATATAGAACGACTGTGATAGATGGTAGGAAGGTACGTTCGTTATTCAATTCTTTATAGGACTGCTATACGATGATGGCGACGCAAGTTCTGCCTGCTTCAGGCTCTGTATGTCAGCCTGGATTGAATTACTAACCTCGCTTGACTAATCGTTCAAAATTTTATCGTTTAACTAATAACCATCCATTACACATAGCCATCCATACAAGTACTACCGTTATTTTCGTCGTACGCACGAGTTATATAGGCAGCCGCCATTATGATTGTTTTATAGTCCGGTATGCACTATAAAACCCATATAATCCCATATATCAACTGGCGTATTTCAATTTTTACGTACTTGTTACGTTAGAGAAGTCATGTGATAATAAGTTGCACAAATGTGGGGCTTACCCAAACAACCTACAAGAGACAGAAAGGGATAGAAAATATCTACTTTAAGAATCTTTGTCCTGACGCACAGACTGATCTATAGACAACACACAGCACAAACGGCTGGTTCTAAACGTATGAAATTTAGAGTGTATTTGTTTTAGTACGAAGACGTGTACTATGAACGGATTTTTGGAAATCCTATCTCTAAGGGGTAAAATGGGGTAAAAAGTTTGAAATTAACTTTTTTCTTTTTGAATTTCTAGCAATAAAATTTCGTATGTAATTTATTCAAAATAAAAAGACTTTTTCAACAATGGGGGTTAAAGTTTAAATGGAAAGTTCTATTAATGAAGTTAAAGTCTTGAAAGTATATAAGGGGGATGTCATTAGGGTTCACAGTTCACACTGAAAGTATGGTGTTAAATACTTTAGAATTGGTATTTAAGCAGTTGACTTAATGGTAGGAATTTTGTTGAGCACGCTAATTTCAGAGACTACTGGTTGGATTTCAAAATGTTTTTGTACCGGGTAGTCCAATTATTGAGGAAGGCTTTAGGCTATGTAACATCACGCTACGACGTATAACTGAGGTAAGGGGAAAACCGTAGTCCACGCGGGTGTAACCGCGGGCCGCAGCTAGTGTTGATATAATATTATGTTATTACAATTATTATCGATTGTATGGTTTTCTTGACCTTGCGTGCATTATAGATCTAGATGTAATATACTATAAAATATAGTATACTATATGAAGACGATGACGACATAAATCATAGCCTGGAGTAGGCGTAGGCGTGTTCGAAATAAAAAGTAGCCTACGTGCAGGCCACTTTTTTCATATCAAACAAATGTATGGTTCCCGTAGAATAACTAAAGTAACAAGAAAACCGTACGCGATGGTATTTAAAAGTATTTTGCTTATACTAGTTAAATAAGCAAATATAAAATTTACGAGATATCTGTCGGAATAATAAATTATATACTGCAGATAATGTTGCCTAGTGTAAACCTGGCATAATCGCACGAAATCATTCTCGTCTCGTACGAGCCAAATATCTATCATATTCCCGCTTCCCGGTGGATTGGCAGCTGATTGTATCACAAATATATTGATCTATGACTACTTTGGACAGATTTCTTCAATATATGTACATTTTTGTTTGATCTTTGGATTTCAATTTACGTCATTTTAGGTGTATTTTTGTGTTTGTGCACGTTTTGTAAAACAGGGCTCATTGCTGTCTTATCACTTTGGTTGAAAAGAAAACAACAACTTTACTAAGACCATATATTATTTATATACTATACATACTGTTAAATAACTTTGCTTATGACAGAAAAATCATACAACTTAAGATAGATACATAAGCGTTTTTTGCTAACAATAAGGTCCCGACTATGATAGATATCATCTATCTTTATGCCAAATTGTGTCTTGAATAGTTCAGCACATACATAATGACCATTTGATCCCGTGAGTAAGAAAGGTGAAATATTTATTTTACCTAAAACAATGAAACTAACTTCAAGACTCAAAAGTGTGAAATAACTTGTCGAAGTCGGTACTATGAGCACAATATTTTGTTAATATTTTATTAAAAAAACTATCATGGTACCGACTTGCAAATTATTTCACACTTTTGAGTGTTGAAGTCGGTTCCATTTTTTGTAACACATTTTTAGCCAAACGTTTTCCTTCAAAAATTTGGGCGTGAGTTCCGCCTAGCATGATGTTAATGCAATAAACTATAAAAATCTTGAACCTTACCTATTATTATATATATTATAGCAAGGTATTGACATTTGTCGTCCTTTATTTTATAGCATACATTTGCAAAACAGTATCTATATAATGTAATGAATTTGCTTACCCATCGCGTCGGTCTGGGATGTCCCAAGGGGCACGTTCCTATGTTACCCATGGCCGGTTAATTTACATTGCAAAGTTTATGTTTGTTTGTTCTATTTATTTATTTATTTATTTATTAACATTCACACAAGGTCTTCAGGTCCCAAACTATGGTATGTGCTATGGTAACCTAATGACTGATATATATATATATACTTATATACATATATATACACACCCAGACACAGGTCAAACAGTCATGTTCATACACACAAATGTTTGACCTGTCCGGGAATCGAACCCGGGACCAGCGGCTCAGAAGGCAGAGTGCTACCAACTGCGCCAACCGGCCATTCTATGATGTTCATTTGTTTAAAATAGGCATAACATAGTCATTCTCGTGCAGAACTAGGTGTGTAAGGTGTGCATTAAACCTTATGCATTATATTGTCGATCTCATCCCATTCCACTATCCTACTTCCTACTAATATTACAAATGCGAAAATTTGTGTGTATGTTTGTTACTTATTCACGCTCAATTCTGCACCAATTTCGACGAAATTTGGTTTGTACCAAATTTTATGGAATTCGGTATACTATACCGAATTCCATAAAATTTGGTATGGAGATAGCTTACATATATGTATTATAAATATACTGAATTGAGCGTGAAGAAGTAACAAACATACACAAAAACTTTCGCATTTATAATATTGGTAGGATCAGGTTTGCGCTGTAAACTATGTATAAAGTCCGTTCAAGATATTTAGAGTTACAATTAGACATAGGCTTAGAATTGTACCCCCTATGACTTCAAAATAACTATAATTAATTTAGGTATAATAAAAGTTTACATAATTGTTTTTTTAATTTTTCAGCTAAACGGTATCTTCAGACGGGAATCGAACTTGGAACCTTATATGGCAGGGCATTAAAATTTGTGTACAATTTAGAGACCTTGATTTATTTCATTACCTCTTTTTGACAAAGAATTGTAAAATAATTTCTTAATGATTGAGACTACCGTTGATCATAATTACATTTTATAATCGCACAACAAAAATCAGCCATATTAATAAAATGTAACCTATTTTGTATACCTATAACTCTACACCCATATATTGTTTACTAGGGTACTAGGCAACTTTTATGGGCATGGTATTTATGGGTATAATACATGGGCGGCGTTTTAATTCGTCCCGCGGGCACCCGTTGGACCAGAGTAGGGATGGGCATTTTTACGTCGGGATTTGAGGTAGATTTAGGGTTATAGCTTCAAACAAACAGTAGTTGTTCAACTAAACTTAAATTCAGGAAATTAAGATAAGTTAGAGTTAACTTTAGCTACGAGAAAGTCCAAATTAGTGTGACACTTATGAATAATGTCACAAAATTAGATCTATTTTTAAAAATTGCGGGTAGTTCTAGGTAAAATAAGTCGCCACTTTAATATGGTGCCCACTAAAACTTACAAACGTACCCCCACGTACAGGATGCCGTCGGCTTCCATCCGGTCCCTATGGAAATCAATGGGGGAGGCATATGTCCAGCATTAGACGTCTTATTGCTGCAAGGAGCAACCGACTGGTTGCTTTGGCGTTCATTTCGTTAAGATGACTATCCTGTTGGTATCTGGTAAAGAAACTTTACAGGTATCAAGTTTATCAGCTCTGGTTCCGACGACCAACGTGTAAATAGCTCCGGATGCCTTGTGCAGAGGCGAAATACGTGTCAAAGAGGTTTCGGTTACGTACGATTGCATCTATGTATCGTACACCACTAAATACCACACAACTAATCACCACAAGACGGTCCCGTGGCGCAGTGGTTTGTGTCATCGACATGAATTCTGTGTCTCCGGGACCCTGGGTTCGAATCCCGGCAGGGGCAAACATTTGTGCGATGAGTGTAGATGTTTGTCCCGGGTCTTGGATGTTTGTGTTCTGTGATTGTGTGTGTCCATGCCTCCCGCGATACAGGGGATCCTAGTGCGGGGGTCTGAGTGTGATGAAAAAAAAAAATTGTATATTTAATAGCTTTTTGATATGGATTTCCGAAAAGTACCTGAATCTATAAACTATCTTATTATCATTATCTCTCTGATGATAATAATACTTGGCACCGGTTAAGATGCGCTCGCACGTTTTCCAATTTCAAATTCAAAAATTTCTATATTATAAAAACTAATGTACACACTGTACGAATGCTCAGAAGCTAACGTACCGTAAATGTGAAATTTCAGTAGATACATCTGAGCTATGTGAGCCGTGAAATGTGTATCAGATAGGGCGCCACATAGGATAATACACCTACGCGATAGACGGTGGGAGTGAAATATACTTACACAAAAAGTTGGATGTGTAATGCAGTACTCTAACTCCTGCATACGTTGCCTACCAACCCCGACCAGGGTTGGATTTAAATACGTTGAAAACGATCGTACGACGTACGTGACGATAGTAGTAGTTAAAAAACTTGTTTTTTTTAATGCGCCAATATCATAGTGCAATCTCGTTATAACTTTCCCAGATCATGCATAGTCTGTAGATAGCCTGAAGCTTAGGCGCATAATGGACGCTACAGGAAAATTCTTTAAATGCTTGAAATGGCAATGAGTGATATTAATTTTGGTATTTTGGTACAGTAGTAAACCTATAGTATTTTTTATACTAACCTTAGATACGGATAGTAAATGGGTTGATGCCTTCATTATAATAAAATACTAATAACAAATTACAATACTACAGCTACTACAAAAACATTTGAGTAATCCACTAGCTATTGTCAGCTTATAGATAACTCAAATGCTCTAACACACTGCGGCAGCATACCCAGAATGCTTGCAGTATTGCCACGTTTTATGTTATATGCGTAGTAAATAGTACGAAACATTAAATCGTATTATAAATACTATAGTTAAAGCATCAAATCCAACAGGATAGGATGTTCACTTGGTACTGTCCTTATACAAAGAAAAAAGTAATTTAATAATGTTTCCAATATTAAAAGATCGTAATTTAATATAAGTCCATTCAACACGAATAGCAGTAAGTCGGTTCAAAAATACTAATATAAATATTTTAATTTATATTACATAATTATTGAATACAGATGTATTATCTTTTTATTTGAATTTTCAATACATGTTAAGTATTTCTGAGGTCTGGGGCTTTAATGTTTTAAAAAGTTTAGGTTCTGTGTTTTTATATATATTATTGTAATAGGTAAATATACGTGATACTTAAAAGCTGTGAGGTATTGACCTTAACGTTGTAAGATGAAAAGAAAAATTGGGTATATATATACACAAGTTATACAAAATATATTTAGAATATATATGATTAGAATAAATAAATATACGCTTAAAACGTATTTTTAACACAATGTTACAAAACTTATTTTGTGAGTATCTACTCACAAAATATACGGACATTATAATATACATCGCAGGCATATTTATGAAATTCATACATGCCTAGCCTTTTGGTAGTTAGTAGTACTACATTAACATTTCAGCAATCCATTAGCCATTGCCAGCCTATAAATGGCCCAAATACTATACCAGCTACCAATTGACAACGTGGCCAGCATGCTGAATTGAATTGTAATGCTTATTTGTTGAGCTAAAAATGTGCCAGCATTTTGATCAAGCATCGCATCGACCAAACGTTTTGATAAGTTTTGGAAAATCGATTAGCTCCCAGTCCTCACGGGCCTAATGCCTAGGTGAATGTAAGTTTAATTTTTTGTAATGATTTCACGCTTAAACTGCTGGACCAATTTTGATGAAATTCGGTATGGAGGTAGCTGACACTATATCAGAAAGAAAACCAACTCCACACCATGGTACTTAATGCTCACCTGGCTAGCTATCCGCCCCAAATAAGAAAAACTGGAATCAAACACACAGTTGGCTCAAGCAGGTTTTATTGAGAGACAGTCAACACTGTAGAGTGAGTCCTTCTTCGATCATATGGTATATGAATGTAGGAAAAGGGTATGTCATGATCTTGCATGTCAAATTACACATACAATTATATTTTTTTGTTTTTTTTTCTCGGTCATAACACGTCCACTGCAGAACATAACCTCCCCTTTTAGGGGGGATTTGCCAATACACGCCACGCTGGCGGGTTGGCGAGCGCAGTATATTTTGTGACCCTCAGATGGCGCTGCTTCCCACCTTCTTGTAGGTGATCCCTTAGCCGACTCTTACGGCACCCACGGGCAGAAATGGGGGGATAAATTCTAAGCCGGTAGCACCACGGCGCTATACAAATACAACCCATAATATTTGATACAAACGTCGTAATTTTAAACACTATTTTATAGTCATTTTTTTTTTCTTGTTTTTAGGAGTTTTTATGGGTTTGACATTATATCATTAAATTAATTATGTAAACGGTATCATGATGTGTAATTACTTAATAAATAAATATACACAGTCACTCAAATATGAACAACAAGCTGCGCCCTGCGGTTTGATTCGCGTGGTGATGATTGATGATGATGATAAAAAAGGCAATAAATGGCATACAATAATACATGCCATTTGATCTAATGGCTGCCTTTTCATGATCTCATTTTCCATAAAATACATTTGTTTTCCGAAAGATTCCATCGAAACCAACCAACCATAACAAACTTCCAATCATCGTAATTCGACCAACGCAGAGGTATTTTCTAACTTCACTCATTAAGCCCAACCAAGAGTAATAATAGAAATCACAACTCGGCTGAGGGCTTACTGAATCTACCTTTGTTACGTACGTGACTCAAATTAATGGAAATATTATAATAGGGCTTAAGAAAGTATGCCATGAACCTAATAATATTATTAAGAGGAAGATCTCTCTTTTTTAATGATATCATTGTTATAATATATAGTTATATAATATATGTTATAGTATATAATAATCTATTTCTTAAGTCCTTATCAATGCTATAATTAAAGGGAAATAGGCACTAGCGCCTCGGGCGTGGATCGTATAAATTAGGTTTATGCACTTAATTCTCTTTAGTTGCAATCGGGCTGGTTATTCTGCACCGCGCACGGTTCACGCTCAATAATTTTATTATCTGTGACTATGGGCCTCGTGAGCAGGCCCTGAAAGTCGCACAACGAGCTATTGAAAGGGCCTATGCTCTGGGTATGTCTATGCGAAGTACGAAATGAGGATATCCGTAGAAGAGCGAAAGTCACCGACATAGCCACGCAGATTATCAAGTTGCAGTGGCAGTGGGCAGGGCACAGCTCGAAGAACTGATGGCGGTTGGGGTTGAAAGGTTCTCTAATGGTTTCGAAGGAGACGACGGTCTGTCAAGCACAGCATAGGATGGCCACCAACAAGGTGAACAGACGACTTGACTAAGATCGCAGGTAAGAGCTGGATGAGGGTGGAAGCACGTTCGTTTTGGAAATTAATGGGGGAGGCATATGTCGAGCAGCAGACGTCTATGGCTGAGGTGATGATGATGATTTTTATTATGAATCTAAAACAATGCCTTCTTTTATTGTTTTATACTTTTATGCCTTCTTTTGCTTTCATCCTTTACTTTAGATAAAGGATTTCCACCAAATATAACTTTCACCATAAATGTAAGGTACAAACGCAATTTTATCCGTATGACATTACCAAAAACTATGTTTTTAACAAATAAATTGTCAAAGTATAGATCGAAATAAAATAGGCAAAGTTATTTTACCCTCACTCCGTTTTCATCCATTTCGTCACGCCACCGTCAGCATGTCGACCCTTTCGCACATTTTTTATAGAAAAAAAGACTTCGGACTAAGCTGAGAGCCGCCGGATATTGGGAATCTAAGCGCGATGTCCACAGGAAATTGGTCGTTAACATCCAACCTGTCCGCCCATCTCCTTTTGTACTGAGGTGCAAAGAAAACTGTATGGAGTCGATCACCTGGAAACAGTATGTTGAAAATGGAAGATTACATAAAAACTTTTCTAGATCAATCAAAATTCGAAAAAGTTTGCTCTAGCGTTTGTCCTTAGAGACGGGAAGTTGGTGAAGTTGAAAAATGTTTTGGAAATATTGGTTTGTTTAGGCGTGCTTCACGTGCGCGTTGCGGCAATTTTTCAGGGAATATTGCTTTTCTCTCGTATATAATAGGTATATAATATATATAATAGGTAATGTATATAATAGGTATATAATAGGCTTTCGACTTTCTTTTGCAAGCGTTTTTTTCGTCGTAGGGAGTGATGCAATTCCCAGATTTGTTTTTATCGGGTACTTATATGAATGATTAGGCCCGTTGTTTACATTAATATGTAAAGTTTATATGATTATGATGAATTATGAGTGACTAGGTGGAGCGAAGTAGATACATACATAGATAGAAAACTCTTCTTTGTTTTTCCAAGTTTTACAAGAGTAACGTAATAGATTTTTATGTTTAAAAACTTTATTCCATACATTCACAACATTAACAAGGTAACATTAACATAATTTAAAAATAATTTAGAATAGCAATAAAATAATCTAACTTAAAATAAAAACCTTAAAAATTTCATAAAAACTAAATTAAATCTAAAACGGGCCCCTGCGGCATTGTACCCAAGATGCTGGCAGCGTTCCCTCTTTGTATTGCTAGGCTAATACGTTGAGCGAGGAAGCTGCCAGCTCTTCGGTCTCTTGAGACGTCAACCAGTCTCTTGGAAACTTCCTTGAAGAAGTTGAGCGCGCTAGAACCCCACGGGCCAAGGGTCTCGACACCGAAAGGAACAAAATTGTATTCCGAAAAAATTAAATTGTTTTAAATATTATTATATTTTTTAAATTGTTTCTTATGTTTGACGTAATGTTTAGGGTAGCAGTTGGCAGCTAATAGAGAAGTAAAGACAACGATCACACTCAGTGGGGTGCATTAGGAGAGCCCTATGTCCAGTAGTGGTCTTATGTAGGCTGATGATGAAGAGTTTGTTTGTATTTTATGTATATACTATTTTATATTTCTCCTGAGGCAGCAACGCGCCACAGCTAGTAAAAAGGTGTAAAACGGTGCATTTTTATAACTTTCAAACATGTCCATTGCTGGATGCAATTGATTGTTCCAAAATTTTTTTTTTAATGAAAACTTCTTTAGCTGTGATGTGCACTTTTGTATGGGAAAAAATGTTAAACTCGCGTCATGACATTTCGCGTCAGGACACGTGACAATGATCGCGAAATTCTTGAAGCGCGTGACGTCAAAAATTCATAAGACGGATGGAGAGCAGTTGCAATTTAAACGTAAATAATACGACCTTTTTGAAGCAGACCGGGCTCATCTCGCTGGCCCGTTTAACATGTTGATTTTGACTTTGCTTATGTTGATATTACTTTGACTATGCTCTATAGCCCTCACTATAGTGTTCAATGTGAAGGTACATAAAATCAATAAACTTAAATACCTATTGACATGTTTGAGTACGATAGCGCAAATAAATGCATATTGTATTTTACCACATATATGCAAGTTTTCACTTTTGCAGTGTAGTCTTCTCAGTGAAGCCAGTTTTTTTTAAATGTATCATAGAGGACCCACTTATTAATCTTGAACACGTTTCTTAGCTTAATTACTTTTTAACTTAAATAATATGACATGCTTTCGAGTCTAGAGCGTCGGCTGTCAAACTGACAGCTTGACAGGTTTGATCCCCCTTCCGGTGAAGGTAACGCTGTTATCAACTTCCGAGCATAGTGATAGGGTACTTTCGAGCCTGGCTAGCTAGTTCTTGAGAACTAGGAAACACTCGAGAACTAGCGGGATTACATCTTCGACCACATTGTCATACTAACCATCAAGTAAAATAGTGGTCAAACGTATCTAGAATGTTTAAAAAAACAAAGATGTGAGTGCTCATTTTCCCTTACGCGGTATTTTAAAACATCGACGGAATTCATTTACCTTATTAGTTACTAAAAACCTGTGTCTCCGGGACCCTGGGTTCGAATCCCGGCAAGGGCAAATATTTGCTAGATGAGTGTAGGTAGGTTGTGTCCCGGGACTTGGTTGTTAGTGTGTGTCCATACCTCCCGCGAAACAGGGAATCCTAATGCGGGGCTGAGTGTAATTAAAAATGTGTGTCCATGCACATAAAAGAAAAACAATAAAAAACCTATATATATGATATTAATTCTGCTTCATTTCAGATACTGCCACTCGAGTTAAACGTCATGGCGTGACGAGATATGTGCAAAATTTTAACTCAATCCGATTAACGAGCAACGAGTGAAAATCCAATTATAAGGTTTGATTGATTGACAACTCAGCAGCTGCAAAACTCGGTAAATTTGCATCCAAGTGTTTTGTACCTACGATTGTTAAATGTTTTATTTTATGTTGTCATTTGGAGCAGAGCTATCGTTACTATGGTGATGCCCGTGACGTCACGAAGCCAGTTATAATTCTGTTAACAATCAGACAAGCTAAGATTCCCGGAAATTAGAAAGTTATTCTTCTATTTTCGCTAAGTTCGCAATCTTTCCCAACATTTTGTGTAAATAGCGAACGTATCTGTATAAAATAAGCTAGGAATGTATGAAAGAGAGTAGAGCGATCAAGAAAAGGTCTGACGTTGACGGTGGTCACGGGCAAAATGACCGGGTGCTGAAAGAGCGGTGAGGACTAGACTATTATAATATTTAAAAAAAAATCCTGATATTTAAGGATTGTCATTCGTAAATGATTAGTTGTACAGTCAAAAACTAAAGTCTAATCTAGACTAATATCCAAATCGCTTAATTTTAATTTAGTTAATTTTAACTAGTTTAATTGAACTAGAACATTACTATACCAAAAATGAAAATGGCATATTGGTGTTAGTACTCGTATTGACTCCATTTTTGCTATTTAAAAAAAAAAAAATTTTTTCAAGGATCGACAAACAGTTTCACAATATACTTATGAATAAAACTTAATAATAGGATAATTGTGGGACCAACATCGTCGACCACAGGTTACTATATAGTATATGGAGTTAAGATGATATATGACAAAGTAAGTTTAAGCTAATACAAGTTAACATTAATTGTTACAAGTTACGATAGACAAGACAAGCTATACAAAGAAAAATAAAAATAACAGAACCAAACATAAGGGAAAAAACATACGTTGTAAAAAAAAAGGAATACCTTTAAACCGCTCAAATACCTCCGATTATATGTATATAAATAGTTTTTTACCCAGCTGTCTGACACTAACTCTCAATGAGAATACTATATATAAAAATAATGCCATTTCCAATAACAAGAAAATTAATTCTTCAATTCGTTATAGTGCATGGGCTCAGGTTAAGTTTCGATTTAATATTATACACATTTTCGATTATTCGATTTTATATATTGTATTCGATATAAATTCCGATAGCAGATTGGTATTTTTTTTTTTTTTTAATTTATTATTACTTTAGAGCATTAAAATAATTTCCTAGGAAAGTTACCATGGTGAATGGTTAACATGGAATGTAGCTACGGTTTTCTTTATAAAAATTGAATATTATACACAGATAGATATTCAAATGTCTGATTCCCTCAGCTATGCAAATTGCAAGCGTATTTCAGATCCAATCTTAAAGTAGAACACGTACAGCCTATTACTCAAACTGTGGTTGAACTTCAGGCATCTATTAAAGAAATACGGTGAATTCCCTTGCTTTCCTTCTAGCCTCGATTCTGCTATTTCAATCATAATGAATTATGCGGTGGTAGGTTTTAGCGTGATTGATGGGCTAGCTTTAGACGGTCAGTCATATACAGACAAATAATGAAAATATCACGATGCCAAGATGGAACTCGTATTCGTAAATAACCTGATACTATAATTATGTTTTCCATATTATGAACAGAACGATAACAAAGATAAATCAGATTGCGCGGAAACAAATGAATCACTAAATTGGAAACAAAAACACCTAAGCGTAAATTTGAATTTGGAATGCCTACCTAAACACAAGATATTTGAAATCAAATTAGCCAGTTTGACAAAATGCCAAATTCATATCCAGGGACCTAATTATGTTGTATATGTTCATACTTCTGTAAAGACATATCTTGGCAGGATATAACTCATTTATAACATCATGTATTACCCGAAATCTATGAATAAAGCTATTTCATTTCATACAAACCATCGTTATGTCTACCGTTCCATTTTTTGCAAGCTGTACCTAGCCCACGTTTGCAAGACATAACCGCAAATAGTTCTCATAACAAGTAACTAATACCGAACATAAATAACGTCATTGGGTAATTACACCCTCTATTCCGCAATAAATCGTAAGTTTAAAGCCTTCCCGCGGAAAGCAATATCTTTCGCTGCATTCTCTGATTTAAAGAAATCATATAACCGAACGAAAAAGCTATTAGGTGTGGAGTTCTAAATTCTTTGCAGCGATTGGAGGAGATAAATCACGCTGTACACTTTTAATGATTTTTTACCTTTATAAGGATTCGTGAAAACTCGGCAAAGTTATCACTTTGTAACGGTATTTATGGTGTGCCGTGTGCGTGTGTGTGGTGGTACCGGCCTAGAATAGTACTCGCCCATCTCTTCCCGTGGGTGCGTAAGAGTCGGCTAAGGGATCACGTACCAGAAGGTGAGCAGCAGCGCCTTCTGAGGATCAGAAATCATACTGCGCTCGCCAACCCGCCTGCCAAGCGTGGCGAGTATTGGCAAATCCCCCCTATATGGGGGAGGCATATGTCCAGCAGTGGACGTTCTATGGCTGAAAAGAAGAAGAAGAAGAACGGTATTTATGCATTATGTGCCCTGCGCTGCCAATCCATCTTACGAACGCAAAGCCTATGTTTGTGGTTCTGAAGTTAGGCTCTGTGAGCCGTGTATGTGTCGGTAAAACAGTTTGTCATCGAGAAAAATGAACGAGATAGGAAGAGGCGAAAAAGTGTAACAAGCGAGCGAAATAGTTATATATAGTTATACGATTATTAAACCCAGTCAATAACGGCACAGACAACAAACAAAAATTACTGTGAGCTAAATGCCAATTTTGGAGACATACACTTAAACTTACTCTGTTTCGCTATGACTATTGGGCTTCGACTGGGCGTCAAATATTTGATCTAAGTATGTCTCACGAACGGCTATTCTAATATTATATTAGAGAAAATGAAGATAAACTCAATAAATTTATAATGAATAACGCGATAGTTACTATTAAGTCACTTTTGACAGACGACCAGGATTTTTTCGACTCTAGAGTAAGAAATATTGTGGTCTCATCCAGCGTAGTCTGACAGGTTGAAGTGGACGGTTATGATCAATTATAGGGCGGTCCATTTTGCGAACAAATTTCCTAAAGAAATTGACCAAACTGAAAAACCGTTCAACAAAAAGATAAACGCTAATAACCATTACCAACAAGCGTTACAACAAAGCCCAATTAATTCTACAAACATAGGAAGAAGCACATAAGTTCGAGAATACAAAATAAAATGAGATGTTTGTGGGCGGCAAAAATGTTCAGAATCTATATCATATACATATCTATGCAGTGCAATAAAATATTTTTTATCAAACATTTTATTTGTCGTCATAACATTGCATATAACTGATATTAAGTTAAAGTAAATAATGCAAAACGATATATATTTTATAATTGAGAAGATTACGACTGGAGAATATAGTCTTTTGGGAAAATTGAGTAAACTACCATTGTAAAAAATATTTTTTGCACTGTTATCCCCTTTGCTTACATCAAATATCTAAGATTTTGGAACGTAGTATAGGTATAGTCTATCTGCCGGAGATATAATATCTTATAGCTAGATGTGGCAATACCGTGGGGAATAAACTGTTCGTTTAAACTCCACTTTAAACCGTTTAGGTGCTCTTCTGGGATGATTAAATTGCGAGAGCGAGGCCGTTGTAATTATCATTTAATCTGTGTATCTAGTTGAAAGAGGTTAATGGTGGTAATGTTTCTATTTTTTTATAAATAGGATCGCTTAATTTACTTCTTATGTGTATGTAAATGTTTTAGTATTATTCTGCTTGTCCATATCCCACGCTATAAATGTATAAACTGTTTTTGATTTTCAATAAATTCCTTAAGCGAGTAAAAAGCTCTGTGTATAATCTAGCTCTTAGTTTACTTTTAAACGCTGAGCCAATCGTTGTTACTGCGATGTGTATTGTCAATCGGTTGTAAGCATCTGGTCCCATTAGTAAAAGCGTGTAGCAGTTTTTGTTAGAGTGTGTGGGATGTCAGCCAGTTTCCTACCATTTTGAGTATAGATAAATAGATAGATAACTCTTTATTTGGACAATATTTCAAAAACACACTCATAAAGAAAAAAAACATTTATTGTACCTATCATTGATTTTTATAAGCGGCTTACGTTTGACCGCTGTCTCACCTGATGATAAGTGACGACGCGGTCTAAGGTGTAGCACGCAAACTTATAAGGTACCTCCTCACTCGCGACTTGAAGACTTCGGGGTACCTATCGGAAAACGCAGACTATGGCAGTGAGTTCTCTGTCTCCACGTTTTCAATGTATCCAGATTTTCAAGGATATATAGCGCAATGTTCTGTCTTATAAAGAGAGGCCAGGCCTAGTCGTGCTGAAGAATCACCCTCACATCACGTTTGTTGCTGTTGCTAGTCAACAGCCCAATGTCCCTATCTGGTAACCGGTATTGGCCAGCATGGTGGATTTTGGGCTACACTCGTCTCTGTGTCCCACAGGGGGGAACGTATTCCTCTGATTATGCTTACACTATTATGCTATAATATTATCATTTACTACAGTTTTCAAAATGTTACCACACATTTTAAACAACTTTGTCATTCTTACTGCAACCATATCAATATTGCATGTCACTCCGAAATAACTAATACTTCTCGTTCTACAAGTGAGAGAATGCTTGCAATGAGGGTATTGGGTAAAATATAACGGCACCTTAATATTGGGCATATCAACAGGATTAAGCTGAATATTTGCCGAAGCACTTTTGGCCATGAGATTAATATTCATTGGGCACTCCTTTCTTGGAATCCAGCGTATTACACCGACCACACAGTATATAATGAAACAGAAGTTATACTTTAACTATTTCTCCAGTATTATTTTATTTATATGACCCGGTAAGTAAGTGTTAGCCTCCGATACGAGAAATATATAATAATATATATATATATATATATATATATATAAATATATAATATAATCCTTTTGCTTTGACACATTACATACTACGCTTATTAGGTTTATTTTGAAATAAATTATATAATGTTATTTGTAAAATACTACTTTAATTCTTCATATTTACAATCTGACAATCTAAACTATCTATGACTACGAAAATAAAATATAATTAAAAGACAAGTTTAGTATTAAGAAGCAGATAAAAAACCTATTCTAGAAGAATACTAAAAGAGATATTCATATTTATTGCGGATGTAGAAAATTGGAAGTAGTTGTAAGTACTTATTGTAATATGCTAAGTTTTGGAAAATAAACTACTGGCTTATATGCACGTTTTGCTTAGCAAGGGGGTCTTATATTTTATTGTTATGACAAATAATTTAGAAAATAAAACAATCTATTGGTACATTTATCATCGAGAAATACTCGTCTTTACGAGTATTTCTCGACGAGTTTTTTAAAAGAAATATCATCTTGATTTATGTGTATGATTGTTGGTTGGTATGATAGTGGTTGGTAAAAAAATAAAGAGCTGAACGAATTATAAAAATAGTTTGAAAAGACGCCCATTCCAATTCTCAGGCCACATTCAACTTAGCCACCATCTCACTAGATGACCGGTAAAAATGTTTTATAAAGACGTAGGTACATCTATATGTCATACATCTGTAATCAAGGTCATACTATTATCTATCACCTTGATTCCATCAATGATAACTGTCTGAAAACTCGGTGTGTTTGGTTGCAGATTTTTCACAGCTCCGTTAGAAACCGGAAGTTTCTAAACAGAGTATACGCACTTTCCTTACTGCTTAGACACTGCGCCATTACGCCAAAACACCTCCATTTCTGAATAATTCATTCGGAAGGCTATCCGACGAAATTAAAAGTGACTTGTACTGTAACTCGAGGACTGAACTAATAGATTTAATTCGATTGGCTAATTTCTTTTGTTGTCGTATTGATGTTGGCACGTCATTGTTAGACTGAATCCGAGTTAAGGTATCTTGCGGTAAATCAGAACCCAACTTTACCGCTCTTGACTAAGAATTTGAATACCGATTTATTTACTAGGTATTAGTAAATAAAATGGTATACTGTACTTGTTTGCAATTTGGTATGAGGTATATTGTAAATTGGTTGGTTTTACTTCGAGTAATTTTAGTTCATTTTTATAAAATCATTGCAACAATCAGTATTATTACAGTATTATCAGTATTATATTATTGGGAGAGCTCGATATTTGAATTCAGTCTTATTAGATAATAGTTAGTAATAAGTAATAGAAGAGTAAAAAGAATGTTATTATGCCAAAGTAAAAGTATTGCGTGGATTGTTAAACATGATTAACGCCCCAGAAAATAGGGGTCTCACGATGTTATACGACTTACTGAAACATTCTAAAAAAGTATTATATTCTGATAAATACACAAATATTGCAACAATGTTGTTAATCTGAAAACAACCATAAGCTACAACTTTTTAGGTATAATTTGGAAGTGATCGTATTTAAGTCTTTTAGGCAACATTTAGGTAAAATAAAAAGACGTATCTTGACACTCGATCTAGATAAGTAAATGTAATAATGGCTGGCACGCTGGGAATTTTAGATAAATTATATTGAAAGTCTTTTATTGCATCTACTTTCGTACTTAACGAAATAAAAGCAGGCAATACTGTCCACTTTATAGCACTTAGTAGTGTTGATTAGTTTGAGTATTAATGTAAACCACCGGTAGCAAAGTATTTTTTAGAAAATTAATAACTTAATGTGAAGGTGTGAAAAATAGATTCAGAAAAATTAGTGGGTGACATTTACTTAGAAATCATTTTACGTTTATCTGCTCCACCTAAGGATATGCAGAAATTGTGACATGAGCACTTCCTCTCATAAGGTATAATTCAATAAGGCTTCTTCTTCTTCTTCTCAGCAATTGGTCATCCACTGCTGGACATATGCCTCCCCCATATAGGGGGGATTTGCCAATACTCGCCACGCTTGGCAGGCGGGTTGGCGAGCGCAGTATCATTTCCTGTCCCCAGAAGGCGCTGCTGCCCACCTTCTGGTATGTGATCCCTTAGCCGACTCTTACGGCACCCACGGGCAGAGATGGGGGAGTACTATTCTAGGCCGGTACCACCACGGCACGAAAGGCTAAAATTAAATTATTATTATGAATGAAACACTAACAGACATAACGAGTACTACGTTATATATGTAGATGGGGCAATTGTAGGCTTTCAAGAATAAGTAAAATGTTAATTTACATTGTTGTGAACAGCATTTACTAGCAATTTCTTTTCAGCTTATATATTATGCATTATACATATACTAGTAGAACAAATTGTTAAACAATACTTTCCTAAACAACTGCCTAATCGATCAAATACTTATCCTACCAATATTATAAATGAAAAAGTTTATATGTATGGGTGTATGTTTGTTACTCTAACACGCTTAAACGGCTGACGATGGAATTTGGTAAGGAGATAGCTTATACCCTGAATTAACACATAAGGTTATTTTCATCCTCACCATCACCACCCTTTTCCGCGGGTAAAGCCGCGGGTCGCAGCTAGTATTAAATAAATGCAAATCGTAACGTTTTCTACGTTATTTGAAGTTATTTCTCACTTTCATTAAATAGGAATTTTGCCAATAAATACCGTGAGTTACTGGTACATATACTAAGTGCCTAACGAGCCTAAGCGTTTAATTTAGCTTTTCGAAATTCGGGGGAATCAAAAGAAACTGGACTCGGTATATCCATGAGTTAGATAAATCCATGTTTCATTTATAATTTTATATGAATTGGATCATTTCTATTCCAGTGATCCATTATACTACCTGCCCAAAATGAAAAAAAATATCAATAAGCTGGACAACGTTTTACTTTCGCGAGGCGCCTCAAATGCTTGTATTTAACGGTAAGTCCCGAGTAGCATTGTGTTGGGGTCAATTCTTTTCTTCAGTACATATAGATGTAATTATGTACGTTTGAGAATCGTTTGCCGTGCCGTGGTGGTACCGGCCTAGAATAGTACTCCGCCATCTCTTCCCGCGGGTGCCGAAAGAGTCGGCTAAGGGATCACGTACCAGAAGGATGGGCAGCAGCGTCTTCTGAGCATCGGAAATCATACTGCGCTCGCCAACCCGCCTGCCAAGCGTGGCGAGTATTGGAATTTCCCCCCAATTGGGGGAGGAATTTGTCCAGTTGTGGACACCTAATGGCTGAAATGAATGAGCATCGTTTCCATGCTTCGAGCGCGCGTGGCAATCCATGTGGATCTTTGCAAATCAGTCGCTCGTACTGAGAGCACATTTTGATCACCGCTATTTCATCGAATACCTTAGGCTCGCGAGCCCAAAGAGCCATTTCATGTCGTTTAAATGGTAAGGGCATACACAAGACACTAAAAAAATTGAATATATTACACTCGTAATTTTTAGACTTTCGCGATTCGAACACATTGTTATTAAATCAAAAATCGCCAGGTGAATAAATCGGCTATCGCTGAGTATTTACTTGACTCTGGACCCAATCATTGGATTGAACTACACGACCCTAAAATCCTCTCCACGGACCGCCATTATTTTCCTAGAATTGTACGCGAAGCGGTTGAAATCAGGAAACATAAAAATTTCAACCGAGAGGATGGTTTTAGGTTGTCTACATCTTGGAACCCAGTGATTTATAGATGTTCGCGTCGCGGCGGTTTTCACCCGGAAAAAACTAAAGATACTGTCAGTGTTGTGTGTCGTGACAACCCTGTGCTTTTGCAGGGCTGTGACAGCCCTACAGTTTAATAATATCAAAAGTGGGTAGTTGGCGAAACTACGCGCTCTTGCCGATATTGCCACCCGCATTTCTCCAGTCTTCTCGTGACCACGACCAATGCAACTTGGTCGAAACATCGAGGTAAATAAATTACTAAATGTTTTTCTCGCGATTAAGCCCCGTTTGATTTAATAACTATATTACACTCTTTCTTAAAGTGGGTGGCTAAGCCTTCCTGTAGGCGCTGGAGATCTAGAGGGGGGCGGTAAGGAGCCCAGAAAATATAGCAGACTATACGATCAAATAAATTAAAGTAATTAATAATATTCTAGTTTTTAAGATGTACCAAGTTATATAAAAAGAAATACGGGCGCTAAAAATAATTGATTTTAAAAGTGGGCGGTATACAAAATAATTTTGATAACAGATATAAAATAATAAAATTATATATATTATTTTATAACTGTAGGTCGTTTATTTTATGTAATATTACTATTATACCCACTAAATAAAAAGTTAAAGTGTAAAAAGCCCCTGAAAGTAGTTGTAACTAAACGACAAATTGTCAAGGTTTCTAGGTTTCAGTACGGCTCATATCAATAAGCGAAAATGCGTTCATACAAGGTCTCCATGACATTAAAATGTGATAAAATCGTTCGTATAATATAGTATTTTTCAAATTTCAATTTATTCTGAAATTTATTCATCTAACGCGCTGAACGGTCATATTACATGTTCTGAAATATGAATTTCAATACACATTGTGATATGAAATATGCAGTGCACACTCAGGAAACTTGACGTAATGGAAAATATCTTATTTTCATGCAAAATTGCACCCCATTCGGGATATATTCGAAAAGGCATATCTTAGAAATGTTTACCAACATCCTAGCAACATTGTTTGCAGCTTAGTACGGTTACCACCATTTTATCTATCTATCATTTTTATACGAGAGTAAAAAATGTTACCATATTTGTGTCAAATTAAAAGTATACAATATTTAGTGAATGAAGTAAGAATGATATGCCAGGATCGCAATTAGTAGAAATCCTCGTCTCTACTTCTCTCTTCGAAAATCGTGATGATAATCATTTTGTTATTTTATGTTTTAGATTTACTTTTTTTGCATAGGGCAAATGCCTTTACTAAAATAAAACACTAATAACTGATTACAATACTGCAGCTACTACAATAACATTAGAGCAATCCACTAGCTATTGGTAGCCTATAGATAACTAAAATATTATAACCCGCTACCGGCCGGCAGCGTGCCCAGAATGCTAGCAGCATTGCCACGCTGAATTGCAATGCTGATTCGTTGAGCCAAATATGTGCCAGCATTTTGGTCACGCGTCGCATCGATCAAACGCTCAGATAAATTTTGTTTTAGTATCTATACCTAATGAGATACAAGATATGAAAATATGTTTATGTGTGTTGCGAATAGCACAACGCGTTGCTAAAAATACTTCAAAAAAGGAGATTCTCAATTAATCGGAATTATTTATACCTCGATTACTGGGACACCTGGACCGATTTGGAATTTCATTTATTTGCTTGGAAATTTCAAATTTGACAGGCACATTTGAAGTTATTTGGGTATTTTTTGAAGTCGGATATATAGTGGAAATCGATTAGGATAGTTTTTAAAGTACTTAATTCTTTATTTACTTGTAGTAAATACATGGCCGCGGTGGTACCGGCCCATCTCCCCCATCCCTTCCTGTGGGTGCCGTACGAGTCAGCTAAAGGATCGAATACTAGAAGGCGGGCATCAGCGCCTTCTGAGGGTCTCAAAACATACTGCGCTCGCCAACCCGCCTGCCAAGCGTGGCGAGTATTGGTAACCTCCCCCCAAATTCTCGTGGCAATCATTAGGGGAAGTGTATGTCCAGCAGTGGGCATCCTATGGCTGAGACGAAATACACTAATTGTTATTCATACGTGAAAGGACCATCACTACTATGTGTACATGTAATAGTGTCTTTTAAAAAAAAAAAATTGTTAACTAACAAAGTTTGCAGAAAAGAGTATCATTAGATTTCCAGTCTTAACTCTTCATTACACTCTTCATATTATTATCTTATTCATTTACATAGTATCGTATGCTAATATAAACACGTCTGTGTCTACTGATGAATAGTTGCTCCTATATCTTTCATGTAAACACGAACAGAATTGAATGTCAATGAGGACATTTTCTATTGAAGACTTATATTATTTGGTCGATAGTAATAAGTTTTTTTAGGAACCATCGGTTCTGAAAAAAAAGTAATGAAAATTTTTAAAAACATCATTTTATTAAAATAGGTTGACGGCATTTTAAACCTTTTTGTTGTCCATTTTTATCCTTACTCATTCTCATCCCGGATCGTGTTACCCTATAATAAATATTTTACCTTTCAAGATGCAACTTTCTCTCTCCGACGCCTTTCTCTTTATATGTTATGTAATATCTCTAAATTAAAAATTATATGTTGTTAAGTCGTAACAAAGTCAATATACAATTTAAAATTTATAACATAAAATTAGGTTACTTTATACTTTCATAAATATAGGAAGAGTGTTTACATGTATTTCTGGATGTATAATATAACCTTTGATACCGACATACAAAATATACAATTACTGCTTTCCACATATTACTTTCCCGACACCCTTCTTTCGCTACATCCACGCTAATCAGACCTATTATATAAGAGCATTGGTATACTATGTGGTGATGTGCGGCTATGTGGCGCCCTCTTTTTTGTTCGTATAAGTTTTCAAATACATAATTATATAGACATTTATACATGTATTTCGTGAGTTATTGGATACTTGAGATAAGGTATCAAAGTTACCCGGCCTGTAGCGTGCCTTTGTAGAAATATCAGAGGCCCACAGTATTCTGGGGATTTGTAGCCGGATGGGTCTGTATTTATTAGCTGTGGTGAACACTGGATTTGCAGGTAATTTTGCTTTGTTGGTGGATAAGGCGTGTTTACGACAAAGTTACGTCACGGAAAGTCGGGTAGCTTTGCTAACTCCTTTGTTGTTGTAAAAAGTATTAGTTATAAGTTTTTTCTACGTTTGAGCCTTGCCAATTGCATTTATTCAT